>JANFCV010000054.1:1200000-2400000 GCA_024500475.1 Phthorimaea operculella
CCATAATGGAAATTGTTCAGTATAATGGTCTACACAACGTCTCCAATTATATGCATGTTTGATGTACGATGATCCAATATGAACATAGGTTTCCCGCAGGCACTTCAAAAACAGAAATATTGGACACATCTCCAAACCATACAAAGCTAGGTCTCCTTTGACTGTCTTACGTTATAAATTAGCGACGTGCGAGCCGCTTACGCTGTGTTTTACAACTTTCCGACCCTTTCAATCGTCGGTTCCACGAGCTATATGTACCGTTTACACAACCACATCACCTCACTGACATTCTTATACGGCTTCGGACATATTTTTCTATTTGCAGGTAGGCATTCCTCTAAGACCGTCAGGCTAGACATAATACCCCTTCACCCCTTCACTACAAAAGTTAAACGACTCGGTGCCCACACGAAGAGAGAGCGACTACAAAAGTTGTAATGAAAGATAGTTAAGATTGGCACTCACTTATTCCCAGCTAGCACTTCTGGACTGCAGTACTCGGTAGTTCCGTAGAAGGTTGAAAACAGCGTGTCCTTGCTCATAAAGGTCGCTGAACCGAAGTCTATCAGTTTCACTTGGAACTTGTTTATAGTGCAGTGTTACAAACCTGCATAGTGTCTCCCACGCAGACACTTCAAAGTTTTTCATATTTAAATTTGAAGGATTCATAGAACTCCATGACAAGCCCATCAGGCAAGAGAACTGGCATTTTAAAAGTCAACCGTGAAAACAGTGCATCGTACATAGTAAAGAAATTCTTAAAGATTTCCATAGAAAAAGTGTGGAATAAAGAACGGCAAGTTGCCGCGAACGCCGCCAAGAGGCACCCTGTAAAAGCTTCCGGTCCCCTGAAAAAGGGGTAAGTACAAACATTATTATCCAACCCACTCCCCATCTCCCTCTGAGATTCCTTGTCACGTACGACCCCCCTCTTCCTCCTCTTTGCGCTGACTACGTCACCCCCCGATTCTCATGGCTGTTTCCTATTTCACCTTAGGAATCCCCGGAGCCCGCATCGAGGGCCCTGTCCCGGCCGACCGATCCACGGGTCCACGGACGTCGCGACGACGAGCGGAGCGGGGTAAGTGGGCTCCCGTATCTAAAAATCTGTGTACGACAATCAGGCCTGGTAGGAGTGCATAGGTAACCAGATATAGGGTCCCCGAGCCTAACTCCGTGAGAAGTCGCGCTCGCCGGCCCGTCGGCCGCGGGAAGCCCGGCGACTGGGATCACCGCAGCCGCCGCGCAAGACAACCCGCCGCACCGGGGCACCTACGGTGACGCGCGCGCCGATCCCGCCGATACCTCGCCCTTGCCCATCGACACCAGTTTGTTCTCTACGGAACCACCGCTTATTAAACGATACTTCCCTTCGCCGAACTTTGATTTTCGTTTTTTTTTGTTTCTTTCCCCCCTTTTTCTTGCTAGCGCTACTTGCCCTTTTTTTATAGCGCTACAATAGGTAGGCATTCATTTTAGACCATCAGGCTAAAGTGCGTTTCATCTTATAGTTCTTATGGCGTCATGTTGGTAGCATTGGAAAGCCGTATGTAATATTATGGGCGCCGTCAAGCCGCCGTATGAAATTTCAATGCTATCAACATGACGCCATAGAAACTAAAAGATGAAACGCACTGTAAACGTAATATTGAATGTTCAATGAATGATAGTTCAGATTGCCACTCACTTATTCCCAGCTAGCACTTCTGGACTGCAGTACTCCGTGGTTCCGTAGAAGGTGGAAAACAGCGTGTCTTTGCTCATAAAGGTCGCTGACCCGAAGTCTATGAGTTTCACTTGGAACTTGTTGTCTATGATGACGTTTTCGTCCTTGATGTCGCGGTGTAGGATGTTTAACGAGTGCAGGTATTCTACGGCCAAGCCTATCTGCAATCAACAATATTAGTTTATACTACACCTGCATAGAAATTTACCTATAGCTTTACACTTAATAGGGGGGGACGTTAGTCATTGTTCAACGTAAAAATTACCGGGAGGGAATTAACCATACAAATCACTTTCCTCCCGTGGGCGATTTTACAGAATTCAGTAGGTACAGTTGAACGGGTAGGTGAACACAAGATTTTAAAAGCTGTTCAATTTTTATGAGCCACATTTTTCATTTTCTAATAAATAGTTACTTGGAAAAGTTGTTCAGTTTTAGAAGTTTTCAGTATTGAAATTGTTCAGTTTTAAAGTTGTTCAGTTTTGAGGTTGTTCAGTTTCAAAAGTTGTTCAGTTTCAAAAGGTGATCAGTTTTAAAAGTTGTTCAGTATTAAAAGGTTAATGAGTTTTAAAAGTTGTTCAGTTTTAAAAGTTGTTCAGTATTAAAAGTTGTTCAGTTTTGAAAGTTGTTCAGTTTTGAAAGTTGTTCAGTTTTGAAAGTTTTTCAGTTTTGTAAGTGGTACAGTTTTAAAAGTTGTTCAGTTTTATAAGTTGTTCAGTTTTGTAAGTTGTTCATTTTTGTAAGTTGTTCAGTTATAAAAGTTGTTCAGTTTCAAAGATTGTTCAATTTTAAAATTGTGCTGCCGTACCGATATGAGAGTTATGAAATGTGTACTTAGGTAGTTTATTTTTTGCGGTACCGATATGAGAGTTATGAAATGTGTACTTGGGTAGTTCAGTTTTAGAAGTTTTTCAGTATTGAAATTGTTCAGTTTTGAAGTTGTTCAGTTTTGAGGTTATTCAGTTTCAAAAGGTGATCAGTTTTAAAAGTTGTTTCTTCAGTTTTAAAAGTTGTTCAGTTTTGAAAGTTGTTCAGTTTTGAAAGTTTTTCAGTTTTGTAAGTGGTACAGTTTTAAAAGTTGTTAAGTATTCAAAAGTTATTGAGTTTCAAGTTGTTCAGTTTTGAAAGTTGTTAAGTTTTGTAAGTTGTTCAGTTTTGTAAGTTGTTCAGTTTTGTAAGTTGTTCATTTTTGTAAGTTGTTCAGTTATAAAAGTTGTTCAGTTTCAAAAGTTGTTCAGTTTCAAAAATTGTTCAATTTTAAAATTGTGCTGCCGTACCGATATGAGAGTGAGAGTTATGAAATGTGTACTTAGGTAGTTTATTTTTTGCGGATGTTTTAACTGACCCCGCGGCTGTTACAAACTCGTGTGTATTGAGGCCCGAAGCACCCTCGTTAGTAATCGGTTTCTTTCTTCCCGCGTATACAATGTACTATTATTTTTAAAATGACAACATTTTCTATGGCAGGCAGGATTTGAATCTTTGACTTTCGCCTTTAGTACTGGCGACGCCTCTACCATCTGGGATTAAATGAGGTTACTACTGTGGAATCAGACAGATACTGCAGAAAACGCTACGTCAAATTTTACTTAGCTCAAACTGAGCTGGCATACAAAAAACACATTTGAAAGGTGGCAGAGACAAGAAAATTCATGAATCATTTTGTCACTTATCCGGGTATCTGCAAAGAATTAATTCACGCTTCGGAGGGCACGCAAAGCCCTCAGTCCCGGTTGCCACACATTCATGTAAGAGGCATTTAGTATAAGGACGTAGTAGAAGGTATAAAAACTCTTGATAACAAGGTTCGTAAAGGCATATTACAAGAAGGTGGTCATAAACGAAAAAAAAAGGAAATTAAAAAAATCTAATAGGTAAACGCCCCACCGCTCTGCCACTGAGCTATCGATGCCAATCTTTCAATCTCGTCTCGGAGCGACGATCTAGCTAGCCCCATGCGGCCCGGGTTTGATCCCCGGTCGATGCATACCAAATTTTCAATTTCTTATTTTCATTAATTATAATAATATACCACTGTGAGTAGGGAATGCAATCTCGTCTCGCCGTGATCCCGGTCTCGCGAGATCTCGGCCATATTTTACGAGATTGAATCTCGTCAAATTTCGAACGAGATCTCGCGAGATAACGAGATTGACAAAAGCAACGTAACGACGTGTAAATCATAGCGCAGCTGAACTGCGCGCGAACTGAATTAGCCAGCGTCCCCACTTTTGAATCACACAATCTACCAAAAAAGTTGCTAAAATCTACCAACTTCAGTTTTAAATTCTGCTAAAATTGTACCTTCCTTCCTTCCTAATCAGCCTGTTCTACCATTAATAATTACTTTGTTCAAGGTATTTGGTACGTAAAATAAAACATATTGAACAAAATTTTGTATTTTACACTTATTTATTTATTCTCGTCATCATTTTTATAAAAATTATATAATGTTGCATCTTTTTTCGTAACTTGAATCATTGATTCTTCAGGTTTAATTTAAAATTCGTACAATTTCCAGCATTTTATGCAGTGCCTAGATGCAGTTTTTATTTAGTTACATACCATGTCTATTGCTAGTTTTTAAACAAGCATTTTCATATATAACTTTTGAAGCACTCGCGATTGTTTTCACACATTTTAAGTATTGAACCGGGTCTATCGCGATAATTATTTAGGTAAACCTGTGTCCCGACGTTTCAACACAGTTTCATGTGTCCCGACGTTTCAACACAGTTTCATGTGTCCCGACGTTTCAACACAGTTTCATGTGTTGTGAAACTGTGTTGAAACGTCGGGACACAGGTAAATTATAAAGGTTTACCTAAATAATTATCGCGATAGACCCGGTTCAATACTTAAAAAGCATTTTCATATATTTTTAGTGCAATTTGCCCAATCTCACGAGATCTCGTAAATTACGAGATCTCGCGAGACTGGCTTTCTAGTCTCGCGAGATCTCGCTAGGTTGAAATCTCGTACGAGATTGCATTCCCTAACTGTGAGTGCATTAAAACTCCATTAATCTGGTACCTGTCTAAAGATATAGCTGAGCAGCGGTTCGTCAAGCCGTGGTCTCCGCTCGATGAACTCGAACAGGTCCATGCCGGCTCCGTGTTTTTCCATCACCATCTGGAAGTACTTGTCGTTTTCGAACACGTCGATCACGCTCACCTGTACAGAAAACACATGTTAAAATAGAAGTTAATTCTTGAAACGAAGTTGTGGTGCTTGGTGCGCAGAGGTTAAGGAATTTATGCCTGAGTAACCTTGGTGCAGAACCCCGATTACTCTTGGGAATAGGGCGATAGGGCCTTTATTTACCGACGGTAAAAAGTAGCCTAAAGTCGAATTTTTAATTCTATTCACTAAAATGACAGATGCCGACAAAATAATGATACCAACTCCATATCACTAGTGACGTACTTCAGTTCGATTTTTAAGTTCAGGTGAGCTGATTCATTCAAATCTCATACTCAGGTCACTTACATTTATTTATAGCTTTCCTACAAAAAATTTATACTCCTAATATAAAAATGTTGAAAAAGTGTGTCACTTAGTACGGGTGACCCAATTTATTTATTTTCATATTTTGAAGAAAAGTTTCTAATAAATGTTATTCAGTTTTGTGAGGAGAACACGTCCTTAAAATTATTGAAATAATATTGTAACCAAATACACTTATTGATTTAATAACTATGAAGTATGTCACTAGATGAGTGATTCAATTTAATCTTTTTAGCACATCACTATTTATTTTTCCCAAAAAAGCGGCCACCCACCAAACGTCAAATCAGTGAATACAATTAGAAATTCGACTATATATTACTCTGAAATTTTGTAGCTTCTGAAGGGAAAGATTTGTTTTTAATTTGTTCAGTAGTTTCCGAGTTTATCGATTACAAACACCCAAAAAGAAACAATCATACTATAATGCATACTCACAATATTGGGATGTTTGAGTGTAGTAAGCAGACTGAGTTCCAAGGGCAGCCTGCGTCCGTCAGGGCCGTCCACCCAGAACTGCGCGCCCACTTTCTCCTTCAGTATAAACTTGGCAACTGCTAACAGTCTATCTGAATACTTAGTTAGACTACATATATATATACTCACAATGTTGGGATGTTTGAGTGTAGTAAGCAGACTGAGTTCCAAGGGCAGCCTGCGTCCGTCAGGGCCGTCCACCCAGAACTGCGCGCCCACTTTCTCCTTCAGTATAAACTTGGCAACTGCTAACAGTCTATCTGAATACTTAGTTAGACTACATATATATATATCTCACAATGTTGGGATGTTTGAGTGTAGTAAGCAGACTGAGTTCCAAGGGCAGCCTGCGTCCGTCAGGGCCGTCCACCCAGAACTGCGCGCCCACTTTCTCCTTCAGTATAAACTTGGCAACTGCTAACAGTCTATCTGAATACTTAGTTAGACTACATATATATATATACTCACAATGTTGGGATGTTTGAGTGTAGTAAGCAGACTGAGTTCCAAGGGCAGCCTGCGTCCGTCAGGGCCGTCCACCCAGAACTGCGCGCCCACTTTCTCCTTCAGTATAAACTTGGCAACTGCTAACAGTCTATCTGAATACTTAGTTAGACTACATATATATATATACTCACAATGTTGGGATGTTTGAGTGTAGTAAGCAGACTGAGTTCCAAGGGCAGCCTGCGTCCGTCAGGGCCGTCCACCCAGAACTGCGCGCCCACTTTCTCCTTCAGTATAAACTTGGCAACTGCTAACAGTCTATCTGAATACTTAGTTAGACTACATATATATATACTCACAATGTTGGGATGTTTGAGTGTAGTAAGCAGACTGAGTTCCAAGGGCAGCCTGCGTCCGTCAGGGCCGTCCACCCAGAACTGCGTGCCCACTTTCTCCTTCAGTATAAACTTGGCAACTGCTAACAGTCTATCTGAATACTTAGTTAGACTACATATATATATATACTCACAATGTTGGGATGTTTGAGTGTAGTAAGCAGACTGAGTTCCAAGGGCAGCCTGCGTCCGTCAGGGCCGTCCACCCAGAACTGCGCGCCCACTTTCTCCTTCAGTATAAACTTGGCAACTGCTAACAGTCTATCTGAGTAACCTTATAGACTACATATATACTTACAATGTTGGGATGTTTAAGTGTAGTAAGCAGGCTGAGTTCACTTTCTCCTTCAGTATAAACTTGGCAACTGCTAACAGTCTATCTGAATACTTAGACTACATATATATATATACTCACAATGTTGGGATGTTTGAGTGTAGTAAGCAGACTGAGTTCCAAGGGCAGCCTGCGTCCGTCAGGGCCGTCCACCCAGAACTGCGCGCCCACTTTCTCCTTCAGTATAAACTTGGCAACTGCTAACAGTCTATCTGAGTAACCTTATAGACTACATATATACTTACAATGTTGGGATGTTTAAGTGTAGTAAGCAGGCTGAGTTCACTTTCTCCTTCAGTATAAACTTGGCAACTGCTAACAGTCTATCTGAATACTTAGACTACATATATATATATACTCACAATGTTGGGATGTTTGAGTGTAGTAAGCAGACTGAGTTCCAAGGGCAGCCTGCGTCCGTCAGGGCCGTCCACCCAGAACTGTGCCCCCACTTTCTCCTTCAAGATAAACTTGGCAACTGCTAACAGTCTATCTGAGCGACGGTATGCCATCTTCACACAGCCGTATGCGCCTTTACCTGGACATAGGAAATCAAAATTGTAGAATCATTTGGTCAACAACCTCGATGAGATTTTTTTAATAATCAGCATCATCCAACAGGCTAATCCAATACGTCTTGGTTTCGCGTAAGAGCTCAAACTCGTTATTGAACTCACTCAAATAACTACAACATCGTCCTTATTTGTTAGATTATCTCGCTAAATAGTTTTGCTTCTAACCTCATGTAAAACCCCATAAGAAGTCTACTACTGGAGATACTCGATAGACCATCAATATTATTGGAAAAACTTTTCCCAGAATACTGTACCTATTTGTTTGAGAGTGACGTAGTGTTTGCTGTAGTCGCCCGCTATTTGTTCCTCTCCGCATTGGCTCATCAGCGACATCGAGTGAGGTCTACTACTTGCTGATTTGTTACCCTGAAAATGAAAAATCATATTGTATTAACTTTTACAAGAAAAAGAGGCATGTTGTACTTTGTGTTCAACTTCAACACACAAAAAAAGTATCTAAGTATTCATCAGTTGTCTAGTTCCCATAGTACAAGCTTTGCTTAGTTTGGGGCTAGATGGCGCTGTGTCCCGTGCAGGGATATTCATTAATTTATTAATAATCCACTCCTTAACAACCCCATTTATAATTATCACATACATAGGCTACCTAGACCTAATACATTTACGGGTATTAGCCATACTTACCACGATTAGCAGTCGGATTAGCCAGCACAATGTAAATTATGCATTCTCAGGGAACTAGCATTTTGCGACGCCCACGGGTAATAAAAGTTCAGGTGATGCTATTTTAAATCGACACCACAATGGCACTCGTACGTTTAAGAGCCGGTGAATTTTGACGGATATAAGTTTACTCACAAATACTAAGGAGTTGTCAGCAGTAGACGCCCGACTGGAGGCAAGTGTGGTGTGCCGGTTGGAGTCTTCCAACGCCACGCCGAGCCACACGCAGCGCACTAACGACCCGTTGCCCAGTTGCATCGTCGATACGGTGTATAGCACATCTGGATTGACGGATATAAGTTTACTCACAAATACTAATGAGTTATCAGCAGTAGACGCCCGACTGGAGGCAAGTGTGGTGTGCCGGTTGGAGTCTTCCAACGCCACGCCGAGCCACACGCAGCGTACCAGCGACCCATTGCCGAGCTGCATCGTCGATACGGTGTATAGCACATCTGGATTGACGGATATAAGTTTACTCACAAATACTAATGAGTTATCAGCAGTAGACGCCCGACTGGAGGCAAGTGTGGTGTGCCGGTTGGAGTCTTCCAACGCCACGCCGAGCCACACGCAGCGTACCAGCGACCCATTGCCGAGCTGCATCGTCGATACGGTGTATAGCACATCTGGATTGACGGATATAAGTTTACTCACAAATACTAATGAGTTATCAGCAGTAGACGCCCGACTGGAGGCAAGTGTGGTGTGCCGGTTGGAGTCTTCCAACGCCACGCCGAGCCACACGCAGCGTACCAGCGACCCATTGCCGAGCTGCATCGTCGATACGGTGTATAGCACATCTGGATTGACGGATATAAGTTTACTCACAAATACTAATGAGTTATCAGCAGTAGACGCCCGACTGGAGGCAAGTGTGGTGTGCCGGTTGGAGTCTTCCAACGCCACGCCGAGCCACACGCAGCGTACCAGCGACCCATTGCCGAGCTGCATCGTCGATACGGTGTATAGCACATCTGGATTGACGGATATAAGTTTACTCACAAATACTAATGAGTTATCAGCAGTAGACGCCCGACTGGAGGCAAGTGTGGTGTGCCGGTTGGAGTCTTCCAACGCCACGCCGAGCCACACGCAGCGTACCAGCGACCCATTGCCGAGCTGCATCGTCGATACGGTGTATAGGACATCTAAAAAAAAAACCAATAATAGAATTTTAGGAATATAACGTGAAAAGAAACATACATACATAATATATCACGTCTATATTCTTTGCGGGGTAAGCAAATCGGAAACGGCTGTAAGGAACGGCCATTTACACCGCGTCAAGTGAACTTTGAGAGTAATTCAAAAGACTATGCTAAACTTTGCAATACACATCAACCCTCACATCCCTTAGGTGCTTCTTACAACACCCACTCAAATATATGAAGTAACGCTATTCTAAGCCGGCACCACACGGTATGTAGTTTCATACTCACTCAACTCTGTGCCGTCTTTATGCAGCACTCTGCCCCGGTAGGTGCCATCTTTGTGCCTGCACTCCGCAACGCACTCGCAGTTATCAGTCTTTACCCGCGACTGTTATAGACTCGCTTATGGTACAGTATGGCAAAATAACAGTAAAATAATAATACGATACGTACGTTATAGTCCAGATGAACTATCAATGCGAACCGCCAGGACTCAGGACCTTTCGCCATCGGTACTTCGGCACTCATCGCTTCAGCTTAAATGCTGTCTCTCATAGCGGTCGTAACTCAAACGTGTCAGAGGCCTGCTGCTTGCAGTAGGCGGCTGAAAAACTCTTGACACTGGGGTTCATCGGATCATTGGACGACCTGGTGTGCCACTCGAAGAAGAAGCTTAAATGCTGACTAAAGTAAATATAGGTCCACTCACTCAACTCAGTGCCGTCTTTATGCAGCACTCTGCCCCGGTAGGTGCCATCTTTGTGCCTGCACTCCGTGACGCACTCGCAGTTGTCAGTCTTGACCCGCGACTGTGTGGGGGTTCAGGTAGTCACGTGAGTCCTTAAGTGACGCTATTCTAAGCCGGCACCACATGGTATGTAGTTTCATACTTACTTAATTCAGTGCCATCTTTATGAAGCACTCTGCCGCGGTAGGTGCCATCTTTGTGCCTGCACTCCGCCACGCACTCGCAGTTGTCAGTCTTGACCCGCGACTGTGTGGGGGTCGAGGTAGTCACATGGGTCCTTGAGTGATGCCAGTCTAAGCCGGCACCACACGGTATGTTGTTTCATACTTACTTAGCTCGGTGCCATCTTTATGCAGCACTCTGCCCCGGTAGGTGCCATCTTTGTGTCTGCACTCCGTGACGCACTCGCAGTTGTCATTCTTGACCCGCGACTGTGTGGGGGTCGAGGTAGTTACATGAGTCCTTGAGTGATGCCAGTCTAAGCCGGCACCACACGGTATGTAGTTTCATACTCACTCAACTCAGTGCCGTCTTTATGCAGCACTCTGCCCCGGTAGGTGCCATCTTTGTGTCTGCACTCCGCAACGCACTCGCAGTTGTCAGTCTTGACCCGCGACTGTGTGGGGGTCGAGGTAGTCACATGGGTCCTTGAGTGATGCCATTCGAAGCCGGCACCACACGGTATGTAGTTTCATACTCACTCAACTCTGTGCCGTCTTTATGCAGCACTCTGCCCCGGTAGGTGCCATCTTTGTGTCTGCACTCCGCAACGCACTCGCAGTTGTCAGTCTTGACCCGCGACTGTGTGGGGGTCGAGGTAGTTACAAGAGTCCTTAAGTGACGCCATTCTAAGCCGGCACCACACGGTATGTAGTTTCATACTCACTCAACTCTGTGCCGTCTTTATGCAGCACTCTGCCCCGGTAGGTGCCATCTTTGTGCCTGCACTCCGTGACGCACTCGCAGTTGTCAGTTTTGACCCGCGACTGTGTGGGGGTCGAGGTAGTCACATGGGTCCTCAGGAGACGCTTCGCCACGCATGGAGTCTCTGGGCCGTCATCTGAAATTGTTGTTAAATGTTACAAAAACAACTCACCCGCTGCAACTCATTTTCCCACGGGAAAAGGGCATTTTACTGGTATGCATATAAACATATAAACCTTCCTCTTGAATCACTTTATCTATTACCAAAAACCGCATCAAAATCCGTTGCGTAGGTTAGGGGGTGTTAGCGAATTCTACAAAAGACAGACAGAGAAACGCAAAATGCGACTTCATTTTATACTATGTATTGATATCTGCTTGCGTTATTGTTTAAAAGCCACACTAAAACTAACAAAATCTGCAAGATTAAGAACTCGCGATTATAATCAGTAATCACACATTTAGTATTAAACCGGGTCTATCGAGATAAAATTTAGGTAAATGTTAATAATTTACCAGTGTCTCGATGTTTTAAGTTTTAACACAGATATATGCTGCTACCCACATTTGTCTTTCGTATTTTAATATTTTACTCTATGTAAACACCGCACCAGGCCAGCACAGGATAGTACTACCCGATTCATAGAAGAAGGGGACTCGAAGTGGCAACATTATTGTTGACATCTTGCTCAAATGTAATATGATAAGGACAAACAATAATAAGTTGCCATTTCAGGGTCCTTTCTTCTATGAATCATGTTATATTCGACGATTTTCCGATGATAAATCACAACGAAAGACCCAGTTCAATGCAGGTGACATCTATTATAAATAACTTGCGCAGATAAACAATGGATCCCGAATTGGCAACATTATTGTTTGCCTCTGTTTCATCTTATATGACAACATATGAGCAGAATGTCGACAATAATCTTGCCAATTCGGGATCCGTTCTTTATCTACGCAAGTTATAACAACAGTAATAAATAAGGTAAACTAACCTTCAAACAGCTTCCTGGGCGCGGATTCCGTCTGAGTCTCCAAGTCCATGTCATTGCTCAAACTGTCAACACTTTCATTTCCATTATGCCTCGGCAACTCCTCGATTTCACAACCCGGTGGCGGCATTTCGTTTATAGGCGTAAGGAAGTCTGCACTCGTTTCGTTCGAATCACAGAAGTCTAAAGAAAGACTACTCTTGTCGTCTTTCGCTTGTGCCTTCAACGAGCGGTATTTACTCGAGTCGAAGGATAATCGTAAAGATGGATCACTAGTCCGGATTCTCGGGGTATTTCCAGTTGGCGTGACTTCTTGCGAGTGTTGTGAAGTGTAGTAGATAGAATCTGGTAAAAATGAAAATAGCTTCTTCATTTACGAACAATACGTAAGCAGCACTAAATGCTACAGAACTAGCTTCTAGTCAAAATAACCACTCACTGCAGTCGCAGCCGTTTGGTGATCCCTTTCACACTTGATTTTAAAACTCAAGTGAGAAAGAGAGCGCCTTACGACCGTAATGCGGCCGCGAATGCAGCGAGTGGTTTTCTCGACTATAGTTTAGTACTGAAAACACTCTTTTCAATTATTTGAAGTAAAGCGACATGCTCGTATCAGTACATCGCTGCTTACAAGATATGTGACCTAGGCTGATTCGCGAGACTTATAAGTAAAAAACTTATATACTTACTATAGTAAAAAAAAATATTTATGCACCAGGATGACTCACCTAATGACACTTTCATTTAATCATTAATTATGAGCACGGTTTGCCGTTTGCGGAGCCACTAGTCATAGGTGAGAGCTCATCTTCCGTGTCTACAACTGTACAGTACAGAACCAATAAATAACCTGAGCGACCTGAGTATGAGGTTCGAATGAATCAGCTCACCTGATGAACTTAAAATTGTAACTGAAATACCTAAGTCACTAGTGATATGGAGTTGGTATCATTATTTTCACAGCATGTATCATTATAGTGCATACAATTAGAAATTAGGCTATAGTTAGTCTGCCACCACCACGATATTTTCAACTCTGATTAAAAATAATAAATGTAAATACACACCTGACTTCTCGTTGGCCTTCTGTGGTGGTTTGCTGGGATGGCTGTGCTCGGAGCGAAGGATGTTCTCGGACCGCGACTTTGAGATACTGAAACGAAATTAAATACATGGAACTTTTTTAAGGACTGGCCCAGTCCGTTGCATGGACTAAGGAACTTAGGTAGAAACAACAACCAAGGAACTTGCATAGAAAATATACCAGCCCACCGAGTCTTTTTCATTTTTCAGATGATTGGTTCTGTTGGCTAGTTATCTCTTTAAAATATTTGCTGTAGGTACTTTTTTAACTCCTGACATGACGAGTTGTTTTTCAAAGTAGCCTTACGTACCTGCTGGCTGGGTAGTTCTCATCGTCTATAGATATGCCAGACATTCCGGAAGTGACGTCCGGCAAAGCGGACACGTCATTCCGTTGTTCTGTTGTGCTGATGCTTGATACCATGTCCTGGAATAAAGTTGCAAGATTAATGAATTTATACAAGATGCCAGCGAGTAGCGGGAGGTGTAACGGGGAAGTATACGCGCCGCGCATCATAAAATAATGACTTGATACCTCGCCCCCCCACCGTCTGTATCCCGCGGAAAGGTCGCACACGTAGTTGTCGATGTGTAAACTTGCCTGTGTGGGGGTCGGCGTGTGGTTATCAAGGCATAGTGCACTGGAACACTGCTCCCTGGTGGACTGCGACGCCGCTACGTTCAGAGACATGCAGGCTGACTTCTGGCTGCCGTTGAATGCGCCACACGAGTCTTCATCTGTGTCTGAAGCTGAAACGAATATACATTATTCACCTCTCCAGCTTGAATACAACAGGTTTCCCGCGTAAAAGCTGTGTGGGACACTGATGCTCACTCGGTAAGGCATGTAGCATGTAGCTAACTGATGGGGGTAACGATAGGAGCGACAAGAAATCGATGACTCCAACGAATATCATTGATTACTCGTCACTCTAACGAACTGGGATTTTAGTCAGCGACATCAAAAGTCGCGCAATATGACATGTATAGCTGCATGTGTCGGTACGGTACGGTACGGTAGTATTTCAACCTCATGATTTGTCTAACACATTAAAAAAATCGCTCATTTCGCTCGCGATACACTATAGGCTCTGATTTACTGTAGTTGGAGGATAAACTTCGTAATCATAGCAAAGGAATAACGACATCAAACAGGTTAAAAACCACTGAAATAGTATCTCGCTCGATTACCCATTATGAACAGGTGAGAGACATATTTCTGTTTCTCTCATTAGGCTTAACCATGTCAGCTGGTCTAGAAAACTTAGCTATAACATCTTCAATTTCATCTTCGACGTCCTATAACTTCAGAATTTGGTTTTACAAAGGTAAGCTGTAAGCGAGGCAGGGCATTATTTTAGTAATAATTTTAGCTCATACAGAAAATAGTTACCAGAACCATCCCCATTGTTGACAGGAGACAACGTCATATTTCTATTCCTCTCATTGGGCTTCACCATGTCAGCTGGTCTGCAGAAGTCCGCTATAACATCTTCAATATGGTGTCCTATGACTTCAGAGTGTGGTTTCCCGGAGATCAAAATCACTAAGACATTTGTTTTCGTAGTTATTTTATTGTCATACAAAAGGGACATACCTGAGCCGTCCCCATTATTGACAGGAGATAATGTCATATTCCTATTTCTCTCGTTTGGCTTCACCATGTCAGCTGGTCTGCAGAAGTCCGCTATAACATCTTCGATATGGTGTCCTATGACTTCAGAGTGTGGTTTCCCGAAGGTCAACATTGCTAAGACATTGTCATAGTATTTTTTTTTAGCTCGTACAGAAACTACTTACCAGATCCATCCCCATTATTGACAGGCGACAGCGTCATATTTCGGTTTCTCTCATTGGGCTTCACCATGTCGGCTGGTCTGCAGAAGTCCGCTATAACATCTTCGATGTGGTGTCCTATGACCTCGGAGTGTGGTTTCCCGGAGATCAAAACTACTTAGACATTTATTTTCGTAGTTATTTTACTATCATACAAAAGGGACATACCTGAGCCGTCTCCATTATTGACAGGAGATAACGTCATATTCCTATTCCTCTCATTGGGCTTCACCATGTCAGCTGGTCTGCAGAAGTCCGCTATAACATCTTCGATATGGTGCCCTATCACCTCGGAGTGTGGTTTCCCAAAGATCAAAATTACTAAGACATTTGTTTTCGTAGTTATTTTATTGTCATACAAAAGAAACATACCTGAGCCGTCCCCATTATTGACGGGAGATAACGTCATATTTCTGTTTCTCTCATTGGGCTTCACCATGTCGGCTGGTCTGCAGAAGTCAGCTATAACATCTTCGATGTGGTGTCCTATGACTTCAGAGTGTGGTTTTCCGGAGATCAAAATCACTAAGACATTTGTTTTCGTAGTTATTTTATTGTCATACAAAAGGGACATACCTGATCCGTCCCCATTATTAACAGGAGATAACGTCATATTTCTGTTTCTCTCATTGGGCTTCACCATGTCAGCTGGTCTGCAGAAGTCCGCTATGACATCTTCAATGGTGTCCAATGACCTCGGAGTGTGGTTTCCCGAAGATCAAAATCACTAAGACATTTGTTTTCGTAGTTATTTTATTGTCTTGCAAAATAAACATACCTGAGCCGTCTCCATTATTGACAGGAGATAACGTCATGTTCCTATTCCTCTCATTGGGCTTCACCATGTCAGCTGGTCTGCAGAAGTCTGCTATGACATCTTCGATGTGGTGTCCTATGACCTCGGAGTGTGGTTTCCCGAAGGTGAGCATGGCGAAGTGCTGGTTGCAGGCGGTGATGATGCAGCTCTCGTCTACTACTAGCAGGCCGCTTACGTTGTATGTTACCTAAAACGGTTTGGATTTTGATTGCTTGTTTTGATTAAGGTACTTGGTTCCCGAGATCGGGTCATGGATCTTGGTAAGTTTAACGGCAACATTATTGTTGACATCCTGCTCATATGTCAACTAGTATGATAGAGGATTAACTGCGCAAGTCTATTTCATAAAACTCTATTACACACAGTTATAAAAGAACAAAACAAAGGAAAAGGCGTAAAAATGTTTATACCATAAACTAGTAACCCGCCCAGCGATTTCGCCCGCTGTTTTCCGTTACCAGTGAAAATAACGGACGCGTTTGCGTATCCATTTAGGAACAACTCTGGAGTTGCACATTATTATTTCCATACAACTCCCCGAGCGTGTCTCCTCGCCGAATAACATTCGTGTAGTTTTGCCAAACAAAATGTTCCCAATGGCTTATAGATCTTGTACTTTTGTACTTTATTAATTACAGACAAATGTAAAAAGCTTTCCTGTTTATAAAAGTTCAAGAAGTATGTATGAAATAGATAGTTTGTGCAGACTTACCCTAACATTGATATCAAACACTGGTTTATCTCTAGGAACCTTCGACCAAGGGGCAGTGTCCACGCTGTCGGACTTGGAGATCCACAAACACAGCGGGAAAGAACCGCCGTCCAACGTTCTCCCTGAAATAAACATAAGTATAACACACATAAATTCATGTTTGTTCTTAATTCTTTGGAAAAGTTACATATTACAAAATAACAATAGGTACTTAGATAAAAAAAAACAATAATATGAACTAAATGTGAATAACAAGATTCCACCTTCTCCATAAGGACCAGACAGAGAATTTTTGTTGCAGCAAAATTTTCATATTCACTGTTAAAGATTACACGCGTTATTAGACGAGAAGTACCTTTAAAAGTGCGAATAATTATTATGATTATTATGATTATGAAATTCGCTCATTATTATAGATCAACAAATGACATAGAAATTAGACCCCCCATACAATTTCTCTCATCTCTCATCTCATCTAGCCTACGTCATCCCACCGCTGGGCAAAGGCGTGAAAGGCGTCCCTTTTCTTCTTCCATCTAGTTCTTTCATGGGCTTCCGCTGGACAAATTCTCAAAAGACTGGCATTCGGAAGCCTCGATGATATAGTTTTATTTATTAGGTTACCCGTGGCTTTCTGCTTGGACACTGTGCTGTTGGTTTGTGTGTCGGCGGGCGGCAGCTGTATGGAGGGGATGAGCGAAGTCACAGGCAGCCCCACTAGCTTGTCCCTGCACTCCGCCTGGAACAGCAGCGCCGCCTCCTCGCTGTCCACGGATACTATCACACCCGTGTCCGCTTCCACCGATAGCTGAAAGGAAAATATCGATATGGTTTCCATGCTATCTATAAGGAATGTTTGACTTCGGCTAAATATCTGTCGGTCGACTATAGCACAGAATACATAATAGTACAACTTTAGTCAAGCGCATATTTATAAAGAATAAAAATCAACGTACATTTAATGGCGTCTTTCTTTTCGTGTGAGACACCGAGCCGTTCAACGACCCGATGTACCCTGGTGTCAGAGTTTTTTAACCGCCTACTGCAAGCAGCAGGCCACTGAAATGGATGTGTAACGACCGCCATCATAGACAGCAACCGGGACAGACGGCCGTGCCCATCCGAAGCACGGAACCATCTTACTTGCGGACAATCAGGTGGTTCAGCCTGCAATGTCCTAACCAGACTGGGAACAAATTCACAAAGTGATAAATATTAACTTCGTGAGCGACCCCACCGGGATTTGAACCCGGAACCTTTGCGTGGCAGGCAGGCATACTAACCACTGCGCCACATCGGTTGTCAATTTAATGGCGTAGATATAATTAAATCCTTACCACAACACTCTTGCAGTTGACGGGCTCGGCGACAACGAGGCAGGGGCCGTCGGTGTCCAGCTGCCGGATCCACAGCGACACCTGCACAGCGCCGCCGTCCTTCCCGACCAGCTCCATCACCTGCCGGATACATCCTGTCATATACTTACGACGACACTCTTGCAGTTGACGGGCTCGGCGACGACGAGGCAGGGCCCGTCGGTGTCCAGCTGCCGGATCCACAGCGACACCTGCACCGCGCCGCCGTCCTTGCCGACCAGCTCCACCACCTGCGGGATACAACAGTCATAGATAAGGAACACATTCCACCAACACCGGTAGTAACGCAACACTATATCACCCTGTCAAAGATTATTAAAGATGCGCTCGCTCGCCCTTATCGAGCTGTGTAATACGGGTAAAGATGGGCTAGTTAAGCTCGCAATACACATCCTTATCGAGATTTGTAGGTCTCTAAGCTCGCAATACAAGTCCTCGTCGAGCTTCATAGGTCTGGTAAAGGTAAGCTCGCTACGCTCGCAATACAAGTCTTCCTCGAGCTTCATAGGTCGGGTAAAGATAAGCTCGCTACGCTCGCAATACAAGTCCTCGTCGAGCTTCATAGGTCGGGTAAAGATAAGCTCGCTACGCTCGCAATACAAGTCCTCGTCGAGCTTCATAGGTCGGGTAAAGATAAGCTCGCTACGCTCGCAATACAAGTCCTCATCGAGCTTCATAGGTCGGGAAAAGGTAAGCTCGCTACGCTCGCAATACAAGTCCTCGTCGAGCTACACAGGTCGGGTAAAGATAAGCTCGCTACGCTCGCAATACAAGTCCTTATCGTGCTACTTGTCCTTTTGTCTGTAAATCAAGCAGACAAAAATGTAATAATTAATAAACTCAATGGGAAGTCTCGTGTTTTTATAACATTCCCCCATTCTAGGCATCCACTGACCTTCCCGCTGAGCAGCACGACGGTGCCGTCCTGCTCCGGCTCGTGCAGGGTGAAGGTCTTGCAGCCGCGCCGCCGCAGCAGCTCCGAGAACCGCAGCCCAGCAGCGAGCAAGCTGCGTGGTTCACTACTCCAGTGCTACTCACCTTCCCGCTGAGCAGCACGACGGTGCCGTCCTGCTCCGGCTCGTGCAGGGTGAAGGTCTTGCAGCCGCGCCGCCGCAGCAGCTCCGAGAACCGCAGCCCAGCAGCGAGCAAGCTGCGTGGTTCACTACTCCAGTGCTACTCACCTTCCCGCTGAGCAGCACGACGGTGCCGTCCTGCTCCGGCTCGTGCAGGGTGAAGGTCTTGCAGCCGCGCCGCCGCAGCAGCTCCGAGAACCGCAGCCCAGCAGCGAGCAAGCTGCGTGGTTCACTACTCCAGTGCTACTCACCTTCCCGCTGAGCAGCACGACGGTGCCGTCCTGCTCCGGCTCGTGCAGGGTGAAGGTCTTGCAGCCGCGCCGCCGCAGCAGCTCCGAGAACCGCAGCCCAGCAGCGAGCAAGCTGCGTGGTTCACTACTCTAGTGCTACTGCTACTCACCTTCCCGCTGAGCAGCACGACGGTGCCGTCCTGCTCCGGCTCGTGCAGGGTGAAGGTCTTGCAGCCGCGCCGCCGCAGCAGCTCCGAGAACCGCAGCCCAGCAGCGAGCAAGCTGCGTGGTTCACTACTCTAGTGCTACTGCTACTCACCTTCCCGCTGAGCAGCACGACGGTGCCGTCCTGCTCCGGCTCGTGCAGGGTGAAGGTCTTGCAGCCGCGCCGCCGCAGCAGCTCCGAGAACCGCAGCCCCGTCAGCTCGCCGCTAGAGTAGCCCAGCAGCGAGCAAGCGGCGTTGTTTACTATTAGGATCTGCAAAAAAAAAACGTTAACGTCGGCCGGGACTTGAATCTGGGACCGTGGGCGGCCAACTGTCCTACCGGCACCTGGCCGATTCCTTATTAATATTTTACTATCAAATTCTTAGCATTACGATGCAAGTGCGTCACCCACGACCTATCGCTAGCCACTATATCGTCGTAGTATGAAAGTGAATGGCGCCGTGTTCGAGGGGTGCGAAAGACGCGTGCGGCCGTGCGTCACACACTTTCATACTACGACTATAGCCGCATCGGCCGCACATAACGAACTTCCACCTTTAGGGTTAGTTCCAAACGCAACAAGGCAAAGATGAGAAACTATATGAACCTGCAGCTCATTTTCGCAGTATGCAACCTAAACCTAAATTAAAATTATATTGCATCATCAATCACATCACACCAACTTTGCATCATTTATTGCTGAAGTGACTCTTACCTTGGATGTATTGGGTTCTATAGTGAACACTGCCTTGGTGGGGTTGATGACCTGTTGCACCCGGTCACTCTGTGACTGTGCCGGGGACCCCGCCACATCCCCAGAGGCAAGTGATGTGTTAAACCGCAGTCCATTTGGTCCATCAACTGAAATTATTTATGAGCATAAGATACAAGTGTACAGTAACAAGTACAATACTAGAAATCTTGCACCTAAATGGGCAGATTAGATCAAAATAATTATTTACAAAAATATACTCATGCAGTGTAACTGAATAAATGTCCTCAAGTAACATTTTTGAAGTTCCATGAAAAATAACTCAACAGCTGACTCAATAGTATGATTCAAGGTTATACTTGTTTTTGTTTAATATTCATACCAGTACCTTGACTTTCTATTGAGGTATTATTCAGCTTGTGCAGATATAGAGTGGATTCCAAATATGCCACCTAACATGATAGAGAGGCAAATAATAATGTTGCCAATTCCAGATACATTCTTTATCTATGCAAGTTATACCTTTTTAGTTACATTTTACTTATAGAACTGACCTCTAACAATATCTACAGCTTGTTTGACCTTGGTGGGTGTCTCGAGCTCCATTTTGATCGGTCGAATGGCTCGTTTCAGTCGAGGGAAGCTCTGGTTGCCTTCAAATGAGCAGTTGCTGTATGCATGATGAGTTCGAGCTTGCGGCTTAACTGTCCTGTAATATTATAAAGATAAAAAAAGGGAATAGAATACTACCTGGTTCAATTAAGAATGGGATTATAAATAGCTCTGGTTCCATAAGCTGGAGCGAGAAAGCATCACCTTCGCAGCTATTTATAATTGCATTGTTTATTGAATCAGGTAACGTACAGTGTGTATTGAAATGAATGAATGAAAAAAGGCATTGCAAGATATATCTTGCATGTAATATTTATATGTAAATAATCATAAATAAACTATAAATAAATAATCATAAATAAATTGATTACCTGCACTTGAGATCCAATTCCAAGAGCTTATCAGGTGTAAACAGGGTTTGATTCTCATTACTGGCTTCAATATAACCCAGTTTAGGTTGCTGAAAGATAAAACATGTATGAAATATTGATCTGTGGCTTATAAAACAATATTTATCAAATAAGTACTTACATGTTTTGGAGTCACATTCAAATGCTCAGGCGAATAGTAGTCACCAAAACGGCCTAAACGTGGTTTCACTGGCGTTATAAATGAGGAATCTGCCACAGAAGACCTAAAACATAGAAAACTGGTTCTGGTTCAGAGCTTATAGAAAAACCTTTGCTGAACATTAGCGCCTTGGTCTTAAATTACCTATACGCCGTAAAGAACAGCGTTATGATTTATTTACATCCTTCAAACTTATTTTGGGAAAGAAAATCAATAAATTCTAGCGCGCAAGTTCAAACACGAGATTCGTACAGAAACAACCAAATTTAAAACGAATAGATTACCTGTTGCAGTTTAGCACACTTCCTAAGTCCATCTTAGAAACGGATTATATATCTCTTGTGTAAATAAATCTAAGTAAATCTGCTGTTTTTATCAATAATTTGCTGCCGTTTGAAATATTTTCGAACAAAGAACTATTTGAACAGCTGTCAGACAACATACATACTGTCAAAAGGAAAGTGTTTTGCGTTTTGTTACAGCTAGGTTTTATATTTTTTATGAAGAATTTGGTATAGTCCGAGTTCTTAATTGGCAGTTTGTATGGAGGTATGGTCCCATCTGGCAGAAATCATGAAACTTGCCATGTGTGTAGCTTACATGTGTAAGCTTCAGGAAAAGAAGGGAAGCAAGTTGGACCCCCCCTGCTTCCCCCCTTTACCCCCCCTGTTATGTCCCAAATTTCAGTTATCTTTATTTTTCTCGGAAACGATTAAAGATAGGAGAAATTTGTCAAGGTAAGAAATATTCCTTATAAAATTGTCTACATAATTGTTCTTGGGTAGATGTTGATAAGACTTATACTTTTCGAGTTATGCTTCTGGGAAACCCATCATTTTTTCGAAGGTGACTTCCAGCTCTGAATTAGCCATAACTACCATGTGATAGAATATTTTTCCAAACTTGCTATTGGCTGTTGTTAGTTAGGTAGTCTTCAAAGGAAATCCGCAGAAACAACACTTCAATCACGCCTGTGGGGTGGGGGGAGGCAAAGTTTATTTTTTCCGAGCTGAACTTGAGGACTTCTGACTCCTTAAGTAAATGTGACACAAGAAATTGAGTATCATTTTCGAATAAACCAAGGACGGAGTACTCATTTCTGGAACGCTCTTTGGTACATTTCATACAAAAATATAAATATATTAAGTGAAATTGGAAAAAAATATGTTTCGTTCTCATTCAAACTCTGTTTTCTTCATGACCTTGAGACATATTTATTAGATAATAACACATACTCGAAGACATACTCACCCTAATTATAAAACCATATTTTATTTTCGAAAATATTAGAAAATACCTAGCCTACGGAAGCCTAAATATTTTTACAAAGTTATGTTTGTAGCTGAAAAAATTTCAAGTTCATAGATTTTGTATGCAAAAATAAGATTACCAACCGCAAACTTATATTTCTCAATTGTCGCTAAACCATTCCAGATAGAGAAATGCCCTCATAGGGATAGTTGTTTATACTGAAGTGTAGTTTTTGTTGGAATAAAGAAATTGAGGATCTGGAGTACTTGATGTTTAAGAAGACATTACAGTATCTCGAATTAGTTTAGCTGGGCTGTTGACGTTCCACATCAAGTACTCCAGATCTTCAATTTCTATATATCAGCATAAACAACTCTTCAGTATAAACAACATTTCCTATGAGGGCATTTCCCTATCTGGAACGGTTTAGCGACAATTGAGAAATATACGTTTGCGGTTGGTAATCTTATTTTTGCATACAAAATCTATGAATTTGAAATTTTTCCAGCTACAAACATAACTTTGTAAAAATATTTAGGCTTCTGTAGACTAGGTATTTTCTAATATTTTCGAAAATAAAATATGGCTTTATAATTCGGGTGAGTATGTCTTTGAGTATGTGTTATTATCTAGTAAACATGTCTCAAGGTCATGAAGAAAACAGCGTTTGAATGTGAACGAAACATATTTTTCTTATTTCACTTAATATTTTATATTTTTGTATGAAATGTACCAGCGTTCCAAAATGAATACTCCGTCCTTGGTTTATTCGAAAATGATACTCAATTTCTCGTGTCACATTTACGTAATGAGTCCGAAGTCCTCTATTTCAGCTCGTAAATAATTATCTTTGCCCCCCACCCCCACAGGCGTGATTGAAGTGTTGTCTCTGCGGGTTTCCTTTGAAGACTACCCAAAAGCCAATAGCAAGTTTGAAAGAATATTCTATCACATGGTAGTTATGGCTAATTCAGAGATGGAAGTGACCTTCAAAAAAATGATGGGTTTCCCAGAAGCATAACTCGAAAAGTATAAGTCCTATCAACATCTACCAAAAAACAATTTTGTAGACAATTTTATAAGGAATATTTCTTACCATGAAAAATTTCTCCTATCTTTAATCGTTTCCGAGAAAAATAAAGATAACTGAAATTTGGGACATAGAAGGGGTAAGGGGAAGAGGGGTCCAACTTGCTTCCCTTCTTTTCCTGAAGCTTACACATGTAAGCTACACACATGCCAAGTTTCATGATTTCTGCCAGATGGGACCATACTTCCAGCTAAGGACCCGTACTAGTAGTTTTTCCAGCTGCAAGTGCGAAACGTTTGTTTCTACCGTTCCGGAAAAGATTTTCAAGAAAAAGAAAAAAAGCGCGGGAAACTTCGGCTAGGAGGTTCATTTTTTGCTTTTGGTGAAATTAAAATTCATTTTTGTAGTTAAAAACGTTGCGGAAAGTGTGGTATTGTAGATATTTCTTATATTTAGTGTCTATATTTGTCATCATCATTGGCCTCATACGTCTGTGACAGACGATTTATTCAGTGTCTGAGGCAAGATTTTTCATGGCTGTATAAGCCGATACGGGAGCGGCATGACTTTCCGCACGCTCTACAAACGAAGGTGGAATTAGAGACTGGCACATGCATGTTTAGATGTCGTTTTTGCCTTTTGTTTGCGAGACCAGCGAACCAGGCATAGTCGTGAGCTTTACGCCCATCAAACACACGCTTTCTCCATACATCCCTATTCTCAGCAAGCTTCTCCCAGCTTTGATGGTCGATGTCAAACGCAGCCATGTCCCGTTTGGCGCAATCTTTGAAACGTAGCATTGGTCTTCCAACTCCTCTTTTGGCGTTAGCTACGGCGCCAAGCAGGACACGCCGCGGTAGACGCGAAGGTTCCATGCGGTACACATGCCCTAGCCACCGCAATCGTCTTTGCTTAAGCAAAGCGGTAAAGCTAGGCAGCTGTGCAATTTCTAGAACTCGCTCGTTTGTGACTCTGTCCTGCCAAGTTATATGCAAGATGTTTCTTACGCAGCGCATATGAAATGTGTTGAGTCGACGTTCTTGTTTTGCGTACGAAGTCCAGGTTTCAGCTCCATACAAGAGTATGCTTAGAACGCAAGTTTGGTAAACAATTATCTTGGTTTTTGTGGTCAGGTGTTTATTATTCCATACTCTTGTACTGAGCCTGCCGAACATGGTCGCCGCTTTGCCGATACGAGTATTGATCTCAGCATCGAGGGTGAGATTGTTCGACACAGTCGACCCCAAGTAGCAAAACTTGTCAACTATGTTCAAGGGAACGGAATATATTTGTATTTGTGTAAATAATTTGGTAAGTTTTTGTACATATAACTTGTAAATATTGATTTCATATGAAAGATCCCCCTGACCCCGATGATTGGGGGGGTTCAGGTTTCCTCGGAGGCCTGAATCTCCCTGTGGGAGCAAGTATTACTGTAGTGTCTGCGGAAGATAGTAAAATGGATACTGACGGCTCCGTAGCTTCGGTGTCGTCTAAGTCAGGTACTCGAAAGCGAACAAATTACTTACGAATTTGTCGCACATGTTCAAAACGGAAAAAGAAAAATGCAAATGGACAGCCTCTTGGCGATAGTTATTGCAAATGTAACACGGAAAATACAATTCTGATGAAAAAGGTAACCTATGTTCCGCAAGTTCCGAATATAAATGATAACGCTTTCCTGAAAAATGACAAGAAACCCGCTCCAACATCACCTAACAAAGCCGCGACTGAGACACCTCAAGGTGAATTTTCAGGCTCACCTCAACAACATGGTCATTCTCAAAATCAGCATCAACATGATTCTCGCCAGGTTGGCCGCAGTGAGTATGTTCAGACAGATGCATCACCCTATTTGATTCACGTACAAAAAGTAGTAGAATCCTGATAGTGCAACCATCTTACACCCAATCACATTCGGCAACTTTTAAAAGAAACAATTTCCAAAATAGTACCCGGCAGTGTCAAACGAATTGGCAGGAACCGCTGCGCCGTTGCTTTCCAACTACAAAGATGCAAACGATTTTCTCAAGAGTGATCTTTTAGCCATGCATAAATTCAGAGCTATTATTCCGACCTTTAATATCACACGGATGGGACTGGTACGTGGCGTGCCCTCTGATTGGACTGAGGAAGAAATATTGGAAAATATTTCCACTCCCATTGGTTGTGGAAAAATTTTAAAGATAAGGAGATTGAATTATAAAGTTCAAGTTAATGGTCAAGCTACATGGAAACCATCGCAGTCGGTAGTAATAACATTTGATGGCCAGGTGCTCCCTAAAAGATTGTTCATGTGCTATAATGCCCTACCCGTAGAAGTCTACACTTACCCCACAATCCAGTGCTTTAACTGTTGTAGATATGGACATACTAAAGCCCTATGTAGGTCAACAAAGCCAAGGTGTTACAAATGTGGTGCAGACCACTCCGGTGAATCTTGTGAGAGAGAAGAAGATTCTGCTTCTTGTATAATGTGTGGTGGGTTCCATTATGCTACCAGCAAAGTGTGCCCTGAGTTCATACGACAAAAGGAGATTAAAGTAAGAATGGCAAATAGTTGTATATCATATGCAGAAGCGAGCAAGCTGTTTCCACCTGCATCAAAGTCATATGCTGATGTCTTGATATCGAATCATACTGAATCTGAAAAGAATTCCCCAAGTAGCCCTCCTCGCATTTCTTACAAAAAAACTATTTTCAAAAAGCCACGTTCTCCTCCTAATACAGAAAGTGGGTATGACAGAGCAGCACATAATGCGCTGCTAAATGAGTTCAAAATACCAGAACCTCAAAACGGTTGTGCTTTGGCTCCTAAAGAGAATGACCCTAAATATGACGCAATCATAAACACCATCCTTGCTCTTATCAGTACATTGATTCAATCTAATCTTTTTAAACCGTCCCACGTTGCCCCAGTTACTGAACTCATGCGTATTTTAAAAGACATTCCTAATGGATTCCAAAATAATCCAGTGGAATTGCAGGAGCGTAATACCTAAAAAAAGTGACCTTATCTACTTAATCAATAAATTTAATCCTATAATATTAGCGTTAGTGGAAACTTGGTTAAAACCTGAATATGTTTTTAACATTTCGGGTTACACCTGTCTCCGCGATGATAGACCTGACGGGTATGGCGGCGCCGCTATACTCATAAAAAACACTTTATCTTTTACACAAATACATTTTCGACCTCACGATTTTAGTGATATAATTAATGTGATAGGTTTAAAATTCCAAAATATTTCTTTCGTCTCAATTTATTTATCCCGATCTTCAATAGATATACTTAATGAATTACATGGTATATTAGCTGATGTTTCGAGTCCATGTTTAGTCCTGGGTGATTTTAACTGCCATCACCAGTCTTGGGGTAGTGGTGTTACGAATGTTGAAGGTGAGCGATTGTTGGAAATTTTAGATGATAGAAATTTATGCATACTTAATACTGGTGCGCCAACGAGGCGTACGAATCCTAATGTAAATATTAGCGCAGTAGATTTATCGATTTGTTCCCCTAATTTAGCCTCTAATTTTACTTGGAACCCTTTGCCTTCTACCTTGGGAAGTGATCATTTCCCTTATAATATCATGTCCTATTCAATGCCCAACCGCTCGAAAACGTAGCCCTCGCCTAAAATATAAACTAAACAACGTGGATTGGATACAATTTAAAAACCTTGTGGAAGCTAAAATATCAGAATTACCTCGGGTTATTGAAGGTAGTGAGGCAATTTCTTCTGAAGCTGTGGCTCAGTGTATGATAGAGGCAGCTGATCAGTTATTCCCTATTAAACGCCCTTCATCTAATAAGATTCCACTTCCACCTTGGTGGGACAGACAGTGTTCTGAGGCTGTAAAAAGTAGAAAGGATGCTGAAAAAGCTTACGCTGAGAATATGTCTGATGAAAATTTGGATATACTAAATAATACTATCCGCGAAACTCAAGAGTTCCTTAAAAATAAAAAACAAGAGGGCTGGAGAGCCTTCTGCGCTTCTCTTTCCCCTTCGACATGTCCGTCAGAAGTTTGGCGTAATATTAGACGATTCAGATCGGCTTTTAATGAGTACTTTTCTCCACTATCATTGCCTTCATCAGTAATTGAGGATTTCTTGGATAACTTAGCACCTCCACTGTTCCTGAAAGTTTAATCCCTTCTCCACTTTTCCTTCACCAAGTAGTTCATATTCCGCGGATTCATTGTTTACTATGTATGAATTGAAGGGGTTTTGTCAACGGTGAGAGATTCGTCCCCTGGAGAAGATGGAATCCATATTCCTTTCTTATGCACCTTAGCGACACTTCTTTGAATTATTATCTAAATATCATTAACTCAATTTTAATATCTGGTAATATTCCTCCATCCTGGAAATCCCAAGAAGTAATTCCCATTAAAAAACCCAACAAACCTGCAAATGAAGCAAAATCTTTCAGGCCTATAGCACTGTCGTCTGTGATTGCTAAGGTAGCTGAACATTTAGTGAAGAATCGTTTGGAATGGTTTATAGAACATAACAAATTATTAGCTGAAAGTCAATACGGTTTTAGAAAAGCCAGATCTACATTAGACAATTTGAGTATTTTGACTACAGACATTCACTTAGCTTTTTCGTGTAACAAGTCAGTTATTGCAGCTTTTTTAGATATTAGTTCAGCATATGACAATGTTATCATATCCATTCTTCAAAGAAAACTTATAGCTCTTAATGTGCCTGCAATACTAGTGAATTTTATAATCAATTTACTATCCCAAAGATTAATATCAGTTGTTATAGATGACAATTCTAAAATATCTCGTAACGTTTTTAAAGGTTTACCACAGGGTTCAGTTTTAAGTCCAATTTTATATAATATCTACACCTATGACCTGGAGTCAACTTTAAGCAACTCTTGTAATATCTTACAGTATGCGGATGATCTCCTTTTATACACTGTAAATAGTTCTTTGGAAGAAGCATCCACTTCATTATGTTCTTCTCTTGACTTGCTTAAATGTTGGCTTGATTGTAATGGGCTGGATTTGTCCGTTACAAAGAGTAAGGTTGTGGTATTTTCTAGAATGCGATCTATCCCACCGGTTTTAGTTACTTATGATTGTCATCCTTTGCTGGTTGAGGGAAGTGCAAGATTTTTGGGCGTTATATTGGACAGCAAACTTACTGGTTTGCCTCACTTTGAGTATGTTGCTTTGAAATGTGAACGTTTAATTAATATTTTGCGTTGTCTTTCGGGAGTTTGGTGGGGAGCGCACCCTTTCTCTATGAAACTTTTATATAATGCACTTATACGGTCTGTTCTTGATTATGGCACTTTTCTTTTGGGTAATGGTAGTGTACTCGGCCTAAAGAAACTAGATTCAATTCAATCTAAAGCCCTCAGAATCATCACAGGAGCAATGAAGTCTAGTCCAATAAATGCATTACAGGTAGAATGTTGTGAATCTCCATTAAAATTAAGACGTCAGTATCTTAGCGATAGGTTTTTATTCAAATCCTTCCAGTTCTCAAATCATCCTTTACATTCAAAACTACAATCCTTAAATGAATATATCTTAACAGCTCGTTATTGGCAGCACAAATCAGTTCCTTGCCTAGTCCAAAGTTATCGCAAAATTTTATCTATCAATAGTCAAATTTACCGGTCCCATTCCTTGAGTTTATTTGAATCTGATTTCGAAACTTTACTTATACGCCCAAACATTCGATATGATTTGGGTGTGGAGAGAAATGATAGTAATGCTAATATAACTTTTATGTGTAATATTGATAACGAAAACTGGGAGGATCACTATCATATATTTACAGATGCATCTAAGATTTCAAATAACGAAGATGTTGGTGTGGGCGTTTATCTAGCTCAGCTAAAATTAACAGTTAAGGTAAAACTACCCCCAGAATCATCAGTGTTTACTGGAGAATGTTATGCTCTTCTAAGAGCAGTAGAGTTAGCATTGTTGTCGAATTTAAAGAAAACTGTAGTATTTTCAGATTCTAAAAGTGCACTTCAGGCATTAGAAAAGTTTCCATTTAAAATGAAACCGTACTATCCCATCGTATTTGATATTCGTAAAAAACTGGGTTTATGCATGTCTAAAGGATTATCAGTTGTTTTTGCTGGGTTCCTAGCCATTGCGGCATAGCGGGAATGAAAAGGCTGACAAGTTGGCTAAAGAAGCAGTGCAGGATGGTGACTTGTATCCGTATATAAATTATTGCCATGATTTGGTCACTCTGCCCGGGATCTATCTTCGGGACTCCTGGAATAGACTTTGGTCAGAGAGTGGTCAGTTAAAGGGGAAATATTACTTTAGTATGCAGCCTGCTATTCCTGTTAAACCATGGTTCTTCAAAGTAAAGTTATCTAAAACTGTTACGTCAATTATTATTAGAATGCGCCTGGGGCATGTTTGTACTCCGGCACACTTGGCAAGATTCAATATTGTGAATAATAATATGTGCGAGTGTGGAGATGATGTTGGAGATTTGGACCATATTTTCTTTTCCTGTTCCCTTCATGATCGTTCCATCTTCATGCAGTCACTGCAGTCCCTTCGTGTTCCTTTCCCAACACGTATTATTTGTTTATTGATGCATCCTTTACAATATTGTAATATTTTGTCATCTTTTATCGTATTTAATAACATAAAGCTTTAGTATATTTAAGTTTATGTAGATTCCTTAGATTAGATTAATTAATTGACCTTACTTTCCCAACTTTTCTTTATTTTCCTTTCATTTTCGCGTATAGTTTCCCTACCTTTTACCCTTTTACTAATATAAAAAAACTCGAAGCTGGCACAAAGTCAAGACTAGTGCCATAACACAAAAAAAAAAAAAAAAAAAAAAAGATTTTCAAATTTGGCAACACCAAATGCGAAATGTCAAACAGCTTTGCGGTGCGTCGATTTTTTGCGAATCATTACCGGATTTGGGCAAATTTATCAGTTTTTACACCTAAACAAAAGAATTTGTTCGCTTTTGTGAACCAAGCATCAGTTTTCCCAGTTATTAGAAGAGATTTGGTAAGTGTTTTTGGTGTATGTAGCTTAAGGTTAAATACTACAAACTGGACACCAATTTGGGCTTTTGTAAAGAATATTATATTATATTCATGCACAGTAAGTGGTTCACGCAAGGTGCTTGGTAGGTCACGTAATTGCGAGTCAATTGAGCCAGTACCAACTGAACTAACAAGACTATAAGAACTTTATGATCTAACCTACAAACTTGTTGAGAAGTCTTCTTGCTACCCACCAAATGTAAGTACATTATATAGCCATTATAGCAGTTTATGTTTCAGTTCTAATATAATAGGAAATGTAGGCAAAAAATAATTTATTTTATTTTTTATTAGAGGCAGGTATTGACAATTTACATGTAACTTTCGGTTACTTTGGTTGCTTTCTTTTTGTAACTACTTGTTTCTATTATATGCATTACAGTGCATTGATAGTCTCTGTAAGCGCACATTCAATCAAGTTAATATTTTAAACCAATTATTTTCCTCTATAATTTTTACTTTTCTGTGTGTGTTTGATTTTCTACCTCAACTCTCTTATTTTTCTTGAATAGGTACCTGTATATTTTTATTTCTATTTATGTAAACAATTAGATAGTAGGATTGTACAATTTGTTGTTATAAAATTCACTTTCTTATAAGAAATGCATACCTCTTGACTGCACTCAAAACCATATGCCACACTCAGACTAATACACAGTACCTAGAATCTATTTCACTAAGACTTAAAAGTATATTTGCCATGTGATGCCAGCATAGAATAGCATCACCCCATATCCTTCCTGTTAGTGTTGTAGGAAGCAACAAAAGGATTTGAGAGTAGATGTGTATTGCAATTCTAGGTGACAGGCTGACAACATGTCACTGGTAATGCACAGTCTTCTGAATGACTCAAACTCTTGCATTTACATTAGAGAGAAAATTTAACTTCATCCGCCCACTTGTCTAAGTGTAAATAGGCCATTAGATTTGTTGATATTATTAGTTCCTTAAAAGCAGGTTTACATTAGGGACCTTGTCTGGGACAGAGTTCTGAAACATTGCATAAATACAAAACTTCCCCATAAATGCTCCCAATGAGGATGCACTTTCAAGAAATTTTTGGAACAAAGTTCCCAACAAAAAAGCATCCACATTGGGAACTTTTCGGGAACATTGTCCTGAAACATTGTATACGAAACAAAGTTTTGTATACGAAACAAAGTTTCTAGGATTTTGTCCCCAATTAATACCGGGCTTAAATAAAAAAATAAAAGCACCCAACCAAATTTTTATTGATACTTCCTTCTGTTTTTGGTTAACAAAGATATATCAAGAGAAATATACTGGGCCTAATGTTCTATTGTGCCAGTATCAATTCACAATTTTTACTATGCGGCTTGAAGCTAATCACCTATTGTCTTGTCCCATTGATAGAATCAATAAATAACTTGAGAAATACTTTTACCCATTGGTGTTCCTCTACACTTATATTAGCTACACCCCTTTAGTTAAGGTAAACTTTACAACCAAGAAAATATTTAAGTTTGCAACAAATATTTGTAGATTTTAAATTAACTTTATGATAAAATCAAAACCTAATAAGAGTATTGTTTGTTTGCATTTTTTATGAAGAGGGGCTAGCTCTGCATCAATCACAGAGCATGTAAAAAATTCATTGGTTTTAAAATCTATTAAGGGTTGCTAGGGTTCAAATATAGGTTGAATCATTCTCCCGTTGTCTTTGTATGATTACTTATTTGGATTTCTAGTTTCTATGTAATTTGAGTGACATTATTGTTCTCAATTTAGTACTTATTGATTCTCAATTCAACTTTATTAATTTTCTAGTTTCTAAATCTGTACTTATTTATCAAACAGGCAAGCAAAAACAAAGACATCACTTGAAAAGCAGTCTTCATTCAGTTTGTTCTATCAGAAACTCAAATAGAAAATTATCTATCATTGCATTTTATATTTATTGCAATGATAATCTTATCATCATATTTGCATTCAAACATGTCTTGATATATAAAGTTACATACATCTTGCAGTAATCATTCATTGGTTTACCTCAGGGAAGCGTACTGGCCCCGATATTATTCAATATATATACAAACGATCAGCCCATCCAAGAAAACACTCAACGCTTCCTATACGCCGATGATCTGGCCCTCACGTGCCAAACCAAAGACTTTGCCGAGGCGGAACTAAACTTGTCGGCTGCACTGGAAAAACTTGCAGTATACTATGATGCCAACTCCTTACGGCCGAATCCAACAAAAACCGAATCCTGCTGTTTCCATATAAGGAACAGGGACGCCAATAGGAAACTTCATATAAACTGGCGAGGTGTGGCTATAGCCCATAATAATACACCTAAGTATCTAGGAGTTACGTTGGATCGGTCTCTTACTTATAAGGAGAATTGTTTAATCACGAAGGCCAAGGTCAGTTCGCGTAATAACATCCTAAGACGCCTCACCACCACACAATGGGGAGCTTCACCATCTGTCCTAAGAACAAGCGGGCTTGCCCTTTGCTACTCGGCAGGTGAATTTGCATGCCCAGTCTGGTCGCGGTCGGCTCACGCTAAGGAGGTGGACACGGCGCTCAATGAGTCATGCCGAATAATCACAGGGACTTTAAAGCCGACCCCATTACACCATCTCTACACCTTAGCTGGTATCGCGCCACCAAATATCCGCCGCAATATTGCCTCATCGATTGAGAAGCAAAACAAGAGCTGGACGTCAGGCATCCCCTTCACGACCATCATCCAGCCCCTGCTCGCCTTAAAAGTAGACGGAGCTTCATTGGCCACAGCAAACCCCTGCCACTTAACAAAGCCCCGGATAAGGCTAGACTCGAGCGGTGGGGGGAAAAGTATCCACCTCCGGACGGTCAAACTCTCCCTTCAGAAAGTCTGCCAGCAGGGCATCGTCTCCCTTGGGCCACGTGGAAGTCCCTAAACAGGCTCCGGACGGGTGTTGGAAGGTGTGCTGCAAACCTTAAAGCTTGGGGATACTCAGGCAATGACAAATGCGGATGCGGGGCTACCCAGACGATGAGCCACCTGCTAACGTGTCCTAACCTCCCCGCTCCCTGCACCGTGGAGGACCTCAAAGCGGCAAACGAAAGGGCTGTTGGCGTCGCGAACTTCTGGAAATTTATTATTTGATATACTATTGAGTTATAACCGTTGACACGAAAAGAAGAAGAAGAAGAAGAAGTAATCATTTTGTAAGTAAAGTATCAAAGAGTGGGCATATAAAATATTACAATTGCATAATATTTTAATAGAGTTTTACACTTGAAATAAATGTAAGTTTTTGTGGAATTAATTATTCTTAGTTTATTTTGTTTTTCTATTTATTATTAGTTTTATTATTTTATAATAAGCAATAAATAGCCATGAAGATTTGTTTATCATTTGTGTTTCTATATTGTGAAATATTTATTTTGAAGATTACTTAGCCATCTAGACACACGGCAGTGGGTCCGCCAAGTTCGAGCAAAAAAACCGACACACCGGCCGTGGGTTATATTACATCTAGTTTAACTAGCTGCGTTTTTGTAGCGCCATACTTGCAAAGTTCCGCTAAATGGTTCTAAACTTTATTGATCCTTTTATCAGCTACTTAGACCCTTAGAAAAAACACATAATTCTCTCGCTCGCGCTTCTTGACACGTGCAATAGGCTAGCAATAGCATGTACTACAATTTAAATACATTCCTGTTGAAATACAGAAGTGACATAACCACACAATAATAGGTACCTTACCTAATTGGGCGACAATAAAGGAGTGATGTAACAATCTATCTGTATCAATTTGTCCGGCGATCTGGCCCATGCTATGGCATACTAGTAAGACGCGGATTCACCTGCTGCTATCATATTGAGCGTCATAAAGTAGCCTACGAAGACCACTTGCTGCATTCGTGGCCGTATGGGGCTCCCTTTCGTTCTTGAGTTTACCAACAAGTGGAAAGAGGAGCACCATACAACGGCAAATGCAGCAAGTGGTCTCCTGAGTACTAAGTAGCCTAGATGTTACTTGGGGAAATCATGTAGGTTTGCAAACGTGAAAGACTTTTTGAAATCAATTTTATCATTTTCGGAGATAATCGATTAAATACAAACACACTAACGAAATGTTTCTTCTATATTAGTGTAGGCAAAATTAAAGTCGATATTATATCAACCGTGAATATAGTGATTCGTGCCGCTCTACCGCGCAGACTAACTTCGCTCGTAGTAGGGCTAGAACCGTTCGTAACTTTGTTTTATAAACTAACTTTCACTTGCGATGACCTGATTAACTACGCGTTTAACTGTTTATTAATATGATAGTAGAAATCAATATTTATTGAAGTTGTTCATTTGCCATAATAGCAAACGCGGTGAATTCACGGTGAACCAGATCAAGTTTTCTAAACGGGCCTTTGAGTGATTTCCTCTTCGAGAATTTATGCGGCACTGGCAATAGTTTAGTAGGTCTGTGCAATAAACAGATAAAGCTGTCATAGAGAAAACTTTGATAACTTGCCATCAGGAGCGCTTTTTGCTTGTCATCGTCACTTACCGTACCGTTATCGCAGTAAGTTTTTGCCACAAGAGTTCGTGCCGGTTAGCTATCGATCGTATAGTTGATACTATAGGATATAAGACGCTTGAGGGCGGCGTGCGGGCCAGTCCACCGGAGGCCGCTGGTGGTTTTCCGTCGCCGCTATGCTCTACAGCCATGCGCGTCTGGTTTCAGTGTGTGCGTTGTTTCAGTGCGTGTGCGCGTTGACGAGTGCGCCCCTGAAGAAGATGAGTCAAGTGGTCTTCTCCTACCCCGAGGCGAGGCGAGACGAGACCGTCGAAGATGATTACCACGGAGTCAAGGTAAGTGCTTCATCCATACGTAGTATAGAATTAAGTCGCTTTTTGCGCTTCTCTGTCTGTCTGTCTGTCGTAAAATTCGCTAACTCCTAGATGAAAATAATCATGCATCGACCGGGTTCGAGCCACGACATTTTTTTTTTCAATTATTTTCATTCATGAGAATAATATAGCACTGTGAGCAAAAACACTGTAAAATCCCCATAGTTCGTTCGCTGTTTGATGCGGGTTTCTTGTAATAGATACTGATTCAAGAGAAACAATTTATATGTTTAACACATGGCGAGAAAAATGAGTTGCAGGGGGTGAATTTGCTAATGGACCACTAGTTAAATTTATAAATTAGCTATATAGCTATTTTGAGGCGTTTCGTACCATTAGACCGACCATAGTTTGATGAGTTACATAGTACCTACCTACTATTACTCCACCACAAAATAATCCTTAGCGAGTCGTATTGCTAAAACCGCCATGTAATTATTAATTATGTTGATATAACCAACTTTGTCGTGAAAATCGCTTTGTATCAATAAGGTACTATGTGCAGCCTATCTGATTATTTATTTTATGGTTTCTTACTAAATAAATACCACCATTAATAAGAGTTATCTGAGACGACCCTTAAATATTTGTCAGACAGTAACGCTCTACCTACCCTGCAAGCGATAAAGCCGTGATGTATAGGTTGAATATGTACGCAGGTAGTTATTTCAATCAAGAGTGAATTATTCATTCACACATCTTTATCCTCAAAATAACTTAAAAAATGTTCTCGAAATAACTTTATAGTACAGTTAAAATATTTATATCAATCCATGTTAATTATATTGCAAGCGATCATAATTAGCGTAACACCGATAATATTTTGCAATTCTGATTAATGCCTTAGCCAACGCTAAGATTGTTTACGTTCTTTCGCTTCTTGTAAGTAAGGCTATTCGTTCTGAAAACGCATGTCCATTATTATGTTTACAAAACATGCTATAAGTTCCGCTTTCGCGCAATCAATTCGACACCCGGTTTGTACGTAACACCTGCAACCCTTGATTGCCTTTTTGAAAGAGAAAACAAGCACAATTTAATGGGTAAATATAGCTTATTTAGAAAGGAAAAGAACAGTTTCGGATTTCAGTCACTATTTTGGATAAGTCCTTCCCGCTCGTATAAACATCAACATCGTCATCAAAAGTCGTCATTTGCTGGACGAGGCCCTTCTCCAGGCTTCTCCATAGAACGCAATTTTAGGCCGACTGCATTCTACTTGCTACCCTAACAACATCGTCGGTCCAAACTCCAACTATTAAAGCGCGTCTTAGGGCGTCCTACGCTGCATTCTAAATCATAGATGCCATTGCTTAACACTTCGACCATGCGTTCCACAGCAATAATAATTTTAAATAGTAACTATACTACCCTATATTAGTGGTACCGTTACCAATATAAGCTAATTCCGTTTGCGCTGACCGCGTGCTTTTTGTTTTAATTCCAAGATAGTTATTTAATTCACTCGGCGTATTAAATGACTTTGGTTTTCAATGGTAAAGGATAACGTAACAGAGAGCCTTGAAAATAAGGGCCTGTTTAAAATTCTGCTACTAACTGTTGTTGTTGTTGTTGTATTCTAGTCTCGTCTTTCCAGATTTACCTGATATGGCAGGTTACAGTAGAGCCTAGTTGGTTTCTAAACCGGGTTTTATTTGTTTAGTAGTGGCTCGGTCGGCGGTCTTACCTGTTGCGACAAATTTTCCCGAAGGAAAAATGACGTTTTCCCTGCATTTATTATACATGTAAACCTTCCTCTTGAATAAATCTATCTATTAAAAATACGCATCATAATCCGTTGCGTGGTTTAAGGGGGTTAGCGAATTCCACTTTAGTCAGACAGAGAAACGCAAAAAGCGACTTCATTTTACACTATGTATTGATGAATGATGAGATGGAAAATTGTTTGAACGTTCTCTACCAGGTCAATGTTTTAACCTCTACCTTGTTTAGATACAGAGTAAAAACTAGATAACTCGACAATAAAAAGAAGTCAAGAGCGTGTCGAACAGGCGCAAATATGAGGTTTAGTACTCATTGATTAAAAACAATATAAACGAGAGAGAAACATCTAAATATCCTTATTTGACCAATTTTATCAGATCCTGTGGAATGATAATGTCCTTAGTAAACCTTATAAGTTGCCTTTCTTTCACTTACTTCTGAGAAACATTATAATTATGTCGACTAAATAGATCAGCTTCAATTTAACAACCAAGTTATTGAGGTGGTGTCTGGTGGACAGACAGACAGCATTGGCGAAATGATAAGGTGTTTAGGTTGACTAGTTGACTACGAAACCCTAAAACTCATTATTCGTACGGCTATTTATTTCTTGTGGCCCTTCTTGCTTGAATGGTTAAAATATTACACTTAACAAAGACGTAAACGTTTTATTATAATCTTCTTTGCCATGACATGGTATGCTTTTTATCGCCAGGTATTAATTTTATGTATTTTTGATGGATAAATTAATGTAATGCACATGCGAAACATAATAAACTGGACAATAAAAGGCATAAACATTAAACGTGGTACTTATTTTATTTCACAAGATACTTAATTCCATTCTTGTTAATTTTGCTCTTAGCTTATGTTTACTTGTTACATTAATTACTTGTTTTCAAAGTCAAAAATATGGTTTTTCTTGTATTTTTATTAATACAGAAATAAATATTTGTTATTATTGCTGTTGTTTACCAAGACGATCACAACTGGATGCACTTGTGAAATGAAGTGACGATCTTAACATGACCTTATATTGTATGTTGCGCGTCGGTCGATGTCATTAATTATACAATGCGCCCTTTAAATGCCATACTTGTGAGTAGCGCTATTGGAAATAGACACGTGCACTTAATAGGACATGTTTTATTACGTCTTAGGGTCTAAAGCTATTAGGTAGGTAAATGAAATCTTACACAGTCAAAGGAAGTGCTCTAAGCATAAAATTCAGTATTCGTAAATATGAATTGCGTCAAATATAAACATATTTGATTAAGAGAAAACTAGCTAAAATTTTGTTTCATGTCTCAAAACGTATTTCTATTTCACCAGATAAAAGACCCGTACCGCTGGCTGGAAGACCCAGACTCAAAAGAGACACAGCAGTTCATAGACGCACAGAACAACATAACCCGGCCTTATCTAGATGCTTGTCCCGCCAAGAAGGACATAAACGCGAGGCTCACTGAACTGTGGAACTACCCCAAGTACTCGTGCCCCTTCAGGAGAGGGGACAGATACTTCTTCTACAAAAACACCGGGCTTCAGAACCAGAAGTAAGTTTTTTTTTTAATCTAGAACGTTTCTATATAGACCTAGACTCATAGATTCAGAGAACAACATAATCAGGCCGATCATAAACTCTAGACTCAAAACAACATATTTATTTTTTAAAGGTCGGGGCAGCATGTTTACTAATGTTTTAAAAAATCTTGGTGCAATAGTATTTGGATTTGTTGCACTTACTGCTTCTAGTTTTTTTGGGAATGTTATCGTTGTCGGATTTACCGCTACCATGCGGGGACCCATGGTTTGTCTGCAGGGTCTGCAACTCTTACGTCTCATTTTACAAAACACCCTGGATGGCATATTCTTAGTCGCTACCACGCCACAACTATCCTAGCTTTTAGTCGTTGTGATTTGATTATCGATACAAATAGTGAATCATAAAACTTTAATATGCTCTAGAAGTGCGCCCTGCTATATAAATCGACATTCGCAAACACCTCCGATTAATAAATTTTTCCCCTCCTCGCTCCACAGTGTGCTATACGTGCAAGACAGTTTGGACGGCGAGCCACGAGTGTTCCTCGACCCCAACTTACTTTCCGAAGACGGCACCGTAGCGCTGTCCATCACGAGATTCTCTGAAGATGGCAACACTTTCGCATACGGGCTCTCCTCAAGCGGGTCCGACTGGATCACCATACACTTCAAGGATGTTGCCACAGGTAAATAATCTAACACAATGTAAATCAGACACAATAAGGTAGAAGTGTTTATACAAATATAACTGTTAATAAATAAATGTAAATGCAGTAGTCCAGTTGGTAGTAGGCGTAATCGAGATAGATTCGGTTACCCAGAAGTCTGTAGTCTAAAAATCATTTGAGACTTGATAGTTTATTGAATAATTGATTGATTTATCACTCGATGGAAATTACACTATATTTTTATAGAATGTTGGATATAAGAATACGCCTAGTGCTTCATATCACTGAACATTTTATTTTGTTTCTTTTGTAGGAAAAGATTATCCAGAAGTCTTAGAAAAGGTTAAATTCGCGTCGATGTCATGGACGAAAGACAACAAGGGAATTTTCTACTCTGTAAGTTTTTTGAACACTTATTTTTTATTTATTTCTAAATTTTATTTGTTCGTCAGTGCCCAAAAAAGTTCTACCTATAATATTAGGAGATATTCATTTTCTACATTCAATGGAAAAGGAATTTCGGTTTCTGCAAGCCATAAATAGCTTGCCCATGAACACCTTATACTCGTTTACCTACTGGCAATTTGATCGAAATATTTATAAAAATCTGTAGTTGTAGTAATAAAAATATGTTAGGACTACCGCAAAATATTGCATTGTCCTTTTACTGCATTTGCACTTGACATAGTTGCATTTACCGTAATGTATGCGCAGGTCAATAGCCCAGGCCAAGCAGCGAATTCTGAATGGCGCCATGTTGTTTACTTACTATTCAGATAGTATCAATCATGAATCATGAGATAGCAGTAGTAGCAAATTCTAATATAGTCATGATTTATATCCCTTTGTGTTATTTATAGTTTACAATATTTTACTGATAAGGCCCAAAGGTCCGGTAAATTGGTTTAATGGCAGAACATACTGCGTATGCGTAAACGTAATCGCGCGCGTACCGTTTGTAATGTATGGGATTGTATGAGGGGTGGGGTGGCACACTACCAGCGCATGCGTGCACGGCATTACGTGCGTATCGCGCTGTGCTATGTCTCAAACAGTCCCATACATTAGGTATAACGTCATAGTGACGCGCATGATGACGTGCACGTCACGCATATAAACTCTACGCTCTGCGCTATACAGGGTGTTAATTTAAATGCGGGCTGGGACCTTTTTCAATATTTTTTACGGCATCCTTTATCGATACTAAACCTACCCTGAAGCTATGGCACGCATTTAAATTAACACCCTGTATAAACATAGATAAGAAATTCTTATGCGTTTGTGATCTTTGATATAACGTAGTTTGTTGATCAAACATTTACACAGCGTAAGGAGTCAGATTGGGCTTGTTAGGGTTGTAGCCGTAGCAGCTCACACAATTTAAAACACCGCATCTGTATCAAACGACGATTTTTTATTTTCACCACTTATGCGTTACCAATTTTTATCTCGACGTTGATCCAATAGGCGCGTCCACACGAACCGAGGCTGCTTGCTGCCTCGCTGGTTCGCGAGGCAAACGACCAAAAATTGACGTGGCTCACCCAAGGCAACGCATGCTCATGCTCATGTGAACGCACGCGGGCCGAGCCAAAATCAACGCGCCTCAGACGTTTGCCTATTAGTTTATTTAGGCGTCCAAATTGGGCCGAACTTGGGTCGCCTACGCACGAGCGTATGCCGCGCGAGACAGTAAGGCAGCGAGCAGCCTCGGGCAGTGTGGACGCACCTATTAACTGATATATTGAGTGAGACCTGTCTTTAGTTCATCTTCTTGATTGTCCTAATCGTAAAATGTATAATTTCAGCGGTACCCAGAGCAGACTGGCAAGACGGACGGCTCGGAGACGGAGGTTAACCGCGACCAGAAACTCTGCTACCACAAGCTGAACACGCCGCAGTCCGAAGATGTCATCGTCGTGGAGTTTCCCGAGGAACCACTGTGGAGGATGTAAGTACCCATTAGAAATGAGGAATAAAACAAGTTGTAAACGGGTTAACCGTTTGGTGCCAGTTTAGCATTACCTCACATTTTTCTCCTAGGTGTCGTAAGAAGCTACTAATAAATTAGAGGGTTGATGTGTATTGCGTTAATAAATTAGAGGGTTGATGTGCATTGCAATTTAAGGCGACAGGCTAACAGGGTGTTGTAGGCAAAGCGTAAACTGTAAAAAAACTGCTCTTTACACCACATCGATCAAAAGATTGACAGTCATTCAGAAGACTGTGTCCTGTACACATGGCAGTTTATTACAGCCGTCTACGCTCTGTCTACAATACCTTTACGGTTCGCGAATTTTGCGGTATACTAAAAAATTACACTGATGTTGACGGTAAGGTCATTTGTTGTTTCAGTGTAAAAAAGCTTTTCATTGTTCAAAGTGTTCTTTATGTTTGTTGTACACTTAATCTTCTTGGTTCTAACACATTATTTCGTATCAACAGTGATATCAATACTAACCTCCAGTATGAAGCAAGAAAAGCGTAGGTTTACTTCAATACTACTTGTAGTCAGAATTCACGGTTTTAAATAGTGCATTATCTAGCTAGAGCAAACAGTTTAATAGAATTATAATTGTAGAATTTGCAGTTAGTTTTTATTACAGACACTTTGAACAACCCTTTTTATGATATTTAGTAAAAGTTTTCGTTTTGATAATTACAGACCTTGAATTAGATACTGATGTATTGACTAGTCTTAAGCTTCCTAAACTTTCACTTGTAATTCGTAGCTTGAGATACTGTTGATTTATACATAGGTATGTTTAGCTAGCTCAAAGATAGTAGTATAGGGTAGGTAGATGGAGCTTTTTAAAGTTGAACTTTTTAGATATATGAATCCTTTTTACACAGATGTATTACGTCATAAGAAAAAAAGAAGCAGCTATAGCTACTTTGACAGCTTCAAATACTCCAGTGTCACCACTTTGTCTATATATACATATTTATTTATGTATATAGCACTAGTGTTGTGCAATGTGCAATATCGATAACTTTTCGCGGGAAATTCAAATAAAAATCATTCTGTACCTAATCAAACTGCCCGAATCAAGCATCTATTGAAGCAGATTGAAACATAGCGCAGACCGGGTCCAGATTATAACATCGAAGGTCGTTACATGGAATGTCGCAACATCGACAACGCTGCATCGAAAGGTCGCCACATCGAATGGTCGCCACATCGAAAGGTCGCCACATCGAAAGGCTGCCACATAGAATGATCGCCACATCGAAAGGCCGCCGCATCGAATGGTCGTCACATCGAAAAGTCGCCACATCGAAAGGCTGCCACATCGAATGTGCATTACATTGAAGGTTGCCATGTCGAATGTTTCTGCATCGCATAGGTAATGCTGTATTGAATGTTCCCTCGTCAGGTGAATGGTTTATCAGGTCATAAGGGTTCATCGGGTCATAAAGGTTCATCGGGTCGTAAGGATTCATCGGTTCGAAAGGGTTTATCGGGTCGTAAGGGTTCATCGTGTTGTAACTTTAACTTTGATAGTGGCTTTGACAGTGGCTTTGACAGTGGCTTTGACAGTGACTTTGACAGGGACTTTGATAGTGACTTTGACAGTGACTTTGACAGTGACTGACAGTGAATTTGACATTAACTTTGACAGTCGCAAGTCGCAAGTTTAGAGTCGAAGTCAAAGTCAAAGTCGAACTCAAAGTCACTGTCAAAGTCACTGTCGAAGACATTATGAAAGTCACTGTCAAAGTTACTGTCAAAGTCACTGTCAAAGTCACTGTCAAAGTTAATGTCAAAGTTTCTGTCAGAGTCACTGTGAAATTTCCTGTCAAAGTCACTGTCAAAGTCACTGTCAAAGCCACTGTCAAAGCCACTGTCAGAGCCACTATCAAAGTTACTATCAAAGTCACTATCAAAGTCAAAGTTACACCATGAACCCTTACGACCCGATGAACCTTTATGACCCGATAAACCCTTATGACCCGATGAAGCATTTACATTCAATACAGCATTATACGATGCAGAAACATTCGACATGGCGACGACCTTCAATGTAATGCACATTCGATGTGGCGGCCTTTCGATGTGGCGACTTTTCGATGTGACGACCATTCGATGCGGCGGCCTTTCGATGTGGCGATCATTCGATGTGGCAGCCTTTCGATGTGGCGACCTTTCGATGTAGCGACCATTCGATGTGGCGACCTTTCGATGCAGCATTGTCGATGTTGCGACCTTCGATGTTATAATCTGGACCCGCGCAGACCGGATGCAGCATGCGTGCGTGCGTGCACGCCTTGCACCAGTTGTAATGTATGAAGGTGTATGACACAAATACCAACCAGATGCGTGGCATTTGCGGTTTGGTGCAAGATGCTTGCTGAATGGTGTAGTATGCTTGCGAGATGGTGCGGGATAGTATGGGATAGAATGGGGGCTTGCGGTAAGATGCGGGATGTTTGCAAGACTGTACGGGGTTTTGCGACATGATAAGGAAAAGTAAAAAAGCTGCAACTACATACTTACAAAGTTTAATTACTCACCATTGATTTACAATTGTTCAATTTGTTTGTGTTTTTAAAACAATGTTTTATTTACAAAATTGTACAGAATATACCCTATTTACAGCTATACACAAAAGCAGAAATTTTTACAACTTTATGTAACCTACAAAAATGTACAGAATTTACAATTATTTACTACAACTACTATAACAGCCTTTTTCGTTGTTTCGCTTGTTTCGCTCTTCTTATATTATTTATCCACTTCAACTACTATAACAGCCTTTTTCGTTGTTTCGCTTGTTTGGCTCTTCTTATATTATTTATCCACTTCTTTTTAGTTCGGGATCAACTGGGAATCTTGAATGATTATTAATTTTATTAAATTGATATATTATTCAAAATTACTATACGAATTTATTCCATTTGGGTCCTATTAATAGCAATACTGCACTTATGCAGTACAAAATGTAAATATTTTATCGATATCGATTGGACGCAGCACTTTTGCAGAATTTATGAGTAGGTAACATGTCAAATACCGGCGCTGGGAATTAGTAAATAATATTTGTATTAAATAATCTAAATTATTCACCTAATAAGAACCTGCGACGTAAATGTATTGTTTCAATGACTTCAAAGGATGCATTTAAGTAAGGATTAGTTTATTTATCGCGGAGTATTTGGAGTAGAAAACTTACCGGTGAAATGACTTTTTTCCGTTTTCATCATTTGGTTCACTTGCGTGGCTCTTGCAGCCAGGAACCACACACGACATGTTTAAAAACAGTTGCGTCCATTCACTTTAGAAAAAATCCCAAGATTTATAATTATTTTTCACCAGAAAATAGTAAAAATAAAAATCCAATGTTTGTAATCATCTGGTTACACTCAGTTTGACCTTGATCCGGCTGGTGGCGCGCGACGTTTCAAGTCAGTCACTGACGTCATATTCGTCACTTTTTTTCTCACGAAAAAGGTTCGTAAGGCGTGAAAGAAATAAAGATAGGTTTATGAGTTCAACTTAAAAAGCGTAATCTAGAGTCTGGCCAGCGAGTCTTTGGACACGGAAATGGCGCCAATTTTAAAAATCTTTCACATGTTAACACTGAAAAACTACAATAAAACAATTTTGATACTTACTATTTTTTTGTTTTCTGCTCTTTAGTTTGTGTTTACCTTGCCTGCCGGTATGTATGTATGATGTATCTACCGGGAGTAACAGAAAGGGTATAACAAGCCGGAAGGAGGTCAAGGTACTCATGAAACTGAACAACTTTCCCCATGAAACATGGGTCGATATATGAAAAAAATATTTGGACCTCCCATACAAAATCGCAGATCAGCTGATTGATTTACTCTGAGAGGTCCAAATTTTTTTCATATTTCGGCCCATGTACTATGGGGAAAGTTGTTCAGTTTCATGAGTACCTTGACCTCCTTTCGGCTAGTTATACCCTTTCTGTTACTCCCGGTAGATACACCATACATACATACCGGTAGGCAAGGTAAACACAAACTAAAGAACAGAAAACAAAAAAATAGTAAGTATCAAAATTGTTTTATTGTAGTTTTTCAATGTTAACATGTTGCCATTTGAAATATTTGAATTATTTGACGTCCAAAGACTCGCTAGCCAGACTCTAACTACCTATACTAAATCCTTGAGCTAGCTTATAAAACTTGATTGTATAACTGCCTTGTCCCAATCTTATCTGTCTTGTCGTCTTGGGGTCTAAAAGTTAGTTTCAGGATCCGGATTGGTCTAGTTTAGTCCAGAATGGTTAGGTTGCGAGGACACAACACTTTTTTTTGGTTTTTTACTTTGTGAGATATTTTAAATAAATGATGGCGGTCGTTACACAACCATGTCAGAGGCCTGCTTCTTGCAGTAGGCGGTTGAAAAACTCTGACACCAGGGTTCATCGGGTCGTTGAACGACTCGGTGTCCCACACGAAGAGAGAGAGAGAGAGGGCAAATGCGTGATGTATTTACGGTTTGATTCCAGCGGCGCGGAGGTGACGGACTGCGGTCGCTACTTGATAGTGTCGCCGGTGAAGGATTGCCGCGACAACTTGCTATTCTTCGCCGACCTCACCGCCAGCGACTACACCGCCGGCAAGCTACAGCTCACGCAGATCGTGCACAAGTTCGAGGCCGACTATGAGGTAAACTGTCTACTGTGTAGTGACGAGGAGGTGACACCCTGTCTGCTATATAGCGTGACACACTGTCTGCTATATAGCGTGACACACTGTCTGCTATATAGCGTGACACCCTGTCTGCTATATAGCGTGACACACTGTCTGCTATATAGGGCGCTACCTGATAGTGTCCCCGGTGAAGGATTGCCGCGACAACTTGCTATTCTTCGCCGACCTCACCGCCAGCGACTACACCGCCGGCAAGCTACAACTCACGCAGATCGTGCACAAGTTTGAGGCCGACTATGAGGTAACAAGTGAAAACAACATTTAAATTCTGAAAATACCCACGACAGTTTACTCCATTGCGCCATGGTGGTGAGTTGACCGCGTAACATTTAGCTATAAACATTCTCCAGTCAAATCTTCATCTATTACTGAAAACCGCATCAAAATCAGACCAGTGGTTTTTGAGATAATTGGTACCATTGGTTTTGCACAAACAAAAGTTTACTGCAGCGCCCTCTGGCGAGTTGTTCGCGTAATATCTAAGAACATGCACCAATGAAATACAGATCCATCACTAAAACCACATCGAAATCCGGCCAGTAGTTTTGGAGATACTTGGCAACAGTAGTTTACACAATCACACGAACATTTTCTCACCCCAAACTCATAAAGGCTTTCACTTATCTGTTATTGACCGTTATCTCCGGGTATTACCTAAATTCCGCCTATTGCCGCTTAGATTATAAGTAAAGCCAGGTATTCATTAGGGACAAAATCCCTGATACTTTGTATCATAGACAATGTTTATGGACAATGTCCCCAATGTGTACGCTTTTTTTCGGGAACTTTGTTCGGGGGCATTGTTGAAAACACATTGGGAACGTTGTGCCAATGAATACCCGCCATTATTGTCTTTTTCGATTTCCATTTATAGAGCCATTTATTTTCACTTGTGTATTTGTTTCCAGTACATAACCAACGAGGGCTCAGTGTGCATATTCCGCACGAACAAGGACGCGCCCAACTACCGGCTGATACAGATCGATCTGCTCAACCCCGCTATGGAGAACTGGAAAACGCTCATACCTGTAAGTATAGTCTACTTTTCCTCAAATATGTATAAAGAATTACTATCGTCTATCCGCATTAGAAAGAGATCTAATAACAGCGAATACGAGCGCTGTCAACGTCGCTAAGTTCTGGGCCGAGATCACATAAGTAATGCAATTGACACTCTAAGAGGAAGAGAGCCCTCAGCTACAGTTTTGTTTTCGTCTGACTTTTAAACGTGCAACGCGTGGCAGCGCGCGCGCCGTCCGTGCGCGCCGCCTACGCGTCCTGCTACGAGACGGGTCCTGCTACGCCGTAGCGACACACACACAAGCACACCGTCGTCGTCACAAGGCCGCGCGCACTCGCGAGCTCGCGACCTTATAAAAGCACGCTCGCGGCGCGAGCGCCGACAGTCCGCCGCGAGTCAAGCTCTACATTAGAAGCCAGCGAAAGGCTGCTCCCGCGACTCAGCGCGTAAACTGAATCTCCGTCCGCGCTCCCGATTTTCCGTACCGCAATATAATCCGTTAGCCTTCAGCCCAGTTAGTCCAAAAGTGGTTCCAGCCTGCAGCAAAGGTCCAGGTTAGTGGTGTTCGCTTTCGCTTGCTTCCCCGCCGCTCTTAAGCCATACGCTTAGCCTGATTATCCGAAATACCAGCCGCCTCATGATAAATTCGAGGCCAGGCTGAAGACGCCCTGATTATCCGAAATACCAGCTGCCTCACGATAAATTCGAGGCCAGGCTGAAGACGCCCTGATTATCCGAAATACCAGCTGCCTCACGATAAATTCGAGGCCAGGCTGAAGACGCCCTGATTATCCGAAATACCAGCTGCCTCACGATAAATTCGAGGCCAGGCTGAAGACGCCCTGATTATCCGAAATACCAGCTGCCTCACGATAAATTCGAGGCCAGGCTGAAGACGCCCTGATTATCCGAAATACCAGCTGCCTCACGATAAATTCGAGGCCAGGCTGAAGACGCCCTGATTTATCCCAGATCCCAGCTGCCTTACGATACATTCAAGGCCCAGCTGAAGACGCCCTGAATTATCCCAGATTCCAGCCGCCTTATTCAAGGCCCAGCTGAAGACGCTCTGACTATCTCAAATCCCAGCCGCCTTACGATCCCTTCAAGGCTTAGCTGAAGACGCCCTGAATTATCCCAGATTCCAGCCGCCTTATTCAAGGCCCAGCTGAAGACGCTCTGATTTATCCCAGATACTAGCCGCCTTACGATTACATTCAAGGCCAGGCTGAAGATCTGATGTCTCTCCCCGTTTTCCAGTAAGCAAGCGAAACGCGCTCACCTATATTTTATTGCCATGCTAACGCGCTCTAGGTTTCACCCCCGCTTTTGCCTTGCACTTCCCTTCTCGCTCTAAACGCTTAGGTATTTTAGAAATAAGCATTTAACCGTATTTTCACGTGCCATATTGTTGTGAATAAAAGTTATTTTGTATTTTACTGTGTAACCGTTGTATTTCATTCCGCAACCCCCAACCTACATAGAGCTAGAACCCACATAATCTAAACTCCTGAGGTTAGAGTGTCACCTCAGTTAAATGTCAATGACAGCGGTAGCCTTCAACGGCGACCCACGTCATTACAAACGGAAAAATACAACGTTTATCTAACAAATTCGTTCATCGTCTAAACGTCTGCGAGTAAAAGTGGAAAGAAAATAAAAACTCGTGTGTGCGTCCGCGTTGATTTAAGATCGATGAAGGATTTTTTCCTGATTTATTTATATAAATGGCCCAAGAAAACATTATAAATTAGTTTATTTCCTTGTCAAAGCTGTTTTCCTATACTGAGGTTTATTCAATATTGCGCTAAAAACGATTATCTTGTGATTTGTTTGCAGGAACACGAAAAAGATGTATTGGACTGGGCGGCGGCTGTAGACAAGGACAAACTTGTCATACACTATGTTAGAGACGTAAAGGTGAGTCCATTTTTTTATTCTTCTGTTTAGCGTCAGAAAGTTGGCAAGATGGACATGAATTTGGTTGAAATCAAATGAAAAAGGAAGGAACCAACTTCCAACATAGGGAAGGACATCAAGATGTGGGTAGACTAAAACAAAAATGGAATAATATTTCCATGTACATTATTCACTTTTGACCTAGGGAAAATTTGTTAAAATATTATTTAAACACTATATTGTATATAAACTATTCCAAGCTATTTCAACTCGTAACTACTCTGTCCTTTAAGAAGGACAATGATCGTTTCGAGGCTATAATTTACCTACACTTTATTTCCCAGAGTGTGCTACAACTGCACAGCGCTACTTCAGGCGACCTGTTGTCCACCTTCGACCTGCCAGTTGGCTCCGTATCGGGCTTCAGCGGGAAGAAGGAACAGACGGAGATATTCTATCAATTCTACTCGTTCCTCACACCAGGAGTCATCTACCATGTCGACTTCAAGAAGACGCCATACACTCCTACTGTAAGTTATCCCTACGTTAAACTCAACAACTTTCAGCAACCTGCACAATCGATCTTCTGTTCATGTATCCTCGTCACTTTTCGACCTGGTATTCACTTTCGATCTGATTTGATCTCTTTAAAATTCGACTTGCTGTTAAAATTCGACCTCACTTTCGACCTGCGGTGTATATTAAACCTGCTGCCAACATTCGATCTAGATTTCTCATCGCTCTAATTTACGTTTTATGAACATTACATTATATGGCGTAGTATTTGCTTTGCGTTGCGTTGTATTTTATAATCATCATCATAATAAACAGTAAATACTCAATAAATAGCACAAGTTCTTGTATTTTTCAGAATAAGTATTTGCTTGCTAAGTATATTGGTAATTGGTAACATGAAAATTATTTATTTGTTTTATAATTTGCAGGTATTCAAAGAAGTGAAAGTGAAAGGTTTCGACCCATCGCAATTCGAGGCTAAACAAGTTTTCTACTCTAGCAAAGACGGTACAAAAGTTCCTATGTTCATCGTTAGTAAAAAGGTAAGGTATAAAAACGGTTAAACCATTATGGCTATATCATTCTATTTCATTCAGAAAATTATGATTTTCGTCACGTCTGACAAATACAATGCGCGCGCGAATTTATAACCATCCTGAAATATGCGCCTCTTTGACGCACTCGTTGAGGTACTGACAAGCTCGACAAGGAGGCATATACTTTAGGGTTGACATGAACTCGCGCACGAACTGTATCTGTTGTAATCCTTTGTATTTGCCTAAGAACATGAAATGTTAACAAAATGTCTGTTTCGAAATTCTATATGAGCAAATCGTCAAAGTTATTAACAAAACGTAAATTTTTCTATCAAAACATCATACTAAGGGCGTGTGAAATTCGAGGCGTAGGAAAAGTAATAGACGTTCTGAGACTTCGACATTTCTCGATTTTGCCGTTCCGAAACGGACGTTTTGAAACCATGGACATTTTGAGTTATGGATATTCTAGAACTAAAAATGAAAATGGCCAATTTGACTTTTTAAGATTGAATTAGAATGTGACTTTTTTAAGTGAATCTTGTAAATTCCTACTAAGAAATAAATGTTTTGACTTTGACTGTATTGTTGTCAGAATTTGAAGCTCGACGGCAAGAACCCAGCGCTGATCTACGGCTACGGCGGCTTCAACATCAACGTGCAGCCCTCCTTCAGTGTGACGAGGCTCGTGTTCATACAACACTTCAACGGTATCGTAGCCATACCCAACATACGAGGCGGCGGGTGAGTTCACGAAAACGTAGAGCTCTACAAGCAACCGTCTGCCTCGCCGGCGGGGAAGCGGCGGTCCCTCATTTGTACCCTTCTTTGACAACTACCGGTAATACCGGGTAGACATAGTCCGATCCGTTCTTGCCAGCTCGTAAGCCCAGTCTCGCGCCAAGGGCGTGATTAGGCTAGTTGTTTGAAGAACCACACACACAATTCCGGGTGAGCCCTGGCTCCCCACCATATAGATAGATGTAACTTTCAAGGTCCCGGGGCTTTAAGTTCCCTTAAAAAAACACTCGATAACGTACTGAAATATATTCCATGCCGAAAATAATCTAGCTAACGACTCGAAAACGAAACGACTGTTTAAATTATCGTATAATTGAACTGGCGACAACGTATAGGCAATAAAATCTGGATGTTTTTTTTTTATCAATACCAATTAAATGGTAGCATTACTTATTTTCTTAATCAGATATCGCCCAGAGTTGTCTCTTCTATTTTCATCCAGGATTCACTACTATTTATCATTTCAGCTGGTCCTCGAGCTGGTCTGTTGAAATCTATACAGGGTCACATTATTATACATTGAAGTCTGTTCACGGACTTATATTGATAAGTGTTTGTATTTCCAGTGAATACGGTGAGCGGTGGCACAACGCGGGTCGGCTTCTCAACAAACAGAACGTGTTCGATGACTTCCAAGCGGCGGCTGAATATCTCATCAAAGAGGCTTACACACAACCCTCGCTCATTACGATACAGGTATTGATGATCATCATAAGTTTATAAAACAGTTCAATAATCAAAGGAAGATTTTGGCTTAAAGTCTAGCCAAGTTAGATATTTATAGCCTCACCACAAAAAAGTTAGACAAGTGTTGAACGCACTTTTAAAATAAAAATTCATACAAAAAAACTCGCGTTCAATGTTGCTCTAACTTTTTGTGGTAAAGTCCTTATTGTAAGTAAGATTCAAAGGGGCAATCAATTTTGATGTTTTGGCGCATTCCGTTTATTCCTTATCTATCTGGTTTGTATAGAAATCCGAGGCAATCTCTTTACGCATTTTCATTAAATTGGGTTGTTTGGAGTTGCAACTTTTCAGGATTTTCGTACTGAAACGTTCTGGAAATAGTCAGTATGAAAGAGAGACAGTTCCGAAACTAATCTTTAGTCAATACCCCACTGATGGACACTTTTTGCGACAAGCCTACATATAATTTGTCTTTCCAGGGTGGTTCTAACGGCGGTCTGCTGGTGGCGGCGTGCGCCAACCAGCGCCCCGACCTCTACGGCGCTGCCATCGTGCAGGTCGGGTGAGTCGCACGCACGTAGTAATAACATGGTAACCATTACAACCATAACAGTTCTCCGCTGGTCATGGCCTTCCCCCTGTCGGGGGACAGTCACTCACCAACTCACCAACTTTGGCGAGCGCAGTACAAGATGATCTACAACTGCACTGTCGTAAATATCCCTTTGGTTTAGCAGTCGCTCAGCGCCGAGTGGACAACAGTCTTACAACTCGCCATAAACACGGTCACGGCACAACAAATTACAGTACAGGATTTTTCAACTAGAATCATTCATTTACCACTACAGTCGATCCGTTTACGTTCCCATTCCGTAGGCGCAAGTGATGAGATGACACATACCATAGCTTTATGTGTATCAGCGCAAATGAGGGAGATGGCGCGCAGGGCGCCTTTAGAGATGGCTCACTGGCGTCGATTTTGACGCTTACTGGAATTTCGGGAACTTAGATGGTTGCCACGAATGTCATATCTCTTGCATTGAAATCGCCTCAGAATCATATGTTCTTGTATCAGAATTAGCTATATTTCGTCCTCGTATTGAATCTAGCAACCCTGGCTATGTAACAAGTGACAATCTCGAAAATCTTAAGTAGGGTCGAGTGATGTGCCTGTTATACTCTTTCTGTTACTCCCAGTATATTCTGTATCAGTCCTTTATAATATAAATGTTATTTGCAGTGTGCTGGACATGCTGCGTTTCCAGAAGTTCACGATCGGTCACGCGTGGGTGTCGGACTACGGCAGCTCCGACAACGACACCCACTTCCGGAACCTGCTCAAGTACTCGCCCCTTCACAACATACACACGCCGATAGACAGTGAGCGAGCCTTGTTCTTGTTACATGTATAGTACTCACTCCCACACAATACAAGTGTCGGACTACAACGACACCCACTTCCGGAACCTGCTCAAGTACTCGCCCTTCACAACATACACACGCCGATAGACAGTGAGCGAGCCTTGTTCTTGTTACATGTATAGTACTCACTCCCACACAATACAAGTGTCGGACTACAACGACACCCACTTCCGGAACCTGCTCAAGTACTCGCCCCTTCACAACATACACACGCCGATAGACAGTGAGCGAGCCTTGTTCTTGTTACATGTATAGTACTCACTCCCACACAATACAAGTGTCGGACTACAACGACACCCACTTCCGGAACCTGCTCAAGTACTCGCCCCTTCACAACATACACACGCCGATAGACAGTGAGCGAGCCTTGTTCTTGTTACATGTATAGTACTCACTCCCACACAATACAAGTGTCGGACTACAACGACACCCACTTCCGGAACCTGCTCAAGTACTCGCCCCTTCACAACATACACACGCCGATAGACAGTGAGCGAGCCTTGTTCTTGTTACATGTATAGTACTCACTCCCACACAATACAAGTGTCGGACTACAACGACACCCACTTCCGGAACCTGCTCAAGTACTCGCCCCTTCACAACATACACACGCCGATAGACAGTGAGCGAGCCTTGTTCTTGTTACATGTATAGTACTCACTCCCACACAATACAAGTGTCGGACTACAACGACACCCACTTCCGGAACCTGCTCAAGTACTCGCCCCTTCACAACATACACACGCCGATAGACAGTCAGTGGATTTGTTTACTTGCATATTTTTGTAGCATTTGTAAAATAAACTGCCCCGTACTGCCGTGTAATTCGCTACTTGACTGACAGGTCAAATGAGCTTCTTTTTATGACGACCAAAAACGATATTTTGTATGAAATTATAGAAATATGACGTCATAATTCAATATTTTGGATGGAATCAAAACAATAACCTCCATATAATTTTGGTGTTTAAAAATTACAACCATTGATATTTTGGCAAACGATGAAAGAAGTCTGTAGTATTTTTGTACAATTGTTTTTAACATATAACTTTTGTATTTTATTTATGACCCTGTCAAGTAGCGAATAGCGGCTAAGAATACTGCCACCCCTAGTCCACTCAGTGTGTTTCGTAAAAGGCGACGTAGAGTTTTTGACTTCAGATGAATATCTGTTGACTATGGTGGTGGTGGTGGTGGTGGTGGCGGTGATACCTCCGACAATAGCAATCCCTAATAGGGATGACTATAAGCAGGCAGCCGGTCATAAAACATTTTCAAATCCTTTTGCTACATTTGTGCTCTGACAAAAGATGTTGCTACGATGTTGTCAGCCTGTCGCTTAAAATTGTAATACACGAATCCCTTAGTCGCCATTTATGGCACACGCGAAAATAAAATGATACCATTATCCTTAGCAGGCATCACACGGCATTTAGGTTTAGAAATGTCTAGATGCTGGAACACGGATCCGTTCAACCCCCGTCAACTGCTTGTTTATTTTAGACTTCTCTATTCCTCAGAACAACCCGAGTACCCGGCTATACTGGTCCTAACGGCTGACCACGACGACCGCGTGGTGCCGCTGCATTCGCTCAAGTTCATCGCGGCGCTGCAGCACGCCGTGAAGGAGTCCAAGCAACGCCGCCCACTGCTGGCCAGGGTGGACACCAAGGCGGGCCACGGCGGCGGGAAACCCACCGCCAAGATTGTGAGTACTGGACCAGACGAGACTAGAACAGGTTGAACCAGACAACAGACCAGTTCAGACCGACTAGATCAGACACTAAACCAGACCAAACAGATCACACCAGCCCAAAAACAGAAGACACTACTACCTGGTTCACAAAAGAAGAGGACCCGAAATGGCAACAATATTGTTGACATCTTGCTCAAATGTCATTTAATATAAAAAAGACGCAAACAATAATGTTGCCATTTCGAATCCCCTTCTTTTGTGAACTAGGTTATAGACCAGACCACACCACACCAGATTAGACCTTACCACACCGAGTGGTACTCCTGCATTCGCTCAAGTTCATCGCGGCGCTGCAGCACGCCGTGAAGGACTCCAAGCAACGCCGCCCACTGCTGGCCAGGGTGGACACCAAGGCGGGCCACGGCGGCGGGAAACCCACCGCCAAGATTGTGAGTACTGGACCAGACGAGACTAGAACAGGTTGAACCAGACAACAGACCAGTTCAGACCGACTAGATCAGACACTAAACCAGACCAAACAGATCACACCAGCCCAAAAACAGAAGACACTACTACCTGGTTCACAAAAGAAGAGGACCCGAAATGGCAACAATATTGTTGACATCTTGCTCAAATGTCATTTAATATAAAAAGACGCAAACAATAATGTTGCCATTTGGAATCCCCTTCTTTTGTGAACTAGGTTATAGACCAGACCACACCACACCAAATTAGACCTCATCACACCGAGTGGTACCGCTGCATTCGCTCAAGTTCATCGCGGCGCTGCAGCACGCCGTGAAGGAGTCCAAGCAACGCCGCCCACTGCTGGCCAGGGTGGACACCAAGGCGGGCCACGGCGGCGGGAAGCCCACCGCCAAGATTGTGAGTACTGGACCAGACTAGAGTAGAACAGGCCGAACCAGACAACAGACCAGACTAGATCAGACACCAGACTAGATCAGACACCAGACTAGATCAGACACCAGACTAGATCAGACACCAGACTAGATCAGACACCAGACTAGATCAGACACCAGACTAGATCAGACACCAGACTAGATCAGACACCAGACTAGGTTAGACACCAGACTACATCAGACACCAGACTAGAGACCTTACCACACCGCGAGGTTCCGCTGCATTCGCTCAAGTTCATCGCGGCGCTGCAGCACGCCGTGAAGGAGTCCAAGCAACGCCGCCCACTGCTGGCCAGGGTGGACACCAAGGCGGGCCACGGCGGCGGGAAACCCACCGCCAAGATTGTGAGTACTGGACCAGACATACACCACAAGAGAGAGCAGACTATACCAGAACCAATCCACTTAAGAGTAGCTATATATTGTGGTTTCTGGGACAGCTCCGCTAGAGCCCCCGTTTGTATGGGTTTAGTATGGCGGCGCGGTTCTGGTCGGTCTAAATCTGGTCGATCGTGATTTTTTTGGGGGCAAGCGGGCGGCGCGGCTGGTTATTTTTCTGTTAATTAATAGTACATTGTTGTCGAGGCCGGGAAAACAAGGCTCTGCTGGACGAGTAGAGTTTGAAGTCCGAGCCGTAGGCGAGGACTTCAATTATACGAGTCAAGCAAAGTCATTTTCCCCGAGGCTTACATAGTGCTTTTCTCAAAAAATGCTAGGAAATAACACACTAAGTACGTACTTTATAAAAAATGTTTTCCACGGTCAGTTTGGCTTCAGTTCTTATGCACTCCTTATGTTTGGCGGCGTGCAATCCATTTCGATACTACTCTCATCTTTATTCCGTTTTAAACAAAAGAGACTACAATACAACAGCCCCAATCATGAAAATTTTCACGTTTTCCCACTTTTTTTTTCATATTTCGACCCATGTTTCATGGGGAAAGTTGTTCAGTTTCATGAGTACCTTGACCTCCTTTCAGCTTGTTATACACTTTCCGTTACTCCCTGTATATTGCAATATAAGTGTTCCCCTTTCAATAGAATATACAGGGTTCATCGAGTCGTTGGACGGCTCGATGTCCCACTCTAAAAGAAGAAGATGACATTTATGCTAATAATTGCTTTTCATTTGCAGATCGAGGAGCACACTGACATCCTGTGTTTCATCGCGCAATCGCTGGGCATCGAGTTCCACAAGTGATTTACTACCGACGCTAGTATTACTACAACCCACTGCAACTGAGAGATTGAACTGTATTATTGCATGTACATACGTAAAAGATCCACTTACCATTCGACGGGTCTACGCATTCTGGTGATATTGTTACGCATTGCTACTTATTTTTTTAAATGAATAAACTTTTGTTTTTATTTTTGAATCTATGACTTTTAACTTATTGAAACACCATAAGACTGCTGGTCATTTTGCGAATCTGATATGCGCCTATAGGTTAAATCTAAATCTATCTATCGTCTTTCAAGAATAATTTCAATTTAGCTGCTGAAACGTCCTATATTGTCATGGTGCAGAATGTCTTGTTCACAAAAATGTCACGTTTCCTATTTTAAGTACTCACTCCAAAAGTAAAACGTGTATAAAGGCGAGTATTCATTGGGGACATTATCTCCGAAACTTTGTATCAGATACAACATACAAATATAAACGTATCTGATAAAAACTTTGTTCCGAAACAATTTATAAAGGTATTAAATGCGTCTTCATTGGGAATATTTATTGGGGAACTTTTTATTTATGCAATGTTTCGGAACTTGGTCCCTGAAATGTTCCCTTGAATACAATGAAACAATTTGAACGGATTTAAGTTTTGTCAGAAACGTCGGATTAATTAAAAATCCCAATATATAAACACAAATCCGTTAACTGTTTCATTGTAATGAGTGGTAAAACCAAAAAACCGAATCCAGGGAGCGTTCTCTGTAAAAACACCTTGCCTCGCCAATCCGCCTGCCAAGCGGCAAATACCCTCCAAGGGAGAGGCCCATGTCCAGCGGTGGACTTTTATAGTTTATGCGGTTGGCAGGAATAAATAATGTTTCGGAGGAAAAGATTTTTTATTCGTAATATTGATAGTGCCATCTATGACTTGCCCAAGGAACTAATTCGATGAACTGTCAGTCAAATGTAGAGGTTAGTAAAGTTTGCTACGTTTGCTAATAAAACTTTACTCTTTCACAAGATGGCGACATTAAAAAAATTCCCAAAAATATTTGTCTCATGTTTTCTGGACATTTTAAACAGTGTTACATTACATTGTATTAATTTGGCGATTCTCGAAAAATGTCTAGATTGTTGGTAAAGACGCAAAAAATGCCTATTTTGGCGATTTGAACCCAGTCAATACTCGAAAGACATCAACATTTTCGCCGCTACTTCCGACTGGGTGCGTGGCGTCACCTGTAATCCGGCTACTCGGAGGTCGGGACCGGAGGATGGTTTGAGGTCGGGAGCCCTGGTGCTGAGTGGCCCATGTTGACTGGACGTCCGCACTAAGCCCGGTATTAATATGGATCCCCCGGAGGAGTCTGGGGGATGCAGGTTATCTAAGGAGGGGCGAACCGGGCCAGGGGGGAAACCCAGCAGCCAAAAGTCCCCGTATCGGGCAGTAGTGGGATAGCGGCCGGGAGTGGGTGCTCAGTATCAGCCCGACCAACACAATCAGACCCGTTTCTTTTGCAAAATTTAGTTTAATTTATTTGCTTTTTTAACTTTTTGATACGATTTACTTTCTACGTACTATGAATGACGTATAGTTTATCTTTCTTTTGTGTATTAAATTTAATTCGTGTAGATGTACCCAATTGAAACTTTTCCATTAATGAGGGATCGACTTATAGTTAGATCTCCATACAGACAGTAATGTTGATAATAGCTATGTCAAATTGTCAACGTGTCGTCCCTTTACTGACGCAATGTGGAACATCGAATCGCCGTACGACCCTGTTTCTGAATACATTTTATGGGATCAAGGTTGTCCAAGGATCAAGGGGGGGACGGCGCGAACGCAGTCCCCACTACCAAAAATTACGCACCCGAGTTATCCACATTAGGGATAATCGCAGGGGTCAACCCAACCGCAGTGCAATGGAAAGGCCTCGCCCTGGGGGAACCGCCTTCATGATCACGGTATCCCCTGTGCCAGGTAAGTATGAATTGTATGGCTGTTCGCCGGGTATATGTAGTTTCGAGGAAGACATCTCAACACCGCGTTTTAGGATTTCGCGTCAACCTAACAGCGACATCTGTACTTTTTTCTGGGTACTAAAATACTGAGTGTGTTATTTTTTAGGGTTTCGTAGTCTACTAGAAACCCTTATAGTTTCGTCATGTCTGTCTGTCTGTCTGTCTGTCTGTATGCCGCGCCCTCATATCTTCGTCAGTTTTAGAGCTATCGACATGAAATTTGGTGAGAAGATAGATCGTGTTGACCGAAATATATAAATGTTAAGAAAAAATTATTTTATATGTTTTTTGGACCCCCTCCCATACAAGTGAAAGGGGGGCAAAAATATTTTTTTTCTTCTGTAATATTGAGTAGGGTATCGTTGAATAGGTCTTTTAAAACTAAGGTGAGGTTTCTTTGAAACAAAGTCACTAAAATGTTTCTGTCACGAGATATTTGCTTTTAAAAAGGGCGTTTTTGACCCATAATTTGTTCCAGCTGTAACTTCTAAAGTATAAACGCTAAAAATTTGAAATAAATATGGAATATAGCTTACAATCTGAAGTTACAATGAAAACTATAACGGATATCGTACCCTTAAAGGTTTCAGAAAAAATTGAGTTTTTCTATTTGCGGTTGGTCATCATACTGCTGCTAACAAACCAGCAACAAAATTAAGTTTGTAATGCTGAAAAACCTGATATTTAAACGTTGACTACGAAACCCTATTTGTGGGCGTGTCTGACACGCTCTTGGCCGGTTTTTTGTACATACAGTTGATAAAATCTAGTACAATAATGATTTAAAAAAATATATTTCCTTTTCCAATAAACACAAATGATTATAATTTTGCCGAAGTAAAGATGATGTTTGATAAGCCAACGTTGCGGTTAAACGCGGCGCTAGTGTCTTGACACAAAGTAAGTATTGGATGAGTAAAGTAATGATATTAGTGCTCGTTTTAGTCATGGTTTTAGATGTTGTATTAGTCATCAAAATGAATAAGGCCCGGAATGCTAGCCCGGATTCCGGGCCCGGTATCCCCCCATTCGGAATTCCGGGCGCCTGGCCACAGGCCTGGCGTCCTTCATCCCCGTGGTCCACCTCCTGGTCCACCTGGTGGACCACGGGTAAGTTTTTTTTCCCTGTGGTCCACCTAATAAATTAAAACCGATAATAAATAAAATTCTATTACCCGTGGTCCACCTTTTCAAAAGTGACTTCATCTAGGTAGATATGACCTGCTCTGGATTTGACCACACTTTGTATGCACCACTTCTAATGGAGACAATTTCTGAATTTGATCAATGTTCACTTTTTTATACGTCCACCGATGGTACAGCTCACAAAAAAACAAGTACAATCTGTTAAAATGTTGTAGGCCTTAACGAGATCTACATGACAGGTGTCAGCTGTCATACTAAAAAGTCGTTAATATCGGAAACTATGCGTGCTAGACTATTGGTTTCTTTGGGAAAGTTGTAGGCCTTAACGAGATCTACATGACAGGTGTCAGTCAGCTGTCAAACTAAAACGTCGTTTATATCGGAAACTATGCGTGCTAGACTATTGGTTTCTTTGGGAAAGTTGTAGGGCCCTTTTCCTGTCATGCGTATTTTCGCACGCGCGCGGATCTGGTCCGCATGGACCGCACGCATGACAGGAAAAGGGCCCGTAGGCCTTAACGAGATCTACATGACAGGTGTCAGCTGTCAAACAGAAAAGAAAGAAACCAATAGTCTCGAACGCATAGTTTCCGATATTAACGACTTTTTAGTATGACTGCTGACACCTGTCATGTAGATCTCGTTAAGGCCTACAACTTTCCCAAAGAAACCAATAGTCTAGCCCGCATAGTTTCCGATATAAATGACTTTTTAGTATGACAGCTGACACCTGTCATGTAGATCTCGTTAAGGCCTACGGGCCCTTATCCTGTCATGCGTGCGGTCCGCATGCGGACCAGATCCGCGCGCGTGCGAAAATACGCATGACAGGAAAAGGGCCCTACAACTTTCCCAAAGAAACCAATAGTCTAGCACGCATAGTTTCCGATATAAACGACGTTTTAGTTTGACAGCTGACACCTGTCATGTAGATCTCGTTAAGGCCTACAACTTTCCCAAAGAAACCAAGAGTCTAGCACGCATAGTTTCCGATATAAACGACTTTTTAGTATGACAGCTGACACCTGTCATGTAAGGGCCCTTTTCCTGTCATGCGTATTTTCGCACGCGCGCGGATCTGGTCCGCATGCGGATGATAGCACGCTCCTGTTCCGCGCGCGTGCTAGCCGCATGATAGGAAAAACATAAAAACATGTATCAAAAGATAAGATGCGTGCAGCCCGCATGCGGACCAGATCCGCGCGCGTGCGAAAATACGCATGACAGGAAAAGGGCCCTAATTAGTGTAAACATTTATTCAAAGTTGCTTTCAGGAATAACGTGAACCGGGTGAACCATCGGGAAATCACCTGCCCGTGAGTCCACCTATAGCAGGTGGACTAGGGTGGACCACGGGGAAAAAAGAATTACCCGTGGTCCACCAGGTGGACCACGAGGTGGACCATGGGGATGAAGGGGCCTGGCGCAGACGGTCGTTTTTTTCTCGCCGGAATTTTTAGCGCCTTTGGCTTTGGTGTGCGTCATTTTGGCACGGCCACCATGGAATACCATGAGTTTGATGGTGTGAAAAAATTGACCTCTAATTGCCTCTAATTGACGCACAAGTAAAAAAAATTGTCTCCCCGCCGTTTAAAAGATATTCCATGTGATAGGTGGCCGTGCCAAAATGACGTTTCTATAGCTGGGCCACCATTAAAGCAGCCACTTGGCGAAGATCTGATTATTCCAAAAATTGCCCATTTAATTGTCTATTCTTCATACAAAATTTCATCAGTCTTCGAAGAGCCGTTTCAGAGATATATGATTGGTTTGTGGCCGTGCCAAAATGACGTTTCTACAGCTGGGCAACCATCTAAATCGGCACGTAGCGGAGACATGTCTATTACCAAAAATTGCCCATTTAATTGACCATAACTGCCTGCCTAATCGTTTTAATTGTCTCGTTTTCGTTAATGAGAAAACTCATTTTTCATTACGTGAGTAGGGGAAACTGGGGACACTTGACCCCAGTCAAGGACATGGTATTTTTAATTTCCAGAAATACTACCAAAACTATGTTTAGCTAGCAAAACTGTTTGTCTACAGTCGGATGTGTCAACTATTTCATGTTTCAAAGTGACAGGTCTTTATTGACAGGTATTCATAATTTCTATGGTGGCGCAGGATCATTTTGGCGAGTATTTAGCTCAGATGGAGAATTGACAGCTTAATATATCTCTCAAATAAGCATAATAGATTAGTCAGAAAGTGATAGAGTTATTGTGGTTGTTTCACTGTACCCCACCTTACCCTTCCAAAACAAATTAAAAACAGTTTTCTCTTTAACGAAGCCGAGACAATTAATATGATTGGGCAGGCAATAATGGTCAATTAAATGGGCAATTTTTGGTCATAGACATGTCCTCTCAAAGTGACGATTTAGATGTGGCCGTGCCAAGATGACGTTTTGGGCAACCACCTAAATCGTCACGTAGCGGAGACATGTCTATTACCAAAAATTGCCCATTTAATTGACCATAACTGCCTGCCTAATCATATTAATTGTCTCGGTTTCGTATAAGAGAAAACTCATTTTTCATTTTGTGGGTAGGGGAAACTGGGGACACTTGACCCCAGTGGAAGACATGGTATCTTTAATTTCCAGAAATACTACCAAAGCTATGTTTAGCTAGCAAAACTGTTTGTCTACAGTCGGATGTGTCAACTATTTCATGTTTCAAAGTGACAGGTCTTTCTATAAGTTCTATAGTGGCGCAGGATCATTTTGGCGAGTATTTAGCTCAGATGGAGAATTGACAGCTTAATATATCTCTCAAATAAGCATAATAGATTAGTCAGAAAGTGATAGAGTTATTGTGGTTGTTTTACTGTGCCCCTTGTTTCACTGTACCCCACCTTACCCTACCCAAATAAATTAATAACAGTTTTCTCGTTAATGAAGCCGAGACAATTAATATGATTGGGCAGGCAATAATGGTCAATTAAATGGGCAATTTTTGGTCATAGACATGTCCTCGCAACGTGACGATTTATTTAGATGTGGCCGTGCCAAGATGACGTTTCCACAGCTTGGCCACCATCTTAATTATCACGTAGCGAAGTCATGTTTATACCAAAAATTGCCCATTTAATTGACCATTATTGCCTGCCCAATCATATTAATTGTCTCGGCTTCATTAACGAGAAAACTGTTATTAATTTATTTGGGTAGGGTAAGGTGGGGTACAGTGAAACAAGGGGCACAGTAAAACAACCACAATAACTCTATCACTTTCTGACTAATCTATTATGCTTATTTGAGAGATATATTAAGCTGTCAATTCTCCATCTGAGCTAAATACTCGCCTAAATGATCCTGCGCCACTATAGAACTTATAGAAAGACCTGTCACTTCGAAACATGAAATAGTTGACACATCCGACTGTAGACAAACAGTTTTGCTAGCTAAACATAGTTTTGGTAGTATTTCTGGAAATTAAAAATACCATGTCCTTGACTGGGGTCAAGTGTCCCCAGTTTCCCCTACTCACGTAATGAAAAATGAGTTTTCTCATTAACGAAAACGAGACAATTAAAACGATTAGGCAGGCAGTTATGGTCAATTAAATGGGCAATTTTTGGTAATAGACATGTCTCCGCTACGTGCCGATTTAGATGGTTGCCCAGCTGTAGAAACGTCATTTTGGCACGGCCACAAACCAATCATATATCTCTGAAACGGCTCTTCGAAGACTGATGAAATTTTGTATGAAGAATAGACAATTAAATGGGCAATTTTTGGAATAATCAGATCTTCGCCAAGTGGCTGCTTTAATGGTGGCCCAGCTATAGAAACGTCATTTTGGCACGGCCACCTATCACATGGAATATCTTTTAAACGGCGGGGAGACAATTTTTTTTACTTGTGCGTCAATTAGAGGCAATTAGAGGTCAATTTTTTCACACCATCAAACTCATGGTATTCCATGGTGGCCGTGCCAAAATGACGCACACTTGGCTTTGAGAGGCTCTGAGTGACGCGGATCAGCACCTTATCATGGAGGACGATGCATTACTTCTAATTGCATTGCCACTGGCGTTGAACAAGAAAAAGTGCTGCGCCGGCACGATTCCGGTCAGAAAATTCCGGGCGTGGGCGGTGATTCGAACAAAATTCTGCTGGTTTGCCTACGAAAAGAACAGGTCATCCATTTGATGAGATCATGGTCATAGGACTATTAAAGGCGGGTATTCATTAGGAACATTTCTGGGACAAAGTTCCGAAACACTGCATAAATACAAAATTATAATTTCCCCAAGCTTTGTTTCAGATACTTTTTTTTTCTGATAAGTTTATGGGATTTCGACCCCAATGAACACCTGGCTTTATGGAAGTCTATGGTTACACGAGTGGAAACTAAATAAAAGAAATGAAGTAATGTTTAACTTTTATTGTGTCCTTACATAAATGTTACTAACAGCACGAACTTTCATCAGTTGGGACCTGCTCCATCCACATTACAATAAAATATTAGTTACTTACAACAAAATAAATAAAACGCTTCTTAATGCCCGTGCGGCGTATTTTATATCCAATAGTTACCTATTTCATTTCTCTCTGTTCAGTTACATTTGCAACTTCTAACATTGAGAAATTCATTTTCATTGGCCTCGATTTAAAATCGTTATAACGAATACAAAATAAGACATGTCTTCGGCCGTTTACATAAACCTACTTATAGGTAAGTTTACAAGCAGTTGCGATAACGTTTTACTTAGTGTAAAAGCGATCGACTTGACGAGTAAACTACTCGTGACATTGTACGAACTGCGCAACAACCCGACTTAGGGCGTAACATCTTTCTATGAGCTAATAATAATCTCATCTTGCAGGATTTCATACAATCCTACTATGACCAAATAGCGAGAAATGTTTTCACAATATTTTTCTTATCGTACGTAAAGTACAAGATATAAGAGGTACGGGTTGTTGCGTAGTCGACAAACCAATGATGAAAGACCTTTTTACAATCGAGAAACATCTTTCACCAGAGCTAAGTTTATAATAAAGGACCCATTACAATGAAATGTACAATCAATAAGGTACAATACAAACCGTACAACTGATCGGTTCGGGGTCCCCTTGGGGTATACATTTATAATGTTCGAGCTTACAATAAACCTACACTTTACCGATCAATTGTAACCACACACTTAGAATAACACCTAGAAAGATCATGTTATAAACGAGATTAGACAAACGCTATATAAATAGTTCAGGGGGTACATGCAATAGATACGATTATAGTGATTTAGGCGCATCAGCACACATCAAGCAACCTTCTTAGCCTAAGTCTATCTATAAGATATAAATTGCTAGTCGAATTTGCTTATGTCGTGTCGAAGCTGAAGTCTAAAATTACACATTTCATAGCTTAGGGTCTGTTTGTATACGCTCACTCACTAGAGTGGTTTAAAATCGAGGCCACACGCGCTAACCGCCGCACCACGCACCCAGGCACTAAATACTACACGCGCACTACAAAGATAGTTTTACAAACTTGACTAAATTGAAAAAGGCTTATGATACGAGCTATCTAAAGCTATCTAGTATCCACTGTCTATAAATTTGAGACGAAGAAACGCCTATTAATTAAGACTGAAATTCGTTTCAGCGTCAGTAATTTACTGACTACAAAAAGACTTCCGATCATTCATATAAAATTTTGCTTTGCACAAATAAGGCACGACATTATCCACTCTTCGAAAACTTTACTAACTTATGTTTTGTAAATTGATAAATACCATGTACAATGTATATGCAGACCATTTTCTATAAAAAAAATATGTTTAAGCGATTGTGTGATGGGACTAGTAAAACCGGCACTTGCTGGACGCATATGTGGTATTTCATATCATGCTTTCTTTTACCAATAAGCTGACCTCCAAACTTCAATTTGAAGATGGCACCGCATGATCAGTAGGTATATGTGTCAATAAACTTACTAAAGTGTGCGCGTGTAGCCTTGTGACGGCGCGGTGTGCGGCGGTTACAATGTAAGCTAGTCTAGACTAAACGAGACACCATGGCCGCATGATGTAACTTTTAGCGTTCGTCGGGACCGCAGCGGCCACACAATGCGGTAAGACTATTCAATATAAATCGCCCGATCTCCTGGAGAGCGGACGGCTATCAGAGCGACCACACCGTCAAGAGTGATCAGTGGCATGCTGGTAATAGATAAAAAACCCGTCATCTAGCGTCACATGATTTTTGCATGCCATTACCATAAGGCGCAAGCTTCACAGAGACGTAAAATAGAATCCGTCAAACGAGTGATCGTCGGAGGCATGAGACGTGCGACATCGCGACGCTTGAAATAGTTTCAGTATAAAATGTATTAAACAGGAGAAACAAAGCAACACGTGAGACGCGCGGCCCATCGATAACGGCTGACGATCGCTTGTCTGACAGATGTCATGTAGCGCGTCGCTTCGTCCTGTGGAGCTTGCCCCTAAATGTGCTGGCGCGTCATTTTCAAATAAGACTGGACGCAGAGATATTTATATTCCAGCATGAGCTGAACAAACGTGACGTTGCAGACGCCTCCATATTGTAAAATAAGCATTGTGTCTGGCGCTGCTCGGTCCCAATGAAACTGTTTTGGTTTGGCTTCACAGCCTCAGTTTCGTAAGTATATTCGTTTCTACATAATTTATCTGATATACCATTGTCCGATTAACTACTATAAAACCATGTCAGCTACAATAATAAACATTTTATACCGATCATATAAATGTGGTGGGTACATACATATACTATGATTATTGTTTTATAATTATAACAAAACTATGCCTATGATTATTTGCGATGGCTGTGCGACGTCATAATGCTAATCGTGCTCGTCTCATTTCTCGTTTCGTTCATAAATAATAATAGTAACAAAAAGAAAAACAAATAAATGTCTAGTTTGTGAGCGGCAGTTTTCTGCTGACAATAAAAAATGGTTTGCGAAAAATTAACTAAATAGCGACCTACCGTAGAAAATAACAAAAAAATATACATTTGTATTCTAATAAAATAGGAAAAATCGTTTCGAATAATAAAAGGAAACTAGTTGTTGCAAGACCCGAGATCAAAATACAAAAGGATGTCATAGTGAATACGTCATAGCTTGAAACGTGATGATAACATGAAGAGAATAGATCGTCCCGAACTTATTTCGCGCTGTGAAATATTCACGACAAAAAGATAAGAAAATAATATTATTGCTTGTAAGAAATAAGGAGTAAAATGAAGGTGAAGTTGCGCGTTTACTCAGTGATGCCGTTACTGATGACACCGGCCTTGCCGCCCCCCGCGCCCGCGCCCGCGCCGCTCGCTGCTTGCAGACTGAAAAGGAATATGATTTTCAAACAGCTATATTTTATTGGAAGTGTCGTTACCTAAAATACCGCTTATTATTATTTCTATCCATTCAGCGTAAAGTTCGTGTAAAACATAACGGAAATAAAACAATAATAAAAATATTATACATATGCAGTGGTCAAGTCATCATAAACATAAAACATTAGAATGAATGCTGGCGTAAACATAAATTATAAGAATCGCATGCGATTAACAACTAAACATCAGGTGGCATAACATCAGGTGCAAAACGATCTTAAATTGTCTAAGTCGCAAAATAGTAAAGATGCAAAATGTCAACGTTCTGAAACAAGCAAAATTAATAAAAGAGTGAAAGTAATATGTTAAATTCGCAAAACGCCAAGCAAGATTTAAATAAGTGTAAAATAAAATCAAGATGTCAAAAGCGTGAAATATCGATTGGGTAAGTATTAGTATTCAATAACTTTGGGTCAGCACTTAGAATGTTTAGTTTAATATTATCAAAGTCGTAAAACAATAGGCGAAAACCTTGATCACATCATCATCAACACATCAGTCTACGAGTATAGACCTTGGCACGTAAGCCTTTCCTAGAGTATGCTAAGAGGCGATGATCTGTCGTGACTCAGACGGCTAAAGCTAAAACTAATACCAACTCACTCCTTGTTGGGTGTAGTGGTGCTAGTAGCAGTGGGCGCGTCGAGCCCCATCAGTGCGAGCGCGCGCAGGGCTGCGCGGGAGCACTGCTCGTGCGAGTGCGCTGTAGAGGGTCCGCCGCCGTGGCACATCACAGGGGGTTCAGTCGATAATGATACCAGAGGTAGGTATCCGCCTGCTTACGTGTTGACAGTACAGCGCGAGCCTATAGCTTGCTTATACAGACCTTGCGAGATAGATTATAGTCCAGCATTGTTTGTAATTTTACAGTGACGTATACAGGTAGTCCCGGTTATAGTGGTACAAAAAATATCTAGACACTGGACATCCTAAGCTACTATATTCTCAAAAAAGGTCAATATTTGAAGAAAATAATTGGACCTCCCATTTTTTTTTTGCTTTTGTGGTAGCTTAGGATGTCCAGTCTAGATTTTTTTTGGACCACTATAACCGGGACACCCTGTATACTGTAAGACACACACTCACCCCTTGTTGGGTGTGGTGGTGCTGGCAGCGGTGGGCGCGTCGAGCCCCATGAGCGCGAGCGCACGCAGTGCTGCGCGGGAGCACTGCTCGTGCGAGTGCGCTGTAGAAGGACCGCCGCCGTGGCACATCACAGGAGGCTCAGTTGATAACGACACCAGAGATAGGTATCCGCCTGCTTACGTGTTGACAGTACAGCGCGAGCCTATAGCTTGCTTATACACACCTTGCGAGATAGATTATAGTCCAGCATTGTTTGTAATTTTACAGTGACGTATACAGGTTGTCCCGGTTATAGTGGTACAAAAAATATCTAGACACTGGACATCCTAAGCTACTATATTCTCAAAAAAAGGTCAATATTTGAAGAAAATAATTGGACCTCCCATTTTTTTTTTGCTCTTTTTGTAGCTTAGGACGTCCAGTCTAGATTTTTTTAGACCACTATAACCGGGACACCCTGTATACTGTAAGATACACACTCACCCCTTGTTGGGTGTGGTGGTGCTGGCAGCAGTGGGCGCGTCGAGCCCCATGAGTGCGAGCGCGCGCAGTGCCGCGCGGGAGCACTGCTCGTGCGAGTGCGCTGTGGAAGGTCCGCCGCCGTGGCACATCACAGGAGGTTCAGTCGATAGTGACACCAGGGATAGGTATTCGCCGTGGTTGCGCTGGAACGAACAAATACGAGGTAATGATTAGATGTAGAAAATGTTTTACAACTGACTCTACATATCTGCATATAGGGTGAATTTTTACTTGTGACCCATATCGGAAACTCAAAACCATCCGGTGATAAGGAACATACCTAAGTCAAAATATGAAAAATAATTTTGATATTTAGACCTATATTCCTTGGGGAAAGTTGTTCCTTATTATCAGCCGGCTCTGAGTTTTCACTAGCGGTCACTAGTAAAAATTCACCCAGTATATAACGTTTATATGCCTTGCTGGGTAGGCAGAGCGTAAAGGCTGTCAATAACGGCCATTTCACCACATCTGACAAAGTTTGAAATGATTAACCTCTTGAATACCACTGACTGGATATCGGGTCAGCGAGAAAAATGCCTCTTTGTACCACTGACTCGATATCAGGTCGCTCGGTCCCTATACGTTTCAAACCGCCTGGGAAATGGCGGTTTTTGACATTTCGAAGTACTGGGATGGGGAAGGTTAAGCATTTATTAGACAGAAATATTATGAATTCTTACTTGGACACGTTTGTTACCTTGGGGAAGTCTGAAAACTGCACGGTGAATCCAAGCAGCTGTGACAAATACATGAGCTGGTCTTTTGCACCCGGAGTGTTGCCGCCCGCGCCGCCCGTGCTGCTGGTCTCCGAAACACCTGGAATTTTATGATAAGGATAATGTTATAAACAACCATTCGCAAATAATCAATGCAAACACAGTACATCAAACTGCTGCCCTTATGTTTTTTTTTGTAAATAAAGAGAACTGAATTTAAGTCTTCTTTCTTTTTCGTGTGGGACACCGAGTCGTTCAATGACCCGATGAACCCTGGTGTCAGAGTTTTTTTTTTTTTTTTCAACCGCCTACTACAAGTAGCAGGCCTCTGACATGGCTGTGTAACGACCGCCATCATAGACAGCAACCGGGACCGACGGCTTAACGTGCCCATCCGAAGCACGGAACCATCTTACTTGCGGACAATCAGGTGGTTCAGCCTGCAATGTCCTAACCAGACTGGGAACAAATTCACAAAGTGATAAATATCAACTTTGTGAGTGACCCCACCGGGAATTGAACCCGGAACCTTTGCGTGGCAGGCAGGCATGCTAACCACTGCGCCACATCGGTTGTGAATTTAAGTACACTATCAATAAATAATCGTGGAATTAGCCAACTCCTCCTAAACAACTATTTTGATGCGTTTTTCTTGTAATGCATATGTACAATGTACATAATATAAAATTTTATATGTACATAATAAAACATTTTGGTAAAATGTCTTTTTCCCGCGGGACAATAAGTTGCAGTGGGTGAAAGCGAACGAGCTGCTAGTTGTAAAGTAACACATAAAATATCGTGCTTCTACTTTTGCACGCTATTATTCATGGCGTGTTTTCCCTTCTATCAATGTTACCATTAGGTTGCGTGGGTTGTCCGGAGCGCTGATGGTAGTCCATGAGCAGCACGCCCGGCACTGGTTGCCTCACATCTGCACCCCCCGCACCCCCCGCCGCTGCAGCCGCGCCCGCAGCCGCCTCACCCTCCTAGTGAGAAAAATTTAATCGTGGTTAGAATAGAGTACAGATGAACTGTTGGTTGCAAATCTGCTCTACATTTTTATATCTTAAAAGGTTGTCATGTCTTTTATATTTTAAAAGTTTGTCATTACAGACACTTCCTTACCTGATAATTCACTTTCTTTACCGGTATTTCGATGCAATCATCGTTTCAGCTTGTATGTCGACTTAATAAATAAATCGTGTATCAGCCAGAACAGAAAAAATAACACTAGTCAAGCTACATGATATTCTGCCTCAAATACCGCGAATCAAAACCATATCACGCGGGCTCAGAACTAGTACAAACTGAGCTTTCAATTACTTATTATTATTGTTTTAAACGGGATTATTACCGCGGTAAGGTTTTTGATTAGCTCGATATTTTGGAGCGGTTTCAAGTTCCATGGTCACGAGTAGACTGGCGAATTATGTCATCTTCCTAGGGGCAAACATATCTGTCTACCCTCTTTGTTTGCCTGAACTTTCAATGCCTGGCATTATTATGTAGTGCAAATTACGTTGTTCATTCGAAACCTAACTAGACTCACTTTTCGTGCAGGGTCCGTGTTCTTGGCGGCGGTGTCGGTGCCGTTCTTACTCGCGTCGGCGTTAGTTGCAGTCAGGGCCGCGCCATCCGGAGATGACGCCATTTCCATTGCGAGCAGGACATCTGGAATAAATAATTTTAAATACGTTGACAATATTACAAAATTTTCAGATAAACCCTAATAATAAAATTTTACGAAAACGGCCGATGTGGCGCAATGGTAGTGTAACTGCGACGCAGAAGGTAGCGGGTTCAATTCCCGGTGGGTCACTCACAAAAGTTGATATTATCACTTTATGAATTTATTCCCAGTCTGGTCAAGACATTGCAGGCTAAACCATTCGAAAAGCAACATGGTTCCATGCTTCAGTGAGCACGTTAAACGGTCCGGGTTGAAAAACTCTGACATTAGAGTTCATCGGGTCGTTGGATGGCTCGGTGTCCCAGTCGAAAATGAAAAGACAGTCTTATAATACAAAGGCTCTAGGCGACAAACTTCGAATTTTTTAAAGTTGGAGTGTACTCACTATGCGCGGCCCGTCGCTTGGCGGTCTTCTTGTTAGGTCCCAGACCAGTAGCGGAGTGCGGCGGCGCGTCGCACTGCACGAGGAACTCCCTCCTCCTGGCCGCGCCGCGTTCCTCCAGCACGAAACCGTCTTATAACACAAATTTGAAGCCTCTCTTTGTTTTTATTTAGTTTCATTCTACTTACTATGAGCGGCGCGTCGCTTGGCGGTCTTCTTGTTGGGTCCTAGCCCCGTGGCGGAGTGCGGCGGCGCGTCGCACTGCACGAGGAACTCCCTCCTCCTGGCCGCGCCGCGCTCCTCCACACTAAACCATCTCTATATTAGAGTGACTCACTGTGTGCGGCACGTCGCTTGGCAGTCTTCTTGTTGGGCCCGAGCCCCGTGGCGGAGTGCGGCGGCGCGTCGCACTGCACCAGGAACTCCCTCCTCCTGGCCGCGCCGCGCTACTCCAGCACGAAACCGTCTTATAACACAAATTTGAAGCCTCTCTTTGACACTGTTTTTATTGAGTTTCATTCTACTCACTATGCGCGGCCCGTCGCTTGGCCGTCTTCTTGTTAGGTCCGAGCCCCGTGGCGGAGTGCGGCGGCGCGTCGCACTGTACCAGGAACTCCCTCCTCCTGGCCGCGCCGCGCTCTTCAAGCACGCGGTACTGCGGAGAGCGCGCGCGCACCGCGTGCCGTGCGACTGCTAGGCGCGAGATCGGGTTGTCCACGCCGCCACCTTCTGAGCTTGATACGCCGCCCTCCTGGAAAAAGATAGGAAAATCGTGGCAGTCAAATGTGTGAACAAAAACGTGCGTCAACCCTACGAGCAACTGGAACTAATGAGGGACTGTCCAGGGCCACATTATTGAAAAGAGAAATATAGACGGCTTTCTCTATCGTCATATATCTACATGGTGATGAAGCGCACTATCTATTTTTTTTTTATAACGTGGCCCTCGACTGTTTCTTATTCACCAGATAAAATTCGATACAATCAGACTTGACGTGCGCTATCCAATACCTTTTTTCATAATCATAACTCAAGCTGACTACAGACAGTTTTCATCTATCACCCTGTATGAATCTGTACCTCTATAATGTTCCTGGGTTTCTTCTTAGTTGGCTGTGGTTTGCGTTGTGGTTTGTGTTTATCAGTTTTCGATCTAGCTCGCAATAGGCAGCGCATCTCATCCTACATGCGTTCAGCTGCGCGACATTGGTCACTATAGTTCCTGAGATATATGTTCTATATCTATCTTGATAAGGTTCCTTGGTTTCTTCTTAGTAGGAGAGACTTCCAAATCTACGATTATCTAAACATACCTTGATCAAAATCCTGGGTTTCTTCTTCGTCGGCTGTGGTTTGCGCTTGTCAGTATGCGGCCTGGCTCTCAGTAAAGCAGGCGACTAGCGTCGACGCATCTCATCCAGCATTCGTTCAACCGCGTGACATTGATCACTAAGATATATGAAGCTATATCTACTGAGATATACGAGATATAATCTACCTTGATAAAAGACGAAATCGGCGATTATCTGAACATACCTTGATCAAATTCCTGGGTTTCTTCTTGGTGGGCTGTGGTTTGCGTTTGTCAGTATGCGGCCTCGCTCGCAGTAGTGCGGGAGGCCAGCGTCGGCGCATTTCGTCCAGCATTCGCTCAGCCGCGCGACGCTTGGACACCTTCTTCCCGTTACCTTCACCCTCGGTTTCCATATCGCCCACCGTACACAAAGTTATGAATACCTGGAATTGTCAATAAGGAAAGTAATTGGAGAGTTTGTATCGGTACAGTTATTGGAGAGTTTGTATCGGTACAGTTATTGGAGAGTTTGTATCGGTACAGTTATTGGAGAGTTTGTATCGGTACAAACAAGGTGCGCTAAAATGTTGCGTCATTGAAAAGATACTTATTTCAAAAACAAATTGCATAATGAATCTCCAGTTAGGAAATCTGAACCGAACGAAAGTAGCTTTTAATGCTTTCAAAGGACTAATCTTGTATCGACAAAGTTGAGGCTTATGATTATACACAGAAGCCTCAAGTAGCCATAAGCCCCGACTTTGAAATACAAGTTAGTCATTTGATAACATTTATGATGAGATATCTTCGTCCGTTTAATTATTGAGAAAGTAGCAAACAGCTGCTAAAATTATGTCTTCAATATTTAGAATGGAAACATGGGAAGCAAAAGGCTTACGTATAAATTGAATTTTTTTTAACAAAATACGCTTTGCAGATTATGTAATTATTTTTGCTGAAAGTGCTGGGTCAGCAGGCCTATCAATGAATAAGTTGGTAAATACGGGATGTCAGACAAGTGTAACGAAAACTATACACGCGTGCTCAGACCTTGAAACTGAACGACTTTCCACGTGGAACATAATGGTGGTAAACAAACCATAGAAGAATATCATACCCTCATGTGTGGCGGGCCGCGTTCGCTCTTGACTGTGAACTGCACGGAGAGGTTGCGCTTGAGAGCCAGCTCGTGTACGAGGGATACTGGTGATTTTACTTCAGAGCTCAGAAGATCTGCGCCGGCGTCGCCTGTCAACAATACACATTTTTAATGCAAGTGAACACTATCTGTAAGGCCTTCCGCTGCGTGACTTGTATTGTCAGCGCGTACTCGTAAAGCGAGAACTTGTGCGAAGTTCAATCACTTCATCTGCATCGCTTGCAGTAAAGTGAACTTCGCGCGCCGACCGGTACGTGCGTACGGTCTGCCTGACGCAGCGGAAGCCCTAGACCTTAGAGTTACATCCGAAAGTAATGAACCTTTCCATCATCATCTTCCTGCCCTTACTTGGGGTCGGCGCAACACGTTTTGTTGAACACAAAATCGTGTTGCAAAGGGTTTGGCTTAATTTTACGACCGGCCGCCTACCAGATGTCAACCCTAAGGCTTTCGCTGCGATAACGGATCAAATTTTTTAATGCATAAGACAGGTCTACTGCTTAGTGCGCTTTCCAAGGCACCTGCGGTCAGCTTCTCTGAAATCTGTTTCTCGCATACTCGGACGATGTTAAAGTATCATAGTTTTGGGCAATCTACCTACCGCTATCTCCATAATCAGTAGCGGCGGGCGCACTGTTGGTGTTTCCGCTCGGTTGTGTGTTGGCTTGGTCGGGGGGTCGCAGGTCCTGCAAGGCACATCACATCTCGCTATGTACCTACCACTGTCCCCGTTGTCAGTAGCGGCGGGCGCACTGTTGCTCGCGGTCGGTTGTGTGTTGGCTTGGTCGGGGGGGCGCAGGTCCTGCAAGGCACATCACATCTCGCTATGTACCTACCACTGTCCCCGTTGTCAGTAGCGGCGGGCGCACTGTTGGTGTTTGCGTTCGGTTGTGTGTTGGCTTGGTCGGGGGGGCGCAGGTCCTGCAAGGTAGTGCCTATAACATCCTAATAGGTGGATGAAATAAGTCCTACCACTGTCCCCGTTGTCAGTAGCGGCGGGCGCACTGTTGCTCGCGGTCGGCTGTGTGTTGGCTTGGTCGGGGGGTCGCAGGTCCTGCAAAGGTAGTGCCTATAACATCCTAATAGGTGGATATCTATAAGTCCTACCACTGTCCCCGTTGTCAGTAGCGGCGGGCGCACTGTTGGTGTTTGCGGTCGGTTGTGTGTTGGCTTGGTCGGGGTCGCAGGTCCTGCAAGGTACATCACATCTCGCTTTGTACCTACCACTGTCCCCGTTGTCAGTAGCGGCGGGCGCACTGTTGCTCGCGGTCGGTTGTGTGTTGGCTTGGTCGGGGGGGCGCAGGTCCTGCAAGGTACATCACATCTCGCTATGTACCTACCACTGTCCCCGTTGTCAGTAGCGGCGGGCGCACTGTTGCTCGCGCTCGGTTGTGTGTTGGCTTGGTCGGGGGGGCGCAGGTCCTGCAAGGGACATCACATTGTTCTAGCTATGTACCTTCCACTGTCACCGTTGTCAGTAACGGCGGGCGCACTATTGGTGTTCAAATGCTCTGGAATACAAATAATCGGTGGATGAAATTTTATAATTTTATTTGTAACTCTTACCGCTATCTCCGTTGTCAGTAGCGGCGGGCGCACTGTTGGTGTTTGCGTTTGGTTGTGTGTTGGCTTGGTCGCAGGTCCTGGGCGGGCGCACTGTTGGTGTTTGCGTTTGGTTGTGTGTTGGCTTGGTCGCAGGTCCTGGGCGGGCGCACTGTTGGTGTTTGCGTTTGGTTGTGTGTTGGCTTGGTCGCAGGTCCTGCTAAGTACATCACATTGTTCTCGCTATGTACCTACCACTGTCCCCGTTGTCAGTAGCGGCGGGCGCACTGTTGCTCGCGCTCGGTTGTGTGTTGGCTTGGTCGGGGGGTCGCAGGTCCTGCAGGGCACATCACATCTCGCTATGTACCTACCACTGTCCCCGTTGTTCATCACATCTCGCTGTCAGTAGCGGCGGGCGCACTGTTGCTCGCGGTCGGTTGTGTGTTGGCTTGGTCGGGGGTCGCAGGTCCTGCAAGGTGCATCACATCTCGCTATGTACCTACCACTGTCCCCGTTGTCAGTAGCGGCGGGCGCACTGTTGGTGTTTCCGCTCGGTTGTGTGTTGGCTTGGTCGGGGGGTCGCAGGTCCTGCAAGGCACATCACATCTCGCTATGTACCTACCACTGTCCCCGTTGTCAGTAGCGGCGGGCGCACTGTTGCTCGCGGTCGGTTGTGTGTTGGCTTGGTCGGGGGGGCGCAGGTCCTGCAAGGCACATCACATCTCGCTATGTACCTACCACTGTCCCCGTTGTCAGTAGCGGCGGGCGCACTGTTGGTGTTTGCGTTCGGTTGTGTGTTGGCTTGGTCGGGAGGGCGCAGGTCTTGCAAAGAGTAGCGCCTATAACATCCTAATAGGTGGATATCTATAAGTCCTACCACTGTCCCCGTTGTCAGTAGCGGCGGGCGCACTGTTGGTGTTTGCGTTCGGTTGTGTGTTGGCTTGGTCGGGAGGGCGCAGGTCTTGCAAAGAGTAGCGCCTATAACATCCTAATAGGTGGATATCTATAAGTCCTACCACTGTCCCCGTTGTCAGTAGCGGCGGGCGCACTGTTGGTGTTTGCGTTCGGTTGTGTGTTGGCTTGGTCGGGGGGTCGCAGGTCCTGCAAGGTACATCACATCTCGCTATGTACCTACCACTGTCCCCGTTGTCAGTAGCGGCGGGCGCACTGTTGCTCGCGGTCGGTTGTGTGTTGGCTTGGTCGGGGGGGCGCAGGTCCTGCAAGGTACATCACATCTCGCTATGTACCTACCACTGTCCCCGTTGTCAGTAGCGGCGGGCGCACTGTTGGTGTTTGCGCTCGGTTGTGTGTTGGCTTGGTCGGGGGGGCGCAGGTCCTGCAAGGGACATCACATTGTTCTAGCTATGTACCTTCCACTGTCACCGTTGTCAGTAACGGCGGGCGCACTATTGGTGTTCAAATGCTCTGGAATACAAATAATCGGTGGATGAAATTTTATAATTTTATTTGTAACTCTTACCGCTATCTCCGTTGTCAGTAGCGGCGGGCGCACTGTTGGTGTTTGCGTTTGGTTGTGTGTTGGCTTGGTCGCAGGTCCTGGGCGGGCGCACTGTTGGTGTTTGCGTTTGGTTGTGTGTTGGCTTGGTCGCAGGTCCTGCTAAGTACATCACATTGTTCTCGCTATGTACCTACCACTGTCCCCGTTGTCAGTAGCGGCGGGCGCACTGTTGCTCGCGCTCGGTTGTGTGTTGGCTTGGTCGGGGGGTCGCAGGTCCTGCAGGGCACATCACATCTCGCTATGTACCTACCACTGTCCCCGTTGTCAGTAGCGGCGGGCGCACTGTTGCTCGCGGTCGGTTGTGTGTTGGCTTGGTCGGGGGGGCGCAGGTCCTGCAAGGCACATCACATCTCGCTATGTACCTACCACTGTCCCCGTTGTCAGTAGCGGCGGGCGCACTGTTGCTCGCGGTCGGTTGTGTGTTGGCTTGGTCGGGGGGTCGCAGGTCCTGCAGGGCACATCACATCTCGCTATGTACCTACCACTGTCCCCGTTGTTCATCACATCTCGCTGTCAGTAGCGGCGGGCGCACTGTTGCTCGCGGTCGGTTGTGTGTTGGCTTGGTCGGGGGTCGCAGGTCCTGCAAGGTGCATCACATCTCGCTATGTACCTACCACTGTCCCCGTTGTCAGTAGCGGCGGGCGCACTGTTGCTCGCGGTCGGTTGTGTGTTGGCTTGGTCGGGGGGGCGCAGGTCCTGCAAGGTACATCACATCTCGCTATGTACCTACCACTGTCCCCGTTGTCAGTAGCGGCGGGCGCACTGTTGCTCGCGGTCGGTTGTGTGTTGGCTTGGTCGGGGGGGCGCAGGTCCTGCAAGGCACATCACATCTCGCTATGTACCTACCACTGTCCCCGTTGTCAGTAGCGGCGGGCGCACTGTTGGTGTTGGCGGTCGGTTGTGTGTTGGCTTGGTCGGGGGGGCGCAGGTCCTGCAAGGCGCATCACATCTCGCTATGTACCTACCACTGTCCCCGTTGTCAGTAGCGGCGGGCGCACTGTTGCTCGCTGTTGGTTGTGTGTTGGCTTGGTCGGGGGGGCGCAGGTCTTGCAAGGCGCGGGCGGCGGCGTCATGTCGCGCGGCCTGCGGAGTGGCGCCCTCACCCAGCCACGCGCGACCGCCGACGCACACTCGCACTCTGGGAAAAACAAGAGGTAGTTAGGAAGTGTTAAACGCGTCCACACCAAGCGAGGCTGCTCGCGTGCTCATTGTCTCGCGCGGCATGTGCTCGCGCGCAGGCGACCCCTTTTTCGGTTCAATTCGGACGCCTAAATAAATCAATAGGCAAACTTCTGAGGCGCGTTGATTTTGGTTCAGCCCGCGCGCGTTCGCCCGAGCACGTAATTTTTGGTCGTTTGCCTCGCAAGGCAAAGAGGCAGCGAATCAGCTCGCTTGGTGTGGACACACCTAATGATTTTTTTAAATCAATGTTTGATAACAACAAATTACTGCTCATTGATAGTCAATGAGAAACTGTCCAGGGCCACGTTATTGAAAAGAAATAGATTACCTGTACATAGAGTCGCAATTTAGTGCCTCTGCTGCGTGTCACGTATTGTACGCGCGTACCCGCAATGCGAGCACTCGCACGAAGTTCATTCACGTCATCTGTAACGCTTTGAGTAAAGTGAACTTCGCACGCGAACCGGTACGCGCGTATTTCTGGCACTTACCTGTATATGAGCGGCGGACTAAGCATCCTCTGGTAGTTGGGCATGAAGGGCGGCAGGCGGTAGGGCGGGGCTCGCGCGGGGGGGCCGCCACAGGGGGGATGCTCGTGTACACCTAGATACCTATATATGCTATAGACATTAGCTGTAGATCTAGATATACCTGTATATCAGCGGCGGGCTGAGCATCCTCTGGTAGTTGGGCATGAAGGGCGGCAGGCGGTAGGGCGGGGCGCGTGGGCGCGCGGGGGGCGGGCGCGGGGGGGCCGCCACGGGCGGGATGCTTGTATAAACCGCCGGCTGGCACAGCTTCATTGCTAGAGCGTTCAGTTCCACTGTTGGCATTACTGCTCCTGAGAAATAGAAAACCGTGTTTTGATATTGTGTCGTGAGCTCGGATAGATAGGGTCTCACCCGAAAACGTGCAGTCTCAGTGCCTAAAGATTAAGTAAACAATAAGTCTAATCTGCCGGTGAAATACTCGTAAGGCTGCTCATTTTTGGCCTCAGAAGATGCCCCACTGCCGATTAATGGTGATTCTCAACATTTGAACTACTTTATTAACATTCTGATGACATATTCCCGAGTTTGCTAGTGAAGATTGTTGGTAGCGCCAGGACCAGCCTGGCTCGGAATACGGAACAATGGTACGTCATAATGCCTGATATGATGATGAATTACCAGAGTGTCTGTGGTGCAGTGCGGGCGCGTGGTGCGGCTGGTGCGCGCGCGGCGGCGGCGGCGGGAAGCTGGTCGCGGTTAAAGCCGCGCTCGCCGCCGCGTGCTGCGCGCGTTTTATTGACGAGCCCTGGAACAATACGACACAACTTTGCAACTTTTCTAGAACAGTGGTAATGAAACTTCAAGCAACCGTCGTCCCCGCCGGCGGGGACGCGGAGGGAGGTCCCCTCATTTGTGCTATTCTTTGGCAACTACCGGTATATAATGGGTAGACACAGTCCGATCCGTTCTTCCCAGAATAACTCATAAACCCAGTGTTGCCCCAAGGGTCCGGTGTCGTGATTGGGCTGGTTGTTTGAACCACCCTCACACATTCGGATGAGCCCTCGCTCCCCACCAGATAGTTAGGTGTAGCTTTAACCAGCCCCGGGGCCGAAGTGCAGGGGACCAACAGAAAAAAGGTTATGTAACGAAAAATAGGCCTCAAATTATGTAAGGATTCCGCAGTACAGTGCAAGTATGATACAAGCGGGCTCTGAAGGATTTCGCTACACATAAAGCATACTGAAAACAACGTCACGAGTTGTACGCCGGCCCTATAATGTTCCAAAGCTAAATACGCTTCACGAAGCCATCTAGGCGACACGATGAATTTAAAGTTTGCCACCATTTTAAACAATCCAAAATAATAAGATAAGATTCTTCGATTCCCGCTTTTTCTATACCAAAATTATTTACGAAAAACTAATTTATTAATGGGTGATTGTACAATGCTTACCTCTGCAGTATATTCTTCAGTATCACCCAGGCGGAGTGTTACTGTGAATACTTTCTTGTGCGCGGGCCCCGTCTCGGATGTGAGGCGATATTGATGCTTAATCTGAAAATTTACATGGTTTTTTAACTCTTTTCACTCGAATTGAAAATGAAATACAACAAGATAGATCGTTAGAATTCTATTAGGAAGTTCTAAAAATCCGGAATTCGTCAACAAGTATCCAAGTGACCATGTTCAAACATCAACATCAGGTTTCCGCAACTGGACGTCCAATTGCACCTATTTTCCGTGAAAGTATGATACTCACGTCAGACACTGACACAAAATTAGCCGATCGCAGATTGTGTTGAACATATAAAGCTCAGTTGATCAGTGAAGTCGTGGTCTTAAATCCCGCTCATCATCATCATTATCAACTTACTTCCACCCACTGCAGGGTATAGGCCTCTTCTCTATTGCACAGTTGCACTACTCTTCACGGCCCTGTGCTAATCTCATGCATTTAAACCCGGTCAATTTGATGATGCCATCTGACCATCGAGCTGGTAGTCTGCCCACCGGTCATTTTGCTTCTCTTGGCCACCAGTCCATGGCCGGCTCTGTGTGTCTCGCTCCCCCGCTGTAGCGCTGTCCCGCTCTCACCTTGTTGTACCTGGCCAGCTCGTTGACCAGGCACATGGGCGTCTTCTCTTTACTGTTGTCGCTGTCTCGCTCCCCCGCTGTAGCGCTGTCCCGCTCTCACCTTGTTGTACCTGGCTAGCTCGTTGACCAGGCACATGGGCGTCTTCTCTTTACTGTTGTCGCTGTCTCGCTCCCCCGCTGTAGCGCTGTCCCGCTCTCACCTTGTTGTACCTGGCCAGCTCGTTGACCAGGCACATGGGCGTCTTCTCTTTACTGTTGTCGCTGTCTCGCTCCCCGCTGTAGCGCTGTCCCGCTCACCTTGTTGTACCTGGCCAGCTCGTTGACCAGGCACATGGGCGTCTTCTCTTTACTGTTGTCGCTGTCTCGCTCCCCCGCTGTAGCGCTGTCCCGCTCTCACCTTGTTGTACCTGGCCAGCTCGTTGACCAGGCACATGGGCGTCTTCTCTTTACTGTTGTCGCTGTCTCGCTCCCCGCTGTAGCGCTGTCCCTCTCACCTTGTTGTACCTGGCCAGCTCGTTGACCAGGCACATGGGCGTCTTCTCTTTACTGTTGTCGCTGTCTCGCTCCCCCGCTGTAGCGCTGTCCCGCTCTCACCTTGTTGTACCTGGCCAGCTCGTTGACCAGGCACATGGGCGTCTTCTCTTTACTGTTGGCCTGCGGCGGGGGGCGAGCCGCCTCGCTGTCGCCCCCGGCCGGCTCTGTGTGTCTCGCTCCCCCGCTGTAGCGCTGTCCCGCTCTCACCTTGTTGTACCTGGCCAGCTCGTTGACCAGGCACATGGGCGTCTTCTCTTTACTGTTGGCCTGCGGCGGGGGGCGAGCCGCCTCGCTGTCGCCCCGGCCGGCTCTGTGTGTCTCGCTCCCCCGCTGTAGCGCTGTCCCGCTCTCACCTTGTTGTACCTGGCCAGCTCGTTGACCAGGCACATGGGCGTCTTCTCTTTACTGTTGGCCTGCGGCGGGGGGCGAGCCGCCTCGCTGTCGCCCCCGGCCGGCTCTGCGTCACCGCCCCCCGCGCCCGCCGCCCCCGCGCTCGTCTCAGCGCCGCCGGCCTCCGCCCCGCTCGCCGGAACGGGCGCCGATGCTGGCGGTGGGACGACTGCGAACACAGAAAGTGAGTCAGTTTCTATCAAGGAGTGAGAGAAACAAGACTCTACTTAGCTCCAAGAATAGAAACCGTTGGCAGATAGATAGCTCTACCGAGAGTAACAAAAAAGGTATAACAAGCTCAAAAGAGGTCAAGGTTCTCATGAAACTGAACAACTTTCCCCATGGAATATGGAAAACAAATTTGAACCTATCGCCAACCAACCGCCGATCAGCTGATTGATAGTAAATCAATCAGCTGATCGGCGGTTTTGTATGAGAAGTTGATTTTTCATATTTCTACCCATGTTCCATGGGGAACGTTGTTCAGAATCTTAAGTACCTTGACCTACTTTTGGCCCTTTTTGTTGTTACTCCCTGTAGTTTCACTGCCTTGAGATTTATATTTAAAAAATTGAAAAAAGCTAAAACAGATTAGAAAATTGGTGATCTACAACTAAAACCGAAAAAGTACACTTTTGCGATTATCCAACTTGATCTTCTTAACTAATAAATCTTATTTTACATCAGACATTAACAGAAATAACATAATGTTTACCTACTAATCCAATCCCATTTCTAATATACATAGCATGCAATGTAACAAAAGTACAATAAATACTAAATAGACTACTATAAAAATACGAAACTGAATAAAAAACAAGACGAAACTACGTCCTAAAAATAAAAACAGTAAAATATAATGACATACATAACTAGACACAAATTGCGTTACCACAAAAAAGTTAGACAAGTGTTGAACGCGTGTTTAAATAAAACTTCATAAATATATCCGCTAGACCGCTAGTCTATCTCTTTTTTGTGGTAATGCCCAAAATATCATACATAATTAATATAACTAACCAAAATCAGAGCTTAGCTTTGATTGCGGCGTTATGATTGGTGGCGATGACGGTCGGCACAGACCTAAATATAATCAATTTAGGGTTAGTTTTTATTATTCTTAGATGTCTGGTAACAAGTATAAAAATATAGCACAAACAAATCTGGCCCTATCCTATTTATAATTAGTTCGACAAAGTATGATAGGAGTATTTTCTGGCCTTCACTGTTATGAGTTGCGATTCTCTTATTTATTGTAATTTTATGTACGGTTTAGCTACATACACACCTTCTCACTCACCAACGTGCAGTAAAACGGAAACTGCCAGTTTATGTAATTCCCAGTTCCTGATATGCAGGATGGGCTGGTGATAGGGAACAACTTTCCCTCAGGACCACGACAAAATATTTAAAAAAAATTGACCTCTCATATAAATCAAATCAGCTAATCGCGATTTTGTAAGGGAGGTTTTTTTATCATATTCTGATTTATGTTCCTTGGAGAAAGTTGTTCCTTATCACCAGCCCGTCCTTCCTGCATTTTCGCTACCAATCACTAGTAAAATTTCACTCTATATTGGCGCTGTTGAGACACAAGTACAATAAATGAAGAAAAAATAAAAGGCTAGTAGTTCTCTCTTACCTGTGTGTGCGGGCTGCGGCTCGGGCTGGTGCTGCTCAGGCTGGGCGTACACGGGCGGCATGTGGCCCCCGCCGCCGTACGACCCGCCGCCCAGGTACGGCCGCCGGAGTGACTTCATTTGTTGCTGTGTGGACATAAAACCATTAATTGGGGACAAAATCCCAGATACAACAATACAATAGAATACAATAATTATGCTTTTATTGTACAACAAAAGAACTTAAATATAATACAGAACACTTAAAATTAAATACATTAGTGCACTTTGCATCTAAAACAATGTTCCTTTAAAATGCGTCCTCATTGGGAACATTTGTTGGGAACTTTGTGTCTTAGACAAAGTTCCTGTGATTTAGTCCCAAATCAATACCCGGCTTGAGGCTATTATAACTTAGCTTCTAGTGTGTAAGACATAAGGCTGGGCATACACGGGCGGCATGTGGCCCCCGCCGCCCAGCGGCCGTCGTAATGACATCATTTGTTGCTGTGTGAACACAAGGCTAGTATAAGCTAGGTGCTAGGGTGTAAGACATCAGGTACGGCCGCCGTAGTGACTTCATTTGTTGCTGTGTGGACATAAGGCTAGTATAAGCTAGGTTTTGGACTGTAAGACATCAGGTACGGCCGCCGTAGTGACTTCATTTGTTGCTGTGTGAACATAAGGCTAGCATCAGTTTGGTTCTAGTGTGTAAGATATCAGGTACGGCCGCCGTAGTGACTTCATTTGTTGCTGTGTGAACACAAGGCTAGTATAAACTAGGTTCTAGGGTGTAAGACATCAGGCTGGGCGTACACCACCCAGGTACGGCCGCCGTAGTGACTTCATTTGTTGCTGTGTGAACACAAGGCTAGTATAAGCTAGGTTCTAGGGTGTAAGACATCAGGTACGGCCGCCGTAGTGACTTCATTTGTTGCTGTGTGAACATAAGGCTAGTATAAGCTAGGTTCTAGTGTGTAAGACATCAGGTACGGCCGCCGTAGTGACTTCATTTGTTGCTGTGTGAACATAAGGCTAGTATAAGCTAGGTTCTAGGGTGTAATACGGCCGCGGTAGTGACTTCATTTGTTGCTGTGTAACATAAGGTTGGTATAAGCTAGGTTCTAGGGTGTAATACGGCCGCGGTAGTGACTTCATTTGTTGCTGTGTAACATAAGGCTGGTATAAGCTAGGTTCTAGGGTGTAATACGGCCGCGGTAGTGACTTCATTTGTTGCTGTGTAACATAAGGCTGGTATAAGCTAGGTTCTAGTGTGTAAGACATCAGGTACGGCCGCCGTAGTGACTTCATTTGTTGCTGTGTGAACATAAGGCTAGCATCAGTTTGGTTCTAGTGTGTAAGATATCAGGTACGGCCGCCGTAGTGACTTCATTTGTTGCTGTGTGAACATAAAGTGTTTTAGGGTGTAAAACTGCTTGCAATGTATGAGACTGTCAGAAATACGGCACACTGCCTGTGTATGCGTGTATCGTCCCATACATTACAAACAGGTACGCGCGTGATGACGCTAAAACGCAGGCAGTGTGCTCTGCTCTTAATGCCGAATAATATGGTCAGAAACGTTGCTTTTAATTAAATTAAGACGTCAATCAGTGAACAAAAAAGGTTTCAAATGGATTCCATTTTACAATTTACTTAACACGTTCGCTGCTGAGCGATTTTTAGTACAAAGCCCGCCGTGCTGACGAATCGCACCTTGTAGGTGCGCCCGCACGGCCGTCGCGTCTAAATCAAAATTTTGCTACGGCTGTGCGGGCGCACCTACCAGGCGAGTCCACTTGTATTACACCAGTGCGGCGCACCTACCGGGCGCCTTTACCTACATTGCCCAGTCAATGTGCAGTGTGGTGTGTACCATAATACATTATTATAATGCATTACACGCGGCATGCTGTTTTCGATTAAAATCCGATAACAGTCCGATAAGTGTCAGTGGATAAGTTCGAATACCAAAAAAGAAGTCCGTATAATAGGTTTAGGCGGTTTCATTCAAGTATTTTTACACAGTTTTTTTTACGGACCGTAAAAATAACTTTAACAAAAGAGTTGGAAAATCATAAGTATCGATGCGAAGTGAGGTGACCGCATTAAACGAAAATAATAGATCTAGGTAGATTTTGCTGCTGTATTATGTTTGTACTTACACGTACTAATTTGAGTGATTAAATATTTTTTTAACAAACTATATTGATTGGCTCCCAATCCCAGCTCGACATGCAGCTTTTTCTAGTTAAAGTGGTGAAACGCGCTTGGCGAGTGCATGCGCACTGGCGTATATGTGCGAGCACTCGCGCTGCGAGTGCGCCGTACAGTCGTTACTGGAACGCCAGGCGGGTGCAGCAGTATGGTCGTCACGGTAAGCTCCACCTACCTGGCTCGTTTTCAGCAGTGAACGTGTTGTCGCTTCAGAGAATAAATTTTGTATTTCACTATTTGAAGTCAAGGTTCCTGTAAATACTTCTTACTGGCATCATACTGGGTTCGAACCAGCGCAAAGATGCGTAAACTTGTTACGTTTATTGCTGGCGATCAAGTCAAAGATTAGTTACAGGTTACAACTAGATATCTCAAGTCAGGACATGTTTTGTATACTCATCATAACGATTGGAACATGCGGTTACAATAACCTCAAATGCAACGCTTACCGGTGGCACAGAGTGGTGCTGTGGTTGCGGATGATGCGGCATAGCGCGGATGGGATGCGGCGGGCGCTGCGGCGCGTGGTGCAGGGACATGCCCCCCAGGCCCCCGTGACTCCCGTGACCCCCCAGGCCGTGGCCCACGCCGCCCACGCCGTGCGCCGTGTGACCCCCCTGCGACGGACCCAGCGGCACCCTTCACGACAAACAGAAATACATCACTTACAGAGCTATGGGATCCTGGTACATCTTGCACAATTTTACACTATGAAGTCTGCCTTCACAACTATTCTAGAGAGCACAATCAATGTAGAAACAAAGACAGTTCAAAAATTTCAGTTACACGAAAACTCTCCCAAATGAGCACATGTGAGATATTAAGAGCACTTTCTTTGCAGGGGTCAGGAGCCCTGCTCTCGCGGCGAGACTGTTATTCCAACTGGCCATCCCATTCAACGCTTTGATATATTAGTCTGGGCGGCGAAAGAAAGCTGGATCTCACATTCACTGGACATCCCCGCGCTTCAATAGAGACGTCGTCATATGTTCCATTGTGCGCCCCATTCACGACCAGTTTCAGGGACAAAGAGCGCCGCAAAGAACCCTCGACATATCAACAAACTACACAACATTTGCATAAGAAAGAGTTTTCAGCGCTCATAAAACAGACGTTTTATTAAACAGTGTCAATGTTTGAGTGACCAACTTATGTGGATATTGTCCCTTTTGTGGCATGTCACATGATACTATTGGATATTTAAAGAGGTTCAGTTGGTGATAATTTCTTAGGGTACTTTCCTATGGTAACAAAATGGTTGTTGCTTCATTCTTTAGAGCAGTAAAAGGTCTTTGAACCCTGAGTAGTCACAATTTGGTAGCTCATGAGCATTGAAGATGTTAAAAATGTGAAGGAAAATGTAGGTAGCATATAACAAAAGATCAATTTAAAGACATGCATACAAAATAAGATGAACAGTTGGATGTACAGCATCAATTTGTAATTTCAATAGTAATATAGGGGAATCATTCCCCTTCTCGTACCCATTAATCTATGTAAAACTAACTCACATTTATTTACTTAAAGTACTTACAGAAACCACAAAAAAATATGTTCAATCAAAGTTGTCTAGTAAGTTGTTCAGTTTCTACTAATGAGATAAAATCAGAATAGAAAGTGCTTTAAATACATTTACATTACATATTAATCTGGCAAAGGAAAGTAGTTATGAAAACACAATTAAAACAATTTAAATTCTAAGAACAAGCAGTCCATTCAGATGGTACCAACACTAAACCTGTTTGATTTCATCATTAACATCAACACTACCTACTCCACCATTTCCCTCTTTTAAAGGGTGATTGCCATGCCATACTCTCCACAGTTGTTAGATGTGATGGCAAATGTAAGGTGCGTAGGTTTTTTCACGCAAAATAGGCGCATGTAGACGTCGAGTTGCGGAAAACAGCCTGTTTAACCATTGCCATTACCAAATGTAAGGCGAGGTATTATAATAGGATTGCTACTGGTTATCCATCCAAACACTTCTGATTAAAACAGATACCATCATCTTGCTGCTCTTTTCCCAAATCAGTTGGGGTTGGCGCAACATATTTCTTTTTTTGGAGCAAAAAATCATGTAGCAATCATGATAAAAACAGATATGTGGGCTTAAAAAAAAAGTAAATCGAAACTTTTATTTTTACAGTCCTCAAGTGTTGTATCTCTGTAAATGCCTACTTCACAAAAATATAATTATCTCTGAGGTCCAGTAAGGAGATATTGACTTAATAAACAATTTTCAAATCTAGTCTATCTAATAGTCTTTCTATCATAATATTTATCAAAAACAACAAAGGATCATGCCCACTCTAGTATGGATGTTCGTCCATTTCTTGCCTCACTACTTGCAGGCCTCGCATCAAAGCCAAAGTTAAATAATTATAGTCTAATTATTGCATTTTTACTGAAAATAATTTAATTATGACAGACGTTCTGAAGTTAATGAATGTTAAAGTTGGGTATCGGAAGAGACAAAAGTGCTGAAGTTTGCCTGTAAATTGAGTATTTCATTCTTAAATCATTATTGTTAGCTATACCGAAGTAAACAGTGCAAAAAGGTTCACACCACAGTAAAATCATTGGCAAAAATACCTAACGGTAGAAAGACCTTTGAAAATTAAGTTACTTTCCCTGTTTTGCACCACAATTGCTGTAGATATTCTACGTAAGAATGAGAGATATTACATATTGCTTTAATTTTCATTTTGATGCGAGACAATTTCATGGACCAGAAATGGGCATTCTCCTTTTCAACCACTTTCCTTTAATTGGACATCTTTAAATTGTAGTCTGAAAAGCGCAGCTTCACAAAAATGCAAATATTTTGGACACGAAATGATGACAGAATGACCCTTTAGGTGCAGAAGCCCGCATAGTTTGGAGGTAATATAAACGCATAGTCATATCCCCAAGATCTACTATTTCACAAGCATTTGGGTCTATCCTAAACCTGCAAATTTTCATTTTCATTGAGTAGTATTTTGGTCACAGTTTTATCAAGTGTCTCCTGACATTTGTTTATGTAGAGTTCAATTTCTTTTTCTGTAATAACATATCACATTTTCACAGTTATTTCTGTGATATTTGTCCAAAATCATCAGGTTGTCGGTGCTTTTGAATAACCTGCTTATTCTGTGTATATTTTTGTGCTCTAAGCTCTAATGTATTTTCAAACACTAATGCAAAGTGATTAATCTTATAAGATTTGAACTCGAACAACTGAAATGGCCTAGAGACAGATAAATGAGTAAGGCTAAAGAAATAAATAACATGGCAATGGTAAAATTAGCTATTGAGCTGTACAAATAAAATTAGTTGTTGACTTACCTCTAGAAGAATGTCACCATTTATTGTTGATATGGAAAACATCCCAAGGCAGCAACTACCAGAAATAGCTGCATGAATTGGCTTGTTACAATAATATACTACTTCCGTACGTAACTAGGGCGTAAAACTAAGGCAAATAAATAATGAAAAGCTGAACGTTACACTACCTAGTGAGAGTTACGTGCCTGTTCTCCCGATGCATTTGATGTGGCGGCATCTGGTGCTGGTGGTGCGCCGGCATGCCCTGGTGCGCCGGCATGTGCTGCGGCGGGTGCCCCGACATCGCTTGATGATGCATGTTCGGGTGATGCATCATTTTCTGCACAAATCAAAACAAACTCTTGAGGTTTCACAAACGATATCCTCACTCGAATAACATTGATTTTCGAAAGCAACGCAGCGAAATTCTTACCGTAAATTTGTGTCGAGGATAATATGAAACCTCTGCTATGCGATCAACATAAATCCGCTCTCGAATCAATCGAAAATTATTTTATTTTGGCGAACAGTAAAGAAAATCGTTTCGTTCAACATGCGGCCATGTTAAAAATGTTGCCAGATTATGTCAAAATAATTCTACCAAAACTGCAACCGCCACCGCCATATTTCTACTATTTTGGGTAGATTTTTACGTAGACCATGCAATGGTAGCTCAGGCTCAGGGTGCTGCCGTCGCCGCCGGCGGGATTTTGAAAACACAAGATCCACTATTTTTTTTATTCGAATTTTTGGGAAAAGCCGTCGCCCTTCACCAGTGCTTACATGCAATGCAATGTTGAATTTACTTCGCTCGCAGTATGTAAATTTATAGGGTGGTAGAAACAAAACGACCGACTTTCCCAAAAAAGGCTATGCACAACGTGAAACTGAACAACTTTCCCTAAGAATGTAGTATAAAAAAGATTTGACCACGTATCCTAAAAAGTATCTGACAATAAAATATTTTAAATATATTCCTTGAGGATAAGTTGTTCAGTTTGTTCGCAGTGTAGTCCCCGTCTCATTTTAATACGACGATCACGCTGTTTGCGCAATATTATGTCGTAGAGTAGTCCAAGCGTTCCTCCAAATGTTGTAGCATCTGTTTCCATTATTTTGACGTGAAACTACTTGCTCGCATCGGCGCAAGCAATCTTGAAATCTTGGGAGCTCCATTGTTTTTCAAACACCGAAATGAAAATCTTACATACAAAAATCAGTTTATTCTCCTTAAAAATACAAAATCGTTCTTCACAATTTACAATTCAGTTTGACAAATGTAAAGAAACACGACGGATAAAAAGTGGAAGTAGTCCTCGTCGTTGTTAATCTGGACGTCAGTGAGGTTGGAGTAGGCGGGCTCTATTTCTTCAATGGAGGAGTCGAGTGTTTCGTCACTGTCTCTGGTGGTTTCCGCCCAGGAGACTCGCTTGGAGCTGCGGGATTCCTTCTTTTTGTCCTGGGTTGGGGTGGAATGGGAGACGGGGGAGGGCGGGCCTTTGGTGGGTGTTTGCGCGCATTTATCTAGATAGTGTTTGCGCAGGATGTATTCTCGCATGGAATCGTGGGAGGCTCGTTTGGGCGGCGGCGGCGCGGGGGGTTGGGAGCGGTCTTCGTCCTCCATTGCAGTAGCGGTGGGTCCGTTCTTGCGAGCTTCCTCTATTTTCTGCAGTTCGTCTTCGTCGGCGGTGAGCGGCCAGGCGCCGAGTTTGTTCCTGTCAAAAACATCGTCATTTAGAACGTTGTGAATGTGGCTTAGATTAGGTTATATAGTGAATGGCAGTCTAACGCACGTACGAGCTGCTTGTGTCTGTTTTTTTTCTACCATTAGGTAATGAATGATATCTCATGGTCTCGAAATAAATTTACTTGATTTTTTATTGCTATCCTATACATATTGGGTGAAATTTTACTAGTGACCGATCATAAAATCTCAGAACCGGATGTTTATAAATAAGTAACAACTTTTCCCAAGGAAAATAGGTCGTGGACCTCCCATACAAAACTGCCGATCAGCTGTTCGATCTATGTTCCTTGCGGAAATTTGTTCCTTATCAACAGCCTGTTCTGCATTTTTGGTATCGGTGAGTAAATAAAAGTTACCTGACGAGGTGCGGCCTGGCGTGCGCGGCGCACAGTATGCGTTTGCGCACGAAGTCGTGGAACACGGTCAGCTCAGAGCCCAGTTCGCGGCGGATCAGCTGTTTATGGCGGGAAGGCACGCTCGGGTCGCGCACTGCCAGCAGAGCCTGCAATATAAAAAGAAACGTTAGAAATCTAAATACAGATCCTGTTAAAAATACCTATTCTGTTATCGTTTCTATGTTATCGTATCATTGAAATTTTCCCTGGACTTATGTTTCAGTTTTTATGAAAATTTGACCTACTTGTGATGTGAGCAGCGTAGCGGCGGCCTGCGTAGCGCCCACTATGAGCCGCTCGTAGCCAGGGTGCGGCTACACACTTACCTGCGACGCAAGCAACGTAGCGGCAGCCTGCGTAGCGCCCGCTACGAGCCACTCGTAGCCAGGGCGCGGGCTACACTCTCACCTGCGACGCGAGCAGCGTAGCGGCGGCCTGCGTAGCGCCCGCTGCGAGCCGCTCGTAGCAAGGGCGCGAGATACACACTCAACTGCGACGCGAGCAGCGTAGCGCCCACTACGAGCCGCTCGTAGCAAGGGCGCAGCCTACATACTCACCTGCGACGCGAGCAGCGTAGCGGCGGCCTGTGTAGCGCCCACTACGAGCCGCTCGTAGCAAGGGCGCGAGATACACACTCAACTGCGACGCGAGCAGCGTAGCGCCCACTACAAGCCGCTCGTAGCAAGGGCGCGGGCTACATACTCACCTGCGACGCGAGCAGCGTAGCAGCGGCCTGCGTAGCGCCCGCTGCGAGCCGCTCGTAGCAAGGGCGCGAGATACACACTCAACTGCGACGCGAGCAGCGTAGCGCCCACTACGAGCCGCTCGTAGCAAGGGCGCAGCCTACATACTCACCTGCGACGCGAGCAGCGTAGCGGCGGCCTGTGTAGCGCCCACTACGAGCCGCTCGTAGCAAGGGCGCGAGATACACACTCAACTGCGACGCGAGCAGCGTAGCGCCCCCACAAGCCGCTCGTAGCAAGGGCGCGGGCTACATACTCACCTGTGACGCGAGCAGCGTAGCGGCAGCCTGCGTAGCGCCCGCTACGACCCGCTCGAAGCCAGGGCGCGGCTACACACTCACCTGCGACGCGAGCAGCGTAGCGGCGGCCTACGTAGCGCCCGCTACGAGCCACTCGTAGCCAGGGCGCGGCTACACACTCACCTGCGACGCGAGCAGCGTAGCGGCGGCCTGTGTAGCGCCCGCTACGAGCCGCTCGTAGCAAGGGCGCGAGATACACACTCAACTGCGACGCGAGCAGCGTAGCGCCAACTACAAGCCGCTCGTAGCAAGGGCGCGGGCTACACACTCACCTGCGACGCGAGCAGCGTAGCGGCGGCCTGCGTAGCGCCCGCTACGAGCCGCTCGTAGCCAGGGCACGGGCTACACACTTACCTGTGACGCGAGCAGCGTAGCGGCGGCCTGCGTAGCGCCCGCTACGAGCCGCTCGTAGCCAGGGCACGGGCTACATACTCACCTGCGACGCGAGCAGCGTAGCGGCAGCCTGCGTAGCGCCGGCTACGAGCCGCTCGTAGCAAGGGCGCGAGATACACACTCAACTGCGACGCGAGCAGCGTAGCGCCCACTACGAGCCGCTCGTAGCAAGGGCGGAGCCTACATACTCACCTGCGACGCGAGCAGCGTAGCGGCGGCCTGTGTAGCGCCCACTACGAGCCGCTCGTAGCAAGGGCGCGAGATACACACTCAACTGCGACGCGAGCAGCGTAGCGCCCACTACGAGCCGCTCGTAGCAAGAGCGCAGCCTACATACTCACCTGCGACGCGAGCAGCGTAGCGGCGGCCTGCGTAGCGCCCGCTACGAGCCGCTCGTTGGGCCAGGGCACGGAGCTGGCAGCCGACGATATGCTGGTCAAGGACTCGCTCCTGTTGGCTCGGCGCGAGTCTCCCGGGCTCCCGCAGGAACAAGCGCGAGCTACACACTCACCTGCGACGCGAGCAGCGTAGCGGCGGCCTGCGTAGCGCCCGCTACGAGCCGTTCGTTGGGCCAGGGCGCGGGCTACACACTCACCTGCGACGCGAGCAGCGTAGCGGCGGCCTGCGTAGCGCCCGCTACGAGCCGCTCGTTGGGCCAGGGCACGGAGCTAGCAGCCGACGATATGCTGGTCAAGGACTCGCTCCTGTTGGCTCGGCGCGAGTCCCCCGGGCTCCCGCAGGAACAAGCGCGGCGTCTCCCGGCGCGCGGGGAGCGAGAACCGCTGCCTTCTTCTGCGTGGTAAGCCTGAAAGATGAGAAGAGTTTTAAGATGACGAATTCATCATTAGCCAAGTTTATTGCTGCTGAAGTTTATGCCGAAAAACTGATGAAAGGTGGGGAAAGAAAGTGTTGGAATGGAGATCGAGAGAATGAAGACAAAACGTGGGTCGACAGCCGTTGAGATGGACAGACGAAAGAGCTGGAAGAGACTAGCCCTTGACCGTCGTAAGTGGAGATCGTTGAAGGAGACCTACACTCAGCATTGGGTGGCTACGGGTTGAAGAAGAAGATTGCTGCTGAAATGGGCTAAAACTGGACTAATGGGATGGGAACAAACTCGTGTCCTGGTATCAATATTTATTACATTAGCATTCAATCTACACTTACGTGGTTAAGAGATCTGGTCAGCAGGCAGATAGCAGCCAACAACGTCCCAAAGGTTAACTGCGGGAATGGCTCGTAAGTAATCTTCGGGGCCCCGAAATGGAGTTCCACCAGCGGCTGCCAGCGCTCCAAGTCCAGCCCTGGGTCAGCCAGAAGCGATAGCAGGTCCGGACTGAACGCTAGCAGGCAGAGGGTGGCCATGTGTAGGATTTCCAGGGTTCTGTAATGGAATTGATTGTTTTTGACATTCCTAAAGTATTTTTTGGGAATCTACTTGGAAATAAAAGTTTTGAAACTTTAAATCTTTGGAAGTAAGATCGTATACAGCTTCAAATTACGGAATGAAGGCAGTCACAAGACGTATCATGAACTACTATCAATCGAAAAGGGTGCTGAACTGCCTCATCCAGATAAAATATGCATTGAGAACGACGCGAGCTTCATATTATGCGTCAAAAAACGCAAGAAAAGGGTCGCTCGCTACACTACGTTAAATCAAAACTTCACATTTTCTGCGAGCGACGCCAGCTCAACATTTCGTGTAAGTGGCGTGAAGAATGTCTGATGAAAAACGTGATGATTTGATATCAAAAAGTAGAAATATTGCTTCGTGGAATCATGGCGTTGGTAATAAGGAGACATTTGACAAACCTGTGCAGCACTGGCGCTTGATTGGCTGCTTCCTCGCTGGATTGAAGACTCGGATCGGACGAGCGACGCGCACGCATCATCAGGGTCACGCATTGGTACAGACATGCACTGATACTGCGCTGTAGGACGAAAAAGGTTAAAAACACTTAACAATAATAATTGTTGTCTAAACGGAAAGCCAAAGAGTTGTCGTGTATTTGTGTATAATAGTAAGGGAAGAATACAAAACATAGTACGCCATTCCAACATATTGTATTTGGGAACAGGGGCATTTTTTCTACTGTAAGCTTACTTAGGTCTGTGGCGCAGACGTTCGTGACTACTGGGGGGTTGGTAAGACCACGGCAGACCAGATAAAAAACAATTCAGAAATAACATACCATTATGCCAATCAAGGAGTTGATATTCTGCAGCCTCCAGCGAGCTTCAAACTCTACCAGCTGCACCACCAGGTTCAAAGCCGAGGCACACAGGTTCAAGGAATCCAGGTTTGCGATCTGACGCGGCATCAGCACGGCTTCTATCAGATGGTCCAAATGCACTCCCACGAAAGTTATAGCATCACTGGCAAAGAACTGCCCGTGACGCATCACCATCATAGAAATGAAGTCCAAACTGTAAGAGTACACTCTCCACCACTCTTGAGGCTTCCAGACTAACGCCCCGCCTTTAGGGTCGATCTTAGGCGGTAGCAACTGCAGCCATAGAAACTGGTCCACGTCAATGTGTAGCAAGTCTTTGGAGAATGGCCCTCGAGCGTAAGCGGTTAGACATCGCAATGCGGCCAAAGATGTTTGGTAGTGTCTACGGTTTTGCAAACAGATTTGCAAGCAGCCGAGAAGTTTGTTCACGAAGTGGCTAGATTGGAACCACTGGCCCAGTCCGGAAAACAAATCATCGTATAGTTCCAGACATTGCTCTAACATTGCTAAGGAAAGTACGACTGGTGGAATCTCTTCACGAACGAGATGACCGTTAGCTACTGGCTCTACTTTAGGATCTTCTTTGATGAAGTCGATCAATTTCTCCAGTTCGAGACTATTGATGTTCGTCACAGATCTGATGATGCTTTGAGCTGTAATACTACTCGCTTTGATCTCGTAATCCAAACTGCTGATTGCGACGGTCGCTATGGAAAGTATAGCCCGAATGGCGCGCGGGTGCAAGCATTCGTATATTATAGCTGTATTAGTCAATAAGACATCAATTGATTTCGCACTGTTCTTTCTATTATCAAAACAGTCGTCTTTCCAGTTAGCCAGCATAATAACGTAGAGCTCAGAAAGGATAACAATCAGGCGGCTATCTTTGTGATCGTCCAGTTCGTTCAAAAGTGCGGTAACACAAGGCGCTACCATCTTAGCTTTATGGGCTATGTTCAGCGGTATCGGCGAGCATTTACAAAAGATTGTAGTGAAATCCTTCCACGAGGTCAACAACCCCAACCATACGGGAACCCTATCCACGACTTCAACTTGCTCCTCTCTACCGTGAAACGAAAATATGTATTTGATCCAGTTGCCCAAATAGGGCTTGCTCACGTCAAAGAATTGGGCCAGCATTTCTTTTAGACACGGGTCGGGGTTTTCTCTAAATGTAAAAAGCTCTATGCCTAAAACGTTGAATATCTGCGTATAAGTTCGTAACCCAGGTTGGATTTCGCTGAACAGTGGACTGGTCAGATGTTCCCAGAATTTTGGATTTTCCCGAAGTTTTTGCACTAAGATCTGCATGTTGTTTTTCCATAAAGCGTGGAACAGGCTCATCATGCAGCCTAAAAGTGGACTGTGGAGCGTTTTGGCGTCCTGAAACAAATTGAACATTGTTAACAATAAGGGGCTTAACAGGGAACCCTGTGGGACTCATTATAAATTATTTGCCAATTTGCACATTACTTACAGCTCTCACAGTGCCCAGATAGTCAGCCAAGTATCCCAAGATTCCTTCGAAGCTGCCATCAGTTTCTGCTTGCTTTTCCTTGTCAGTCTTTTCTTTACCATTTTCCTCCTGTTTGGCTTTGACATGGTTCATCATGAAGAAAGCCTCAGTGAGGCCAGGCTGCTTGCCGATACAAGTGGCGACAAACTCGAGGATGGCTATTTTCAGGTCTATTGTTTCATATTCGTCTCTCAGGCGATCGAGGAACATAACTCGGACTTGGTATGCAGTCATGTCGAGGGACGAAAAGAGGGACATTTGGAAATCCTAAAACAAGTGAAAATAAAGGGGGTCAATTGAAATGAAGACCTTTCAAAACTAAAGGCTCATAAGGGGAAAGTATCAGGTAATTGATTAGGTAACATTTGGAACACAAAGAACAATCAGATAAAATTTAGGTAACTTATAGTATAGCTTCGGTCACTTACCTCAGCAAATCTTTTCAAAAGCCGACAGCACAGCACCGGCAGACTTTTATTGAATGCATGGTTTATATAACTCGCCACTTTAGGGACCACTTTCAGCGAATCGTTTTGCTTGTTTTGCGCGAAGATCAGATGTTCGAGTGGTGTTAACTCAGTTCTTTCGCACACGAGAGGTTTGAGGCGTAGTGCGAACATGATGACGGCCACGCAACGCTGTATGGTGGACAGGAATTGCGAGCCTGTGCCTGAGATCCAGTCGGTTTCGTCGTGGATCATCCGTTCTAGCTGGTCGTTCCCTGAAGAGATATTAAATTTATAAAACACCAAGTTATAGTGAGAACATTGTTGTTTTGTCTACTAAACAATAAGAAGTCAAATCAAGTGCGAGATCTTCAATGAAAGATATTCTAAACAAAACAGTAACAGCTATGCCGTTACAATACAACAAAAAAAATGCTACAACTGTGACAAAAACGGTCACATCAATCACAAATATCTAAGAAGTTAGTGTTACAAAGTTAGAACTGTAGTCAAATGGGTTACATTTTTTACCGATTTGACTTTTGTGGTAAAGAGAATATTGCGTTTATGTTTTTCATGGGTATAGCGGAATAAACTTACCGACAGCGATAATTTTCAACAGTTCCAAAGCGTTTTCCGTATACAACAAACTGTAGATGCACGTCTTTTTCAACAGCAAGACACTTTTGCTATTCTCCCTCGTCTGTTGCAATACTAGGGTGAGGAAAGTAGCGCATCGTTTGATGAGCTCCCTTCGCTTGCTGGTGTGGCCGTATCGCCAGCTGTAGACGTTGGGGAAGACTTCGCGAAGGGTCAATATTAGGCCCGGGAGGATTATGTCTGAAGTGACGCGTTCGTCTGTGGACGCCTGGAAAGCATTGGTTTTTGAGTGGATGACTTTTGATTATATGTATAGAAATTGCATCAGATAAATAATCCATATGAATGATGAAATCAATCAGACTAGTGTTACCTGATTCATAGAAGGGGACCCGAAATAACAACACTAGTGTTGACATCTTGCTCAAACGTCATGTAATATGAAAAAGACGCAAACAATAATGTTGCCACTTCGGGTCCCTTTCTTCTATGAAACAGGTTATACATAGGTTAATGCTAAATGGAAAACCCGTGAGGCTTACACTGTTTGAACTCCTCAAGTAACATAATGAGCTCCATTATATGGAACAAAGTAAAAATAATATTGTAACAATTTTATTTTATAGTTATCAAGACCTAGATTTTTGAATTACCTCATGAAAAGCGCACAGCATATCGATGTAGGCTGCCAGGAAGTCATACGACCCGCTCGGCTGTTCAATCGTGACGAGGTACGAACCGACCGCCGCTGAATCGAATGATGCACCGTTTGCGTACTCCGTGTGAGATAACTGGTGATTTATTATACGGGGTAGAAGACCCGTATTTATCAACCTGAAAATAGTATAAGTGCTTGAATTATTTTTATTCCTACACCTGAAAAGAATTTTTAATTCATATTTCATCCAACACAAAAATCAAGTCCTATAACTTATATTTTCCCTTACCTCAAATGTATTTCTTTCGTAAAAGCCGGGATCAGAGCAGTACAAACTTCCAGACATTCAACTAGCAACGGCAACGGCGGCGCCTCTGCTCTCATAAACCTAACCAGCACATCAAACACGCCTTCACTTGGCGCTACCAAGATCTTTGGTATCTCTTTGTCCTCAACTAGCGTTTTCAACACGCCTTTCAGAACCTTCGTCCCTGCGTACACTCTTTGTAAAGTGTCGTTCATATTGTGCGAATGCTGTTTTCGATCTAAGGCTTTTTCTACTTCGCTGTTGAAGATCGTCCAGTAAGCGTATGGTGTACGGAAATGTATCATAGTGCCTTCTTTTCTCTCCATGACTGTGGCTTTGGACCCACATTCTATGCGGTAGGAAGAGTCGCCGAGAGGGAAGTACTCTCGGCCTACTACCGCGTCGTCAGCTGATTCTAATGCCATTATAGGAACTGCGTTCGGGTTGTATATTTCAGTGTAGACTGGTAGGCATTTCAGCTCTGCTAATAGCTGCAAATAATTATAGTAATTTTATAAAAAAGAAAAACTGCAATAAATAAATCATAAGTAACAAGTAGTACTATTGGCTAAGAACAGAATGGCGTATACTCCACCAATAAGAGCCAGGCTCTTAAATAAAAAGTAGTACTTAGTACGATCGGATCGTGATCTACTTATGTGTTCGCTACACACATTAGTAGATTTCAAAATAAACAGCTGAATGTAGGAGAAAAATACTTACGTTTCTTACACTACATTTTCCACCTTGCGCCAACCCGGCAGCTAAAGTTGATAGCGCGTTAAAGTTGAAAGGGAAGTATTCCAGCGCTGTATTCCACAAAGAAACCGATCCACACCCTTCCTCAAGCTGGTGTAGTGTCCAGAACTCACAGGCAATTTCTGGAGAGGACAACAAGTCCGCGCAAAGCTCCATTACGCCACTCTGATGACTAATCGTGCCGTCGCCGTCGAATTTGTCGCAGAGTTCATTTAACAGCCGAAAGATGCGCTTCCTGGCTACTAGGGCGCATTTTGATTTGTCCTGCGTTGGAAACATAAATTGTAGCATATATAATATTTAACAAATAGTAATGGTCTCAAAGTTGAACCTTGTGAAACACCCATATGAATATGCATGATACTTACTGAAAAAACTGAATTATTGAGCATTTGTTGGAAGAACTCAAAGACTCGCAAGCGAAGTGCTGTAGCGCCGTAATGCTGGTATTGACTTTCAAACAATCTCATGTGTTGTTCACTCTGTAACAAAGTCAAATGCTTTTGAATAAACTGTAAGATGAAAACGTAAAATGTCTGGAAATAATACTCCTTAGCGTGGTTTAGGTGTTGGTTGGTGGTGTCCAGAAACATTGGAGGCCTTTGTTTCAGAAGGACATGTCAAGCAAACAATGTGATATAGAATATTATATAATATTTATTTCATTTAATGTATTTTTATTTTACTTAGTAATATTGCATGTAAATTGAATTAAAGTTAGGCAATAAAAGGCATTGAAATTGAGTGGTGTCCATGACCAACAGAAAGGTTGTATTGATAAGATTAAGCAATACAGAAGAAAAAAATGTGAAAATGATGATGATAACTTACTTTTAGTGTCAACAGCATCCAAGACATGAGCATAGCACCATGTTCAGAGCCCTTGTGGAGCTTTGTAAGCTCATATTCCACTGATTCCTTGGTGGCCTCAATCCATGATGACAGGTTTTTGCTAAAAATACAAGCAATAATCAATGATAATGAATGAGTTAATCCAGATAAATCAAAACTGAGGTGAAACAAAGTTACCTAAGTTTTGTTGAATACATTGAGAAGTTAAATTAAAGACATCACCTTACATGTCAAGAATAAAAAATAACTAGACAATTAAATAATACTAAAAAAAGAAAAGGCATTTATCATGTTGTTAAAACATTGGCAGAAAAAAGACTATTGCTCCACCTACAAGAGCATAGTTTTTAAAGAAGATGATGAGGCAATTAAAAAATCATGAATTTTATTATTTAAACTGCATCATATGCACACCACTAGTGGGGAGTCTCTACTTACATCTTCTTGTCATCCAAAATTACCATAAACAAGCACACTTCCATGTACATGATTCTCATGCAAGCTTCTCTATGCCTCTCTTCTAACAACTCTTGATAGCCCTGGTTCTTCCCAAAGTTGTGCTTCCTAAACAAACTGAACAACTTGGTAAAATCTGTCTCAGTGAAAGCATTTTCATTGGCAATGAGAAGAAGAATTTGTAGTATAACCAACTGCTCTCTCAAGTTTGATTCAGCCCATTCTTTCCTCACCGCCTCACTCCCAAAGTCACTTTGAATCTTTCTAGAAGGAGGAGTAGCCGATAAGAGTTTATCATATTGTGATATTAGTGATTTTTTCACATTTTCTAAACCAATATTTGAAATGATCTTTGCAAACTGTTCTTGATATTTATGATTTGTGTTGTCCTTGAATTGAATTAAATACTGCAACAGTTTCAGTAAGATCAGTCTCTCTGATAGATAAAAGTTCCAAATATTTGGCAAAAGGAACTGAGGTCTGGTGTCGACAAAAGCCACATTTTTTAAGGCATTTGCTGGTGTGCCATACGAAATGTCGCAGAGGTAGTGCTTGATGATCTCCCATATTTGGAAGCAGTCTACATCCTAAAAGAAATATGGTTAATTTAAAACATGTAAGAATATGAGGCAGGCACAAATTGATTTTAAAAGTAGGGAAGATATAAATGGACTTACAATATAATGTTGCAATGTCTGAACGACACTCAAGAGCTTGGTCTGGTCAGGATATTTGGACTGCAACTGTGTGTAAGCTTCGGCTTTCAATGGCTTGTAACTGGCCAGGCCTTCGCGCAGAGCGTCAGTTACCTCCTTGCTGCCGAGCACCTTGTCTATCTCCTCCTTGGTGAGGGTTTCTGATGTGGTCCAGCGCCACAGGCGCTTCCAATAACTGCAAAAATGATGCACTCGAAAAATCGACTCTGCAAGAAGAATAGCCAAGATATTGAGTAGCGAATGCTGCAGTAACTTACCTAACGTTAGTAGACATAGCGCCAGTTTAAATTAAAGTGCACTTTTCAGTTAAATCAGGAAAATAACAATGGTTTTCATCAAAAAATACACTATTTACCGCCACATTTTTAGGTTATGTTGTAACTGTCAAAATGTTTTTTTTAGTAGTGTTTCCAATAAAAACTGAGCTTGGTTTTTCTCCATTTCTATAGCTAACTTTGTAAACGTTATTTTTTTTATCGGGGTATATTTTATGTGCAGCAATTTTTGGTCATCGCTAATGCGCGGCAATTAAAGACCTAAAATGAGCGTGAGATTGGCGACATGGGAGGTGGGTGGGTGGGACAGAGTACTTGTTGTTTAGGGTGAGAATCCACCAGAGCTGTGCGAGGTAGCTAAGCGGTGTGCGAGGAAAAAATCCACCAATAGAATCACTTCATTTTCCTAGCCTCGCTTAGCTCAGCTCTGGTGGAATAGGGTTGAGCGAAGCGAGGCCATTCTACATACAAAACAAGCGAGAAATGTGTGCGAAGGATGTGTTGCGACGAATGTGTAGCGAGGAATGTGTTGCGAGAAATGTGTTTTTAGGAATATGTTGCGAGGTTTCCACTTCATCGCATTCCCCCCGCTAACACATTTCACAGCTTCGCAACGCACCCTCGCTCCGCACATTAATGCGCATTTTGACAGCTCCGCTACGCATCCTCGTGCTGTGGAAATGTGTAGGGGTTTCCACCAGAGCTGTGCGAGTAAAATGTGTCGTACGACCATATTCGTCGCAGCACATCCTTCGCACACATTTCTCGCTTATTTTGTATGTAGAATGGCCTCGCTTCGCTAAACCCGATTCCACCAGAGCTGAGCTGAGCGAGGCTAGGAAAATGAAGTGATTCTATTGGTGGATTTTTTCCTCGCACACCGCTTAGCTACCTCGCACAGCTCTGGTGGATTCTCACCCTTATGGATGGTAATGTTTTTTATGGGACTGCGCTGTGAATGGGACAACAAGGATTGGACGATGGGATGATGTATGAGACGGGATGTGATCTAAGCGTTTATATTAAAAATCAATTTCTTCTTCGTATTCTTGATCAAACCAATTTTGGGTACTTGCAGGAGGGGAAAGAAAACTAATTTTATTCTAAATACATTATTCTATTTTATTGCTTTCTTTAAGTTTATATAAATAAATAAGTTAGGTATAATTAAACTATGCTTCGAGTATCTTAAAATGGCGCTGGAACCGCTCGAGGTTTTCGCACTCACATGGCATCTGCTTAGTGCGAGTCTGGTACTTTATTATACTTTAAATATCTTATTATGCTTCAAATATCACTATAAAATATCGCTGCCTGCGCTTGGGTGACAAGCCCTCGTGTTTAGTGCACACGCATTCACGTGCCTCTTAGTGTGAGTCTGGTACTTCTTCTTCGAATATCTCAGTATGTCGTTGCCTGCCTTTGATTGGTCGGTCCTTGTGTATAGTGCGTTTGTATTCACATGCCTCCTGCTTAGTGTGAGATTATGCTTCGAACATCTTGGAATGTCGCTGTCTACGCTTAGGCGGCAAACTCTCGTGTATAGTGCGCACGTATTCACATGCTTTCTACTTAGTGTGAGTCTGTCTGGTACTTATGATTCGAACATCTTGGAATGCCGCTGCCTGCGCTGGGGCGGCAAACCCTCGTGTATAGTGCGCACTTATTCACAAGACTTCTGCTTAGTGTGAGTCTGGTACTTATGCTTCGATATCCGTGCCTGCGCTCTTGGGTGACAAGCCCTCGTGTATAGTACGCACGTACGTATTCACATTCCTTTTGCTTATTGTGATTGTGAGTCAGGCACTTATGCTTCGAACATCTTGATATGTCGCTGCCTACGTTTGGGCGGCAAGCCTTCGTGTAAGTGCGCACGTATTCACACGCCTTCTACTTAGTGTGAGTCTGTGCTTATGCTTCGAACATCTTAGAATGACGCTGCCTGCGCTTGGGCGGCAAGCCCTGGTGTATATTGTGCACGTATTCACAAGCCTTCTGCTCAGTGTGAGTCTCGTACTTATGCTTCGAACATCTTGGAATGTCGCTGCCTGCGCTTGGGTGGTAGGCCTTCGTGTATAGTGCGCACTTATTCACATGCCTCTTGCTTAGTGTGAGTCTGGTACTTATGCTTCGAACATCTTGGAATGTCGCTGCCTGCGCTTGATCAGCCAACCCTCGTGTAAAGTGCGCACCTATTCACATGCCTCCTGCTTAGTGTGAGTCTGGTACTTATGCTTCGAACATCTTGGAATGTCGCTGCCTGCGCTTGATCAGCCAACCCTCGTGTAAAGTGCGCACCTATTCACATGCCTCCTGCTTAGTGTGAGTCTGGTACTTATGCTTCGAACATCTTGGAATGTCGCTGCCTGCGCTTGATCAGCCAACCCTCGTGTAAAGTGCGCACCTATTCACATGCCTCCTGCTTAGTGTGAGTCTGGTACTTATGCTTCGAACATCTTGGAATGTCGCTGCCTGCGCTTGATCAGCCAACCCTCGTGTAAAGTGCGCACCTATTCACATGCCTCCTGCTTAGTGTGAGTCTGGTACTTATGCTTCGAACATCTTGGAATGTCGCTGCCTGCGCTTGATCAGCCAACCCTCGTGTAAAGTGCGCACCTATTCACATGCCTCCTGCTTAGTGTGAGTCTGGTACTTATGCTTCGAACATCTTGGAATGTCGCTGCCTGCGCTTGATCAGCCAACCCTCGTGTAAAGTGCGCACCTATTCACATGCCTCCTGCTTAGTGTGAGTCTGGTACTTATGCTTCGAACATCTTGGAATGTCGCTGCCTACGCTTGGGTGACAAGCCCTCGTGTATAGTGCGCAAGTACCCAAATGCCTTCTGCTTAGCATGAGTCTGGTGCTTTTGCTTCAATGTCGCGTCGGTGCCTGCGCTGTTGGGCACACGTATTCACATGCTTTCTGCTTAGTGTGAGTCTGGTGATTATGCTTCGAACATCTTGGAATGCCACTGCCTACGCTTGGGTAACAAGCCCTCGTGTATATTGCGCACGTATTCACAAGCCTCCTGCTTAGTGTGAGTCTGGTTCTTATGCTTCGAATATCTTAGTATGTCGCTGCCTGCGTTTGATCGGCCAGCCCTTGTGTATAATACGCACGTATTCACATTTCACATTATTGTGAGTTTGGTACTTATGCTTCGAACATCTTGGAATGTCGCTGCCTGCGTTTAGGCGGCAAGGCTTCGTCTAAAGTGCGCACGTATTCACATGCCTTCTGCTTATTGTGAGTTTGGTACTTATGCTTCAAACATCTTGGAATGCCGCTGCCTACGCTTGGGCGGTAGGCCTTCGTGTATAGTGCGTACGTGCTCCTGCATGTTGGCTCGCTGCGTGAACCGCTTGTGGCAGATCTCGCACTCGTAAGCTTTCTCTTTAGTGTGTGTCTGTAACCAGAAAATTAAATTAATGCTTGGGTTAATCAAAAAATAAAGAATTTCAGAAAATGTGTAGGTATTGCCTTTAAAATTATCAACCAACATCTCTATGGCTTCGCCAGATAAAGTTGTAATACGTTATTATTCTGAAAAAACTCGACAGAGAGTAAAAATCACATCAAAATCCTTTCTTTAAGAGAAGTTAACTTTAACGAAACGCGGACAGGGAATATAGACACTGTCAAGAGAAGAGTAAACGAAAAAAAAATACTCATAATTTGCTATACAGGGTGTTAAATTAAATGAGTGCCATAGCTTCAGCGTAGGTTAAGTATCGATTAAGGATGCCGTAAAAAAATGGAAAAAAATACCAGTAAAAAAATAACAGATTTAGTCAATTCTATATTTATTTGAAAAATATTTTCTTGCCACTGTTGTTGTTTATTGCACATACAAGTAATTTGTCTAAATAACTTTCAAGTTGAACGAATTTTGGCTGAGATATAGGCATAAATATTTTTTTTTCGTGACTGGGATTATTTCAATATTTTTTACGGCATCCTTTATCGATACTAAGCCCACCCTGAAGTTATGGGCGGATGGCACGCATTTAAATTAACATCCTGTATAATAAACGAAGAAGAAGAATAAACTTACCGGCAGGTGCGACTTCAAATGCGGAGGTTGTCTGAAAGCCCGCGGGCAGTACGGACACTTGTATGACCGTTCTCCAGTGTGTATCGCGGAATGCAACTGGAAAATTTAATTATAGTTTTTAAATTGATAACGTTCATAAAATCCCAAGTTTTTATAAGAAAGCAGCAATATGAATGAACCAAACAAAAACTTAATAATTTCACTGTCCATATTAAATTCACTGCAAATATTTTAGGGGCAGATCAAATAAAATATAAGCATGTACTAGGCAATTTTTTAAAGAAATCTACACGATAGTTTTCGAGAAAATTGCATTTAACTAAAAAAACACAAAACGAAAAAAAAGCACCCTGTTTGTCCTAGAAACACACACTTCGATGAATTTAAATTACACGCCAAAAAAAGGTGCTGTGATTGGTTGGTTGTCAGTGTGCGTGCCGTGTAAGTGAATCCAGTCTAAGTGGCGGAATGTCAGTCGGGTCAGTCAAAGGATGTACACATAATTAATTAAAAAGTTGGTTTGAAAATGAAAAACAAAAATCTAGCGTGTAGATTTTTTTTAAATGCCTTAGATATTTTTCTTATACATATTAACGCATGCCCTTAAAATATTTGCAGTGAATTTAATAGGACCTTATATAGTTATCTTCACTATCTATACTGGGCGTTACAAAACAACCAATAAATCTGAAAGGAGGTCAAGGTACTCGTAAAACTGAACAACTTTCCCTATGGAACATGGGTCGAAATATGAAAAAAAAATTGGTCCTCCCATACAAAATGAACTCCATTTGTATGGGAGTTTTTATGGGTTGTTTTGTAACACGTTGTATAGTTAAACTATCTTTTGTTTTAGGAATTAGTTAAGCCACCTTGTTGTACTGTTTTTTTTTGTCTGTATGTTACCATTGCTGTATTGTTACTTGTTTCGTGCAATAACGAATGTTGTTATGTTATGTTAATTACCTTCAAATCAGATCTCATTCTGAACGTCTTCTGGCATATTTCGCACGTGTATGGCCTCTCTCCCGTGTGTATGCGTTGATGTATTTTGAGAGTCGCCACGCACTGTAAAGATTACATTATATTATGTATATTAGAAATAAAAATCGTGATTATATATTACAATAATTAAAATAAAATAACTAACACACTTTACAATAGTTATCAGCAAAAGTCATACATGGCCAAATACTGGGTATTTTTTTGACTTTGGATACACTACTTTCTCGAATGTTAATATTTTCAAAAATGATCTACACCCAAGATGAATTTTATGGTTTTTTTGTTTTATTGCCATATTGATAAAATGATTCAGTTTTGTAACTTACTGTGAAATTGTTCTTGCCACAAACTTCACAAATGATGTCCTTGTTGTACAGCCTTGATCTTCTTTTTGGAACTTTCATCTTTCCCTTCACCAGGTTGTGATTGTATTTGAAGTGAACACAGATCTTACCAGATTCAAATGTTATCTTGCACTGAAAAGATGGACAGCGAAGCATAAATTAATCTTGTAAGATTTAAAAAAATATTTTGTATGAACTAACTACAACTTTGAAGATTGCAAAATAAGGGTCGATCCCTTATAGTTCGAATTGAAATGAATTTACTTCGTCAGTAATTACATGTTCTGTAACGAATATCAGGGACTTTCTTGAAAAAAATAAATCTTTTTGTTGCTTACGTGATGCTATGGTAGATGGTAGCACCATTTATGCTTGTGATACAAAGCTACTGGATGTGTAGAACCTAAAGCTTTTAAGTGTATATCAACTGATGTTTTGAACACGTAAATAATTACCTCTGCACATTTGTACATTGGGTGTAACTGCTTATGATGCTCAAGCATGGTGTCCAAGTTATCGAAGTTGGCGCCGCACATCGGGCACGCGCTGAAACCGTGCGGTAATACACGTGAATAATCATTCATAAGGTTTCTTTCGAATATCTACGGAATTGAGCATCTTGAATAAGGAAACTACTTGTGAGAGAAACACTAAGAACGATTTGTTCTGGTGTTTAAAGTAATAAAAATATTTTAAGAAGTGAGGACTAAGTTTGCTGGGAAAGTTATTCAGTGATTTGGGCTGGTTTAAACGTTATAACTATTTCAACAATTTTAGTTTAATACTATACTTGGTTACTTACCTTCGATGTGGCTGACAGCCGCCCGTTTCAGGTCGTGTATGCGCGGCGAGTATGTCTGCACTGTCAAACCAAACACCACACGTGTGACACTGCGCCGCCTAGTTAGGGTAAAGTTTATTTCAGTTCTTATTAGTCAGTCTTCAATCAGCTGTACTATGAAAATGTAGGTTCTATATAAAGTTAATTTAGTCCATTCAATACAAATACTCGTTTGTGAACTAGCCCATAAAACTGATCGACTGCTCAATATCTGTTCTTTATTAAGATACATCGTTTGTCTCACCGTTTTGTGAATACATCTGATGTGTATCCGCAGTCCCTCTTCCCCATTATAAGTGTCCCCGCAGAGGAGACACATCACCACTTCTAACTCTGATCTGTGTTTCGCCCGAAGATGCATTGATAATGACTTTTTCCTTCTGAAATAAATTAGATACAATTGAGTACAATATAATACCTGTGCTAAAAGATGTGTCAATGTAATTTTTTTTCAGATTTTTCTATCAAGATTTCCACTGAAATTAAGCTAGTTAACTTCAGTATACTCACGTGAACGTCTGGTTGCATATCGTGCATGTATGTACGACACCACGGTGACATTCTGCATGTTTTTTTGCATCACACCTGCAATATAAATTGTAAACTGTTAGTATTAGAATAACTACCTCAAGTATTAATAACCTTAAGATAAAGTAACCTCACCATTTGCTGGGGATCAGTGCATTGCAGTCCTGGCATTTTATTATCCGTGCATGCATCATTATGTGAGCTAGGAAGTCGCGTTGTGTTTTAAATCTGTATCGGCAAATATCACATTCTATTTCCCAGTCAGGCTGAAAATAATAAGAAGTCCATTTAGTAAAGTGCCTTTGCATTGCTCTGCTTTTTTATTTCTCAAAATGTTTTTTGAAAATGAAAGGAATTAAGCTTAGCTAGATGCGTTTATATCCCCCGAATCCCCCTACATATGAAATTATGTGACAATCGTTGGAGCCATTTCGGAGATCCCGATTATATAGTTGAGATTTTACAGTAAAATATTACTTACATTATGATTTCGATTCATATGTCTTTTGTATGTTTCCAAGAAGTTATACTGTTTACAGCACAGTTCACATCCATGGTCATCAACTTTATATTTGCCAGAGTTCCTCTTCTCTTCCATTTCCATTCTCAGATCTTCCAGTCTGACAAACTCAGTATCCACTCTGTAGAGTGAAGATAATTTTTGCACAAGCTCCACTGGAAATATATATTTCAGAAATAAGTTCCAGTATTTTTTTTATTACATATATAATAATTATAGATTAAAATTAACATTAACTTACAGAATAGCCTAATCTTGTGAATATCTTCACTCTGACTAACGCTGATGCTCTTACTTTCTGCTGATTTAAAAATACTTTCTTCTTTTTTATGTTTAAAATTTAAACTTTCATTGTAAATTCTTTCAAACAGCTGATACATGTCTTTGTTTCTATTCTTTTTCCAAATGCTTCTTAAAGTAGCAGCTATTTTTGTGGATAAAACATAATCTTCTTCTTGTACTTTTTTAGGCTTCTTTTCAGGTTTAACAATTTCTTCATCTTCCGATGTTTCCCTTTCTACCTTTACTCTTTTGGTTTTTCTATGTGATTTTTTAGGTTTATCTTTCTTTTCCCTTTTTACTTTCCTCTTTTTTAATGTTTCAGATTTTGCTTTTTTAATATTCTTTTTCGAAGAGGCTAACTTGGTAAGAACTGTATTATCATCACTATCACTGTAGTCATTCTGATCTTGCCATGAGAAGTCATTTGCTTCATTATTTTCAACGATGGCCTCATTATTTTCGACAACATCATCATTGTTGTCATTATTTTCAATGAAACCAGGATCTTCAAAATCATCTTGCTTGATGTGGCCAACATCAATATCATCTTTGGTAATAAATTCACCAATAAGTGAGTTAGAGTCATGTTGTTCTTCCTTAGTCTTTATGAAGACACCATCATCATCCCCTAACAAGGGAATATTGTATGCTGGTGGAAAGTCTGTATGGAATGGTACAGTAGTAGTTAGGTTTGGATCAAGATCACTTATTAGTTTTCGGTCTATAAGATTTATCTCAGTGTCATTATCCTGTAAGAAAAATAAAGTTATGTTAATGAACAGGCTATGAACATGAATTAGACTGAAGCATTCTCTGAATCTTGATGTAACTGAATAAGTTTCCCTCAAGAACATTTGATAATATATATTTCCCATTGTTTAGTTTCAGTCAGACAGTGTCTAGCCTAGCCCATGAAATATTTTCGCTATAGGTACCTATACTATGCCTATACTGTATAACTTTTGAAATTTTTTGTTTTCTAAAGATTTAATAGATGCTCACATTTTGTACTTGTTGCAATATAGAGTCGACATTGTGACAGCGCTGGCGAAATGATTGAAATTTTCGTAGCAGATGCAAACATACACAGCATACCACCCCATTCGAAACCTGTAATAAATAATTATTGTTTGAGGATTTAGCATTGATTTAGCATGGATAATTAATAGTGCGAGTCGAGGGAAAAAACAAGGGCAGTAGTCATAGCAAACTTAATACAGAAAACATGAAAAATAGTAATATTACTAACCAGAATACCAGTAAGTTCAATGAAAGCTTGGTGTAGCCGCTTTTCATGAAGACTATACAGCTTAATATCTGTTGCTAGACAGCCGCGGCACACATGAATATTCTCTCTCACTATAGCTCCAGGCCTTCCATTTACTAAATCTAATATAGCAAAACTCATTGTGTAAACAAAATCTAAAAAATCAATTCATTTTCACTGAAAATCAATTTCTTTACGCACAGTAGTCAACAAACGCAAACGAAATGTCAAAGTCAATAAAAATAAGCACAATACAAATCTTTTGAGCTTGGTTTCTATACAGCTGTATTTGTAAACGTACACCTATCACGATCACAAAGTATTTTGTGGTAGAAAAATAAAATTATATAATGGCAACATTGAAAACCCATTTTTGACATTTGACGATACGTTTTTGACGTTTATCGATCAACGTCACCAACTAGCAGCGCCGAGCCGACACATGTATTCCGCTCCATATCAAATCTCTTGCCGTAATCAAGTTAATTTGGCTTGATACACTTTAGTTTAGATTAGTATATACAGTGCACGTGACGGTCTTGTCGATAGTGACCTGTAGTTTACCTATTACCGACGGTATAGGCATCGGTTCATAGGTTACTTTTTGAAACTTGGTCGAAGGTCGTATTCTACATCGATATGGCTCCAGCAGCGGCAGCAGTGAGGCCTAAACCTGATGATGACCCTATCGGCATCCGGGCGGTGTTATTGGGCCCGCCAGGGTCAGGAAAGGGCACTCAGGTAAGCTATTGTTTCGACTTATTTGACCTTCTCAAATCAGGGGATATCGAACTAAACGCAGTGATAATTTCTTATTCATGAATAAATGATGAGTTGATAATTATACTGAGTTACATAATTTGATTAGTCTTGGTAAATAAATAATAGTTTTATATTTTTTTCATTTTTTTCATAGGCACCTCGTCTAAAAGAAAAGTACTGTGTATGCCACCTTTCAACTGGTGATATGCTCCGCGCGGAGGTGGCGTCGGGCTCGGAGCTCGGCCGCCGCCTAAAGAAGGTGATGGACGAGGGCAAGCTGGTCTCCGATGAGATGGTTGTCGATATGATTGACAAGAACTTGGACCAGCCTGAGTGCAAGAACGGATTCCTGCTTGATGGCTTCCCCAGGACTGTGCCACAGGCAGAAAAGGTATTTTTTTTGTTTGTTTTCTTTTGATTTGTTACTTCCTATTACTTTGTTGAACATAAGATATTCCCAGTTTTTAACACCCCCTAACTTTATGAAAAATCTCTTTGTTATTAGAAATATGTACTAATCCTTGGTCATTTTTATTCCAGCTTGATGACTTGCTAGCCAAGAGGAAAACTGAGCTGGATGCTGTGATTGAATTCTCAATTCAGGACAGTCTGCTGGTCCGTAGAATAACAGGCAGACTGATCCATCCACCAAGTGGTCGCAGCTACCATGAGGAGTTCCACCCTCCGAAGAAAGCCATGAAAGATGATGTCACTGGTGAACCTTTAATCCGGAGGTCAGATGACAATGTTGACGCATTGAAGAAACGGTTAGCGACTTACCACACGCAAACTGTACCCCTGGTAGACTACTACATGAGGAAAGGCCTACACTACAAAGTTGATGCATCGAAAGCCGCTGAAGATGTCTTCAGTAAAATTGATAACATCTTCAAAAGCCGAATTTTCAGTAGACAGAAGGCAAGTCTGTAAAAATGGTGCATTTGAATCATAAGCAAAAATGGTGGTAGCATGTACAAACCTACATTATACTGATTCCTTTACAAAATTGTGATGATTTGACTGTTATTTGATTTTAAGAAACTTTCTACTGTTCTACTTTATAAATACTATTTTCTTAGGCAAATACAGTGATTTGGATTTGTGGAAGGTGTTGTTTAATTTCTTGCTTATATTTTTGATAACATGCAGTAAACATGTTCTTATCAAATTATGTAAATAGAGCTAAACTATTTTTAAGCTGCTTGCACAATGGAAAAACCAATGTAGTTTTAGATATTTTATTGATATAGTTAAATGGTTATAGTTATACATGAAGTAAAATTAATTGCTGTTAATTTAAGCTCGAATGAAGGCAAGTCATACACATTTCTGACTAAAACAACAAAGTAGATAAAATTGCTGTAAGAGCATAAAAATTTTCAGTATAGTGTACACTTTTACTGTTTTCCTCTATTTTTTTATTTTATAGTTAGTAAATAGTTTGAGGTAAAGTTTGAACTCTACAATAGGACAAGAGCTATTGAGGACAGAACCTAATTCTTGCAGATATAAGAAAACTTATTGTCTTTTCAAAAGAGGAAAACTAGTAAAACTTTTGTTTTATACATATTAATTCAATACTGATTACTGATCGAAATATTGTAATATCAAATTTTCTAATAACTCTTTGTTAATCTATTACTAGTTCTACAACTTTGACTCTACAAGACAGTGGTTAAAAATCTTATTTGATATTTAAGTATTATTATATTGCTCGAGGTCAATCACACAACCTAAATATCAAAACCTGGGACAGCTTACCTACTTGAATAATAAATATTAGGAACTATCAGCAGCATTTCAACCTACGTTAAAGGACGCAGTTATACAGAGTGTTAGGAAAAGTAGTACGTTCCTTTAAACCACGCGTTCCGTAAGTATAACAAAGTGTCTTGATCTTCACCGTGTTTAAAAAATAATAAAACATATTTTAAATAAAACATAATTCACAAATGCTTTTTATTGAAATGTTCAACCCTAGGTCTAAGCGCGATATAGCACTTCAAAGCTGAACAATTTAAAAAAGGAATTAAAAATATTTTAACCTTCTAATATTTTTTATTAATTGTATAAACCCCCTTTACATACTTTATTATACCTATGGAACGTGTGGTTTGAAGGAGCGTATACTTTTTCTAACACCCTGTATATTATAACAACTGTTTCACAAAAGGAATAAATTCACAAAAGAAATATAAATGGCGGCCGGAGGTCATGCTTTCTCACTTGCACTAAGGCTCTTACATAGGCGTCCATGCTTTCTCCCTTCCACTTATGGAACCGCCGCCATTTATATTCCCTTTCTTTTTTGAAACTGGTAGTATAGGGTATCCGTTATAAGTTGATCCCATAAAGGGCTATGCAGATGTGTTGCTGATGGAACCTGGTGATTCTGATTATAATATTAGGACTCACTAATAGGTACTCGGTCGTAAATATTTACCTAGGGAGACAGTAGTCAGTGATTGTAGGTGTTACCGTATGGTATTTGTAGGCGTGGGTCGTTAAGTGAAAAATTACTCTGTTGAACGCAGTCAAATTATTTTGTTTCGCCAACATGAATGCACAGTCAGAGTCACAGATGTGACTCATGTTTTGCAAACAAAACATCGATATACATTGCGGCGTCATTAAAGAATAACCACGCCGCAATGTGTAGGTAGCTATGTCTTGTGTTTTGTTTCAAAAGCACCCGAGCAGGAGACACAGTAACAACATCTTTTGTATCTAAACATTCTGTAATGGATTGGTACTATCGTGTGCACCTACTCATATAAGGGATGAACTTATATGTATACAGATTATCCTTAGGATTTGTATGAAAACTCAGTATAAGTCCCTTATATGGGTAAGTCAACGGGTAGGTGGATTTGATGGCGATAGCTATTGTAGAGATTGCCCAAATTGAATGGCACAAGTATGTAGTGAGAGTAGGAACATTTTCTTTTAATCAAGAACATTCTCTGGTAACTTGTTATATACCATACATTAGGGGTCCTATATAGAACCACACACTGGGAGAGCTAAGATTTGCTGATTGTTTATTTATTTTTTAATATTTATGTTTTGATTATTCATAACGATTAATTAATTAATTTAAATTCGTGAGTATATACGTCGTACATTAAATTGACTATATTGATTAGCAATAATTTAATATGTAGGTAAATAGAGCAAACCCTATTAAAGGACCAAGTGATATAAATAAGAAGTGTATAAATTTAGGTACGAGAGAGGGGTAGAGGTGAGAAATAGCTAGGTATTAAAAAGTTTTACTACTGACTATGTTTAGGTTTAGAACAAGAAAATTTTATAAAATTTATCACTAGGAATTTCACAGCCGTTAATAATTATTTGCACTTTAACATATACTTTCCAAGTGTTTTCCTTCGTGGTGCTCTACTGTTAGTACTCTTTTAATGAGAGCAATAATCGTGCTTCTTCATAGGTACAGTTCATACCATATAGGTGAAACATAATGGAAATCGTATTTGAATTTGTAATTAAAACTCATTGTTCCTGGCCCCGAAAAGTTTTCCCGCTTGTAAATTAATTTATAAAATTCTTTTTCAATTATTTATGAAACTGTTTAAATTGGTGTACCTATGGATACTTTTGTAGAGGGAGCTAGACATGTAAAAAGTGAATTGTTATTCTTTATCTGCGCAAGTTATCTGCGAAAGTTATATTGCGCAGATAAAGAATGGACGCCGAATTGGCAACATTATTGATGACATCCTGCTCATATGCCATATAATATGATAGAGACGAACAATAAAGTTGTCATTTCGTGATCCATTATTTATCTGCGCAAGTTATAGGTTCGATTTTCAGAGTAGCGTAATGCGTATGAAACGATGAAGGTAAAACCAAATAAAACACAACATAAAAAAGTCGAATTTTGTGTATTGTGGTCAGCTAGAAAATAAACAGAGTTTATACAAAAGGCTGATGAGATGGAGTACCAAAATAATACATTTATACAACGAGGGAACAGGTACTGTGGTGGATGATAAAGGCGACCGTACACTTGACATTTCCACTCAAGCGTTCAACAATCTCTCTACACATTGATAAGTTGCAATATTTACAGCTCTAGTGGACGGTCACCCTAATGATTACTAATGAATAAAATAGCGCAATGCAATGATATGATTTTGATGATGATTGATTATGACTAGCATAGCAATAACTACATAATTTCATTTGAATAAACTTTGAAAAGTCAATCTATTACGTTTATATCGACTTTCAATAATAATTTGATAACAATTCATGTGATATGGAATAAGTTGATTCAAAACCAATAGGTAATGAGTTAAAAAATATGATTATGTATTTTACTTTCTGCCATCTCTTTGAAATGTGATTTTATAACACAGCAATTCAATCAAGCTTCAAACTAAAATGATTCAGGTATCACGACCAACATTTTAAAAAGGATGGCGCTATATAAGAGAAAAGGATAGCTACATTTCAACTGTCCTAATCTTTCTTTCTACAGTATAACTTCTTCTCTATAAATTGGTTTAATCTTGGACCTAAGTAACTAGAGTTGTACGAAATTACCCACAGTATCTGTCATGGAGAGCTGAGACGTAAACACTAAACATCAAAAGCTCAACACTAGCATCCAAATAAATAACTATAATTAACAATTATGTACAGAATACGGAACCAACTGCTACATAAGTATGGCAAGGTAAAGTAATACCTATGAAAAAAAAAGAAACTTTATGTCAGAAACAGTTCTGAAAAGATTTTTAAATTTCAGATTATTGTATGAACATTCTGTGTTACCTTGCCAAACCGTACAACTCCCTACGCGTCTACATTTAGCTTTGGATAATCGCAACCACATCGCAACGATAACACGAGTCTATAGCTAAGACTAATTTACAATAAAGCTTCATTTAGAACAACATTTACATACATTAACAAATATTATTGTTCGACATTAACATTAAGTGGGGTGTCGGGTGCGAATTTTCATATTGAGGTGTTCACAAAACATTTCTTTGGGTCCTAACAATAAATCTACATTATACGCCAAAGTTACTTAATTGTGACAAAAATGCCTAAGTCTTACTGCAATAAACTGGCCGATCAATTTCTAAATTCACAAAAACAATTTTCACTGCTGAGCCAATATCTAAAACATTGACGTTCTAATCACGAACAGCGAGCACAATGTTCATTAGACAACATATTTTTCACTATTCAATAACTGATAGGTAGAAATTGATTTAACGAAAAAAGAGTTGCCAGGTATTTATTACAAATCAAACAGCCGGACAGGCCAGACTTGCACGGACGAAAATGAAGAATATCTGGGCAACTCTAATCTAAATGCTCTGGGCATGGGTATGTGAATCACGTATTGTAGGGTGTTCAGTGGTCGTGAAGGCGGTCGTGCGAGCGACTCGACGAGCGCGACGTCTTGCGCTGGTCGAGGTATGCGGCCGGCGCCCAGCCCTCGCCCTGACCTCCTGGAATGTATAGAAAAATAATAAGTCCCTAGAGCTACACCATGAAAAATCTTTAGGTTATTACTGGCGCAGTTAAAGAACATACCCAGAATTGGCAAAATTATTGTTTGCCTCTCTTTAATATTACTTGATATTTGAGCAGGATGTCAACAATAATGTTTCTAATTCGGGACATGTTCTTTATGTGCCATCAAGTTAAACCAAAACTGGAGCATACACAATATTTAGAAAACATTCCAAGTTAATAGAGGATGGTCGTGAAACACTAAGGTTATCTATTACTAAAAACTCCAACTACTTTGTTCACGAAATACTGCTGCCATACTGCTGCTCAGGAAATACTCCCAAGTTAAGACAGAATCTTCTGAAAACACTCCAAGTGAGTACAGATCGTCCAAGTCACTCACCTGCGAGCCTCACGTACCACCAGCCGGCGCAGCCCACCTTGAGCAGCTCGGCGTGCTGTCCCTCTCTGAGCGACACCTCGCTCGCTCCCACCGCCGTGTAGTCCGACAGGGCCATCAGCGCGCACCCCACCGCCTGTGTGTACCCGTGTATGAGACAAATGTTCATTTAAGTTGGTTGAATAATGTAAATACACGAATGCATGGCGCGTCGTTGATAAAAAATTAGTTAGCCGTACATGTCCTCTGCTAGCCAGTGCCTGCGCTGTCTACGCTTTGCCCACAAACCGAAATTCTGCAAAATTCGTCAATGATGCTCGTTTTGTGGAGATTTTTATACAGATATCCCAAAAAAACTGAAGTATCAGTGTAGTAACAGAAATATTTACTTAGGTATGTATCGTCTCGACTAAACATTAAAATAGCAAAATGTTAAAATTTGAATGATTATGTAATGACACAATTTCGCTGTCTCTCATCCATCATCATAAATTATACAAGATTTTTATCAACGACGTGCCATAAAGATAATTAGACATTAATAAGTATAAAAAATGCTGTTTGGTGTAAAACTGATCAAAGTATCTCTCAGTTTTAAGCTATTTTATTTAATATACTTATATTTTTATTAACAAGAGGTAATTTGACCATGATTTATCAGTTTCATAACATTATACAATGAATAAATTATTATTGTACATGCTGTTTGAAGATTATGGTTCAGAATATTTTGTAGATGTTTCTAGCAATTTTGAAATACATAGAATCTTTACGATACATTTAAATATAATTGATTTCATACTTTAGATATTCCACTCAGACAGATCACACAGTAACATGCTTCCTTCCCGTCACCTTTTTAATTTTTGCATGCAATTGAACCCTTTACAAGTTAGTAGAGAATGCTCTTTAACTTTATGGATTTCTAATGGCACTATTATTCACTTTGTTTTTACCACTGGGTTAAAAACATTAATAAAATTATCTAACAGTTTTTATTAAACGAGCTTAGCCAATAAAGTACCTCAAAAATCCTGAAGGTTTTCATAACATTCCCTGTTAACTTGGAGTCGCTTTGTGCCTATAATATGCCATCATGCATTTTAGTAGAAGCACACACCGATATATATGATAATCAATAATAATACGATTACGTAGTATGTATGAATATATTACGCTTATGTATAGTTATAAACTATTGTAACGTTATTCGTGGATACTTTGTATTGATTGTGTATTGTGATGTTGAAGGTATTAATTGGTAGTTTGCCGGTAAAAAATACTTATTTATATAGTGGTGTAGTTTTTCAAACGTCCTTTAGTCCTCAAAGTGCAAATCTATACTTATTTTAATTCAAAGTTGTGCTGCTAAGGCATGAAGATAGCCGCATAGGTGAAGCTTTTGAATAAATTCGAATTGTAGGTAGTTGTGAATGCAAGCTGAAATGCAGTGCTGAGACGAGTAAATATTTTTAGGTATACGATATAGTTTCATGGAACTAAATTTTTGTGTGACCTAAGCATAAATTCTATACTGACAGATAAATAATTTATAAGATAGGAATTGTTCGTAAGGTAGCAGTTCACGTGACTTGTGATATAAAATATATCAATTAGGCTAAATGCTTTACGTGTACATAAATAATAGATAATAATGATGTAAGTAGATAGATGTAACACGTATCAAAGCAAGCACATAATCAAACAAAAAGCACACTGACAATGAGGGACAAACAAACAAAAAAACATGACTTACACGATAGTTAATGTTCGACACAACATATCCACTTTCGTTGTCTAATTCTTTGGTTACAAAACTTTGCATATTAACTCAGTCTCTTTCATCGTATGTACAAGCCTCTTATCTCGTAAGTGATATTAATACTGTGACACGTAAAACGTGGATGTGGCATGCGCCGAGCCCGATACAGAAAAGAACTGTACCATTCTGTGTATGGTACCGTTGAGACCGACGGCCTCCGTCACCTGTTGAACAATACAACTTAAGTGGCGGCCATCTTGTTAGCAGAACGCAACAGAATGGCGCTCACAAAAGAACCAATTTCATTTTGCAACTTTTTACATTAAAATATTAGTTCAGTGAGGTGCCACGTGAAATGTGCATAAACCATAAACAAATTCATCGAGGCTTCGTGTCGCTAAATCATTAGAAAGTATTAAAAGAACCAAAGCGATGATCGAGTGTTCGGCCAAAATTGATGCAGTGACGGCGTGATCGCTATCGGACTGGGGTAGGACGTGATTTCCTTGCATTTTAAATATGATTTCGGCAAGAGAATTTGTAATAGGCAAGTAACACGAAACATGATTATTATTTGTTACAAATTCTCTGTCCCAAAGCGCCCAATATAAAACGCCCATGGTTACCTCGCGCCGGCTAAGCATTAGGTAGTGTCGTCAGCCTAACATGCGCTACCCGTGCCTAGAGCCCGCATTCATTTAGATTTACTCTGTACACTTACATAAGAGATCGGACTGACTTCACTCAACACTGCAAAACCCAAAAATTAGTTGGCATTAATTGTAAGACCCGGATTTAGTAAGCTACCCCGCTAAGCACTAAAATAATTGTTAGATTAGTGTTCGGTTTATTAAGATTGTTTTAAAATTTAGTTACTTCACATCACATAAGGAATAGGTACCTATTTAATTAATTCCGAAATCAATTCTGATAAAAACTACATAACAATTAAATAATTTATTAAAACGACAAAACAGGAAATTGTAAAACAAAATATCACACAAAACCACACATCATTATCATCTAAATAGCTGATTCTTACAACCTAAGATCTAAACTTTACAAATATCGTTGCCAATTTAACACAGACTCCTCGATGCACTGTTAGTTAGTATCCCAGTTTATCTACAAAAGAATTTGTAAAGTACCTACAACTTATGCCTATGCCTAAATAATAAAGATTGCAACCATTTATCGATGCATATTTTTTAAATTTGAACACGTGTATACAATTTTTACAAATGCAAATACAATTTTGTACAAAATTACAACAGAGATTCAATAAGTACAGATTTTTTCCAAGAAGTTTTTTTATATTGCATGATATGATAATATCTAATTAAGAACCAACCTTCTAACAAATTAACCCCATAAAAGCTTCCAAAAATATTTTGTTGGAACCGTTATTTTATTAATTTGCTGTACAACCTTTTACACCAATTGTAGTCGACTACGCGACCGGTCCTTCCTATGTAAAATTACCAGGAGTGGTAACACCTAATGCTTAAATACCAGGATCTTTTAATATGTCTATTGGGCATTTATATATAGGCTTGTATTTATAAATCTGAGCTCGATCTTGAGAGCGATTTTCAGACGTCTTTAGTACTGCTAACATTTGTCAATATCGCTCAGAGTCTTGAGAGCAATTTATAAATACGGGCCTTAGATAGAAAGAAGATTACGTTCAAGAACTGCTAGACCCGTCTTAGGTACTTGGTTAAACTGTACACGCTATAATACCCCTTCCCGCTACAGTGTGCTAGTGACATACCGGCGTGTGTTCGGGCTCGTCGTCCTCGTCCTCCGAGGGGTCGGTGGACCAGCACGGCTCGTCGTGGCTGTCGCAGGACGCGGTGCGCGGGTTGGCCGCGGGGAGAGGGGGGCGCGGCGTCTGACCGGTGGGCGGGACCAGGTCCCATGAGCTCGCTTGGATCAGTGTCCTGCAAGTGGAGGCGATGGTGGTCATTTGTGTCATAAAGTCGTAATAAAATAGATAGCCGCGTGGGGCGATGGGCGCGGCGTGGTGCCGTCGGGAGGGATCAGGCCCTCTAGGCCTCTACAGAAGCAGTCGCTACATCCGCTCAGTCCAGACCTTCAACACGTCAAGAACACTTCCGTAGTGGTAATATCTAATAAACCTTCTGCTGCTGTAGATATGAAACTTTTGTCAGACTTGTTTTGATGACAGAAAAAACGTTTTCGAGGATGCATTTTCCTGCAAATAATGTGATAAATCTTCAGCAACCTGTGAGCTGTTCTAGTAGCACCGGAGTACCTGCTTGATCCGTTCCATCCTCACCCTTTTGACCTCCACTGTGGGCGCAATAATAACCTGGCCCTCTAATCTGACAAGTTCTGAACTTACCTGTGAGCCCCATACTGCCTGACTCGTTCCCCCTTCAGTTCCTTGAACTGGTCTAGGAGCACCCGCTTGATCCTTTCCACCCACACCCTCTTGACCTCCACTGTGGGTGCAGTAATGATCTGGACCTCTAATCTGACAAGTTTTGAACTTACCTGTGAGCCCCATACTGCCTGACTCGTTCCCCCTTCAGTTCCTTGAGCTGGTCTAGGAGCACTCGCTTGATCCTTTCCACCCACACCCTCTTGACTTCCACTGTGGGCGCAGTAATGGTATGGACTTCAGCTCTGCCCTGCCGCCATACTTCGAACTTGCGCGGGTCGCCTTTCACTGATTCCGTGAGACCGATTTGTGACATCTGGGGAGGAAATAAATCTCTATTTATAAATCTGGGAATTAAAGTTACGGAAAATACCGAAATTTTCCAGATTAATTCAAATACTCTATGTAGCCAAAGCCGACTGAGCAGTTTTAGAGTCACAGAACCTGCTTTGATGTTGTGCTGCATGAGGAAAGAACCTTCTTTGGCTGATAAGCTCATGAACGTAAAGAGACGTCTTGAAGAGGCCTTGCCATTACGTAGAGGAAAGCTTGCGGACCATAATTGCATTCAAATAATTTACGAAGAACTTACCTGATGATCAGTTTTGAAGTGCGTCGCTGTTATTATAGCTGTTCTTTGTAGCTGGCTTGCAGAAGAACATGGCCTTCTCGTAGAGGAAGATGTATCGGCGCTTTGGCCGTTTCCGTAGCCGTAAGTCCCGTTCGTTTTCAGATATCACGACGAAAACAACCCTTACATTGACAAACCTTATGCGTGTAACTTACTTGAAGATCAGTTTTGAAGTGGTACGTGGCCTTATTATGACTGTTCTTAGTGGCTGGCTTGCAGAAGAGCATGGCCTTTTCGTAGAGGAAGATGTGTCGGCGGCGCGGCCGTATGCGTAGCCGCAAGAGGGTGTTTTCAGACACCACGATGAGAACAATCCTTACATTGAAAAACCTTATGCGGGTAACTTACTTGAAGATCAGTTTTGAAGTGGTACGTGGCCTTATTATGACTGTTCTTAGTGGCTGGCTTGCAGAAGAGCATGGCCTTCTCGTAGAGGAAGATGTGTCGGCGCCTTGGCCGTATCCGTAGCTTCCCGTCCCGTTTGTTTTCAGATATCACGACGAAAACAACCCTTACATAGAAAAACCTTATGCGGGTAACTTACTTGAAGATCAGTTTTGAAGTGGTACGTGGCCTTATTATGGCTGTTCTTAGTGGCTGGCTTGCAGAAGAGCATGGCCTTTTCGTAGAGGAAGATGTATCGGCGCTGCGGCCGTATCCGTAGCCGTAAGTCCCGTTTGTTCTCAGACACCACGATGAGAGCAATCCTTACATTGAAAAACCTTATGCGGGTAACTTACTTGAAGATCAGTTTTGAAGTGGTACGTGGCTTTATTATGACTGTTCTTCGTGGCCGGCTTGCAGAAGAGCATGGCCTTCTCGTAGAGGAAGATGTGTCGGCGCCGCGGCCGTATCCGTAGCCGAAAGTCCCTTTTGTTCTCAGACACCACGAGGAAGGAACCCTGCATCAGTAGCTCGCCTTGCTGCGCTAGGTCCACCTGGCGAAAGGAAATCAAGAATTTATATAAAGTACCGAACACATTTTGATAAATAATCCTCATTATGCATATTTCTACATCGATGTAATTTCGATTCAAACAACTCTAGTCCCATGAGACTAAACAACTTTCCCCTAGAATTATAATTTCGTAATATATAAAAAAAACTTATCGTAACTACTACTATAGATCGGCTCACGCATATTGTAGATATGGGTTGTCCAAATTAATTTTCATGTTCCGAAATATAATTCTGCAGTCGGTAAACATGCTAAACATGGGCTAGTTCCGCGCTTCAAATACTTTTTTGTGGCTTTTTAGTGTCTCGTATTCAAAATGGTTAAAACAGGGCCGTAGGTATTATTTTACATTCTGTACCTACCTACCTACTTAATGGAGAATTGCCACACGAGGAAGTATCTAATATTAAACGTGTTTTCAAAAGCGTTGAACCGAGCTGTTGAGAAAGTGTCTGCGAGATTGACATGTGATAGAGCCATAAAACATGTCGCATGACCAAGATCAGTTTCACTGAGAACGTTATTATAACGTAATTACTGAGATCACATCAATCTCAATCATGGATGCATACTTATCTGTGTGAGAGAGTCGGCAGATAAAAATTGCTAAGATGTTATGTTGGATGACCGTTGGTGAATCAATTAGTAAATTCTAGATTGCAATTGAGAAGTGAACTGTCTGCAAGTAGCAGGATATAATAGGCATTGGGTGAAATATTACTTTCAAACATGCAGGACGGACTGGTGATAAGGAACATTTATCGCCAAGGAATAGAACTGAAAAAAGAATTTGGACTTCTATAATAGGTAACTCAAATAAAATGATCGGCGATCTTGTATGGCCCAAAATTATTTTTTGTATTTCGACCTATGTTCCTTGTTGAAAGTTGATCCTTATCACCAGCCTGGCCTACGTTTCCGCTGTCGGTCACTAGTAAAATACCCTACCTACTGTACTGATTCTATATTATCACCTTCCTGCCCTTATCCCAATTACTTGTGCTGATTCTATATTACTTATCAATATTTCAGCACGGTTGTCGGCAGGTATCTCTCGCTGGGGTAATTATGTCTTTTAGTTATTAGATTTATTTGTGTAAATATTCTGTAAATATTTTGTACCCTACATTTAAGTTGTGTAAATAAAGTATGCATTACCAAATGTTACAACCCACAATATGTAATTTGCTACTCAATCTTCATCTTCTTCGAAGCAGAAAAATTGGAGCCTTTAATCATATGATACATCAATGAAAAGGTGTCCAATATGCTTTCTTGTTTTCTGTGATAATACTGGTTGACTACTAAATGAATATACCTTTACCTACATCTGCCCAAAAATATGTAAATGCACTTTTACTTACTGGAACTCCAGTGATCGCGATCTGGTGCATAGAGTCGTTGACGCACTTGAGCACGACGAGCATGCAGTCCAGCGCCTCCTGGAGACCATTGCTCATGGAGCCGCATTCGCTATATCGCAGCAGGTCCTGCAACAAAAAACACGCAGTATTCGAAGCTTTTCTTTGTCGTCTCTTTTCGAATGGGACACTGAGTTGTCCAACGATGTAATGAACCCTGGTGTCAGAGATTTTCAAACGCCTATGTCATTGAATTTATGATGTACGACCTATAAATGGGTAGGCGTCCACAAATTGCGTAGATAACGTTAAATTTACAAAACTAATGATCCACGAACTTCAGACCGGAAACCCTGATGGTTCAATCACAGAAATAGTTATTTAAAAAGCTTTCACTTTTGCTTGTAATTGGTTTATGATGGTTTAAGTTTATTACTTACTTAAAGCCACTGCAATAATCTTAAAGTTTCAACACGTTTAATAGTTTAATGACTGGTGTTATTTCTTATGCATATTGCTATTTATTGGCAGTTATTAGCTACCGGCTTTTTACTGTAAGTTTTCAATTACAAGCACCATTACAGTCTTAAGCTTCACTGAGCATTGCATAATTTTGTTACTCATTTATCGGAATGAGCAAAAAGTCTTATATCCTGAACAACTCAACGCCATTCGTTCCAAAAATTTATAAATATAAATGGTTTTTTCTTCTTTGCGAATGTCCTCTATGGAGACAAAGAAGGATCAAACGTTTTCGGATAAAATCGTTTAGGATTGCCTTTTCCAATGCAACATTATCTTAGCCGCATCTGGAGTCGAGAAAAGAAAAACACATCGAATAAAAAACATGTTAGAGAAGAAGAAAACCGTTACCAACCTTTAGTAGCAGCTGATATTTGGTGATTCTCTGCACAGGCTTGAGTAGATACGCTGCTAGCGGCAGTTTGTGTCCGAGTCGTAACTGACAGGCTTGCAGGAAGAGGTGGGTGTCCACCAGAGTCTCCCGCAGTCGCTCTGACCGGGGAATGTTCTGGCAGTAGTAGCTGTAGAGGCGGAAGAATGTCTCCCTCTGTGGACAATAACAAGGTATCATTTATAAATGCCGTGTTATCCCGGCTTAGAATAGTATCACCCTAATTCTATCTGTGGGTGTCGTAAAAAGGTTCTAAGGGTTAATTATCCAGGGAATGGGCTGCAGCGTTCCTTGTGAATACAACATCTTGCACTGCGCTCGCCAATCCGCCTGCCAAGCGTGGGGAGTATGGCAATACCCCCCAATCGGGGAAGCCAATGTCCAGCAGTAGACTGTTGTGGCTGAGGTAGTAAGTATTTATAAAGGATCGTCCTGAATAAAAATATTTTTGTACGGTTTATTTTATACCCCTCTTTCACTGAAAAGTTACCACTACGCTGACACAGATGCATCTATGACAGCATGGGTGCAGTATTTGGGTCTTTAATAGAAAATTAATAAGATACTGTCGCGACCTCACCTTTTTTGGAAACTCGCTACGATAGAGCAACTAACATTTAAAATTTGAAAACCGGATAGTTTTTAAATTTTTGGAGATACAGGATGTAAAAAAATTAACTGCAAATATTTTAAGGGGTGAATCAGCCCATGAAACTGAACAACTTTCCCTAAGGAACATAGGTCGAAATATGAAAAAAATTTTTGGGCCTCCCATACAAATTGACTCGGCCGGCTAGTACATTTTGTATGGGAGGTCCAAATTTTTTTTTCATATTTCGACCTATGTTCCTTGGGGAAAGTTGTTCAGTTTCATGGGCTGATTCACCCCTTAAAATATTTGCAGTTGATTTTTTTACATACTATACAACCTGTTACACAACTAACCAAAAAAAATAATATTTTTTATTATCATCAGTCGATAAAATAATCACATCACTAGTCTAGGTCAGGTGCTACACTACCTGGCGAACAAAGTCCGCTTCGGCATACATTGCTGGTTGACTTAGTTTCTTGTATTGTTGACATTCATGTAATAGCCAGCAATGTAGACTGAACTGCGCTTCGCCGTGTCGGTAACTTCATTTGAACTTTGAGCTGTCAAAATTAGTGCTGCGATGCCACGATTAAAAATAAGTGTAATTTAATAAAAAAATGTTTTTTTCATAGTTTTCAAAAACGATACTACGGTTCTAATTTTTTGTTAATTGACTCTTTGCAACGGACCTTTCCACACCCTTTCAGCTTTATTGGTTGTTTTGTAACACGTTGTATAATTCACTATAATATTCACGGAATATTTCCCTGGTGATAATAATGTGAAGGCATGAAGATGTTTCATGTGCTCTGTGATATAAAATTATGGACCTAGGTACTAAGAATAAATTAGTTAAACTTTGTGTATGTTATTCTTATTTTATACTTAGTTGAGGATAGGGGCTGGTAGGTAGGTACATCAGCTAATACATGTGATTGAAATAATGTTATCAGAAATCTTACCTTTTCAACAAAGCACAACGCAACAAGTTCTGTCGCCGATATGGACCTCTCGAGGTCTTTGAGGAAGACATCCTGGTGGAAGGTGAAGAGCTCGTGAAGGTTGCCGAACAACACGTCAGCCTGGCCCACCAGAGCTGCTGGGATCAGGTGCTGGTTCTCCGGCTTCTCGATCTCTTCTTTGTAACCCTGCAACAAAAGAATGGTAAATAAGTATTTATTTCGTCACACCATTAGATACAGCTAAAAGTCACAACATTCTACTATAGACATGGGCACAAAATAGAGAGTTTACAAAAGGTTCAATTGATCCTATTTAGGATTTTTTTTATTGTCACTTGTTACATAGCCAGGGTTGCTACTGTCAAAAAACTCTAAATATAAGAATATCAAAACAGCATAATAACTTACATACAAGAGGCTGGTAATATGATTCTTAGCCAATTTTATTCCAAGAAATATGACGTTCGTGGCAACCATCTTTTTAGCTACCTTGAGTTCCTCTGAGAGAGATCCAGTTAAAGTCAGTAAGTGTCAAAATAAATACTGACTGAGTGGGTCATGTGTAAAGGCAGTCAATTTGTGACTCCCATATTCATCATGTTTGTCGGGCGGCTTAGCACCAGTTCAAGGCCTTGTATTTCACAGCCACAGGGAATGCTGCTGCTCATTCAAACAGAAACCCGTGAATAGATGTAAAGTAATGCTACTAAGCAGGCACTATACGGAATAACGAAGAAAGAATATTATTGAAACTAATGCGGAATCAAGTAAATACTTGTACATATTCTGCATTTAAATTAGTTACCGAATAGTTACGCAGTTGGTATTCGTAAATGAACAATCCTAAGCAGGTACCTACTAATTCTCTGGATTTCTGAAACGTAACAGCGATTACGAGTTGTATCGCATTCATAAGGTACTTAACTTACCTATTCACAAATTCCTTCCTAATAAATCTGACTTTCACGAACTAAGTCACCCTACAGCTTTCGAAGTTTCATAGTCTGGCTTTTGGCTTAAAGTCGTTGAGTACGGTATTGAAAATGCACTTAAACTTTTATTACTGAAGTAAACTCCTTAAGTACGAGTAGGTAATAGGTATTATAGAGCGGATGTTCTTAAACTTATCTAGCTAATCAGAACCCGTGTGGTCCAACTGTAGAGTAAACGACTCTCTCCTGACCTAATGTTATCTGAGCATGATAAGAAAATTTAAAAAATATAATTTACCGAGGATAGTAACGATGAGCACTGACTGATAGTATCACACCACTGCTGCAATCTCTTGTCGTAATCTTTGTAAATGGTCTCCAAACATTCACACTCCGATGGGGTCAGACTATGGTTTATTTTCCAGAATTGCGTCTTCTTCTTCAGCTTCTGTAGAGTCGACGACCAGTTGCTGAACGTGTGAGTTCTGTCAAGAGTTTGAGTCTTTCTTTCCTCGACTGAATGTTGACTTCGCTTGCAATGGCGCGTGGTATAAGCATAGCTGTAGTATTTGTTGCTGACAGTTCGAAGACATCTGCTCGGTTTGCGGCAAGATAATGTGGAATGTAAGCTTCGAACGTAACTGTCTGTATTACTTTTGCGGCACATAGTTGAGCCTCGTTTGCTGCCGTGGGAAATAGACGAGTAATGATCGTGGATGGTGTTGTTCCACTCGTTCATTATCTTTTTGTAGTCTTTCAAGATGGTTGAAAGCACGTCTTCGGTTTGTTTGCTGCTGCACATTGTCTTTCTCAATTCTGTGCAGCTGGAAGATTTCAGTTGCGAGTCTTTGGAGGTTGCAGCTGAATCAGTCGGCGTTGCTATCTGCACGTCAGCCTCTATACAACCGTACAGTGGATTCTTCACTAATTCTGGAACATCAACAACTGTAGGTGCTGTAGTTGTTAGCGATTCTGCAGTATTGTCCTCTGAAGCAGTTACAATATCAGAATCTGGCAAGTAAGAAATTTTCTCCTCGGTTTTATCCGCGTCTTCATACCCAGGTAGCGGCTTACCATAGTAGAAATTTCCAATAAAAGGTTCCATGTGAACTGGTTTGATCGCACGTGGGTTGTATTTGACACGAGTATTTCTGCCGACATCACTCACTGTCTTCTTGCACTTTTTTCCTGTTTTATCCTTCTCGAACATTGATATTTGATTAGCGTAATCACTGAACAGAGTAGAATCGGAGGCGGCTCGGGCCAGGCGTTTCTTCTTCCGTGTCGGGTTGGTTGGGTTGTCGTTTTTTCTGTAGTACCACGAGTAGGAAGTGCCGACGCTGACGTTCGCTGAGGATTTATGGAGGTCGTATTTTCCATATTTCATGTTGGTGAGTGCGAGGCGGGCGAGGTGCAGCACGCGACCGAGAGCCTGCAGCGGGGTGCAGTGGGCGAGTGCAGTGCCGGTGCGTGCATCGTGTGCCGGTCCGCTGCGCGCGCGCCGCCGCCGCCGCGAGGCTCGCGTGAGCCGCATGCGATGCACCGCATGCACCAGTATGCGCCGCGGCCGCTCCGTGACTGTCGGCCGGGAACGTACACAAGTGGACCACGCACCACTTACATGGTAATGGCATATTTAATTTTCAGAGCGCGTAGTGGTACGACGCGAAGATATCGCGCATCATTGAGTCAGCGGAGTGTGACGTAAAGGACGTTGCCGCAATAGTGGGCTCGTACCAGGATGTGATTGATCAATGTTGAATTGTTGACAAATTAGATGTTGTAAACAATGAAAATAACTAAGTACTGCTGTGTTGATGTATGTATGGTACTTACAGTGAGTATGGAGCCGAGCTCCTGCACGTAGAGACGCTCGGTCTGCAGCAGCTCAGCCAGCACGTGGCCTCGCCGCGACCGCCGCGCCTCCGCGTCTTCGCCGCCTGAACTCTCTAAGTACCTACTGAGTTGTTGATGTATGTATGGTACTTACAGTGAGTATGGAGCCGAGCTCCTGCACGTAGAGCCGCTCGGTCTGCAGCAGCTCAGCCAGCACGTGGCCTCGCCGCGACCGCCGCGCCTCCGCGTCTTCGCCGCCAGAACTCTCTAAGTACCTACTGAGTTGTTGATGTATGTATGGTACTTACAGTGAGTATGGAGCCGAGCTCCTGCACGTAGAGGCGCTCGGTCTGCAGCAGCTCAGCCAGCACGTGGCCGCGCCGCGACCGCCGCGCCTCCGCGTCTTCGCCGCCTGAACTCTCTAAGTACCTACTGAGTTGTTGATGTATGTATGGTACTTACAGTGAGTATGGAGCCGAGCTCCTGCACGTAGAGCCGCTCGGTCTGCAGCAGCTCAGCCAGCACGTGGCCTCGCCGCGACCGCCGCGCCTCCGCGTCTTCGCCGCCTGAACTCTCTAAGTACCTACTGAGTTGTTGATGTATGTATGGTACTTACAGTGAGTATGGAGCCGAGCTCCTGCACGTAGAGCCGCTCGGTCTGCAGCAGCTCAGCCAGCACGTGGCCTCGCCGCGACCGCCGCGCCTCCGCGTCTTCGCCGCCTGAACTCTCCGAGCCCCCCGATGTTTCCATCTGTTGGCAAACAGAAATAAATACGTTAGATGATTTAAATTACAAATTGTTATCGGAGGAGGTTTATCCAATTAATAATTTGGAATAAATAAGGACATAACTCAACGGTAAAATATCTTCCAAATTCAGATTCCATCGCAATAGATAATTGGATAAAGGAAAGAGACATCAAATTACCAATCAAAACTGATTTATGTAGCTCTCATCGATACTAATCTGATAAAAAATATTTTTCGTTTTGTACTTACAATGAAATAATTTGTAGTCCATAACATTTATCTTTTGAGCAGTATTCAAACCGGCTTGGAAGATCAAAAGTGTTTTTGTGGACCTACTTATATCGCTTGCCGTTGTACCTATAGCTAACTAGCTGTTTATCGCTTATTGCTGAAGTAGTTTTTGTCATCCATCAACTAAGCGTACAGGAACAGGATATCTACGACACACGTGTTCCTCTTTAACTAACACTTCGGTAGATTTTTAATGGTTATTTACAGGTGCTTCCGCGGCGGGATGGGGGCGCTTATCAGTTTTTTGGTATAAACATGAAAAACATGCCACACACATGGCACAAACATTAACATAATCAGCTGATTTTACGCTAGCTGTTATTAATATAGGTATGTTAAGTTTTTTAAGACCTAATTGTGGGTAAAAACTTGAAATAAATAGGTAAGTATAATTAAAGTCTGGAAGAAAAGAGGGGAGGCCTTTGCCCAGCAGTGGTACACTTTAGGCAAAGATAATAAATAATAATAATTATAAGTCTATTCTATAAAACTTAAAAAAGCTTAAAACTAGTTATGTATGAATATAATTTCACTTAAGTAATTCTTCCTGCTTTTGCGACAAGACCGGATTTTTTTGTTTACATTGCTCGAATGTAGAAGATGACTCATCTTACTAATGATCTAGACACACGGCAGTGTGTCCGCCAAGTTCGAGCAAAGAACCGACACACCGGCCGTGGGTTATATTACACGAACCATTTCGGGCCAAGTTCGACCTACCTATAACTCAAAATCTATTTTAACTACGCATATGAAATTTCTAGTATCTGTCGAGATCTACTTACTTATCTAAAATACAAAATTTCATTAATGTACCTATTGTAGGTCTTGAGATATTGACGTCAGAAAATCGCTATTTTTACTATACACTCACTGACTGACTGACTGACTGACTCACTCACTCACTCATCAAAAACCTAGACCACTTCCAATGGTCGTATTTACTTGAAATTTGGCATGGAGGTAGGTCTTTAGGTCAAGGTAAAGGAAAAATCTGAAAATGGCCAAGTGTGAGTCGGTTTTAAAAATAATGAAGGTGTAAATTCATACCCCTAAGGAACTAAAACAAAAAATTTATCTATATCTTCCAATGGTCGTACCGACCTAAAATTCGTTACGAAGGTTTGTAATTTAGTCAAAGTAAAGTAAAAATTGCTGTAATTGCTATGCCGTGTGATGCCGGCTTAGAATAGCATCACCCCAATTCTACCCGTGGGTGTCGTAAAAAGCGACTAAGGGATACTCATCCAGGGAATCCTCGCCAATCCGCCTGCCAAGCGTGGTGAGTATGGCAATACCCCCCGATAGGGGGAGGCCCATGTCCAGCAGTGGACTGTTGTAGCTGTAATGTTATGTTATGTTAAGTAAAAATTGAATATATCCGGCTACGTACATTATACCGCCCTGACTTGGCAAGCTTATCAGTAAATAGAAAACGTGTAAAAAAATCCAAGATATTGAATGGGCAATGCGCTCTAGTGTGTCAGTCGTACAAGACAGCATACAAAATGACAAAACAAAAAAGTTTCCTTTGCCACGCAAACCAAGAAAAATTTAATAAAAAAAACTAGTCCATTTCTTTGTAAGAAGCATAGTCCATATAGTCCATATTAAAAAATCTGAAAATTAGTATAAAAGAGACATTTTTTTAACTAACTTAATCATAAAAAAAAAGAAAATAAACCTTACAAAAATAAATGAAATCCCACCCAAAACATAAATGTGAAAGGCTGCCAAGTTCGATAATATTGGAATGCTTCGCCCATAAAAGAAGTGAGATCTAAATAAGTACCAAGTTCCATACACAGACCTCAGTTAAAAATAGTTACAGGAATGCACACTTGATTTTCCGCAGTTTGGAAAGTAGATTCTGAATAAATATCATATTAAATACCTAAAATTCTAATACTTACAAAAATGCAAACCTGTTTTTTCAGCAGTTTCTTTAAGACATTTTTTTTTTCTGTACTTTTTAATGATATAACTTGGCAAGTTTTAATAGAAAATTATATACTTGACTCATTGCGTTTAGTAGGTTTATAACAAAGTGTGTGAAAACTTGCCAAGTTATATCATTAAAAAGTACAGAAAAAAAAAAAAAAATGTCTTAAAGAAACTGCTGAAAAAACAGGTTTGCATTTTTGTAAGTATTAGAATTTTAGGTATTTAATATGATATTTATTCAGAATCTACTTTCCAAACTGCGGAAAATCAAGTGTGCATTCCTGTAACTATTTTTAACTGAGGTCTGTGTATGGAACTTGGTACTTATTTAGATCTCACTTCTTTTATAGGCGAAGCATTCCAATATTATCGAACTTGGCAGCCTTTCACATTTATGTTTTGGGTGGGATTATTTATTTACGGCGTAGGTATCTACAAAGAGTACCTTGGTATCTATCTCTACCAACGATAACCTACCTGTTTCTTAATGGTTTGTACCCCATCATGATGTTTGCAATCATCGTAGAACCGTGTCTTGTATTTCGGGCATGATTTTGGACGATATTCTTCTAAAAAGGTCAAACTTCTTCTCAACTTGGAGATATTCATCATTTTATGTTCATTCTTTAGAACTAGCTGCGGTTATTGGTTATTTACAATTTATACTGTGTAAGCAGGAAGATCATTTCCATCATTCGTATGATCAATAATGTAACTCTGCTCACTTATTTTATTATTGTTACCTATTATTGTAATAATTATGGACTATTTGTGGAATGTTTTTGTTGATTTGTTTGTGACAAGAGACTCTTGGTTTGTGACACAGAATGTCATAACAAAACAAGTAGATATGTGCCAAAAACGTCAAATAAATACAAAAGAAGGAGGTGTAGGTAGATTATTAGAAGAATGCATTACAATAATGCGCGCCATAAAATTAGTATGTATAAGTAGGTACTAGGAGGATCTGTGTGCCTGTTTGTTTGCCTGTCCCTGTCGTTAATAGGTACTAACTAACTATAGGTACCTGCGACTTAAATAGTTCTTTCTTTCTTTTACATAGATATCAGGTTTGAAGAGTTCATAAAGGATCCAGTGTTACTCTAAGCTCTAAGGAAGGTATCGCTTGGTCTTATAGAAATAGAACTTACAGGCTTGCTGTGGTGTTCAGTTAAATCCTTCAAAAAATTGTATCCAGTTCTTAGCACCACATTTATGGCATCCATTTCGAACACATTAACTGTTTGATCACGAATCACCACTCTTACATTGCGTCTAGCGTAATTTCACAATAACACTAATCACTGCACGTATTTTCAAAAATAACGTTCAATATTCACATAAGGATGCACGCACAAGACAATCACTGAGATTTTTGGGAATATTTATTTTCAAAAATAGCTTTGACCGCGGCGGCGTGGAGCACATGCTGCGTCTGGTGGGTTAAGAATAAGGAACTGGCTGGCAGGGGCGCGGGAATACGTTGGGGCCGTAAAAAAACTGTAGCCTCCTCTGAACCGGCTCGACGGCTGCTCCACTTCGCCCGCGCGGCTAAACTGTGACACCACACAAAAAACAACCAATTCCGATATCACAAACTTGGACAGAATCTCGAACCCGTTGACTTACTTGCGAATCTTGTTCTGCATTTCGAGACGACGAATCGAAGCGAGTTTTTTCGTCATCCATATTCATGATCGCATTATTGCTTTCTTCAAAAAAGACGAAAGTTGATGAATATGGAGTACACGTTTTGTGCCAATTTCCATCGTAATTAGGTGAATTGGTTGTTTGGATATTACTGACTCCAAACTAAATTAGCGGTATCCATTGACATTTGCAGGTAATTAATCGCATTACTGGTCGCACGGAATCACGACAGGAACGAGGAACGATGTCGTCCACGTATCATTTACTAGTACAAGCTAAATCCGGATAATCGTCTGGGAATTTGGAACTGTAGTTAATTTTGACAACTGGGACATTTCTAGTCTTGAGGAAGCTCTACATCTTGTAGCTGACGAATGTACCTAAGTCTTATGCTGTTTATTTGTTTGTACGATGAAATGAATTACCTTATGTCCGCAATTTGTCACATTTGTTTGGTAAATTCATGCAGTCATAGCAGAGTTGCATGGAAATTATTATAAGTAGGATAGATATCTGTAAGCGATTTGTTCAGTTTTTTATTTCAGCGTCAGGAGTTCTCATCATAATTTCAAATCACCAAGTTGGTAACTGGTTCTGAAAATGAATCCATGTTTTTCTATAACTACAACAAACAACTCTACATTTATTTTAAAATAAGACCGCTTAAAAAATGTAGAGCACCTTACCCTAAAGTTCACCACGGACGGTATAAAGGGCGGCCGCTCTACGTGCAGCCGCATCGCCACACGAAGCACGTTGTAAGTTCAAAACCTGTGTGTGTGTGTGTGTGTGTGTGTGTGTGTGTGTCTTGGTGATGTTAGTAGAGCACACCTGCTCTCACCTTCCTTAGTACGTTTGATGGGCTAGGAGCTGGGTAACTTTACAGATGGCCAGTGCCTTGAGTAGAGAATAGTTTCACAAGTTTCAAACTTGCATCGCAAAGACTAACCTTGTTGAAGAAAGTTTTAGGGTTTTTTCTTGCAGTAGACAAGGACATTTAATGGGCATCTCAAAATCCAATATTTTAAAATGTCCAATCTCAGAGACAATGGAAATATTATCAGTTTACTGTAGGGCAAGTCTTTATTGTCTTACAAGCTCAGGTAGAGTCGATAAATCTCTGCCTATCTTGACGACCGACTCTGCAACTATAGCAGTCCCTTCAGATAAGGGACTCTTTAGGCTCATTTCTTATTCAAAGTTCAAATCTTCGGTGCAAGGGCCCGTATTGATCTCAGATGGTTGCCCGAAACCTGGTGCATTGTTCTTTTGTTTACCTTTTTCTAAGAAACATCTGTGTCTCTGAGAGAAAATAAATGTTAAGAAGGAACTAGAACCAACTGGAGTGAAGTTTATGAAACCACGTTGTGGAGACTTGATTTTATAATCTTCTATCATGTGGAACACCAAGTCGACGAACGACCCACTAAAGCCTGGTGACAAAGTGTATGAAGAGAAACGCAAGAAAATGCACATAAAAACAATATGCTTCTAAGGAATGACGTAAAGTTAGGTATTTTATATTGTATAGAGAGTTTGCTTGGGTTGTGTTATAGAGCTTTGGCTTAAGCGTTCGTCATTAAATTTCTGGTTTCTCAGTAACATTAGTCTTTGTGCCTTTACCCTTATGGTTCGCACCGAGAGTTCCTTCTAAACATCTTTATCTCTAAGCCGTCTCTCTGTTTTTGAAAATGAGCGCCTAAGCACGTGCTTCGTTTCTTGGCAACAAAAAGAATTCTGGAATGCAGGAATACATCAACATAGACGGTCTTGTTGTTTTATATTACGATGCAGGAATGTTTTGGCTATTACCACAGTTATTACAAAACTTGCTTTTAGTTCCACCAGCGCTTCTTTCTCTAGAATTTCATTAAACTTTTCTATTTTCCTTATGCTGTAGGTACCTACCTATTGTGGTTTTTCCATTGCCACCATTTGCCTCCTAGCTATTGCTCATCCAATGTGTTTTGGCGAAACCACGTCGTCTTATCTTATCAGACCATTCAGTGTCCAATTGGACATCATGTTGCTTCCGCTGTGAAATTTATTTCGGTAGGTAAATACATAACTACATATCAGATAAGCTCTAGGTTTTTGCAAAAGCCCCAGTAGTTTTATTCTAATCTAAGAAATATATTTGATGTTTGTCTGACCTACCTACCTACTAACAAAATTATGATGTAGAGGTATTTTAATGCCTGTAAAGTAACTGTAGAAGTAGGAAAATGTGTCAATAAATAATTTTTACAACTAGCCCGCTACGTACAAATTTTACAGCGATATAAATTACTAAGAGAATGACAGCACTGAATTACTATTAGACGTACCTATGCACGTGGATTTAACTGTTTCTCATCAAGGAAATCAGTGTCTTGAATATAGACTCTAAATTATAGAGTGAACTTTTGACCGATAGCGAGATTTCAGAACAGACTTGGTACCTACCTATTCTAAGGAACAATTTTCCACCTTTAGAATTGTGAAATGTGAAACATAGGTCGATTTGTGAAAAAAATATTTGGGCCCCATAGTACCTACTCGTTACTCAAATTAGCTGATCGGCAATGTCGTAAGAGAGGGCCATTTTATTTAATATTTTGACTTATGTTCCTTGGGGAATGTTGTTCCTTATCACCAGCCGGTCCTGAATTTTTGTTATCAGTCACTAGTGTAAATTCATCCTACTTATATTTAAAAGATCCAGTTCACACAGGCCTACAAACCTTACTATAGCGGATTGCATTAAACATGACCCCGACACATGCACTTGAACTGATTGACCATTTATGAAAGCAAATTGCCTGCCGTGGGTGCGCCGGCGCAGGCCACAAATCAACGCGCCATTTTGAACTCTATGTTGATGATAATAAATAAGAGTTGGTAGTGAGGGATGAGTCATCGGTACCAGGAATATAGGAGCATTCAGGATATTGGTAGAGATTGATTAGATCTGAAGCACAAAGTAAGTATTGGCTAGATGTGTCTGAAGGTCGCAAAGCAATGAGAGATGAGCAAGACGAGATTTTTGTTAAAACAGTTACCTGCATTCTTGGTATCAGCAAAAGTGCAGAATTCTACCGTAAAGAACTATATTGTAGTCAGTACACAAACTTTGCATGTTTTACAAAAAGGCCGCCTGCGAAATCGAGTAAGACAGATCAGCTGTTCCATACATTTTGGCTCAGCAGGACTACTTTTCTACGGGGCAGATGCATTTTTGTACTCGTAAATATTACGCATAATAATGCATACTGTATAAAAAGTAACCATGTATCGTAGTGTAGCACTAACAAGCAGATGTATAAAAAAAACTCGTCTGCGGTAAAATCCGAAATCAAGACATTTATAAAATTTTAATAATAGCCAGTGTCACTCGCGCACTGAGAAGAATCTAACCACACCTCATGTCCAGATTGTGCCCAGCCGTTTAGATCGATCGTTACTGTAGTTTGTGAAAAAGAATTTCTCGTCCACATACGATAGATACACACCACACATACATACTCCCGTAAAATATAACCCTCCTTGTGAGGCAGTCGGGTAAAAATAAAGAAGATGTCCTTGAAATGTGCCAGGTGCAGTGCAGTATGAGTCCAGAGAGATAATCATTTGAGCTGCGTCTGCGCATGTCGATGGGACGCAGGTGCAACTGCAAGCTGATACCATGAGGCGGGATTAGCTATTATGAATAAGTACTTTACTTGGTATCGTCAATTCGTGCCTAAGTACCAGGCGGTACGAACCCGTAACACTTGTTTTAGGAACATACTTGTAACACCTGTTACAAGTATGTTCCCTAATTTTCATAATCCTTAAAATATTTTGTACACCATGTTATACCATAAATTTTAAGTGAATATCTGTAATTGTCTATTTAATATCTGAAACTTGTTCAATGACTGATTTGAGCTGCTGATGTCCCAAATATAAAAAAAATGTGAGTCATTTACCTACGTGTGTAATGGGCATATGGAATATGCCCAATATGCGTGGAAATTAAATACAGTTCATCAACATGTAGGTGAACGTAACAAAGAATATGAGCAAACATATACAATTAAGGTACGTAGGCCTTAATTTCTCAGCGTCGCCGCCGCCGCCGTCTTACCTGCATTAACATTCCCGAGCAGTGCTCATAACCTCAGTGGTAGGGATGCAAAACTATCCAACTATCGATATCGATACATATCTGGATAAGTCGCCTGGAGTTATTAAAAGTATTTCAAAATAGTTTTATGATAGGTACATTATTAATTTTGAACTTCCAGAAAACGCGCCTTTCGTAAACTTTACAATATAACATTAACACGGATGTTAGCAGCAAAATTTTTGCCAAATAACAAAATTGTACCCCTTTTTGTGGTTATGATGGGCTTTTCGATTCGATACTTGATTACGATATGGTATCTATATAAGGTCCTATTAATATTTTCTTTTGTTTGTACAACTATCACTCATAATTAAAATAACTTCAATGTAATCAACCCAAAAAATTGATTTGATTTGATTGGGTTGATTACAATCCTAAATAAACTACAACAAAAAATCCGTTGAAATTGTTTAATATTATAGGTCCTATTAAATTCACTGCAAATATTTTAAGGCCATGCATTGATTTTGGGTATTTTGAGTTCGTACATTTTAAATAAGGGCCTTTTAAATTTTGAGATTCTAATATGTACCCGTAAATATGTATAAGAAAAACATCTAAGGCATTTAAAAAAAATCGACACGCTAGATTCAGAACATTCTTTGACTGAGCCGACTGACTGACTGACTTTTGGCGCGTAATTTAAATTCATCGAAGTGATGTGTTTCTAGGACAAACAGGGTGCACTTTTTTCACTTTGTTTTTTTTTAGTCAAATGCAATTTACTTGAAAACTAGCGTGTAATTTTTTTATTTAATTTGTTTATTACATGCTTACATTTTATTTGATCTGCCCCTAAAATATTTGCAGTGAATTTAATAGGACCTTATAAAGATATGTAGGACTAATCGATAGATATTATATCGTGGTGCATAAATAGAGGTATATTAATATTTATTGAATTTCGATCTACCTAGCTAGATATCGTTGCATCCCTACTCAGGGGTGGCAAAGAACAGTTGCTCGCAGAAGCGGCACTCAGCTCGCTCCCGTTACCTACAACCGTTACTGCAGCAATATGTTGCACTTGGGAAATGCTACTGTGTATTGATTGGTCGAATTTCGATATACCTAGAAATATCTATCGTTGCATCTCTACTCAGGGGTGGCAAAGAACAGTTGCTCGCAGAAGCGGCACTCAGCTCGCTCCCGTTACCTACAACCGTTACTGCAGCAATATGTTGCACTTGGGAAATGCTACTGTGTATTGATTGGTGGGCTGATGGGAGCCTGCGGTCTGGGTCGGGGTTATTGGGTGCGAGATTGGAGGAAATTGTTTGGCAGCATGCTATTGCAGAAATATCTCTCTATAAGTAGTTCTATTTCAGACACAAGTTTGTTGGGTGAGAATAACTAGATTTTAATAAAATTATATACTTTCCTTCCTTCCTTTTATTGTTTTGATAATTACCAACTTTTGAGCAGTTTAATTGACCTACATGAGCCAACTTATTTAGGACATAAGGCCAAGGACAAAGTACGTATTCATGTATGTATTATAAACCTTTAAAACTTGCTTGCATGTTAAGTGCCAATGCCAATGCTCGAAAGACTTGAATAACTTAAGTTTAATATTTACCTATAGGTAAACTTCACGTCTGAATATTTGCACATTTTTCAATTTACTTAGGTTTAGATTCATATAAGTTGTAAAAGTGTATAAAGGGCATGTATTTATTTAAGTTAGTAGTAGAAAAAATGCTTGTAGATATAGAAGAAATTAAAATAAGGTTACCAATAAATCGGAGTTAGAATAAAACATAAATATTTGTACCAAGGTAAGCAACTTACGGAATCCAACTTCCACTGCAGCTCCGTCATGACCTGGGCCCAGCCCATCTGGACGCTCTTGACCCTGGGCGGGATGCTCTCAATCCGCTGAACCCTGCTCTCCACAGGGTACTCATCAGGTCGAGAGATCTTCTTCCGCAACTGTGGCGAGTTGCCAGCAGACTTGGTCCCCCTTCGAGAACTCATCCTGATCAAGGTCTTCCCAATTTTGAAGGTCAAACAGTTCGATATCTGGTCACTTTTAGTCCTTTCTGTAAGTTCTTTCTCTTTGATGGACGCCATGTTATCGAATATTTTATTGTACGTTAAACCTCGCACTTCTTCAGTTTTAGTCATTATTAGTAAGTCTACGCACAGTTGGGTTTTAAAAGTCTATTTTTGTTTACTTCGGTTAGATCACATTGTAGCTAACACAGTTAGATAAAGATTTATTTGCATGAAAACCACCAAACTTAGTTGTGCTGGCTTTCAAACAAATTATGATTTTAATTTAATAAAAGGTAGGTACAAGTGCTGAGATAAGTCTAATCATTATAATGTTTGGCTATTAAAATGCAGGTCAAAACAGGGTCAGAATGCAGTTCCGGCAACATTGGACGATATGGATGTGATAAGAAGTACCTAAGTAGATATTTATATGACTAGTGGCTACCAAATGCACCAGCTCTCTAAAAGAACTAGATAATTGTCAATAATCTACAAAGTTTACGATAAAAATAATCCAATTTGAAAGAGCTATGCTCCAAACGAATAAACAAAAAAAGAGCATCATTAATGAAACCAATGAATCGAACAACAAATCTTCAATATTTTACAGTCAGCAAACACTAACAGGTAACAAATGTAACAATGAGTTGACATAAGAGCTTAACGAGGCATTTAACAACCGTGAAGATGCTTACGTCATTCAGTATAGTGCAATTTACTAACTGAATATCAGTACAGTGTCACTTACCTACTAATTGCTTGGTGGCTAGCAATGACTAAGTAGTAATTACCTGCCATGGGATTTACTGGTTATGTGATCGAGGATTCAGATCAAAATTTGGACAATGAACATGTACCTATTATCAAAAAAAGAAATCTGAGAGAGAACTTTTCTGCTCTTAAATATTGCAGAAGCTTTGCAAATTGGGATTTACACCTGCCTCTCTAAAATTTCTAGCTGATTATTTAAGAGATCGCAGTCAGTATGTTAAACATGGCAGTTTCGTTTCTCAATTATACCACACTCGTTCTGGTGTCAGCCAGGGATCTATCCTAGGACCGCTGCTTTTTATTCTCATGGTGAATGATATTGATTCCGTCCTAAATCACTCTTCTTGTCTATTGTACGCGGATGACTTGAAGTTGATAAGAGTTGTCGAGGAGGTTGCAGATTGCATCAAGCTTCAGTCTGACATAGATGCCGTCGCTCGATGGAGTATTCACAATAAACTACTATTCAACCCATCAAAGTGCTGCACTATCTCATTTACGCGAGCTCTGCGACCGATACACAACAATTATTTATTAGATACGAGCGTCATCAAAAGAGTTGGGTCAGTCAGAGACTTAGGGGTCCTATTTGATGCTCAAATGACTTTCAACGACCACATTGGGGACCTAGCTACCAAGTGTTTTCAAAGACTTGGTTTTGTTAACCGAAACTCCATGGATTTCAACGACAAAAATGTTTTAAAGCTACTCTACACGAGCCTAGTTCGGAGCAAGATTGAAAGTGCTGCTATCATTTGGGGACCACATGAGAGCTCGTACAAGCTAATCCTAGAAAAAGTTCAAAAGGCCTTTCTCCGTTCACTGTACAAAAAATGTTATGGTTACTACCCCTTCCTGTATCCGACTGCCTTTCTGCAAGGAACACTGGGTTTTAACTCCCTCGAAACCCGACGGAACTACCAGCTCACCCTCACGGTATGCCGCATTGTCCGAGGTGAGTATGACTGTCCGGAGCTTGTATCGGAAGCGCTTCAATTATACGTTCCGGACAGTTATATGCGCGGTCGTGGACACAAGTTGCTCGCGCTGCCGAGCTGTCGCACGGTAGCGCGCCAGCAGTCGCCATTACTCCGAGGGCTTCGTTTCGTTAGGCAGCTCTTAGACGCTTATCCAGATGTAGACATATTTGCAGACCGATGGTCTAAACTCTCTAATAAGTGTTTAGAGTCATGTGAGAATGTGCCATGAATGTTGTTAACACATGTTTTGTTTTGTTTTGTTTTGTAATTTAATAATTGTTATTTTAGTTTTAGTAAAACTTGATCTCACTGTGATCTCATTAGTTTAAGTGACATACATAGAGTTAAGGTTTCCCTGTTTCTTTGTAATGTTTTATAAAAATAAAATAAATAAAATAAAATAAATAAATAAATTGTCTTATTTCTGTTTAATTGATTTAATAGAGAGAGAAAGAACTTTTGGGTGCCACTGCATACTGTTTTAAAATGCACGTTACCAGTTTTGAAAGAAGTTTGATGCTGTGGCATTAAAAGATCATAAACATTCGAATGCCCATTAAACAGCAGATGTTCGTAAGTTATGATCAGTTTCTAACAACCTGTTCGTAGAGTTTTCTAAGAGATTTCTTTTGTTAATAGCCTTGAGTCATTGGCGGTAACAAGGAAATACTTAGATGTTTATGTGGTAAGAAAAATATAGATGATTTTAATATAGTCAACAACATCAAAGAATTTTAGATTATATAACATTGCAGGATATAACCAATGAGACGATCATGGGTCAAGGAATATTAGTAGCAAGAATATAGTAGTACATTGCTGGACATTTTAGTTACGATTATAATTTATAAGTTCCGCATTTTCTTGAAGATAAGAGGCATACTATGACTATGACTAGTTGTACTGGATTATTCATTGTCTTTTTAATGTGTAACTCACGTGCTTTCTTTATAATGACGTCAATAAAATGTTTTATAATTTTATTTTTTATGGATAGAACCAACATAACCTTGGATATTTAATGATACTTAAACTAATGTTTTGAAGAGATCCAACAACTATAACCAGAGATCGGAATATCTTAGTGCTATGTGTTAGCTAAGTATGGATTTTCGGATATGAGCTTTTTTTTCGGATATCATACAGGGTTATTTTTTTGTCAATGTGCAAACTTTGCAGTGATTCTTCTCGTGATTCTGAACAACTTTTACTATCGCAAAAAATATGTTGGGTGTTCCACATTATTGCCGAGTAGGTATTTACCTTACATACATTTTTTTATGGAACATCAAATTTTTTACGATTTCGTAGGTGGCCCCATAGTAAAAGTTGGATAGAATGATGAGTATTTTCAATTCCGGAATTGAGTTTCGAAATTGAGTTTTCCAGTTCCGGTTTTCCGGAACTCAAACACGTGATTATCAAAAGTTTCAGTGACTGTAACAGAAAAAACGTTACAAAAATGCCATACTTCAAATCTATTTATCACTAGAGGCCTCAACTACCCCGGTACAGCATGTTTACTAGTGATTTTAAACCTTAATACCTCATTTAAAGTTCCAACCAAACGTATCAAAAAAACATTGGTAAACAATAGTGGACTCAGATCTGAGTTTAGCCGATAGAGTTACTTTGCATGGGAAAAAAAAATCATATTTCGATCTGTCTCCTTTTTACTTCTAAAGTTTATAAAAAGAGGGATCAGGAATTACTCTACTTCATACTACTTAATTAAAGTAAATCAAACCTACAAAAAAAAGAAACTGGCAGACTCTGTGTTTGGAAGTATTGCCAGTACCGAACAGCAACATCGGGATGTAGAGGGGAGCTAGCTCGTCGCTCGGAATAGTCAAACCTGAAGAGCTTGACCCTCTAACAGAAGAAGGATTAATTAACCCCTGGTTGGAAAGTTACCAGCATCAAACCACCGACATAGGAAAATTGAGGAAGCTTGCCCCTTTCTCAGAAAAATTTATTTTGAAGAGCTACAGACATTAGCAACCTAACCGGGATATTGAGGGGTTGCCCCACTTGCAAAATATAAATAGTTAATGGTCTCTATTCTACAGGTTAGCCATTTTAAATCTCTAAAGTTAAAATCACTAAGTTAAAATGGTTAAAATTATCAATTTTAAGTTGTGCTATTCCACGAAAGCCCAGTTTTAGAAAATTAAACAGAGGTTTTTGACAGGACTATAATTTGATTTTGACGTTTTTAAATTCAGTGTTGCAATTTAAAAAAAAAGATAAATTTTAGTAATAAATGAAAAAATCTGTAACTGGTAAAAATATTTTTATTTTCGGTGACACTCAAAATCCTTCTGTACCACCTTTGGTTCCACCACTTAAGAACCTAACAACCCGGCCCCACTCTAGAACATTCTGACTAGGTGCTAATTTAAAACGTTCTGACCCGGTGCCACTCTATTACCTTTAAATCTGTTGCCACTCTTAAACTTTACTTCCCGGGGACACTCTAAAGCCTCCCCCTATCAAATTGTTTCCACTCTTCGGCTATACTACCGGGTGACACTCTAAAACCTCCCGATTAAATTGTTTTCACTCTTAAACTTTCCTACCCGGTGACACTTTAAATCCCGATCACCTTTTTTCCACTCTTGAACTTTCTGATGCGACCAATAATTACACAAATCACTCCCAAACCCCACCCATTTTGAGATGTTCTGACAGTATTATTTTTAAGAGGGACCTTTTTAGTTGCCGCTAAGATTAGCGATCTTAGCAGTTTTAAATTTTTAAAATGCTTAAATTTGTGCGCCGTGGAATAGCACTAATCGGCTAAAGCTAAGTTTAGCGCTGTCACTTAATTTTAAGTATTTTAGAGATTATAATGCTGTCATTTGAATTTGACAGTTACGTGTAGAATAGCAAACGGTTATAGAAATGTCAAATTGGCCTTAGCGATTTTAGTAGCGCACAAGGAATTGGATCTATTTTGTATAGATATTTCGTATTTCTATACATTTGTAATACATAGATATTTCCAGCGTCAACCACCGGCACGGGTGACGGGGTAGAGAGGGCTTAACCTGTACCCTCTCCAAGAAAGAGGAATGGTACCTTAATTCCTTGTTAGGACAAGCCATCAACAACGAATTAACGAAATATTGAAAATATGTATAAATAACAAAAATGATGTAAAAGTGCATTTATCTCGAAAACGGTGCGTTATAGCGAAAATATAACAAGATTTCTGAAACCCTTTAAGAAACCCGTGACTGGTGTTTTATTCACCATTTATTGACCTTGGGTTGACCTTGACCTTAAAAAGACCCAATTTATGTGTTTTTTACTATTATTGAAAAAAGGTTGTTCAACTTTCTCCTTCCTTCGCTTGTCCCAAAACGCAGATACAGTACGCGCACGAGTTCATGACCATCCTGAAGTATGCCCCTTCTTGTCGCACACGCCAGACGCTCGGGAGTGCGACAAGGAGGTGTATTATCCAGGATGGTCATGAACTCGTGCGAGTACTGTACACTCTTATTCTGAGTATCAGTAGCAACCGCATGCTACTGTCCGAAGTTGATTACGTGCTACGATGATGGGTTCGTATGGGTATGTATGAAATACCAAAGAAACCGAGCAGCATCCGCACGTGTCGTCTTCATTTCTACCGCAGTAGAAAATTGTGCAAGTTTTCTAAAAAGAAACCGAAATGCGACCGACAGGAGAACAAAGTAATATCTAGACGAAGTCTGGAAGTATAGCAATATAAATGTCGCAGGAAAGGATAGAATCAGGTGTTCAAAGGAATCCCTGATTCTATCCTTTCCTTGCGAGATTTATATTGCTACACTTCTAAAGAAAACAGAAAACGGTTCAACCGAAAATCTTACTCAACGTAGAATTAAAAACGACAACAAAAATTTACAAAATATGAAATTAAAATTATATGAAAATGAATATAATGTAGGACTGAAAAGCAAAATATATGCCTAGAAAATAAATTAGACATCAAAGAAAACAGAAAACAATTCTAATCTTACTCCACTTAGATTAAACACGAAAGCCAAAATTTACAAAATATTAATCATCTGCACCTGTTTCTTGACTGTTTTTGGAATTATTGAAATAAATGATCATTATTTTTTCGATATTTTCTTCTTTTAATTTATTTCGTTTAACTTGTAAAATCCATTTGTAGCTCGAAAAAGAGCGTTCCACATCAGAAGACGTTAATGGAGCAAATCTATACATTTTAATGTCTTCATTATTTATTATTCCTACACCTCTGTCGGCTTTGTCCAATTCATCGCTATATTCGCGAATTATATCTAAATCAGGATTCCTGTCCAAAACCTTTTCAATTTTATTTTGAATACTGTCGGGCGCATTTTGCAAAACAGCTCGCACTTGGTCTAATGTTAATATTGAGTCAATTATATTGAGGTTGCTTTTTTGTAGCTGTTTTAAAGCAAATTCTAAAATACTGTAATTTTCTTCGATAAATTTGAGTTCATTTATTAAGTTTTCATTATTAACAAGTCTTTTGGCTTCCCTTATTGCCAAGGCATCAGAACTTCTTAAATGGGACAGGACGTTCTTTATTTCATTTAAGTGAGTTGCATAATATGACGCTGCCTCTAACTAGGTACCCCATCTGGTAATAACTGGCTCTGGTGGCAGTGGCGTACTGGGACATATTCTTTTAAATAAATTTACTCTATAGGGGCTTTTAAAATATTTTTTGACATTTGAAATTAATGCATCTACGTTTGGGTGTTGATGTCTAATTTCTTCTGAAAGTCTATGTATCGCATGAGCCAAACATGTTACATGCTTCATATTAGGAAAAAAAGTTTTTAGCTTACGACCAGCTGATAGCATGTAAGTTGCTCCATCTGTACACAAAATCAGCACATTGTTTATGTTGGCCTCAAAGGCAAATGCGTTTTCCATAAAGTTTCCATACAATCAATTACAAACTGAGACACCGTATGACCGTTCACCACTTCTAGTACCTTACAAGCAGTTAGGTATGGTCTACTGCAGGTATTTTCGTATAAAGGGCGTACGATAAAATGCATGATATTTCTTCCCAAAAGTCAGTGGTTTCATCTAATGATATCCATAGCTTTTCATTTCTTGTTTCCGAGTAAGTTGCTGCAATATTTTTGAAAATAACTTTTCCAAGTACACTTTTGTTATTATTGTTTCGTCCGGTAACTTCTTTTCTGTACATGTGCAGCAACAAGTTGTGCAAATATAATTTTTGAAAAAGTCTTTAAACGCCGAGTTGTTCACTTGCGACCAAGGAATATTGCACATTATGAGAAATTTTATGAGATCCACGGAAAAATCTTCTTCAAATTTTTACTTTTTGTCCATTCCACGCCGCGGTGATTCACAGTTTTAACGTGATTGTCGACTATTTTTTTTCTTGGTCCAAGGCGTATGTCACATTTTGTGCAATAGAACATCTTGTTCGAAGGTTCCCAAAATATTTCTGGGTGTTCCTTTATCCAACTTAACAAAGTTTCCTCTTTCGGCATAGTTGCGCACCTAAAACAAAAATCGAGCAAATCAGATAAAAACATAAAAAATGCAAAAGTGTGCGTAACCTGGTTTAGACGGTATAGGTGTCTATTGTTTTAAAAACTGGTTAGTCGCAGGTAAAAAAATAACAATAGGTCGCGTTAACGATCTAAAAAGTTGTGCACTATCAATCCGTTTTACGTAGCGAAAATATTAATACTTGTAATTTTAAATTTAAATCAATTAAAAATAAAGGAACTATTGATAAAAAATTACCTTATTTTATTAAATTAAAAATGATGCTTAAAATAAACACGAAAAATGTACTTAAAAGAACTTTTTTACTTTTCTTTTAATGATGTACAAAACCATAAGTGGAATGAGCGTAGCTCCTTTTGATTAACTGGATGAAATAGATACAAAAGTAAAATTTAGTATTTAATTTAAGTCTAGATACGGTAAATTCCTCTTCATGAACGAAATATTACATAAGTATAAATAATTCTAGTACTCACCAAGTTCGCAAAGTGTCGAAATAAATCCACAAAAGCAATATATCAGAGTCCGTTGTTGAAAGCCAGAATCACCATGTAAAGAAGAATCGAAAACTAATAGAAGAGCCGGGTCAACTTAATGAATCACAAAAGACAATGTACACAAGCGCACTCTGAGAACCGAAGCAAACGACTAAGTGCAATAGAGCGCAATTGTTCAAATAACGACAATCAGGGTTACCAGATCATTTTTTTAAAACTACTACCTAATCTAATTTTTACCATGATATATCTATCTATTTGGAAACAAAAGTTTTTTCAATATTAAAAATACACCTAGATTATTTATTTAATTTCAAAAATAGCTTTCATTTTACTTTCCTTAATTACTTAAAAATAAAACTACCAAAATGAAAAAGGTAAATGGAAATTTTAATAACATGCCAGTATGGCAACACCAGCGTCAGAATTCCTTTTTCTGTTTAGTTACGAGCAAACAAATAAAAAAAAACTCAATAAAATGAAATCCGAAAAAAAAAACGTATCCGTAAATCCATCCGAAAATCCATACTTTTGCTAACACCTAGCACTAAGATATTCCGATCTCTGACTATAACTAATAGGAAAGGTACGGTACCTAAACCATCGCCCCAGCGCGGGCGCATACGGCACAACAACACCAGAGGTAGAAACTCTATCGAGACTAGTTTCCAGTTTCCAAAACGTGCCCACTAAACGACCTTCGAAAAGTGAAATTTGTTTTTTAATTCGACCTTCAGATCGAGTGAAAACAACATATTAAAACAACATTCTAGAACTTGTTGATTGTGAACGATTATAAATGGTTACCTACGAAAAGTATACCATATACCTACAATAACTTCATTTTACTGGACATATGTGTCATATAAATACTTTATCATACCTTTATATTTTTATTTAACTAAAATTGTATGAACAAGGATAAGCCAGTTGCTTAGATGATTTTTAAAGATATGTAAAAATAACATTCATAAATCAATTTCATAGCACTATTATATATTCTGCGTTCATAGGTCAAATGCTAAAATTCACATCGAAGTTAGATTGATGGGGCATAAACGCATGATTGATACGACATTTTAATAACTTTACTATGACGACAAGGAAGAAATGTATATTTATATGCTCATAAAGACGTAACCAATAAGTTGCATACAAGTCTTAGAATTTTTGATAAGCTAGGCTATGCTGTTGTCGGTGGATGATATTCATTTATTTTTATTTCCTGCCAATGATTTCACCTTTTGATACGACACGACTTTAGCCTTTTCTTTTATTTGTGTGAAATACGTGCGCCTTGGTCTTTCTCTTCCTCTTTTCCATTCGGCTATAACTTCAACGATGCGGAATACATATTAATCTCTTTTCCATTCGGCTATAACTTCAACGATGCGGAATACATATTAATAATAAGGATAAGAATTCCACCTCTTACATCATCATCAACCAGAACGGTTAGCAAACCACATCCCTCATGACCCCTGGCCTCTGCCATGACATCACCAGCAATGAAACACTTTCACTCTTCGGAAGGCATATGACCGAACAGGTCGAACGTATTATCTATATTTAAAGTTTAATTACTGGTAGAGGGCGTGACGGAAGATTTATCGCAGAATCTTGGATGGCAAGTAAAATTAAGATGAACTGTGGTTAAGGTTATGTATGAGGTAGTGGCAGCCGTGGGAAGGATGACAACAGAAAAGAAGTACCCGGAAGCATACCTACAATATTTTAATAGAGAGTTGATATCAATATTATTATCACAATCAGGTTTCATCGTATTATTATCGGGTCGATGACGACTCGTTGTCTCATACGAAAAGAAGAAGGCTGGTGATAGAACAGCCAATTCAGGAATTAGATGACGAGATTTCAATGAACGTTCTGGTTTCAACAAAACTTTCACATTTATCACGGAAACTTTACTTATTCCTATTCCTACGAGTAGAACAAGTTTAGTAAATCTGGAAGTACTTTTAAGGTTTCCGGGCACAGGAATCAACTTTGATCCAAGAAATATAGTTAACTTACACACCCACATCCTATAAAAACTATATCAACGATAGGAAAAGTGACTTCAATGGGTTCTGCTACTTTTACGAGAAATTTTTACCATAAAGCAATTTTTACGAACGAACACAAACAAAAAAGTACTGGTAATCAGTTTGTTTAATTCTATTGCGATAAACCGACATTGATTAGTTAAGCCAATTACCTATTTGTTAAAAGATTTCGTAACAAGAGTTCACACTAGGTACTGCTACCTAATACAGCCACAAAAGTCCACTGCTGGGCATTAGTGTCCCCCTTTCGGGGGTATTGTCATACTCAGCATGCTTGGCAGGCGGATTGGCGAGCGCCGTGCAAAATGGGGAAAGAACAAAACATCACAACACTACTGCCCTCCCCTGGATTAATAACTATCCCTCAACCGTATTTACGCTGCCCACGGGAAGAATTAGTGCGATGCTATTCTATGCCGGCATAAATGGCAATCACGAATTTCGCATGAGTGCACGCGAACTTGGTTACTAAGTAAATCCCACATTACGACAAAACAAAATTAGCTCAAAGACATGCTTCAGACATTTGCCACTGGCTTTCCAAGTCCCGAGACACGATACACGTATTAGCGCTTAAAGTTTCACTCACAAACGGAACCAATGAATGAATCGATCCTTGTATAGAGTGAAACTGTGTTGTAAATGGAAATTCTGTTTTAAGTGGTCTTTTGTGTGAGACTTTTTGGAACAGTCGAACTTGGCATTGATGATATCATTTGGGAAAAGTTAAAACACCTTATGGCACACATGAGGCAAATGCGGGAAATAAATGTTACTTCTCGTCAAATAGGCTTATAACTGGATAGTAGATAGGTATGTAAATCATGTCATATAATTTGATGCAAAATGCGCGTTCTGTCAACAAAGGCGACGAAGAAAACAATGGTGACTAAATTGATTAGATATAGCGAAGAACACATTGAGACGTTTAAATATGACAGAACTTAGGTAGATATTTCATATCCTTTCCCAAACCTATTTCACGGAAACTGATAGTGCTAATTTAAGTTATGTAAGACAATTTGCTTACTGAATTGAGGTTACTGTCAAACACACAACATAGGCAGAAGACTTGAAGTAACTTATAGCAGACCATTAATAAACAAGAAGACATATTACTTAAACCTCGTAAAGTCATGTCACAGATTTCAAAACAATGGTTGTAAATGTAGACGAATGACAATACAACATGGCTTCCAGTAGGCTTTAGACAACATTGACCTCTATCGACACGGCACTAAGTAGTGCTACGGTTGCAATGCAACCATGTCCTAAGCACAAATTTTCACTTTGAGCCAAGACATGAAGGCATTAAATGGTAGACAACTGACAATACAACATGGCTTCTAGTGTTGCCAAACTATCGATAGATTTACTATCGATAGTTTTCATTCATTAAGGCCTATACAATCGATAGTTCAAAATAAAGTAATACTATCGACAAGGTGAAATACTATCGATAGTTTTGGCCAGTGACATGACTTATCGATAGTATCGATACTATCGATAGTTTTGGACTATCGATAAACAATCGTTATTTGAACGATAGTGAAAACTATCGATTGTCTATCGTTTTACAATCGATAGTCCACTATCGAGCGGCAACACTAATGGCTTCCAGTAGGCTTTAGACAACATTGACCTCCACCAAAACGTCATTGAATAGTGCTTCGGCTGTAACCATGTCCGAAGCACAAATTTTCATTTTGAGCCAAGACATGAATGGTATGGTAGACGAATGACAAAAAATCGCTTCGAGTAGGTTTTCAACATTGATCTTCATCAACATGACATTGAGTAGTGCTACAGCTGCAACCATGTCCTGAGCACAAACTTCCACTTTAGCCGAGACAATGCAGTGGTTTCCATGTTACAGTAAACCGTTAACCATTGTGTGCAGGCAATTGATTCTGTGCGTGTGATCTGCTTTTGATTGCTGTTAGTGCGCATTCCAAATGCGTGCAGTACAGTTCTGGATTTTTCGATTTGTGTGAAACATGACAACTTGATCGGAAAATCATTGATTTGTACTGCGATCGTCTAGGTTAATGTTGTTAACAGATTTAGAATTAAGGGAAACCAAAATGTAAATTGATGGAGTTTTACAAAATTTGGCAGTGATTTGTTATATTATATGTAGGTTGGCACCTAAGTATAGATAAGTAGTAAGGAGTGATGGCGAAACTTATGCTACGTCAAAAACATTACGTTTGTACGTCTAATCTATAGCAACACATGTCAACAACAGACCTTACATTTGGCGCATAAAATAACGATAATTTGAAATCATTAACATGTTTATAGAAATAAAGAAGTACTTTAATGTTAATTGCAATGGTACCTAAAGCAAGTTGAAGCATCAGTCACTGAGATATCATAACTAAACAAATAATTTTCAGTTTAATTGTTCACAAAACACTATTTAAGTCATAAAATAAACAACGGAGTAAATGGTACCCTTATTTTCCAAGCGTCGCGGCGTCGCGGCGTCGCGGCGGCGTCGTTGTCGCTGTCAAATGACTGGTTTGTATGGGGATACCAGAAAGACCGGGCGTCAGCGTCAACGACGCCGCCGCGTCGCCGTCATGTTGACAGCGCGCTGTAAAGCTCAGGGTTTGTATAGGATGCAGTCGGGATTTTCTACAAGAGAAAATTTGACGGCGTCGTTGGCGCGACGCTTGGTTTATAAGCCTACCATAAATCACAAAGATTCTTGTTACATAACATAGATAGGTAGACAAGAGCATTAAGGAAATTATAAGTACTTAAGAACTTTAACAGATTTATAACTTTCAAAAGGAAACGACTGATATTTCCGGTTGAACATAAAATTCGCGTAGATCAAAATAGAAAGACAAACAAAACAATTAAAAACCCGACTGCTGCACTTTAAAAGTTGTACCTAATTTTCGTTTAAAATCCGAAATTTCCATAGAATATTTATTAAGGGATATTATAAATTGCATATCAAATAAATAATCGCCTATCAATACATATTCATCATTTATATTTTATTTTACATCAAATATCTTACTTCACTACAAATAAACTAAATGTTTGACAAAACATAAACTGCAGATAATTCGAAATTTTACATCAATATGACATAACTTTTTTCCTCATAATGCAATACAGATAAATTTATTTTTGTACAAAAATACTACATACATAGCATGAATACTGACTGCACAGCAAATTTTCCATATTTCATAGCAAAATAACTATCCCAGTCGCAAATTAACCAGTAAACATACGTAAGTAAACATAATTTTATAGGTCCGTTAGGTATAGCCTAACCGAACCTGGCGCGGAAAGCGCCAGGTTAGGTTAGGTTAGGTTAGTACTTTGACCACAACGACACGCTATGTGCGTCATCAATTTAAAATATGATTATTGATGTGTATGATTAACGATGATGGTTCATCTCTAATAAAAACTGCTGTAAATAATATAAAAATAGAAGCTATATTTAAAAGAAAAAGAGTTAACAGGTATAATGTGCATTAAGATTATTAGCTGTGCATTGATGAAAAAGCTTTTGCTTTAGGAAAAATCGCTGTACGCTGCGAAAATAAATTGTAGTGTGTTTAGTGATATTTTGAGTTGAATATAATGCTGTGCAATCAGTAATTTTGATGGGAATTTGGAATCTTATTGCATAGAAAAAGGATATTTTTTGATTTGCGTTTAAATACTACCCATTTATTAATAATAATATTACATTGCTGAGATGAATAATAATATTACATTGCTGAGATGATTCTAACGACACCTCTTTTATTTTTCAACATTCCTCTAACTCTAGAGGCAGGACCCGTGAAAAGGGATTTACTTTTCCATATACATAAATACCCACATAAACATAACCATCTTCTGAGGCAGTCGGCTAAAGAAAACTGACCATCACAACGATCAGCTGTTGGCTGTTAGACAAGCCTTGAACCCCGACCCTGCGGAACAGCATATGCCGTCAAACGGACATAATGGCACCAGTTTTGTGAGACTCACTTTCACTGATACATTCCGCGTGGTACCAACGTGTGGCGAGAAATCGGAGGGCCCAATTAAATTCACCAAACCTAATGCCGCGCTGTAATTTTCTATGCAAACAAACGGAGCAAAAAAAATAATTAAGAGATGAAACTACAAAAATCACTGTTAAAAAGGACTAAGAATGGAAATCACGACTGAAGAAAAAAAGTGTCGTAAGCTGATAAAGTAAACACAAAGATGAAAAGACGACGAAAATTTGAGGTGGATAAACAGGTCAATGTTAAAAATATATATAGTTATAAAAAATAATGGTTTGCGCAAACATATAAAACCATTAATACAATAGAAGAATACGTGAAGGTTCAACGATTTCTACCTATAGATAACTTTGCAATATTTCGTGAGGTTATTATTAGATATGGTATTTGATTCTACTTTACAATTACAAGTAAATGATAAAATTATTTAGGTATTTAGTACCAACAAAGAAATATGTATGGCATTTACGTTTTGAAACTTTATAGTTTCTTCTGTAATCGGAGTGGCATTTGATAGTTGGAGTCGTTACGACTAAAACGTTATATAGAGTTACAGATTTCAAATGCAATTTCTTTAAAACGTTTCGAAACATAAACATTTGGTTCATCTATGTCAGTCATCTAACGCAATAGTTTAATTACAAATATCTATGATGGATTCAATTTCAGTTGCGCATGAGCACATATAAGAGTCTTAATCGGCGCTAAACGTGCGGCCATTTTGAAATACTTGGAGTATGTTAGCAGTTATGTATTAAAGACGTAATTACTGGTAATTAGATGGTTAGAATATTTGTGTGTTATTTGAAAATTGTGTCTCAGAAGAAATGAGAGCAATGGACGGCCTTGATGCTATTGCACATCGCTATGTGCCTAATCGAAATATTTTATATAAACGAGACATCAGGTTAAAAATTGATATACCTACCTATAATGAATTTCGGAATAACACACGGTGATAAAATTTATAAATTGTATTTGTAAATTCATTATTTTATTAAGGGCGAATGCAAGAGACCCAGAAACACATGTCACGGAATGAACTGTCAATTTAAATGTTAGATACTTCGTGCATGAATAAAAGGTGAGATAAAATTACCATAGGGATGTTAGACTACGAAAGAATGCAAACCACAACCACATCCTCTACTGTGCTGCTGCGAATGAGTTTAGAACGAGTTTAACATGAGCAAGGGAGGATTCCAGGGCCAAAGCCAGCATAGGCTATAATGAGAAAAAAAATATACTTATAGGTACACTCATCATCATCATTGGCCTTATACGTCTGTGACAGAGGATTTATTCAGTGTCTGAGGCAAGATTTTTTTATCCGCGTGAAGCGGGTGAAATTTTCTCTCCACAGACACTGCATTGCCTGGGACGCAATTATGGAAAACGCAGGGCTGCCCAGGACCTGCGCCACCCTCTCGGCCTTCCTGGCTGACTCCACAGGAACGACGGGTCGATACGTGCGGAGCCAGGTCGGCTGCAGGAGTCTGCCGCACGATATATCAGTCACTCGCGCCTGACGGAGACCCCGTTCCGGGTTTAAGTGTGGAGTTTTCCTTCTCCAAGACCCCTGATCTGCTTGGGTCAGATTTATCCCTCGGTCGCCTCTTACGACCCCCTCGGTAAGAAAAGGGGTGGTGCTATTCTACTCTGCCGGCACCACACGGCCAACTTATACACTTATACACTACAGTGCAAGTAAATATGCTGTAAGAAAATCAACTGCAAATATTCTTAGGGGCGAACAGTTCCGTGAAACTGAACAACTTTCCCTAAGAAACATAGGTCAAAAACTGCGAAAAAGAATTTGGGCCTCACCTACTATTAAATGTGTTAGCCGGCCGTGCCAGTTAGTATGGAAGGTCCAAAATTTTCTCTTTCTTCAACCTATATATTTCTTGGAAAAAGTTTTAGTTTTATGGACTAATTCACCCCTTAAAATATTTGCATTTACTGCAATGTGATTTTTCATCATGTATTCTACATTTTGTCTTGTTATGCAAGTAGAGGCAGCTCTTATACCTACTTCTTTTTACGTTATTAACTAGGTGCTAATAGATGTAACCTAAGAGTTACTTATAGACATTGAATACGTCTGTAAAAAAAAAAACTCAATAAACAGTTTTATTTAACAGTTCATACAGCGGGTGATGTGCGATCGTGTATGCACTCACCTAATAAAGATATTATAAATTAAATTACATCTAAAACAGTTTGATATCAATCAAGACTGTTCTTTCGTAACATGATAACAAAATTACGATATAAATGTTTTACAGCACGAAAGGTTCTTTAACTTTAAATAATCATTTTAGAGTTTGTTCAAAGTTACAAAATTATATAAATAGTGTATAGGTGCATTTTGATGGTTTCAATTATATTTTGGCTACGCCACGCCGTCGGTCCATCAAGTAATCATCAGAATACTCGTGACTTAGATTAGAATGAAACCAAATAGAGAAATGTAGTTACCTACTTAATAGTGATACATAATAAACAAACGATTATGAGAGGATTACATTCATAATATGATGTTTTAGAAATATGACTTTGATTGACGTAATAATTAACACACAGTTACACATAAATTTAAACAACAAGATCTTAACTGAGATAAGAGTAACGCTTAGGTATGCCTACATGTGCATGCGCAGTTATTTGAATTTTACAGACGTTTTCAAGGTGAACTGAAGGTTAGAATGTTTTATTTACTGTGGTTTCCTTCGTCAAGGAAAAAGAACAAAATAATGTAAGTCAGTGCATTTTTGTGCATTTGCAAACTGAGATATTATCTCTTCCAACTCTACATTACATTTTGTTAATTTGAGCAGTACCTAACTTACCTATCAGTCTATATTCAAATATGTTTGTGAATGTTCTATATATTTCGAGTTTTCCACCCCCTATCCTAGATGCTTCCCTGGCAAGACGGAGAGAAGTAACCTCATAATGGTCTGAAAGGTGCAACGACCGAAGATGTGCGTCAATAAACATCGTCTGCTCTGACTGCCAACAATGTCGTCTAGGTATATTAAAAGTCACTTTAAAGGGGAGACAAATTACAAATTACACAGGCCTACAATGGTTTTCCCCTTTAATATCTAAATACCGTTTCCGATAGATTATGATACACTGATTATGGGAAAAATAGTAAAAAAAATCCATCACGTCAGTTTTTTTTTAAATTCCAAGGCTTATATTTTGCTTAAAATCGCCCGGAGAGTTCAGTAAAAAAAATAATTAAAAAAAAACCAACGAGTAAAATCTAGATGTTACTACATTTCATGAATCTATTGGTATAATTAATATAATTTCCATTCTCAATGTGATAATCACTACATGATTAGTATGAGAAATATGTCTTTGTTACTCTAAAAATAGGTAATTTTAGGCTCGCTTACTAATGGTCCTATTATTAAGATATAAATAGATTGTAAAGTACCTTTTTTGTATCAGTCATTAGAAGAGGGTAAATGATGGTGATTATAATGATTTTTGGTATTAAAAACCCACAAAATTTTAAAATATTACAATTACTTTACGCACTACATACACAACGTAAACTTAAAAATTTCTTTACGAAATTGTTTAAATTTTCAAGATTGTTTTTGTTATATTTGTGGTAAATTTATGCCGGTAAAACAAAGAGCAAGCATAACCGACTTCGTAAAGAATGTTTACTACATGTATTTTAATCTTACCAACAGCAATTAATGAAGGATGAAAAATTCGATGAAAAACTTTCACACATTGAGCTTGCAGCATGGAAATCTTTTAAGGAGGTTGTGAAAAATTTCTTAGGAAACAGAATAAGCCCGGACTGTAAAGACATAGTGGCCAAATTGATTACAAATTTCGGATTGATAGGCTGTTCTAAGAGCATTAAACTTCATTTTCTGAATTCGCACATTGACTACTTCCCACAAAATTTAGGAGCCGTTAGCGAAGAACATGGTGAAAGATTTCATCAGGACTTGAAGAAGATAGAAAATAGGTATCAGGGAAGATAGAATACTAGCATGTTGGCGAACTACTGTTGGCGCCTGAAGCGAGATGAGCCAAACCGAAAATTTAAGAGAAAATCGCAAAATAGAAGCTTCGCAGAAAAAAGGACAAGATTTCACAAAGATGAATAACATGTTTTCGAAATAAGCACTTATTTGTAAAACGTATTTTGATATTTATTTATTTTTTTACGAAGTGCTTTCAAATAAATATATTTTTTTTGTAAATAAGGGTATTTTTTCTTGCAATTTTCTTTCTTTGTCTATTATGAAAAATCTGGACGTGATGGCGAAAAACTAATTTCACATTCGTGATCAGCGTGTCAAATTTATCCAGAAACAGTCATCAGATCAAAAAGGGGAAGTTATGACTTGAAATTTGTAGGCCTGTGTTATATATATAATCTGGAATTTACTTTATGTGATACACGAAGGTGTATGAATGTATTTTTGTAAGAGTGTGACAAGGACAATTTTCGGATATTATTTCGAGATAACTATTCATTAATGTTTACTGTGTCTGTGCGATAAAAAAATAAACTAGTAATCAAGTTAATGATAGTTGTGGTAGCGGTTGAAGCTGTAGTTATATGTAATGAATTTTGCTTGGTATGCCTAAAATTTAATAACGATTTTAATGAAGTTCTCGATTCATGTTTGTAATGGACTGTGTGTATTGCATCGTAAAAAATATAAAAATCTAAAATCTAGATCAAACACTGAGTCCAATTAATAGAGACTAGTAGATAAATATGAACATCAAAATTATTATTGTAAATAGAATAAATTAAAAATAAGCAGCATGCCATATTATCACAAAGTAATTATTGAATTAAATTCTCTATTTTGTGATATTATGCAGTTAACACAAAATATTCAGATACATTGCTGAGTTCTCCATATTAAAAAACAACTAATGATTAATTAGCTAGAACAAAACCGGTAGTGGATGTGGTCAGTGTCAGCATGCTTATACAACAATTACGTGTTGTTAAGTGGGTAAACAAGAAATGTATTAGTCTACTAAAACGAACGACATGATGCGTAAAAGATTTATTTACAGTTGTATACGTTTGAATGCATCTGTAAATGCATTTCAAGTAAGAATACAGTTAAAATCTACTTAGATACAACTTTGAATTAACTTCTTTGCTTACAATATTAAATCAACTGGTTAAAAGCAATGTTACATCTGTACCTATTAACACCTTTTAATGTGTGAAATACTTCATTTACCTAACTACTGTGTAACTTCAAATAGAGTGGCCAAGCAAGCGTAGTTCAGATGTTTAGAAGCCAAGTTTGCTTTTTTTTTGTTAAAATAAATATTTATTATTAGTCACGTTGAAGCTTTAGATAAAATTATTACAAGTTACGATTAATTAACTAGTCAAGCACTTGTCAATGATTTTTGTGTGCAAAAATATACAATTAAAAGGTAATGTATTTAATGAATAAGAATCAATTAAGTAAAAAAAAACTGTTTATAATAATTTGTATGAGAAACTAGGACACTACAGGGAATAAAAGAAACCAGAACTATACTCTAAGACCCCATTTGACCTCATTCCAAAGCCTTTACCCACCGCAATCAATTCATAGACTGGATTCTCATATAATTTTAAGTGTTTCGAATTATTGAAATAAATAAATGCAAAATTGAGTCACAATAAAATAAAGCAAGAATAAGTAGGTCTTTGCAATACCAATGTTAGAGAAACATCTAGAAACCATACCAGTTTGTAATTTATTTATAAGGGATTTGTATGTGATTTATAATTTTTAGAACTCATCACTACCATCACAACACCACAACACTTTCATTTCACCCATTTAACATGACACTTGTATTTCTTATATTTATATTTCAAAACATATTTTGAAATATGTCAAATTTATATAAAACACGTCTTCATGACACAATATAAAGGAAAACTAATGAAGAAATTAATTTAACGCGTAAAACTATCAATCGATTTATTAATATCTTTCCTCCTCATTAGGTACAATGGTGATTTTCTGGGCCATTATGTATTTTAAGTACCTGTTAATTTAGATGGAACAGAAAAAGTGCTATAGAAGCAGTCTAAGGGTCTACTTACTTTATTATTGACGCCTGTGGGGTAGGTAATTAGCACAATATATTAGGTAATTAGTTAATAAGGATATGCAAATGTTTGTGCATTTGACCATTCGACATTTGACCACATTATGAATGTCTGAGCTCATTTAATTCAGTCTATTTCTATTTCAGCCTATTGCAGTCCACTGCTGGACGTAGGCCTCCCCCAGGGAACGCCATAAGGCACGATCTCCCGTTTTTGCCATCCAGTCGCTACCAGCCGCCTTTTTCAAGTCATCGGTCCATCTGGCCGGAGGGCGTCCAACGCTACGCTTGCCGAGGCGTGGCCTCCACTCGAGAACCCGCTTACTCCACCGTCCGTCGGTTCTACGACAGATGTGGCCAGCCCACTGCCACTTCAGCTTGCTACACTTCCAGACTATGTCCGTCACTTTGGTCTTTTTTCGGATGGCCTCATTCCGGACTTTATCCATTATAGAGATACCAAGCATAGACCTTTCCATAGCTCTCTGAGTGACATGTAGCCGGTGGGCCAGTTTTACTGTCAAGTTCCACGTCTCGGCTCCGTAGGTCATGACTGGTAGGACGCATTGATCGAACACCTTAATTCAGTAAAAGTCGTAAATGTTCAACTTTTGATAGGTATACGAAGAAGAAGAAGGAGAAGTTTTGCCTAGATCTCTCTCTCTCTTCGTTTGGGACTTTATCTAGCAACTTAAATGTTGTACAAAATAAATACTAGTAGTATTATGACGATAATATAAGTATAATGATTAGATATTTTATGAAATGATGCTGAGATGTTGTACAATAATTTAAATACAAAGTAATAGTAACCGGACATATTGTTTCAGACAGAAGACGTTGATTGCATAAAAACACAAAAGAGGCAAGAGGATCTAGAAGCGTACAATCTATCAGAGCATAAACAGCTGTATCGAGAATCGCGTGAGTTATCCAACGCGGAGATCGAGAAAGGCCGGCCGGCCGACATATGTTAATGTGGCCATTAGAAATCGGAAAACGGCACCGACCGTTTTGACGACTCCCGACACGGCACCGGAACGAATAAACTGATCAGTCGGAAACAAAAAGAGAAAAAATACGATAAAAATAATATTAACTGCCTATCAATTGTCAAGTACTGATGTAAAGAAGGAAGAGGGTCGTCAATTTGACGACAGTAAAGAGCAGTAGATAAAATAAGCAATTGGTTTTAAAAAGCAAGGGACATAAAATCATGAGAAAGGGTAATAAACATTACGCGATTGAAAAATTCATAGAATAATAAGCGAATGAAATTAAGAATCAAACATCATACAGTTATGAGAAAGGGTAATAAACTTCATAGGATGAAGAAAATCAGCTGCAAGACATGAATAGGTCCCATCAAGCTAGCTGCTTTGAAACGAGACGTGTATGGTGAGCTTGAATTCAATAGCTTGTAGGAAGTCAAAGCTTCGCATGAAGATGAGTCTAAATAAAGCCAGTACCGACAGCCTACGCTAAAATACGCACATTCTGAATCATCAAGTAGTATTATTCAATGAACACAAGCCAATAGCTTATGTAACACGCGACATCGAAACTTATGGTAAGTGTGACACCCTGACCTGACACAAATGATAATCTGTAATAAGGACTGGTAAGTAATTAAAATTTAAAGTTACGTGATATTCAAACGCCTTGCTACAAGGTTAAGTAAAAAGGCTTTGCAAAAGATCGGGCGATTAGATAAAAATATGCTTTGACACTTTCACCGCTTTAAATGTTAGTGGTTTTCGTTTTGTATTACGTGACAAGATGATCATCTCTGAAACTATCATTACCCATGGCAGCTAGAAGAGCAGAAACCTGGTTAAATGCTGATGTTATTATACCCATTACCATGACAACACGACAATGCGTGTGAACTTGGTAGTTATATTCCTAGCTACCTAGATTCTGCTTAACTTTCAAGTTTTTTATGTAGCAGCCAAGAAGAGGATTGCATGTCCGCGGGTTGCGCAGAGGTCATTTAACTGTATGTGCAGACGGGTCGTCGGGGGGATGGGGGCTTGTACCGTTCCACCCATTCACTCTTACTCCAAATTGCTCAAATAATCTTCGGATTGAGTTCAAATGACTTTAAACGATCTGGGAGACACAAATTGCTGTAACGGGTATTACATATTTCCGGAGAGAATTTAAAAGAAATGCTCCAGAGTGTGAGAGATTTGATGCTCTCAATCGAAATGTCGTACACATTTTTTTATGTAATATTATGAGGCGAGGTCAAACGTGAGAGAAGTGAATCTCGAACACGAAGATTCAAAGTTTCCTACTTATCAATAAACATAATCACATAATAGCGAAGACAGAGAGAGTTCACGCTACACACATTCACAACCAGACAAACATGAAATAAAAAATAATAATAGAGAAACAGAACATCAATCATACACTTGTAGAACAATCAGTGAAACGAATGCTCGATTCGAGAAATCAATGGGTATTGTTGTAAATTATGAGTAATTAGACCGAGACAAACAGCTGCTCATGCAGAAAAGAGACATTAGTGAGGAAGGATACAGGTTGACGAGGTGTGATTGTATGTAATTTTAGTATTTAAGTGAATATTGTGATAGTTTTGAAACAGATTTTTAAAGGGCAAAGCTAAAATTTCGTTCTCATCACATCAATCATAATTAAACATGTTTGAATTTGCAGAATTGAAACAACCTTTCATATTAACCGGCTCAACTTACACATCTACCTACAGGTCACATGACATAAAATTGCAAAATGTACCTTTTGCTAAATACGAAAACGTGTTTCACAGGACGTTTCGACACTAGGCGATAAATTGTACGACTAAAATACGATCTGGAAACCTAAATCCTATTTCAGCGAGCAAAAGTAACGCAATGCGGAGTCGATAGTGTGTAGAAAATTACATAAATCTTGCACGTATCGTATACCCTCCGGGCACAGTTATCCGATAACTACAGAGTAAGGTTCTCAGCATTATCAGTGAGCCGATAAACGATATTTTATACCAACGTACATTAAAGCTTTCCCACGTAAGAAAATACTTTGTTTCGACGGGGATTAGAACAAAAGACTGGGGAAGAAAAAACTCCCTGCTAGAGTTTCACTTTCCTCACACAAGACGAACACTATTGTGAGGCATAAAAGAAGTGATGGTTGACGCCTTTTTTGTTGCGGGTTTCTTTACAGGACCTTTCCATCCGACATCTTTTAAAAGTCCATCGACTTGAGAGTGCTTTTTGCGGAGAAATTGGAAAGGGTTGAATACCCGCATACAAAGCACACTGCATACATCTCTTGTGAAAAATATACAGTACACAACTCATTGCCAGACGCATTATTTATGAGGCGTCTTGTGGCTCATTATAACTGATTTGGACAGCAATAAAGATTTCATCCAATTTGGTCAGAGAGCGCCAAATTCGACGTGAAGTTAATAAATAAATGATCTTTTAAAATTACCAATTTGTATTTCTTTTGTATGAATTACGATATTTTTGTGTGTTCGTATGATAAATTAAGCACGTTTATACTAAGAACTGGTATCTGAGACGAAAGTGTCGAGAACATCCACACAATCACGTTCGCAAGTGCTAAATGATAGTGCAAGGCCATCGTATGCTCATCACTCATACATAGAGCAAAGGTGACGCGTCTCAATACCTGTCATTACGATGGATGAAAGTAGGAAACCGATGATGATGATAGGCAGGTATTGGAAGAGAAATGTGGGGCTAAATAATGGACAAAGCTGTCATAATGTGTGAGTGAAAGAGTTACTTGCATGATGATTTTGGAAGGTCGACAAGCCTTGAATTTAAATACCCGCAAATATTTGCACGCGCTAAGATAAGAAAATTTATTCAAGCACGTCACTTTATCAGTGATGATAATGAATGATCCTTTCTCCTTTCGGCGCCGCGTACAGTACGGAGGCCGTGTTGTACTTTCCAACAGCGAATATCCGTCGTAAATATTCTCAATGTTTACCTTTTAAGGACGTCTCGGTAGTCGATACCGTGCCGATTCCCAAGTACCGTTGTTTGGAAACAGCATATCCTTAGAAGGACACTGATGGCAAACTAAAGTTGTTGAAAACTGGAAATCAATCGCATGCATGTTTAATGTTGATACCTTTTCGCTAGAGCTACAGACGCAAACGTAGTTGGGGTTGCAGTAGGCGCAGTCGCAGTCGGCGCACTCGCTCCAGAAGATCTCGCCGTTGCAGCCGAGCCGGCCGCCCGTTTCCACGTCCACCCACGTCGAACGCTTCATCGGGATGATATCCTAGTACCACTCGCTATTATCCACACAGTCAGAATCCCTCAAATCCAAGCATCACAAGTCCGACACAATCCTCAGAGAATCCAAAACACCACTTTCAAAGTCGTTCACTTTGCAACAGTTTAACAACTGCAGGCTGTTCAAGTTAGCAATCACGATTCAAAACAAAGGATTTGGCACGAGTTCAATTTTCATACAAATCGGGGTCACGAAAATTAAACGTGTGAAAATCCGCGGGATAAACACAACTCATGGACTGCGCTCCGTATCGAGTACCAGGAGAGTATGAATCGCGCGGAGTTGGTGGTCGCGGGCGGCAGGACCGCCACGCTACGGCTCATCGGACAGACTGCTCTACGCTGCGTAGCGGCGGAGCGGCGCGGCCGGCGCAAGGCCTGCAGACGAGTACACGGCCACTGCAGACCCCAGCATTCGCCGCCGACTAGGAAATCCTTCATCAACTCTAACTTTACCAGCAACATTTTATTGCACACAAAGTTATGCAAATCAAAACAATACCCAAAGCAAACCGAGAAGAAAGATGACACCGGAGATAATAATAATACGTGAGAATGAGTTTGTCAACCTCGATTTATGAAACTAGACCAGACGATTTTATACGAAACGCTACAATATGTCGTAATAATGGAGATTAGCTTGAGCCTAAACGAGTTGAAGTTAAAAATATTCACAAGTTGAAACATAAGTATTAAGTAGGCTGTGGTATGCGTTACGCTGAAAAAAATAATCAAGGAGTGAACCAGTCCATGAAACTGAATCACTTTTTGCAAGGATAGTTGAAATATTATGAAAACAAAAGATTGGATCTCCCTTCTAAATTATTACTTTGACTCTGACATATTTTAACTGAGCTTCAAATAATTTCCATACATTCCATAATAGGTATACGACCTAGGTACACTTGAAATATTTTCGGCACTTTTGTTTATCCTGAATACTATATGAAAAAACTTGAGGTATGATGGCACATCCTTGGTGACATGATGATGCAACGGGTTTTCATAGCACACATTTCAGGGCACTAAACACTCAATAAATCACTATTTCATCAACTGATTGTAAACGCGTTTACGAAACTGGTTCATCGGGTCCCACATAATGTCTTTCGTCTTTCGTCTATCGTGGTAAGAATCCCGTGACTATAACGTACACATCAGAAAACTCGAAAGTTTAAAAAGGACGCCGACATTTCTGAAACTCGAGACGGTTTTGAAGTAGGTATTTGGTGCAACGGGTGCAAGGCGCGACTGCGACGAACCGCGTACTGGGCGAATTGCAAGTATAAACAGCGCAATTGAATCTGAGATTGTTGACAAACATCGGCATAAACACACATTCTTCGGCCAGGTGTATACCTAATACCTGACACGAATCGGGGTTACTACGTCATCATGAAATAATGAAAAAAATTTAAAAATCTATGATAAAAGAAATATTTACGCAACAATCTTAGTTCATTTTAAACCTTTTGGATTTTACCACTATTTGACTAGAGTGCGCATTGAGATTAGAAAGTATCAAACTTATAGATAGATACTTAATATTGAAATGCGTTTTCATTTAACAAATAAAGTGTTTGACATGCTAGATGCATTTCTATATCATGTACCTAACTGGATTTTCTCACAGTTTTGTTCAAATAAAACAATGCTTTATTAAAATTACTCAACGTTAATCTAATTTTAACAAAGCGTTGAGCAATTATCATAACAAGTTGTAGTTGCTGTTAAGAATTTTACACTTTTTGCGTTTTGGAGATGTAACAATGAAGAAATATATCGACGCTTGAAAGGCAAAATTATCTAAGCGACATCAGAGTAACTTTACAGGAGAGCAGTTTAAAGTTTGGATTTTCAGAAAAAAAATCGTATAAATTTTTGTGATAGTCCTAGAAGCCTAGTTTTTACATATTTGTTTTTTTATTTTTTTACCTAAATTTAAGTATACATATCAATAAAGAATAATGCTTAGTTTTAGAGTTAGTGTCGCTTAGTCAAAAATTACCTAAAAATAAATACAGGCAAATTTGACTAACCGACAAGCTGGGAATGACAAAGGTACGGTAAAATGTTAATAAACACCTTTTTTAAGAATTTACGACGTAGTAAAAGTTGCCTAACTAACATCAAAAATACTTCGAATTTGAGGCAAAACTACTTAGGTTACAATTTTATACTAAATTCTTCCCGGCAATTTGACTTAACTAACATTTGTTACAGAGAATTTACCTAATTATTTAATTGAAGTGTTATAACAATAACAACAAAAATCAACACTAATGTACATAGAGGCCTATTTTAACTAGGATCATCATCACATTAGCCTATAGCAGTCCACTGCTGGATGTAGGCCTCCCCCAGGGTACGCCACAAGGCACGATCATCCGTATTCGCCATCCATTTGCTACCAGCCGGTCTTTTTCATCGCCATCGGTTCATCTGGCCCGTGGGCGCCCAAAGCTATGCTTGCTGAGGCTTGGCCTACACTCGAAAACCCGATTACAACATCGTCTATCGTTTCTACGTCGGTCTCTGAGTGATACATAGCCGGTGGGACAATTTATTTGTCAGATTTCACGTCTCGTCTCCGTTAGTCATCCATCACCGTACATGATAAGACACTCTGATTGAACATCTTGGTCTAGAGGTATGGTGACAAAGGTGGTTCCAGAATAAGACGAAACTTCCAAAATGCTACCCAGCACAACTTCACTCTTCTGGTGATTTCAGCCTCGAAATTGTATCTTCCTAACTGCAATGTTTGCCCAAGGTATTCATACTTCTGGACAACTTCAAAGTCTACCTACGTCCTACACCTACCACGGATATTGGCTCAGGAACGACTTCATGTTCATTCGAAATTATCTTGCTCTTGACCAAGGTCATCCTGAATTCAACATGCTTCGAGACCGTATATAAACAGGACAGCATTTTTTGCAGATCCTGAATCAATTTGGGCATTATGACTATGGCGTCGGCAAAGCGGAGATACATAAAATATTCGCCGTTGACTTTGATACCCAACTCATCACACTGTCAGGTTTTGAAGACATCCCATGGCATTTTGGTGAAAAGTTTTAAAGATAAAACGTCATCCTGTTTTATATTACGGTGTAATAGTATGGACCTTGTTTTGTGGTTTTGTACTTGAACGGGGGTCTTCGCCAATAGACTTTTCCAGCATCCCACATACAGCCATTCGACTAGGCACGGCTGCAAGAACACCAGAACAGCCCAGGTTTCTTTCGAGTCAAAAGCTTTCTCGTGGGCTACAAAAGCCATAATACGCAACGGTTGGTTGAACTCTTCTGACTTCTGTATTTTAGGATGTAGTCTATTTGTACTAAAGCCTTTACGATACCCTGCCCATCCCAGTGGTCGTAAGGCGTCAAATCTTAGTCGTTTTATTACGATCTCGAGAAAAGTCTATAAGACGTAGCTCAGTAGTGTGATCATCATCATCATTAACCATTCAGCGTTGTCCCATTTGCTATTACGGAGATAAAATTGTCTTTTTAACTCATCAAATCCAGGTTTTTCATTAGCCATTAGCCATTCCTACAAACACCTTGGAAATTTCGTCTGCCCAATCCGAAAGCCCATTACTATTTCTGAGCCACTATCATAATCTTTTTTCGAGAGTCGCTTTGAATGGTCTGGCATCAATATTTGACGGTTTCTAGCTACTGGAACAGACCGGGCACTGTGGACCACATTCATGCTGTACGGAAGGTTTTACAGAAATCAGAATAATATGACCAACCGCTTTGTGTGGCTTTTGTGGACTACAAGCAAGCCTTCGACTTCATCGAAACCTGGGCTGTTCTTGAGTTTTTGCTACGTCGCCAAGTCGACTATCGATATCCGCACTCCACAGATACTGAGAAGCCTGTAATTAATAGCAACGATATGTGTTTCAGTATATAGCCATTCAAAGTAACTAAAAGTATAAGGCATTACTCTGCGGAAGTCCATCTTGTTGAAAGTGATAGATATGTTTTGCTTCTTCCGCACTTATGAGTGAACCACACTCGCGACCGCAACTTACAAGTGACACACGTCTCCAACATCACAACCACCGTTTTACACTCTACAGGTATACTTCCACGGAGTATCCTCAGGAGATCATCGACAGTCACGTTCCGAGGACCGACTAATATGTAACTACCCTGTCGATTAAGTTGCGGTCGTACGTGTGGTTCACTCGGCAGCATAACTTGCCATCATAAGTGCGGAAAAAGCTGAACATATTTCTGTCACTTTTAACAAGGGCCATTCAACTACTGCGAGGTGTAAAACAGGGTGACATTATATCGCCCAAACATTTCACCAATGCGCTTGAAGACCTTAGCATGGAATGAACTGGACAATTTCGTCAACAGTGAATACCTCACAATCTCCGCTTTGCCACCTACATGGACATAATCATAAGAGATGAACATAGAATCGCGGCAGGTGCTGTCAAAGGTGTTCAGTTTAAATACGGCCTCGAGGCGTGATGAACTTGGGATGAATTTGAAAAGACCACGGTCCAGCTCAATAGCATATCTCCGTCGAAGGTGTAGTAGACCTTGAAATTGTCCAAAAGTATTAATACCTTGGGCAAAAATTGTACTTAGAAAAAGATAACATTGAGGCTGAAATCTCCAGAACAATGCGGCTGGACTGGGTAGCATTTGGGAAGACGTATCTTGTTCTGGAGTCACCCTCGCCGCAATAAGGTGTTTGGTCAGTGCATCTTACCTCTCATGATGAATTATGGAGCAGAGATATGAAATCTGAGAGTAAAACTGGGACACTGGTTACATGTCATTCAGAGAGGGGATGCTATGCTAGGGATCTCGCTAATATGTCGAGGTTAATGCGGAACGATTATTCGAAGACCAAAGTAACGGACATTCTGGAAATAGAAGTGTAGCAAGCTGAAGGGTCAGTGGTCTGGCCACATCTGTCGTAAAAGCGATTGACGAAGGATTAAGCGGGTTCTCGAGTGGATGCTACGCCCAGAAAGAGAAATGACTTGAAGAGAGCAGCTGGTAAGGACTGGATGGTAAACGCAAGGATTTTACCTTGTGGCGTACCCTGGTGAGGCGCACGTTTAGCAGTGGACTGTTATTATAGGCTAATGTGATAATGACCACAGAAGTAGGTAACGAGCTAAGAAACTGAATGAAGCGAATGAACAAAATTTATTTATAATCTGATTTATTTGTAAATTCTACTGAAAGTTTTTTGACTTGTTACATGAAAAGTGCATTCGTCATATTTGGCGACATCGTAATCGAAGCACGCGTGTGCATCCAAAGCGACGCCCTGCCATGCACTGAACTATCTAAGTAACTTAAACTCTAGATTCACTGTTTGCACAAGCGACTGTTCGTGTGTCATCCGTTAGGAGTAACCAACATTTTTATGTAAACTACTTTAAATAAAAATATTCCAAGCGCCTGTACGTGATGCTACCATAGGTTCTAACCGACATTGTGTAATCGTATTTGGTCAAGTAAAAATTATCTAAATAAGAAAACAACCTTTGAAAACGGCGGGTAAAAATTGACTAAGCGACAATCAGATTTATTTTCAAGACAGGAAATATATACTGAACCAACCGAAAAAAGAAAAAATATAACAGGCATTTTTAACTAAACGCCAAGCACGCAGGAAAACGGGTATGCAAAAATTACTTAAGTGATGAAAAAACGAGATCTTTGTAAGGAAAAAAATAGCTATGCGCCTTACACTGTGTTGTCAGATTGAGGCAAAATTTACTAAGTGGAGAAAATACTGTACGAAGAGAACGGTAAAATTTGACCAAAGTCAAATTTAGCATTATTTAATTTCGATAACCACCAAATTTTCAAAAATGGTCAAAAATCGTGTCGGTTAGTCAACCGAAAAAAGTGAATTTTCGCGAATTTCAAAATGTCTAAGCGACAAAAAAGTCATCGTAGAGAGACGTAAGTAGGACCAAACGACGCAGAAAAATCAGGCGATTCCAACAATGTATATAACTCAATTTGGCCAAAAATGTCGCTTAGATAATTTTGCCTTTCAAGCGTCGATATTCAGTAGTGTCATTGAAATGCCTACACAGCTTGTTTAAGACTAATTTATTGATTATACATAAAGCAAGAACTGATCCAATTGCTTTATGTGAAAATTGACTCTGCAAACAGAGCTTTGCATATTTTATACAATTTAATTTCTATTTTCCTCAGAACCTCGGATAGGATGTTTAACATGTATGAGTTTGCTAATCCTGTAACCATTTTGCGAGGTTTCACGATCCAGTACCTGCATGAGCTGAATTGAGCTGCTTACAGATATAATCCTCTCTCGGAACTCATGTTTTTGTATTTGGGTTAGTAGAATGGCTGTTTTTGTGCAATTTGCAAGAGCAATGTCTGATGGACGTAGATTTTTCTAATGCGATTCTGATGTTGGCATCAATCTTGGGATTCAACTGTAATTTTATAGACAGCTCGTGAAGTTCCGCTTAAGCGAATGCTTCCTAGAAATCATTCAGATGATTTATTTCTTCTCCATGCAGGAATAGTTATCTGTGTAGTAATGAGCACCTACACAAAAAAACGTGTGTCGAAACATAGAAATTAGATTTATCAATTTTATATCAAGATATAAAAAAAAAACCCACGCACAAGGTAGATTTTCTAATGCCCTTCAAGTTCACGATCACAAATTATGTTCTCTTGAACAGGTGTGGGGTGTGGTGTGGCTAATTATTATAATAAAAATATTCGAAATGTTCAAAACGAACTTTCAATTTCTATAGGTAATGTGTAGTCAGAGAGATTTCTACACAGCTGATCAGCTGAGTAGGGCGATTCCGTGATGTTTAAATTATTCAGTGAATTCGGCGGCTACATTGTTCACACGCTTTAAGAGTATGTTCTACCTATTTGGGGCAACACAGTACGTGCTTGGAAAACTATCTGAAGCAGAAACGCGAGCTTAATTTCTACACAGATGAAAGTGCTAGTACCTACCTACCTACAATAAAATGTTAGACTTTCATTTAATTTCGCCATACAGAAGTCCTTCAATGAAATGTTAAACTTTCGTTGGATTTCTCAACACTCAGCAGTCCTGTTTTTTATAGAAGCTTTAGCGAAGTATGCGGTAATGAAATACTGGTCCTGTGAAACTGGTTCTACTTATTCTGATTCAAAGCAAGTGAGTTCGCTATGCAAGGTGATTGGAGCTTGCAAATTGACTGTATACTGGGGACGTGAAACTCGTATTCGTAGTAATAGACAAACGTAAAAAATATATCAGAGCTAATAAGTGTGCTGTCCTAAAACCCATGCTCATGTACGCTGAAAGATCTGCAAGAGGCTAATGAAAGCCATCGCCGCCGTAACAACAAATTGGTCCAAATTACTGTGATCCTGTTACTATTGACTGGACGAGGAAGAATAAACATTATAAAACCTTGATAGGATCCGAATCGAATAGGTTCAACTCAAATCAAAAGACTCGAACGCAAGTTAATATCCGCGATTTTCAAATTATTTACCACTCTATAAAGATTTGAACGGCGTCGACAGCAATCATGACAACAGCGCAACTGGCATCAACTTACCTATCCAGTCCAGTATAGAAGGTACTACCTATTTATCCTATAAAACTCATGCTAAAGAAGTAAAATTATACCAAAGAACTGTCGACCTTGATCATCAACCAAGATATTTAAGCAAACATTGATAGTCGGAAGATAGAAAACGAATAATAGCGGTCAGTAGTAGGTCATACTACTCAATTCGACCGACGAATTCAATAGTCAATACTTTATAATGATCCAGCATATTTTCCTTTGATAAAAAAGACTGCTCAGTCATCGTTTACGTTTTTATACCGCAGCATTGAACTTGGCTCTTCCAAGATTAATTATAGTCAGTCAGTACAGAGTGAAGAAATTGAGAGATTTCTATATGAACAAGTCGAATTTTTAGATGGAGTAGAAAATTTGCGATGGTTTCTCTTGTAGAGTGAAGTTGTGCGTAAGCACGCTATGATTGAAATCGTCAAAACTACTTACCTACAATCAAAGTCATGAAGAAGTCTTGAAAATAACTAAGTTTCATTAAATTCTCTATGGTGCCATGGTGGTTAAATTCTCATGATTATATGTTTTGTAATATGATTAAATAGAACTTTGACTCTACATCCTGTATATAATGAGTATTAATTTTGTCTATAACTCTAGACTCAACTCAACTGTATAGGAAGTATAATTGCAGAGAAAATTCGAAGTAAGTACTACGGAGTACTACCTTACCTACCACGAGTACCTACAGAATTTGTTCAGAAGCGCTACAGGTATTTGCACCCGGACTTAGAGGTAGAACTGCTTGTGATTATAGAGTGGACGAAACATGTCTACCTTTTTTGGTGTTTGAATGGATCCACATTTTCTTATTGCTGCCATGCCACTAGGACACGACGTGATAATATGAATATGACGTTGTTCAAATAAATTGGATTCAGTTATCAGATATTGGATAAATAGAATATAACTGTTGACATCGACTCGACGAAGAAGAATTTGAAATGGATTACCTACAAATCGGAATTCAAGTATTTTTAGAATGTTTAGTTTGCATTCTTTTTACGTTACGACACAACCGTCTTTAGAAAGAGGGAAGTGTCACAAAGCCTATGTTTTTGTGATTTGCCTATAAGGACAACGTATGCAAATCCTGCACCAGTATCGAGCGAATGGCAGTGTGGGTAGAAGGAACTAGCCCAAACCGTAATGAAAGACCAACGGTTAAGTCACTGCATAACGTTACTTTGCGGTATTAATAGAGCTTTGATTGATATAATATAACTAAGCTCGCTCTGTATGAGTAGGTCAAATTACAACTAAGTAAGTAAGTAGGCTTATTTAAGTATATTTACCGTACATACCTGAATAATTATAGCACCTTAATACTAGTACACCATGAAACTGGTGATCTTATAAAATAATCGTGTGGCATGTTTGTAAAATAGGTACTCTACCGACCGAAGAAGCCTTCTAAAACTTAAAATTTCGTAATTCAATCTCGGCAGCGTAAAAGAATTTTTACTTCAAAATCATAAGAACTTTGACATTTTTGAACGAGCAGTCCAGGGCCAAAGACCCTGCCAAATAAGGCCAGCGGTGGGCGAACGGCATTTGGGCTGGCGACTAACATTTTGCGACGAGACTGACCATTACAGCTTATATGGCAGAACGAGGACTAGATTTCTGAGATTCGAGGCAAAGTATGCGTAGGTTATTTTATTATATGACTTTATTATAAAAACGATCATATAGAAACACTGGAACCAAACTGAAGTTTTAACAGCTGCTTTAAAGAGGCATTCGGAAGGCAGATTAGCGAGGGCAGTGCAAGACATTGCATTCACAGATAACGTTGTTGCTCATGCAACGGATTTCACCTTTAGTCGTGAGACTTGAGACGTAAGACATGAGACGTGCGTCACGTGCGACATCAAGACGCTTGAAAACGTTTCAGAACAGCCAAAGCTACAAGTGAGACGCGCCTAGCATTGGTGATGGCTGACGATCACTTCACACTGTCTTGGTCCTACAGATGTTATCTGAAGTCTCAAGTCTAGGTACTCTACGGAGCTTGCGCCTTACAGCTCCAGAAATCTCTCTCTCCTACACGTTGATTAAAATCGTCAACATAGAAATCAACGCATGTTTTACAAAGATACCACAGGCCTTTGTTCCGCCACACAACCAGCAATTATAACCGAAGAGATTTGTTGATTCCCATACAACCATGTTCTCATGAGAAAAGCAACATAATAGATCACTGATGTAGGACCACCGGTGTTCAACAAACATGTTCTACAACGGGATGGCGGCAAAAACAATAACAATACAGTGAACGAGAACTATGTGCTAGAAGTATGTATTTACGAGGCTTATTACCAAGGAAGCAGCGGGTAGCAAAATAGCCGTGAAGTCAACGCTTTAACGATGTAAGCTCTTATTACCGCACCGATAGGACTCTTTAAGCTATCGACAAAAACACCTAGACCTCCCGAAGCTACAATCTCCTATACTACACGTTCCGCTTACAAAGGACGAGGAAGAAACTGTGGATCTTTGGAAGCTGGTTTTGAAGAGCAGACAACACTTAGTGGTTACGAGTGGCCATCGATAAGTATGTTCCCATGATGATGCGATCGGCGTAGTGATGCGGAAAATGTGAGAGGATGTGGACACATTGTACTTGCCAGAATTGTGTACTGTGGACATGACAATAGGGAACGGGCAGGGTGGTATGCCGCAACGCAAGCATGCAAGCTGGAAGCAGGTCAACATGTTGTATCATACAGATTTTCTATCATTATGCTTATGCTCTATGGCCAGGCAGGACGGTCGTAAAACTGGACCAAATCCATTTGGAACACTATTTCGCTTCAGAACTTACATGTGCCGACTCCAAATCATGTTAGGATAAAGGCAAGTAGATGCTAATATGGCCTATACGATCTCCAATATTAAAAATATAAGAAGTAATAATAATTTATTGTAAAGTACATATGAATCACATATTTCGCAAGTTTGTCTCACAAATGTTAAGATGTAGATAATCTTAATCACGAAATTGATATTTCAATAACTTGATGAGTTTTCGGTCAAATTCCCAGTGCTAGTGTAGCACAATAAGTCTATTGTTGATCATGACATAATCGATTTACGTTCTTACGATCGAAAAGATGTGAGATAACAGTCACTCACCTTGAGAAAAGAATGCCGCGCTTAACAACTCACGTTCAAGTTTATTACCCGACAGTGCAAAGTAAAGATCAAGTTTTCATAGGAATGCAAGTTGTTCAGTGTCATGGTTGGCATTCAGAGTTTCAGTTTATGCCATCCTATGTATTGGGATTTCAATGCACTCACGGTGCTATATTGTAAGACAACTAGTAGTAGATGTCGCTAAAACTGTCGCTTTGAATCAAGCAACAAAAGGTTTAAAATTTCGTGAGGGTCGGCGCCGCCAGTAGCTCAGTTGGCAGAGCAGTAAGACGGTACCTCACGGTCTTGGGTTCGAGCCCCGGCCGAAGATAACCTTTTTCAATTTCCTTTTTAATTTGTGCCATCCTGTCTTTCTATATCAGCAGTGTAACTGGCTGGAAGTAACCAAAAATTAAAATTGCTGGTACGGTGGTCATACCTACTACCTGATTAAGCTGAAATGAAGGCGAAACAATTTAGAAATACTTTTAACTTTGATAGTAATCTTTACTTTCCGTAACGACTATGCAACTGTATAATAAAATAGCCTTTCGTTTATGGTTTGATTCTTCTCACAATGTGTAAAAGAAACGAAACTCTGTATCCTCTGTGGAGAAAGTTCGTGGTCCTCTTTGATAGGGTCATTGACTTTGTTGTTTTGGCTTCCAACTTGGATCAAGTTTTAAATGAAATCGTATTATTTTATTGTTGTACCTACTGTAGTAATATATTTCTAACTTATTCTTAAAACTCCCAAGTTTTTCCGATCCTACAGGTTCTATGATAAAAAAATTGTACTGAACGGATATCATTAAAAGCTTTATACCTATTTACTTGGAACCAATCACGCGATTCAATGGGATTCTGAGCACGAGCTACAATTCAATTAAAATTCCTTAGGACCCTGATGCCAGGAAGAAAATCGTTCTCCAGGATCTTAAACCTCGTTAGAAACACATCATTCAAGAACCGACGGAGCAAAATGAAGTTAAATGTGTTTTATTATGGTTTTATCTTTTGCATGCGTAATGTTTCGCTCTAAAAGAACCTCAAAATAGATGTCTAAATTATTTTTCAAGCGAGAAAAGGCTATAGCAGAATGATGTGTTATGTAATAAAATAACCCTCCTTCAGAAGCAGACGGGTAAAAAGTCTCCAATCTCAGTCTCTTGACGACTTCCACTTTTTTAATGAAATACAGCTATAGCTTATCAATTTCTCTACAAAAAATCTCATTAAATTACATGACTTGAGGTGCAGTGCCCATCAATATAGGAGCTGCTGTAAAAACCAGTCGATTGACTTCTGATGGAAGGTTCCTATAGGTAATACATACGAATAACGTTGGATCGTTACATTAGCTTCTAATATACCTAACTTAGCTATATGGTTCTGTTAGAACGTGGGATAATGAATAATGACTACAATTTGTAGGAGAAAAAATTTGATGATATTCCCATAATAATAAATGTAGAGACCATTTAAGTTCTTTGGTTTCATAGACGTAGGTTCATGCAATTTGACTCTACTAGGGTTATATCCTAGTAGTAACATATTTTTTACAAACCTGAAATGTATCGTTATAGGTTATTGTGTTTAAAACGCAACATAACAAATGTCTGAGCTTCTACGACCAGCAGTGAGCTGCAACAGGATTACTTTCTGTTGAGTTAAAAGTAAGCTTTTTTATTCGTAATAATACCTATCAAAACAAAAATTTTGAAAATACTAAATTGACGTTGAACTCTATACCAATTCAACTTAAATTCTATGACCATTTTAGACAGTGATGGTTCTGAATTAGCTGCTATGACGACAGCGACACATTTACGGATACTTCATTAAATCCGCATTGAGGGACGATAAATCTTACATTGCGAAATGTCTAGAGCTGGTGAGTTTCTGGACGTACGTACTCGTAGGTAGCGAGATGTATGAATTATTCATGTATTGTGACACAGAAAGCTGGGTAAAGGAGCGTGTTGTGGTCCAGAAGATATGGTAGGAAGCTGGCTGTAAAGTAATTATGATAAAAGACTAGAAACCTGGCTTAAGTTTATGTCCAGGTATTAAGAACTTTTGTAGAAATGGTTTTCAAACACGGATGCAATTTCCAAACAAAAACCTTGTTCTATACAAAGTTGAGAATTATATAGGGTGTAATTTTATTAGTGGCGGATCCGTTAAGGGTGTGTTCTGTCAATGAAACTGAACAGATTTCCCCAAGGAACAAGGGTCGAAATATGAAAAATAAATTGGCTCTTCCATACAAATTGACCCGGCCGGCCACACACACTTAGTATGTTAGTATGGGAAGACCAAAATTTTTTTTCGTATTTCGACCCACGTTCCTTGGGGAAAGTTGTTCAATTTCATTGATCCGCCACTAATAAAATTGCATCCTATATAATCAATTTGTAAATTTTATAACGTTGTTGTACACTAAAGTCTTTAATAACAAAAATAGTCCAGGTAACAAGTTCAAGAGCCTGCAAAGTTGCGAGACGTTGTTTTTCAATTTCTCAAATGTCTATTTAAAGGAGGCAAAGCAATTATGTGCAAATAAGGTTTTAGGAATTTACCCCTTCCAAAACGAAGTTCGAAAGTCCAATTCTCAACTTGGCGATTGACGCAAACATATTCTCGTTGATCACAGATTAAGGACAACATGATTTTCTCCTATTTGCTCGGAAATGGCTTCATTACTTTAAAAAAAGAATACGTCAATGGGCTCATTTATGTAGTCAAGGCGCAGAGGACTGTAATAGAAATTGCCGGACTAGGCCGGTAATAAAAGGGTTCTTAAACTTCACACTTTCGTGTTTAGGTGTTTTATGGAACACAATTTGTTTGAAGTTTGAAGGCTGAATGTGAATTTCCCGCGCATTCTTTATGAAACGGAACGTAACCAAAACCAGCGCATGCGCTTTGCGAACTTTAGAAGTTACGAAGTGTCAATTTTGTCAAAATTAAATATTTATTATTTATGTTTCCTTGCAAATTGGAGAAAAGTACTATACGAACCTCGGCCGGTATAACAATTTCTGGTCTCGTTTACTTTAGAAGACCTCGACTTCGTCTCGGCCTTCCAATGCCACTCGACCAGAAATTGCCATATACTCGGCCTGTGACGTAATGTACTATTACAGTAGGTATTTTTGCACTCTGTTCTATCTATTCGATGCAAGAAAAAAAACTGCTTCATATCTTTGACTTTTGGTGTACCGTATTGACACTTTAACCGCTGAGCCATTGAGCTGCATTTATATAAAACTTTACCTATACTATACCTAGAATTCGTGAAGAAAACAAGCTTTTGTTTTCGCTGTCATCTTAGCCTGACATGTTACGGAGAACAATAGAAATAAATATGACATAACCTAACCAGTTTGTCAAACTTATAGAGACAAAGAACAAGGTTTTGACATTGATCTCATATTAACACACCCACAGAGATAAAACGCCCACGCTATCATAAATATGAATGGCGTATTGATATTGAGTTATTCGATCGATTGGCATTTCATCTTAGGGTCAGCCTGTCACCTGTCGCCTCTCGCCTTGATGGTAGCATTCCTCAGGAGCGGGAAGCTTCAAGCATAGAATACTTAATGGTTCAGGTCTTTAGGAACCTCATTGATCCTAAGTCTGTCAAGTGCTCTCACAGCTATTATGGGAAAATTCACATAGATGTAATAAAATATTTGCACATTGCAAATATTGCAATGCTCCCAGGGGACAGATTTGAGTATATAACCTTTTCATCATCTAACCAAATAACTTCTTTGTCAGTCTCTATAAAATTGAAAAATCTCAACCTGTATCAGCTAGCTGAGTGAGTTAGACACAGGTAAGTAAGTATATTCACTTCTATTTTGTAGTTGCACGCCATATAAGTAGTATAGCTAGTAGGTAACAAAAACTCAGCTGATCGGTGATTTGTATGGGACTTATATTTTGTTCTCATAGGTATTTCGAACCATGTTCCATGAGGAAAATTGTTCAGTTTCATGAGTACCTTTTGACCTGTTTTCGGCTTGTTATACCCTTTTTTAATTTCCTATATTAGTTCTTTATATACGTACCTAATTTCATTCTATCTTTTCCTGACTTCCTGTTAAATGTAGGTACCTATCTCAACTATATTTTCGTATTTGCGGCATAAGTCGGTTAGTAGTTAGTGCACATTGGCACAGTGCATCCGAATTCAAATCTTATGCGTTTCTTCCGTATCCGCGTTCATCGGTGAAAGTTATTTTATTAGTTAGTTTCGTTTAAACAATGAAAAATAGAAAGTTACACTAAAGACTACACAGTAAATCTCTTCAAATAATTCTTTCCTTGACTTGATTCCGATTTTGTGATAATTGTTCTTTCTGCTCTGTTAGCTGTATCGTTGCTATATTTTACTGCTAGACTTGTTACGTAATGAGGTCAACGCCCGATAGCCTACTATTTGTCAACGTAATCTACAATGCTCCTGCGCTGATGAGAGGCCGTCGACCTTTGCCCTGCACCTCGGCAGTATGGAACTTAATTCAATTGCCTTGATTGGCTGGGCAGCTGCCGAGCGAAATCAATTTGGCACCTTTTCGCTCTACCTGGTATTTGACCTGAATTAGAGTGTGAGTATGTTGTTGTAATCATGTTAGGGTATGGGATGAGATAAAAGAAAGATTACCTATCCAATTTTTATAGACATGCATGCCCAATTCTGTTTAATAGAATCGTTCGTCGAATCAGAGACCCAACAATACGAAAAAAATGAGAGCTTATTAATAATATGAAGGATGAGAATGACAGAGCTAGAAGAATACCTAGGAAAATTATGTAAAAATTATAGACGACTCATAAATAAAAAGTGCAAGAGAGAATGAAAAGTGAACTACTTACGGCCAATGCATATGATCCATTACGACTCCAACTAAAATGACGATTTACTAAAATGATGTTATCTGGTTGAAACAAAACAATGAACTGCGAATTGACAATAAGCCTGTTAGTTTGCTTAGCATTCAGCTTTAGCAAGTGCATTACTAAACTACAAGCATTAGCATTAGCCGATGGTAATGTTATACAGTTTGAACTGTCTATGCATAACGTCCAACAGGAGTTAGTCGACCAAATCTGATTAGCATTCATTTTGTAAATTATTCTTGAAGCAATATGCATAAGATTATTTGGTCGGGTTTTTGCGGATGCGATGTTGCGTGGTGAAGACAGGGAGTGGGAAAATGAGTTGGTAGCACGAAAGACGCACGGGGTTTATATAGTGACATTGACATACCTATTAAGTAGTACCTAGGTATATCTAGTGTAACTTAGCGGCCCTCAGAGCCCTACGAGACTTACCCTAGATCCCCACCTTATAAGTAGGTGTAGATTTTAAACATTGAACGAATTACAAAAAAAATACTGCGCCTCAGAAAAATATAATAGGTAGATTAGAGGAAGAGTTGGATAAAAGAATGTGACATTATATTTCTGTGAATCCAAGTTAAATTCACCAAGAACTCTAATGTCATATTTGCAAATAAAATAGTTCAATTTGAATTTTAAGTTCAGAAATAATATAAATTGTCATATCAACTTTCGTTACCTACAATATATTTCCAATGTCGTTCATTTCTATAGTCATGGTATGTTACCACTTTCGCTTCTGCCATTCTACAAAAGACCGGCGTAGTGAAGATTGGTTCGATGACAATGACGAAGTTCTCAGGGCAGCATTCGACAAACATCGAGAGCTCCTGCGACAGCATCATCGGAGAGGTGGAAGTGTAGCGGCAGTCAAAGAAAGTGACCAAGAATTACGTAGGCTGTCTCGGCAAATAAAAGACAAGTGGTGGCAAGAAAAAGCTTGTCAGATGCAGTGGCTTGCCGATACAAACCAGCTTGGGGAGTTCTACTGCGAGGTGCGTAAACTGACAGGTACGCCCCATAGAGCAAAAGTGCCTTTGAGGTCTCTGGATGGCTCGCAACTCTTGACCAGCAAAGAGGATGTGCTCAAACGGTGGGCTGAACATTTTAACGATCTGCTTAACGTAGATCGATCAGCTAACCTGCATCACATCAGTTTATTACCTCAACTCCCCCTAGCCACTGAGCTGGACGAGCCCCTGTCGTGTGATGAGGTTGTTACTGCCATCAGACAGCAGCATAATAAACGGGCGGTTGGCATTGACCTTATACCAGGCGAAATACTTAAATATGGCGGTGCGGAGCTGCACTCGATGGTATGGAAACTTTTGTTCGAATGTGGGAGGAGGAGCGAGTCCCGGACGATTTTAAAGTGTCTCGCATTAGTGCCCTCTACAAGAACAAAGGTGACCGTTCTGACTGCAACTCGTACCGCGGTATTTCGTTATTATCGGTCCCCGGAAAGGCCTTTGCAAGAGTCCTATTAAACCGCTTGAAGGACTTATCAGAAAAGATTCTGCCCGAAACCCAGTTTGGCTTCCGACCTGACCGAGGCACATGTGAAGCTATTTTCTCGGTACGTCAACTGCAGGAAAAAGCAGAGAACAAGGTCGTCAGTTGTACCTCTGCTTTGTTGACCTGGAGAAAGCGTTCGACAGTGTGCCTCGTGAGGCTTTCTGGATGGTGCTAGGAAAACTGGGGTGCACGGAGAAGTTTGTGCGCCTCCTGAGACTCCTGCATGACAATATGCAGTGCTGCGTCTCTGTAGACGGTGAACAGTCTGATTTTTTCCCGTCACCTGTGGGGTGAAACAAGGGTGCGTTCTAGCGCCCACACTGTTCGCCTTATACTTTGCGGTAGTAGTCAAGGAGGTCCTAAATACTGTCTCCGAAGGAGTCCGCATCCGCTTCCGCACTGATGGCAGTCTTTTCAATCTGGCTAGACTTAAGGCGCGCACCAAAGTCTCGCATGCACTTATTACTGAAATTATGTATGCCGATGACTTGTGCTTTCTTGCAGAATCCCCAGAAGGCCTACAACAACTGATGACCGTTTTTCACCAAGCATGCTGCAAATTCGGCCTTAAGATTAGTGTCAAAAGACGGAAGTGATGTCCTTGGATACACAAGGTCGTGAGACACTGACAATTAAGCTTGGTGAAGATATGTTGAAACAGGTTGACAAGTTCCGATATCTGGGGAACACTATTACAGCTAAGTGTGACCTTGATGCTGAGATCAATAGCAGAATCAGTGCTGCAGCTGCAGCATTTGGGAAGCTGCGTTCCAAGGTTTTCTGCTCGCACGACCTTAAACTAGCCACAAAAATATCTGTATATATGGCGATTGTGCTGCCAAACCTTCTGTACTCTTCCGAGACCTGGTGTGTGTATCGTCACCACATACGCACTTTGGATCGATTCCACCTCAAATGCCTTCGCACCATCATGAAGATCAGATGGTCCGACCGAGTGCGAAACACCGAAGTTCTAAGACGAGCCAATGTTGGTGGCATTGAAGCCTACTTAATGCGTCGACAGCTTCGGTGGTGCGGTCACGTATCCCGGATGGCGGATGAGCGAGTGGCGAAGCGCATCTTCTATTCTGAGCTAGAGGAGGGCAAGCGAAAGCATGGCGGTCAACTCCTCCGATTTAAAGATGTTCAGAAGAGACACATGAAAAGATGCAATATCGAACCCTCTCAATTTGAGGTTTTGGCAGCACAAAGGCCAGAATGGCGCGGTCTTGTAAAGAGGCGAATCCGCGACTTCGAGGAGCAGCGTAAAGCAGACCTTGACGCTAAACGCGATGAACTGAAGGCCCGTCCTCCCGCTGCCATTAACTACAATTATATCAATGGCAAACTCACGTGCCCACACTGTGCACGGGAGTTTACTGCCAAAATAGGCTACAATAGCCACCTACGAGCGCATCAGCGCCGACTTGATTAGGAGTAGAAGTGGTCGCCATGGCCGAAACCGGCCGGAAAGATCATCATCAGTCATGGTATGTTACCACTTTCGCTTCTGCCATGCTAGCCACCTAGCCATACATTATGGCGTTCCTGTCACCATAAACATGGCCAAGCGGTCGCTTTGAAATGCACGCCTTGGGTCGTTAAAGAAAATCACTCCGTATACAACTGTTATTGAAGTGTCAAGAAAATCGTATACTATTAGGAGTAGCTTTATTGCAACTATTGCTACCAGGTTTCACTTATGCAACTTGTCAGGTCTTCCCGTGGGAAGCGCAAATTATTGTTAGACAAATTATGAAAATTGCAACTATGCTCGCTCGCAATAATATGTGATACTAAAGTATCTCGATTTTTCTGATGAGAAGTATAGATCCGTCTCATTAGAAAAATCGAGACGCTTTCAATTTCATAGTTACCTAAACAAAATATGAAATCTATGAATTCAAGAGTTAAATTTAGGACAGTTATTATTATGATTTAGAAACCTCGTAAGACACACTTTTGAACGTTAATAGACATTTATACCCAATTACATAGGTACATACCTTATCAGACAATGTGATCCATACAAAACGTAGACTTGCTAAGTGTCTCGATTTTTCTGATGGGAAGTGTACATATATACTATATTGTGATCCATACAAAACGTAGACTTGCTAAGTGTCTCGATTTTTCTGATGGGAAGTGTACATATATACTATATCGCTCGCTATGTCTTAGAGGTTCAATCTCCCCAGTATCCTCTAGTAGATGGAAAATAATCTAAGTTCGTTACTGCAATGGTACGATTTTCATACCACGTAAATCTCTTGGGAAATCTTGCTATAAAACTTTTCATTACAAGTCGTCCAACGCTTTTACGACCGGGTATTAAAACTGGGCAGATGAAATTCGGTCCATCCGAAACTTGCGTAATGCGATGGTAAGAATTACTTTTAAATTAAACAAATATTACATAATTTTGAATAAAATTTCCCTTCGCCGCTTTGTATCGAATTCCACTACAGTGATCTAGTTTTCGGAAAATCATAAATATTCAATATATGTCTTCAGATAAAGTTTTATGTGGCATAAGCATAAGTGAGCATAAACTAGGCAAGTAAGCGTTCAAATCTAGATCTCTAGAGCAATTTTTAACAAGGAAATACTCAAAAATCACAACACAGTTAAAATTAAAAACGAGTTTTAAATCATCCCACATTTGGCCTTACCTTACCTTACTCTGAGTAAAGAGAACTAAAATCTCTCGACCTGATTGCTTCTGTTCAATGCCATGGCATAAGCAAATATTTATTGAATTTAAATGTCCGAAAAAAATATGATCAAACATTGCATTGTAATTTTCAATGTCATGAGAATTATATTTACCTACATACATACATAACGTGTTTTTATATGTACTGGTGAAATGCTGGCTGCTGTGTTATGTATTTGTTCTGCAGATAGTCCGTAGCAATCATGATTTGAATACCTTAAACATCCAAAAAATTGTGATCGTTTAAGTTGTTATGACAAGGCAGATTTACTGTGAGGAAAAGGAAAATCCAACCTATTATAGTTCTTCCAGGTGTTTATTTGATTTTTGATAGCTGTCTGGTAAATATATTTTTTTGTTCTTTTTACGAATATTTAGATTTCTGGCAAAAAGCAAATAAATTGTTGGAAAGATTAAATAAAGTACCTCATCTTTAGCTCATGTCCCATCGCCCTAGTTATTTTCCAAACAATCTCAAATTCCTTTTCCTACTAGGTAAGTCTTCAAATTTTTGTACGATCTATTTGTTATTATCTTAAAATGGTCTATTTAATAACATATCTTTCAAACTCTCATGTGTATACCAGATACCTTCATTAATAAAAGGATTACACACTACTTATTTGGGTCAGACGTGCCGTGATGGTGAAGCGCATAGATTTAACTGCTGCGTGGTTTGAAGACAGATTTGATTTAGTTAGACTTATAAGCACAGAAGGTTAATAGCTATTATGCGTGAGGATCGGTAAGGACAGACAGTGATATTTATAATACAAATTATTCTTGGGTTAGTCGTTATGCAAGTCTTTTTAAAATATCAAGTTACCAATTATTTGTTAGACTCACATCACAGAATATTAAGTATTCAGTATGATATGGTATGATCTCAGAGACTCATCTGCCTATATAATTTTAACTCCATATATACCTAACCAGAGTCGATTATACTTTTTATACCAAAACGTGACTCACATCACAGAATATTAAGTATTCAGTATGATATGGTATGATCTCAGAGACTCATCTGCCTATACAATTTTAACTCCATATATACCTAACCAGAGTCGATTATACTTTTTATACCAAAACGTGATAGTCTGACGACAACAACAAAATGACCCTTGCAAAGACGCTGAAACTTGATAGATAACTCGTTCGCACTCCCAACCTTTACTCCTAAGAAAATTCTCTGAAAGAAAAGGGTCTCCTAAGGTCTTTGACCTTTGCACTCGTTTCCCTTCATCCCTGTCACTTGAAGGGCTTCGGCACACTTTATGCGATTTCCACCCTTCCGTGATATAAGTAAAGCTCGCTAACATACTTAAACTTTTTCACCCTTTCGTATAAGACTTCCAGGCTTAGTAACGTATTCTTCAGGATAATGTAACAAAGTTATGAAAGGGATATTTTGAGATGACTTCTAAGTTAAAGAATTTAAAAGGCTAGAAGGTATTTTGTTAAAATTCACTCTGTGCATTCTTTTTCAAGTTAAATATTGTTACGCAATAAAAAGTCACATATAAGGTGCTATTAAATTCACTGCAAATATTTTAGGGGCAGATTAAATAAAATATAAGCATGTACTAGGCAAATTTTTAAAGAAATCTACACGCTAGTTTTCGAGAAAATTGCATTTAACTAAAAAAATACAAAACGAAAAAAAAAGGTGATGTGATTGGTTGGTTGTTAGTGTGCGTGCCGTGTAAGTGAATCCTGTCTACGTGGCGGAACGTCAGTCGGGTCAGTCAAAGGATGTTCACATAATTAATTAAAAAGTTTGTTTGAAAATGAAAAAAAATCTAGCGTGTAGATTTTTTTAAAAATGCCTTAAATGTTTTTCTTATACATGCATGCCCTTAAAATATTTGCAGTGAATTTAACAGGACTTAAATACAAGAGCCAGGTACAAAAATTATTATAACTTTACAAATTCTAGTAAAAAAGAAAATACGCAAAAAAGCCAGAATTATTCAGCAAGATAAGTATTACCTACCAAGAATTATATATTATCAACGTAAGTAAAATATTGTACAATAGAAAACTAAAGTAAATGCCAAGAATATTCTTGTAGGTAGGTAGATACACAAAAACGATACGGTCGATCACGTAGTACACGTAACAATAATTTCAAGTTCATATCTACGAAGCATGGGTTAAATAAGTAGCGGGGGCTATAAAACAATAGAAAGTCCTTTCCAATAATAAATACAAATAAGGCAACGGGTCAACCTAATTAGAGAATGCTTTCTCCTTGCGCGTGCGCTGCGCCAGTGACGTCAGCTGCGTCGGCGCATGTAAATATGTAAAACATGGTAAAGTACGGCCGTTCGAACAAGCCATATTTGACAGCTGTCAAACCTAAACTAGAAGATATGACAATAAAGAAAAATAGACCTTATGACAAGGAACAATTTCCAAGAAACAGGTCGAAACTAATGTAGCATTGTCGATATCACATATTGTAAACACTAATCAGTTAGAGCCTACGATACGTTATGTATGGGATATTTTTTAAGCCTGTCTGACAGCCTACAAAATGGTGGTTCAAAGTTCAGATGCAAATACTTAAATCTATTAAACATTTTAGTAGGGTCGTTATAAAATAACCAGCAATGAAGCGAACATCATATCATACTGATTCTCGCCGTCGTCAGTAAGATGAAAGCGTGTACTCTGACACGCAGCGCATATGCGCGTGACCTCGCGACTCGCGCGCGCTTTCTAGATAACTCAGTTTTTGCGCCATTGCGCATTATGGACAGAGAGCTGGCCGTGCAAGAGGGCGTAAAATGTGACGAGCAATAAAATGTATACGGTAGAATCTTATCTGAGCTCTTCTAATATTACCAAAGCAGAACTCAAGTACGATGCCAGTCTATTGAAACTAAAGCGGGTACTTTGTTCTGACATACGTCTATCACTGGCTGGACTGAGGAACGGTAGGCTAAATAAAAGGCAGATTATCCGAAGAGACCCGGTCTGCATTATCGCTGGGCTGGACCGAAGAATGTTAATCTATGTAGGTAATTTCTATTCAGTGTTTAAATATTAGCATATCACACTTTTATTAGGACCTGCTAAACTCCGATTCGATTCTCGTCAAATCAAACGCCTTTTGAAGTAACTATCTCTCAGGTTCTAAGCGGACGAACAACCACATATTGTGCACTTCTATCTCTTTTAATTAGAGAGAGAGGCCCAGTGGTTTCTAAGGTTAATGTATTCCATGGAAAACTACGAGATTAGGTTCATTAAGATTCAAGTTTGATGCGAAGGTTCAAGATTTTCTTCTAATTATAGTTTATTTATGATATGAGGAAGAAAAGTTGGAAGTTGCTTAACGATTCCGGAGATAGATGTCGTCGTAAAATCGTCGTGTTTATTTACGATCGACCCTCTGATGGGTCGACAATGATCTTCGTCATCCATTGAGGTTATAGATTTGAAAAAAAGGTAAGTATGAATTGTTTTTATATTAGGTCTTGATAGATAGGTTCCTACAAGTTGATAATTGATACTACAGGAAGAACACAGGTAATAAGTTTTCTTTATCTATATACCTATCCTGAATTACCTACCGGTACTTATATCGAGCTCATTAAGCTAAAGCAGATAGCAAAAACAAAGAAGCGACATCTTGTCGTCACAGTAAACTAAATATTCCTGCTTATAGGCTTAATGCTGGTCACGAAAATTTTCTTAACGACCTTTAAGCGAAAGTCTTCTTAGCGTACCTAGGGTAAATATGCCGAATTCCGGCCCCCCACCTAATCCCGGCCTTTTTCACAATTTTGGCTTGCATTCCCAAAATACTGGGTAAACTTAAAACTTGTTCACTCTATTTAAAACCTAATTATATCTGCATCCTTAAAAAACCATTGGTAATCCTTTACCCACCTCACACTTCAAGCAATAGACGTTAGTTGTGACCGAGGCGCTGGATCGGACAGTTTGTTAGAGAAGAAGTAAGATTGAAGCTCTTCACGTCCATTCTGGGCATTGCATTTATGAAGGGAAGGAAAAGGTTTTGATAATTTTATTGCATCATATCTATTAGAAGATTGTCAAAACTACATTTTAACTGCATTTTAAATTTATTTTATTGCTTAATTACGAGTAAATTAGGGGGGCCGGTATTGGGATTGAGATTTCCGTAAATTTTCAAATTTCGGCCGGTGGCCGAGTATAAGCTATTTGATTCCATTTTTATAATTTCATTTATTTTAAGGCTATCGTTGTAAAGATGAAATTGTTCATGTCGTATTGTAGATTTACTGTTTATGCATCTCCTATTCAAAAACCGGCCGGGGCTACATAGTCTAGTTTCATAGCAATTGAGATCTTAAAATGCGGCCGACATTAGATATCCCGAACAACGTAAAGCCGGCCGTCTCCAATTACTTGCAAGGCGATGTATAGGATGTTCGAAACTAACATCGAAAGAGTTTCTATTTGTTTTCTTTGTGTTTTATTCATTTTTACATTATTTTCATTTAAGTCATATTATGTACTTACGAAACTAACAAAATACATTATTTTCAAGTACATTATTCAATAAAACATGGATTTAATCCATTCATTCTGGAGCACCCTTTACACGGCCGGGATTTGACAAAATTGTGGCCGGAAATAGACTGAAAACGGCCGACATTAGAGCTTTTCGCCCTTCCCGAGTTTAAACGCTTCCTTCTTTTTAACGCTCATATTTTACAAAAGTTTAAGCATTACATTTGAAAAAAGGTTAAATAAGCTACCTAAAAATGTATCAAACATATTTATGGGACACTATTTGAAGAAGCTAAAGAGAGTCAAAGTTGAAAAATGCATCCGGGGTGCCGGGATTTGGCATATTTACCCTACATCCTTGATTACAAACATGTAATTACAAGAGAGACCGTCAAATCGAAGCTGTTTAATATTCTGATCAGCTTCAAGATACCTACTACGCCCGTTGCATAGTAAAAAGAACACACATGAATGCGTAGATAGGTACATAAAGACATGTTGCCCGCGCATGCTAAACGTAAGAAAGTTGCCATACTGGTGATAGATATTAGCCAGTTGTTTAGACAAGCTGATGTATTAAAAAACAAAAACCCGACTCTAGTAATTTCAAAGTTGTATTTTGCGATAAAAATCCACCATATTGAATTTACCTATGCATTTTTAACAGGCAGTGTCACTCGCGCTGCTGAGACGAATCTAGTGACTCTCACATGTCAAGATCCGCCCAGCCGTTTGGGCTGTAGCCCGTAAAAACGAATTACTTGTCTACATACATACATACCTCATCATCATCATCATGAGCCTGTGTTGTCCCACTGCAGGGCAAAGGCCTCTCTCCGCTTTTTCCACGCCTCTCGGTACCTTCCATACCTACTCTCGAAAAACATTACCCTCCAGTCTCCAGTCAGCAGTCGGGTACATAGTACGTACAGTAAACATGTGGTTCAGGGTAGGTGCATACGTTGTAATATAGGGGAGGAGGGGGTACAGTGAATCAGGGGGCACAGTGAATAATCAGTAATATCTCGTGCAGTATTCGTTACACACACACTCTTAGTTCGGATGATTGTGTGCTCTATCCAATACCCCTCCCACCCGCCAGTCACCGGCACGGTCTCGCTGCCGGAGACGGCGCTACGGCCGCTCTGCAAAACATTTTTTTTTCGATGATATTTTGCGATTCTTTTTTGGGTACTGAGGCATTTAGATTGCAAATTTGTTTGTTTTATTCTAAATAAACATTTAATAAGCTACGTGAATCGTAGTTATTCTATCGCCTTGCAGTTTATTTTGATAGAAATTTCAATATTTTTTCCTTGTTTGACCTTGTGGGGTACGTTGAACTAATTCCGTATGAGGCACAGTGGACTGCTCTGATCTCGCTCGTTCATTCTGAAGTCTGAACATAAATGTTCATATAAATACTTACACATTTTTAGAACACAATGACTTAAATGAAACAATAAAGACTGATTTGTGCCTATAAAACGATAAATAAAAAAGAATGTGTGATTACCAAGCACATTGTTTATTTTTCACTGTGTACCAATAAAGTTCAATGTGCCCCATATGAATATGTATGTCAAATTAAGGCAAGTATTCATTGTGCCCCCTGGTGATCCATAGTACCCCAAGCCAAAATCCAATGTGCCCCATAGCTGGGGCACACCGGATCATTTACCACTTTAAAAAAAAACTTGCGCTCACTACGAAACTATTGTGTTTATTGTTGATTTTAATGTTTTATTATATAGCTAAAATATCAAGTTACACCTTGTTAGAATATATAAGGACCAGCCTTTAAGACTAATGCAGTAGAGAGCAAAATAAAAAAAGTGGTTCACTGTGCCCCCCTCTCCCCTACCTAAGTAATTGCTGGAATTTGCAGCGAGTGAAAGTTATACTTTACCTACCTGCATGGTAAAGACGTGACTTGGGGATTGACATAATGGTTCAGAACGGGTAGTTTGTTACCCAAGCAATCATTAGCCATTAACTTCAGTTTGACTAAAATTAGGAAAACACACCTAACTCACACGAAAGTTTGTGTATAAATATGCAATATACAACAGCTGAGCATGATGGACGAATACCATCAAATAAGTAGTTGGTAAGTATTAGGGCTGGTGCAAACTATCGTTCATTTTTGCTTTGCGAGCGATGCGAACTTTTTAGTAAGAATCTGACACTAAAACCTTCTAACTGACACTTCAAACTAAATCAACCTTATCACTTCTTCTTTCTTCTTTATCGTATCATCGTATCCAACGAATTATAATTCGTTGATCGTATCCTTATCTGCCACTAAAGCTGCCTAAAACTTCTAACTGGCAGTTTGGGCTATTGTCGGTTAGGAGCTGTTAGGAGGTTTTCAAATATCATTGATGATAAACGTCATCGCTGGCCGCCGGGCGTATATGCTGGTATACATAATATGCTGGAAGTAAACCTAGGGCTGACCTGATGATTGGCAGGCGGGGCGGCGCTCTGTGGGGGCACCGACTGCACTGGTCTAGCTGGCTTGGCAGCTCTATGTGGCTCTTATGGTGATGGTATGACTGACCTGATGATTGGCAGGCGGCGCGGCGCTCTGTGGGGGCACCGACTGCACTGGTCTAGCTGGCTTGGCAGCTCTATGTGGCTCTTATGATGATGGTATACTGACCTGATGATTGGCAGGCGGCGCGGCGCTCTGTGGGGGCACCGACTGCACTGGTCTAGCTGGCTTGGCAGCTCTATGCTACTCTTATGATGATGGTATACTGACCTGATGATTGACAGGCGGCGCGGCGCTCTGTGGGGGCACCGACTGCACTGGTCTAGCTGGCTTGGCAGCTCTATGTGGCTCTTATGATGATGGTATACTGACCTGATGATTGGCAGGCGCGGCGCTCTGTGGGGGCACCGACTGCACTGGTCTAGCTGGCTTGGCAGCTCTATGTGGCTCTTATGATGATGGTATACTGACCTGATGATTGGCAGGCGGCGCGGCGCTCTGTGGGGGCACCGACTGCACTGGTCTAGCTGGCTTGGCAGCTCTATGTGGCTCTTATGATGATGGTATGACTGACCTGATGATTGGCAGGCGCGGCGCTCTGTGGGGGCACCGACTGCACTGGTCTAGCTGGCTTGGCAGCTCTATGTGGCTCTTATGATGATGGTATGACTGACCTGATGATTGGCAGGCGCGGCGCTCTGTGGGGGCACCGACTGCACTGGTCTAGCTGGCTTGGCAGCTCTATGTGGCTCTTATGATGATGGTATGACTGACCTGATGATTGGCAGGCGCGGCGCTCTGTGGGGGCACCGACTGCACTGGTCTAGCTGGCTTGGCAGCTCTATGTGGCTCTTATGATGATGGTATGACTGACCTGATGATTGGCAGGCGGCGCGGCGCTCTGTGGAGGTACTGACTGCACTGGTCTAGCTGGCTTGGCAGCTCTATGCTACTCTTATGATGATGGTATACTGACCTGATGATTGGCAGGCGGCGCGGCGCTCTGTGGGGGCACCGACTGCACTGGTCTAGCTGGCTTGGCAGCTCTATGCTACTCTTATGATGATGGTATACTGACCTGATGATTGGCGGTACCGACTGCACTGGTCTAGCTGGCTTGGCAGCTCTATGCTACTCTTATGATGATGGTATACTGACCTGATGATTGGCGGTACCGACTGCACTGGTCTAGCTGGCTTGGCAGCTCTATGCTACTCTTATGATGATGGTATACTGACCTGATGATTGGCAGGCGGCGCGGCGCTCTGTGGCGGCACCGACTGCACTGGTCTAGCTGGCTTGGCAGCTCTATGTGCCTCTGATGATGGTATGACTGACCTGATGATTGGCAGGCGGCGCGGCGCTCTGTGGAGGTACTGACTGCACTGGTCTAGCTGGCTTGGCAGCTCTATGCTACTCTTATGATGATGGTATACTGACCTGATGATTGGCAGGCGGCGCGGCGCTCTGTGGGGGCACCGACTGCACTGGTCTAGCTGGCTTGGCAGCTCTATGCTACTCTTATGATGATGGTATACTGACCTGATGATTGGCGGTACCGACTGCACTGGTCTAGCTGGCTTGGCAGCTCTATGCTACTCTTATGATGATGGTATACTGACCTGATGATTGGCAGGCGGCGCGGCGCTCTGTGGCGGCACCGACTGCACTGGTCTAGCTGGCTTGGCAGCTCTATGTGCCTTTGATGATGGTATGACTGACCTGATGATTGGCAGGCGGCGCGGCGCTCTGTGGAGGTACTGACTGCACTGGTCTAGCTGGCTTGGCAGCTCTATGCTACTCTTATGATGATGGTATACTGACCTGATGATGAGCAGGCGGCGCGGCGCTCTGTGGGGGCACCGACTGCACTGGTCTAGCTGGCTTGGCAGCTCTATGCTACTCTTATGATGATGGTATACTGACCTGATGATTGGCAGGCGGCGCGGCGCTCTGTGGGGCACCGACTGCACTGGTCTAGCTGGCTTGGCAGCTCTATGCTACTCTTATGATGATGGTATACTGACCTGATGATTGGCAGGCGGCGCGGCGCTCTGTGGGGCACCGACTGCACTGGTCTAGCTGGCTTGGCAGCTCTATGCTACTCTTATGATGATGGTATACTGACCTGATGATTGGCAGGCGGCGCGGCGCTCTGTGGGGGCACCGACTGCACTGGTCTAGCTGGCTTGGCAGCTCTATGCTACTCTTATGATGATGGTATACTGACCTGATGATTGGCAGGCGGCGCGGCGCTCTGTGGGGGCACCGACTGCACTGGTCTAGCTGGCTTGGCAGCTCTATGCTACTCTTATGATGATGGTATGACTGACCTGATGATTGGCAGGCGGCGCGGCGCTCTGTGGCGGCACCGACTGCACTGGTCTAGCTGGCTTGGCAGCCGCGCGCTGCAGCGAGGCTCGCTTCACGGACACCATCAGCCACACGTCTTCTACTCGTTGTGCCACCTGTTAGAATAGATCAGAAGGTTAATATCAGAAATCCGCTATTTTGAATTTATGTCAATTTTAATCTAGTGTTACTAGCGCTGCAGAAACAAATCTAACGACTTCTAATATATCAACATCCGCCAATCCGTTTCTAGGCTGTTGCCCGTAAAAAATTATTTACTTGTTCACATACATAGTACTCCATACCCATACATAGTCTCGAAAAACAGTCACTTCTTCTGAGGCAGTCGGGTAAAAACCTCTAGTGGCTTAGGTATCGTAGAGTACAAAGGTTATATACCTAGAAGTTTCTACCAAAACATTATGAGAGCGATGTCGAACAAAATATCATCATTAACATCCCACGGATACTTTAGATCTACGGTTGGTAAAGGTAAAACAAAAACCAAACTTTTAAAGGGAATAAAACAAAGCTTTTATGAAGGCAGTGTAAATTGACATGAATTGAGTGTGGGTGTTCACACCTTTAGAATTGGTTGTATTTCACAAGATTCGTCGACCTCAAAGTAAGTTTTGTAAGCACCAAAAATTAAAAACTAATAACTTATGGACCACCTTGTTCAATAAATTATAGGATTATGAATGGCAGCGGTTCCGTAAGTGGGAGGGGTATGTAAGGGCCTTAATGTGACTGAGAAAGCATAACATTCGGCCGCCATTTATAATCCCATTCTTTGTTGAACCAGGTTATACCCTCCTTTTAGAACGTAGCTACCTGTTAGGAACCAGAACCACATTGTCGCTACGTAGCATCGCGTCGATGTCTTTTCTTAGAATAATAGAGTCCATAAAAAAGACATCAACGCGATACTCTCGTAATTAGGTCGTTTGCCTCGCTGCTTCGCGAGGCAAACGATCAAAAAATTACGTGCCTTCCTCGACGCAACGCATGCTCGTGTTCGGCCGAAGGCGCGCTTGCCGAGCCAAAATTTACGCGCCCAAATTGTGTCAAACTTGGCTCGCCTGCGCATTAACGTATGCCTCGCGAGGCATTGAGGCAGCGACCAGCCTCGGTTGGTGTGGACGCACATATTCACGTCAAATTACCTGCGTGACTAACGCCCTGGTCTCCTGCGTGGCAGTGAGCATCAGCATATCCCGGAATTGCTCTGGAGAAGTCAATCCGAAGCTTTAGTAACTCCGTGCTTTAGAGAGCACGTTAAATTACCTGCGTGACTAACGCCCTGGTCTCCTGCGTGGCAGTCAGCATCAGCATATCCCGGAACTGCTCTGGAGAAGTCAATCCGAAGCTCTGAGCATCCTCCAGTAGCTTTGTGCTTTAGAGGGCACGTTAGATTACCTGAGTGACTAACGCCCTGGTCTCCTGCGTTGCGGTCAGCATTAATCCCGCAACTGCTCTGGAGAAGTCAATCCGAAGCTACAGTAGCTCCATGCTATAGACAGCACGTTCTTTCTCTTTCACAGAAAATGCTAACTAGCATTAAGGTACTGATTCTTTTATTTAAGGTTATTGTACTGTTTCTGTTGTTTGCATTTTTCTGTTGTTGTATTATTCCTATGTTCAATAAAGAAATTTGTTATATTATGTTAAATTACCTGAGTGACTAACGCCCTGGTCTCCTGCGTGGCAGTCAGCATCAGCATATCCCGGAACTGCTCAGGGGATGTCAATCCGAAGCTCTGAGCATCCTCCAGTAACTTATCGACGGCTAGCAGACCTCCCTCGCCCGCGAGGATCTCTACGCCCGTCGTGCACCATTCGTTTGCCTGGAAGAAAGTAGTCATAAGTAGGATTTTGTATGGTGATGTAGAAACTGTGGCTTCCAACTTAGTATAGAGTGTTTGAGTATTGACATACATACAAATAATTAGGCAGCAGTGACATTTTAACGAAGGTAGCGAAAAAAAAACAAGATTAATGTAAGATAGATTATGGGCTTGTAAATATCTATCTAAAAGGGAATCATAGGAGGCATAGGAATGGATTCTTCGCCACTAGGTAGGTGTTAAAAAATATACCTACTACCAAGTTAGCACAGAATGTCCCTTATAGTAATAAGTGACCAGTGTTTCTATTTCTACCATTGCTAACAGTTTATTTTACAGCTTTAAAAGTTTTTTTTATATGTCCAGTACTTTTGAAAATTATCGACATACAAACACACAAAAAACTGTCGCCTTACTTACAATCTAACCTTGTCTACAGATGTAAAGAAAAACCTCCAAATATTTTAAGTGGTGAACCAGTCTATGAACCTGAACAACTCTACAGGTCGAAACAGAAACACAGGCCGAAATATGAAGAAAAAAGAAATTTCTTCTATACAAAATATGCTGGCCGCAGTTTATATGGGAGGTGCAAACTTTATCTTATCTCACCTTGTCTATCCTGTCCATGAGTTCCCTGGCTTTCGCCAGCATGGTGTTTCGTTTGCTGATGGTGTCGATAAGCATAGCACTGGTACGTCGCAGCTCCTCGCATTTCGACTCGATGTGGTCCACCGAGCTTAGTGGGTCTTGCATCAGTTTTTCACCTGTGGAATAAGAGAGATTTTTCATTAGGCGACAATTGAAAGCCAGAAACGCATCCCCCTCAACGAAGTATCTAATATATCTCAATGCCCCCTCATCATAATCTCCCAGCGCTTATCCCAAATCAGTCGGAGTCGGCGGCGTTTGTTAGAACCTATTAATTATACTGTGGTTAGAACACAAAATCATGTATCATAAGGATTTGGCTATATTTATGACCGGCCGCCTGCCTGACGACAACCCTCTTTGGAAATGCTAAATATTATAATTATAAGTGATACGTATACTGCGCCACAAAGCGGTTGACCATAACCGACAGATATTTAGCCGCGGTCAAAAACTCTACGTGGCCTTTTACGAAACACCCTGAGTGGACTAGGGGTGGCAGTATTCTTAGCCGCTACCACACGGCCGCATTGCCATCACGCTTGGCAGGCCCAATTTACGACACTTAGCCCAGTTATAAGTGGAAATGGGGTGATGCTGTACAAATGCGGCATAGTCAGCATGGCTAGTCATATGCTAGTACGTTTAGTATACGATAACGTGACGGTAACATACCATCTTCAATAACTGAGGAAGCGGTGTTGAGATCGCAGTTGCAGAGCTGCTCGAAGTCGCCGGCCTCTTGTATGAGACTGTCCACCCGGCTGGCCGTCTCGCCGACCTCCGTCATGCCGCACGCTGTCTTTAGATGATTGTCTAAAGTTGCCTGGAACAAAAATATAGGTAAGGTCGAACTTTCATACATAAAATTCTCACAAAATGTTGAGATTTTTTACAGGGCAAGCTTTAGGTATTACCAAGGTATTACCTAATGAGTATGAAGGAACTCTTTGCTTCAAACCTTTATGCTAGGAACTTTAAAAAGCAGAGCTCCTTGTTTCCGATCTCTTTGCTTGAAAATCTAAATAGCAGTAGCAAATACTAGCCTAGTATTTGCATGATAAAATACCTAATTCTACAAAAGACTGGCAAGTTTTCCTGAAAATAATTGACAGGAAAAGCCATTTACGGAATTTAAAAATAAATTAAATTGACAATTCACATAACCTCAAAATATGGTTTGTTGTTGAAAGTTGCATTGATTACGAGAAATAATTTTATACAGAAAAATGTCCGTTGAAATGGTTTGTAATTTTCGCAAATGCCGAAAAGCTTTAACTAGCCAAGCGTGGGTGACAACATGTTCGCATGCGTTTTGTGTTGAACACGGAAAACGAGAATTCAAAAGAAACGCAGAAAATTCCCTTACATGCCCCGCTTGTGGAAGTGAGTTGCGAGATAAATTCGACGTTATTCAAGCTGATCTCAAACCAGGTGAGACTTTCAAATCGATAGTTTTGGCGGGCATGAAACCAGACACTATAATGGACATCGCGATGAGAGCGATATCTTTCTGGTCGTATCAAGTAGAGCAAGAGACGCTTTACCAAGAAAGTATGGCGAAACACGCACGAGAAAAGCTTCAATGCCTGGAAGAAATTAATGATCTGAACTTGCAGAAAGTAAAAGCTGAGCTAGAGACGTGCAAACGTAAGATTGCTTCATTACAAGAGCAGTTTACTAAGAAGAGAAAGCAAGCAGAGGAGCTGACGGCGCGTTTAGAAGAAAAGTCAAGAAAAGTACAGAAACTGACGTTCCAACTTGATGCTACGAGGCGAAAAGGTATTCGAATTGATAATTTCGATAACTCCTCAAAGAATCAGAGAAGTGAAGAGAAGTGCATGGATATTTCAGAGCTGGTTGGCAAGAAAGCGACATCTGATGTGTTCATATTCAAACCTACGAAAGATAATGAAGAATCTCATGCAATTTGTTCACCAAAAACGCCTATGTTTGATTTTCGACAAAGAAATAGGCAGCAGTCACATTTTCAATTTAGACCCATACAATCGTGAAGCACAACATTACCATGTAGGTATCTATGTCTAACTGAAAAAATGTACAAGTGAAATGAGAACTAAAATCTACCTACCTATAAAAATGGTACTGCATTGTAATAATTCATTTTTGTTTGTGGATTATTTTGATTCATGTCTAAGATTTATTTTTTATTCTTATTAAAAAGATTGGAGTTTTTTAGTTATGTGTAAATATAGAAATTAAGGATAGTAATTACCTGCATTTGTTTGAAATTCAATAAAAATGTCCTAAACTTCAGCCAGTGGTTTAACTTTGTGGAATGTTTCTGCCAAAAGTTGTCGAATTGTCGTTCAGTCTCTTCAAGTTGCACTAGTAGCCTGAAACAACACAAAAGAAAATAATTAGCAATTATTCATGAAACACTAAATAAAACTCTTTTCTCACACATCTACCTACATAGATAAAGCAGGAAAATACCTTGTAAGTACTTATCATCAGAACCCACCGAGCAACCCACCCACCAACGTCACCTACATACAGTATCATTTTATCTAGACTGATCTCAGAAACTAATGGTAATGTACTGTTACAAATAGATATTGGATTTGAGAACATTCTTTGTTATCTTGGAACCCAAAAGTAGGGGTAATTTGACCCAAAATTTGGCATGAGTCTAGTACTCTGTAACAGCTCAAAATATAAGGAAAAGTTATAACTTGCGCGGATAAATAATTGGGTCCAAATTGCCATGAAATCTTGCTCATATTTCATACTTATATTATGATAGAGAGGCAAACAATAAAGTTCCCAAATCGGGTCCACTCTTTATACACGCAAATTGTACAATTACCTAGGTAATAATCTGTGTTACCTCTCGACGGCGGCCACATGACTAATAATATTGTAGGTGAGGTTGGGTTTCCGCACTTGTGTGAGCAGCTCCTCGCCCTGAGCCGTCGCGGCCGACAGCTCGCTTTTTAAAGCTTTATACCTGGAACGAATAACATAGGGGAATCAGTACGTAAGCAAGGTAGACCATAGTAGGTACTTTTGTTAATGTTCTAATTGATTACAATCACAACTATCTATTCGACCACATCTTGGACAAGCCGTTGGATACAGTGGGTCCAAAATTTCCGCCTAGTCTAACAAGAGGGTGGTTTATAATAATAATAATAAGTATGATTATTTGACCAATGTGCAAGTTCGTCAGATGCGGCCAAAGTGGCTATAGTGGTAGTATTAAAGAGTATGGCGCCGCATTTGAGGGGTGGACAGGCCGTAGGCCATACACTTTCATTTACGACTACACTACTGTACATACTTAGTTATAATGCTTGAACCAACCAAGATAACACGATCTCACCTAGATTCCTGTGAGTCTAATAATTCTTTGGTTTGTGTGGGGTCGTTGCCCATGTCGCAGTCCACGATCTCGTGCATGAAGTCGTCCAGCCTGCTCGAGATCTCCTTCATCAGCGTCGAGAACTTCTCCAGAGCCTGAAATACAAAAATAAAAGCATTTTAGGAATCCAAGTTAACACAGAGTGCCGTCTAAATACGCTATGTTCAGTTCTACTAAAATACAGGAGGTAAGATTATTGATCAGATACAGATAAACTGCAAATATTTTATGGGGTGAACCAGCCTATGAAACTGCACAACTTTTGACAAGGTAGATAAGGTAAAAATATCAAAAAGATTGGACCTTCCATACAAACTGACTCGCTCAGCGGTGTATTTGTATGGGAGGCCCAATTTCTTTTATCATATATCAGCCTATGTTCTTTGGGGAAAGTTGTTCAGTTTCACTTACTGGTTCATGCCTTAAAATATTTGCAGTTAATCTTTTTACATTCTGTATTGTAGTAAGAACTTAACATAGGCGTATCTGCACAACAGTCTGTGTTAACTTGGATTCCATTCTATGATCTTAATATTTTATGATCTTGTTTAACTTTTTTGTAGCTAGTAGTAAATTATGACTTGTTGCTCTTAGTAGAGCATCATAAATGTGAATCCCATTAATATTAAGTAGGATATGGTCTTGTAATTCATTATGCCGATAATCGTTTATCAATCGCACTTTAGTTCTCACGCAAGGTTTTTTGTGACTTATCTTTTCAAGCGAGACTCTTTGTGATATTCTGTCTAGATTTGTATCAAGATGTAAACATTTTCAAGCTATCCAATGGGTCTAAATTAAAAGGAGTTTCACCGTCTAGGTATATTTCGAAGCCGTAGCCATACCTTGAGCACAAATTAGGGAAACGGCCTTGAGGTTATGTATTATTTATTTTATTATTTATTATCAATGTTGGCTACTCACTATCCGCTGCTGTATCCACTCAGCATGCGAATACTGTAGCTCGCCTCCTAAGTCAGGGGTCAGCTGTGACCGGTCGAAGTGCTCGTACAACTCCTCGACAGACGAGCAGACCAGCACCCGGAACCGGAACTCCTCCTTGAACAACTTGCTGCTGACTTCCGAGAGAGCCTTCTGCAGGAAACTGGCCGGTCGGAGCACGTAGACTGTGTGGATTACGCCGGGGAAGAACTCCTGGAACGTGACATGAGGAAATGCTTTAGATGACACCTTGATGACACAAATCGAGAAGATGCAAATCGGCAAGATGATAGTACAACACACATACAATGACAGCACACTAGTGTGACTGTGACGCTGGGCTTATGACACAATACAACCGTTTCTTTTAAGCGCAATCCAGCGCAGCGGATAAATTATTATCATCAACCACAACTGTTTGGTGCTGGGCATGTCCAAGCAATGTTAAGTGTAGTATATAAAGGGGACGTGCTGCTACCCATTCCATGGATTTAACACTTTGCCGCTTTTTACGACACCTGTGAAACTGTAGTGATCTAAATCTAATACGACATCACACGATCCATTAAGAATGCTATAAGAACCCAAAATTAGTAAGCTGAACTAGCACTTACTGATATCCTCAACAACACGGTCTTGACAGAATTCCACCTGTCCTTTCTTCTGTCTATGATTATGTGAAACCCCATCTCAGCTTCTAGCATTCTGAAAAGAAATAAAACAGACTTTTGAGAACATGAATCGTATCGTGATTATCATCATGAGGTGACATCTCCAATGGTCGTTTTGGCAAGCATACGTTATCATACTAAAAGGGAATTCTTCTTATTTAGGAGCTTATTAATCTTGTCGGTGGAGTATTCGCCAGTTATTCCTATCTTTCGTTTTCTCCTTGACTTCTCTATATGACAAGACCACGGGTATAATTTTCCAATACGAGGAACAACTTTAGATAGCATTGTTCTCTCCCAAATTGTAGAAGGAGCAAAGTTCACACTCACGAGGGCACAGATGTAAGGTAAAGCAGCATCCTGCGTTACTCCCCAGCGGACAGCTGGTGGAAGTTGTTGTTGTCTGGAAAGCTGATGAGTGGCCTGTGGTCCTTGGTCAGCCCACCGGCAGCAGCAGAGTGAAGCTGATACTTACGAGGGTACAGATGTGAGGTAAAGCAGCATCCTGCGTTACTCCCCAGCGGACAGCTGGTGGAAGTTGTTGTTGTTCTGGAAGCTGATGCGTGGCCTGTCGCCCTTGGTCAGTCCACCGGTGGTCAGCACGTACTGTGGCAACAGCAGCTCCCCGGGATTGAAGCGATACTCACGAGGGCACAGAGGTGAGGTAAAGCAGCAGCCTGCGGTACTCCCCAGCGGACAGCAGGTGGAAATTATTGTTGTCCGGGAAGCTGATGAGTGGCCTGTGGTCCTTGGTCAGCCCACCGGCAGCAGCAGAGTGAAGCTGATACTTACGAGGGTACAGAGGTGAGGTAAAGCAGCATCCTGCGGTATTCCCCAGCCGACAGCAGGTGGAAGTTATTGTTGTCCGGGAAGCTGATCAGTGGCCTGTGGTCCTTAGCCAGTCCACCAGTGGCCATTGCGTACTGCGGCAGCAACAGAGTGAAGCTAATACTCACGAGGGCACAGAGGTGAGGTAAAGCAGCAGCCTGCGGTACTCCCCAGCCGACAGCAGGTGGAAATTGTTGTTGTCCGGGAAGCTGATGAGTGGCCTGTGGTCCTTGGCCAGTCCACCGGTGGCCAGCGCATACTGTGGTAGCAGCAGCTCGCCCACGTTCCGGCCTTCGTCGCTTTCGCCACAGCCGTCGCATTCTGCTTCTGCAATAGAGGAAAAGACTGCTTTTAAATAGGATTCCTATACCATGAAATATTTACCAATGAAATAAAGAACGGCCACAACGATGGATTGGAAGGATTATGAAAGACCTTTTAAAACTCTGTCACAACGGATATTCCGAGTCCAGACCAAAAAACGGTAGATTTTGACAGCCTACATACAAAGACATCAGAGACCGTGCGCTTCTACATGCGGTTTCATACAACTCCATTCATTAATATAACCAAATCGGCTAAATACCGCAAAATTGTACAGCATGTGTGAAAACCACGTATAAAGCAAAAGTGAACAAATCTTTGACTCTTAACGCTCTCATTAATCATGTGTAGAAACTTTCTTGGCGGAGACAGTCTGCGCTAACGATGGAACTCATCCTTTGACGACTTTGTTTCTACTCGCAGTTTTCAGAACTGTTACAACTCTCTCGAATACGGATTTGGCAACTGTACGTGGAATTCCAGAATTTGGTATTTGGCAAACCGTTTTATGGGAAACTGGGGCTTTAGGAAACAGGTAGGTATTCATGTAGAACGAGGATTTGAATATCTAAGTAGGAGAGTTGGTTGATCTTTTCTCATTTCTTTGCTTCCTTTGGGAATTAAAGAAAATGTGAAGAGCACAAAAAGGGTGAAAATAAATTATTTACAGTAACGCAATGAGAAAGAATAATTCATACTCTACTTGTTTTATATTATTCGCGGTTTTATGTCTCAAAGGGTTAAGTGCTCCGGCAAGCTGCGATTTATATTTTCATAAGTAAGCAAATAACCATCCTTATAAGTTCTTTCTTTAGAAACCTATATATACGTGAACAAGCGGTTAAAAATGCGAAAGCTTAGGTATACTTAGGTAGTACAGTCAGTAGGTATCTTGTCTTAAGTAAGGCCAACCAGACGAGATAAAAAGTGTAAACAAATCTGAAAGAGACAGCTGACATTATACCATATGACAGATAAGGGCAGATTGTAATAACTGTCACCGAGTCATACAAAAGTTGTTTACAATAATTATCTCGTCTCGTTGGCCATACCTACTTACTTTTCTTAGCTAACTGGATATCTTAAAGGATGGTTACCTATTTACCAATTGAAAACACTTTTCTTAAAATGAAATAGACTTATCACGTCGATCTGTTGCTTTTTGGTTGCCTCCTTTACATTAGTGTCTATGCAAAAGTCCATCGATCATGTAACTAGGCTTGTAGTGTAACTATTATTTACGTGTTTTGTGTTTTATAGCCCTGTTTACAAGTCTTCAGTGCGCATTTATCAAAGGCGGAATAACTGCGGCCGGTCACAGCGAAACAATAATAAAACGTCACCTCGCGTGCTTGTCACACATTAATTTCGAGAAAACAGGATATGGAGCACTAATCTTCTTTGTAGTAATGCAGACAAACAAACTTAGAAGTATTTGTATTCGTTAGCGAAGTCGGCTTAGGCAAGTTTCAGACAGGCTTCTTAGGAGGAGGCGAGGAGGCGGGCGAGGATCCAAAAATATGGTTCCGATTTGTTAGCTCCAAATAATCTGTCTAAAGGAAATATTATTCTATCCGGCAGATATGGAAATGTGTGAAGAATATTTTTAACTATTGGATTTATCCAGGAATACTGTGAAAAGTGTAACAACATCAATGTTATATCTTAGTTAATTTCAGTACCTACCTAAATAATAATCCAAATTAAATTCTCAAATTTTTATTTAACAGTCTGTTGCAATAAATAAAAAAGAATTATGATTAAGGATATGTAGCTATAATAGGTAGATATGTACGTTGTAGGTTAGCTATTTCATGTCAGTTCTTAACAAACATTGCCTCAGGCACCAAATTTTTCACTACGAACCTTACCCTACATCCATCTCACACAGAATAGCCCCACATTCGTTCCTGTCAATACCAATAACTGCACAAAAGGTTTTCATTTCCCGTCCATCGGCAAACGCAAACATACTATACAACCAGTAACAGACAGCTAAGATCAAATAATGTTATTGTAGAGGGAACTTTGGGGACATACCTATATGAAAAGCAAATTCCACTCACTCAGATTCATAGCGCGCTCTCTTCTCAAACACAAATGCTCTACATGCCATAATACATTCATTGTTATCGCTCTTATCGGTGGAGTCATTTTCAGCCTTCTCTATTTTCGGCATTTTCCTTGACACATCTATACGATGCCTATGCTCACGCATTAGGTAATACTATTGCATGACATCACTATGTCCACTCTAAGTATACATAACTTATTACTTATTACACCGCTCCACAGAGAGTTCAGGGTGGTTCGACAGCAATTGCTGAATGCGCATGCATCCATTGCTGACTGACAATGGCACAACTTATGTGGTATTCCTAGCTTCACCGTGCTCACAGGGCTACCTTTAAACATAAATTCTTTGCTGCTGCTACTACTACTCCGCTGGCAGTATATAGTTCAGAGTTGTTCGACAGCGATGGCTGAATGCGCTTGCATCCATTGCCGAGTGACAATGGATACCGAACGTATACTAGTGAGCATGGTATACCCTCCTGAGACCCTCGGTATCACCAATGATACTTAGATAATTATTTTTTTATTCCACAATTGTTGATAAAATTCATTGTATAATTTTTATAAATCGCTTGTTAAGACCTTTTCTAACGATAAAATTAAATAACAATGCTAAATAAAATTTTATAATATTAATTATGGGCACTGAAAAACAAGGTTTTTAAAATTTCGGATATGCCAACATTGAGACGATTTTTTTTAATACCAAAATATATATTTTGGTTATTTTATGTTAATTTTAGATCAATGAATGTGTGAAAAATAAGGACTGATAAGAAAATAAAAAATAGAGAAAGTATTTTTTACACAATTAACGCATTTCCCTTGCGTATCATAGGTGATACTTTGGGCATTTACGGGATACCAAATTTGTGTTTTTCAAAATAAGTGATTGTATAAAAGAGCTATAAATATACATAAATTTAATAATTAATACAGAGTATGTAACAAATCGCCTAAAATAAATTATTAAAATACGAAAAAAAGGTTATTAGAGGCTAAAACTCATATTTTTTTGTTTATTTCTGGAGATCAAAGATTTTTGAAATCTCTAAAATGGGTAATAAATCAGAAAAATACTGAAAAAAAAAAATATTTCTAAAATTTCAAAATATGGATTTTTAACTAAATATATTTTTTGATAAAAATATTTATTTAATTAATACATAATAACATAAATATCGATAGAATCTGCAAGAGTTCGGCTAAAAATGATCAAAATTCTATCAAAACATCTATTTTTGTAAATATTAATGGCATTACAGGTACCCTAAAATTAGAAATAATATTATTTTGCCGATAAACATTAAAACATTTTGTTTTTTGTGTATTTTAGCAGAAATATAAAACCATTTTCCTAATCTAATAAAGACCCAAAGTATCACCAGTGATACCCCCCACTCACGCTCACTGGAGGGGGTTAGAATTTTTTTCATATTTTTATTGTAAATTTTATGTCTCTACATAGGCACAAACCAAAAATCATTTCAATCAGATGACATTTTACCTCTTGGGTCTCAGGAGGATACACAAATTGAGTGGTAATCGTTGTTGGTTCCTGGAAAAACATAAATTCTTTGCTTTACAACTCCACTCGCAGTATGAGTTTAGTTGTCGGAGATGGCTGAATGCCGAACGTATAGGTACTAGTAAGCACAGTGTACGCTTGAGTGGTAATAGTTTTTCCTAGCTTCAGCGTGCTCGCAAGGCTCCCTCCTATGCCTTCTTTGCTCTACTGGCAGTATAGAGTTCAGGGTTGTCGGCAATGGCTGAATGCGCTTGCATCCATTGCTGACTGACAATGAACATCGAACGTATACTACTTAGTGCGCCCAGTGTCCACAACCTGAATGGTAATAGTTTTTCCTAGCTTCACCGTGCTCGCAGGGCTCCGTGCTCCCTCTAAATACAAATTCTTTGATCTACTGCTCCACTGGCAGTATAGAGTTCAGGGTTGTCGGCAGCAATGGCTGAATGCGCTTGCATCCATTGCCGAGTGACAATGAACACTGTACTTACATTAGTAAGCATGGTGTACACAACATGAGTGGTAATAGTTTTTCCTAGCTTCACCGTGCTCGCAGAGCTCCCTCCAAACATAAATTCTTTGCTCTACTGCTCCACTGACAGTATAGAGTTCAGGTTTGTTCGACAGCAGTGGCTGAATGCGCATGCATCCATTGCTGACTGACAAATCTGACAATGGACACCGAACGTATACTAGTGAGCTGGTATACACAATTTGAGTGAATCGTTGTTCCTAGATAAACATATAAATTGTTTGCTTTACAACTCCACTCGTAGTATGAGTTTAGGGTTGTCGGAGATGGCTGAATGCCGAACGTATAGGTACCTACTAGTAAGCACAGTGTACACTTGAGTGGTAATAGGTAGTTTTTCCTAGCTTCACCGTGCTCACAAGGCTTCCTCTAAACAAATTCTTTGCTCTACTGCTCCACTGGCAGTATAGAGTTCAGGGTTGTCGGCAGCAATGGCTGAATGCGCTTGCATCCATTGCCGAGTGACAATGGACACCGGACATGTGCTAGTTGGCACAGCCTAGCACTATTATCTGTGGTGTACCTCACCGGAGCTGAACATTGGCTCAACAGCTGGTATTTAGCGGGATCTACTAGGTTTACGCTAGAATTACAACTACATCCTACTAAACCACTAGGTAATAGACGCATCCGATGATATATAGAGCACTATAACTTGACTGTTATGAATTCTTTGGTTCTGCACTCAGGTTACAGCCTTCATGATAGAGTCAGAAACCATTAGGGGAAAGTTCGGATGATCTGAAATTATGGTCGCGAAAATTAAATTATAATGTAGGTATTTTATCTGAGCAAATACGTACATACATCACGTCTTATTCCCGTGTGGGGTAAGCATGGCGTTAACGGCCGTAAAATATGGTTGCCACGTTCGGAAAATATTTGAAGGCTGTTTCGTTTAATCAGAATATCTTTTGAATACCTATATTTTGGCTGCTTTAACCGCATATTTAACGTAATTTCCTACAATGTTTCATCATTTTTCTTTGTACCGAGCTAATGTGAAATTAATTACCAGGGTAAAGAAAAGCATGTGTGAGATGTCATTGCTAATTCAGTCTCGAGAACAATTCGCTGTTTTTGTCGCAAGATACGGTTTTGCAATAAACAGACACAAATGTAGGCAGCTATACAGGGTGTCCCGGTTATCGTGGTTCAAAGAAAAAATCTAGACTCTGGACATCCTAAGCTACCATAAAAGGAAAAAAAATGTTTAATATTTGAAGAAAAAATGGACCTCCCATTCTAATTTTGCTGCATGATAGAGCATTCTGTATGGGAGGTTCAATTGTTTTCTTCAAATATTTTAATAAATATTTTTTTGCTACTATGGTAGCTTAGGATGTTGAGTTGAGAGTCTAGACTTTTTCTTTAGACCACGATAACCGGGACACCCTGTATAAGCTAGCTTAGCTATCTAGTAGTTCTAGTATAACGAAAGATCATGATCCTGTCAGTTAATCCGTACATAGGTAATTCTGATCTGATTAGACAGTTTGTCTACAACAAATGGAGATTCAGGAGCAGGAGTATAAAAAGTCCTTCAACTATTTTCAAATTCCTACAGTAAGTAAAGTGAGTGAACAAATGACATTATTTCAGCTGAATGGTGTGGAGGTCGATGGCCGTTTGATGGTTATCGCAAAGTTAAGAAGTGGCGTTATGAAATAAAAGAAATATGACCCTAGTACCTAACTAGAGACTTTAAATACTATTTCTAACGCTAATTCTCTATTGTACAAGAAACCTTACAAAAAGAGTCGTTTGCATTCTACCGCATTTACCTACATCAAAGGTAATCTTTGCACTACTGTATATACTACCTACAGCCTATGAGTATGATTTAGAAATAAAAATTAATTTGACAAATCCACAAAAAATTACGGAAAACGCATACGGAATAACTATGACAATTCCCGCGAAAAATCTGTGATGTCATATTATTAACAATCTGAATGGTGTGCTTCGATGCCTAAAGTAGTATAAATACGTACATACATACATATATCACGCCTATATATATCCCTTACGGCGTAGGCAGAGCGTAAACGGCTGTAAAAACGCCACGTCTGAAAAAAGTTAGAGAGTCCTTCAGAAGACTGCGTAGCACAACACAGTATAAAAGTTTCTACCTACCTATATCTGTAATAAATATCTACTGAAAAATATCACAAATATATGCGATCCATTTACTAGCATTAAATATAATGATAATAATTTAACACGTTCATAGAAACGGTTAAGTAGCATAGGTTACTGAAGAATTCCATTCCACAGAACATCTGGTTACATAAACTTGACCATGACAATGACATGCTGATGTGAACCGACAGTAATTGTGCAATTATGAACGCTGTTTACAAGCACGTAACAGATACTATCAGCAGCATCTAGAAGAGCTATTTTAACTAGTTTTTCATCATTCATACATAGGTAATCATAAGACTTTTAAGAATATCCATCGCATCGATTGATGCCTTGCGGGTAACTCTAGGTTTTGTGGATTGGATAGGTCTAAATATACAGAGCCTTTTATAATTCAGTCATGAAACGAAGCAGGAGGAACGAAGTATCAAAAGACAGTTTCGAAGAAACCTTTTGGTTGATGCTCATGCATACATCACAATACAATTCTGTTCCTATTTCATCACCCGTACCAGTAACTATGTTTTGTAAATACCGATTACCTAGTAAACACATGGCATTAAGAAAATCGGCTATAATTTGTGGCATAAAGGGCTGGCAAGGTCGTGTAATGCGTGACTGAGTATGGCAATATTTGCGGGCTTTGTATGCATATCACTCAGGTCTAAGGAAGAAAAATGATACGCAGGTATTTTACGCGTGAAACCGCTTTTAGTACTGCAGGTACTGATGAACAGGTAAGCCCTATAGGTGAAATTGTAGTTATATTTGCAGAAGGTACCTATTCTAGCATTAAGACTGACGAACAATAAGCACGCACGTTACGTTTACGTTTTTCTAGGTTCAAAAAATCTTACAGGGAGTTGTAGAAGCAAAAAGTATCAGAGAGACGTGGTGGATTCCGTTCGGCTGTTTTTCTTACCACTCTTTTTGTTACCAAGTTTTGATTAGTCTCTACAAATGCCTGTATAGTCGGAGACATGCGATGTTAGTTTGTGTTAAGTCTCGCTATAAATAACTGAATTATTTCCGCAGCGTGTATGTCTTTGTATAGCTACCTGCAGATAGGTACACAGATGATCTCTTATACATCTCAACGTATGTATTCAAGGTATCATCCAATACTATTTTTTTTTAAACTGCAAAGAGAACCACTGTATGAATGAATATCCTTCCCCCCGTTCGTAAGATTCAAGAAGATAATGCAAAAGAGAAGAAAAGTAGAGAACAATGTTTTTCTTGCTCGCTCTTGAAATATGTCAAGAGGGAAAGGGTAACTCGAGGTTCTTTGGATTTACGGATGTCTAAAAGTGACTATCAAACTACGACATTTTTAAGTCCAATCGCTCTTATAACATTACTTTGTATTCTAATGACTGGCTGGAGCATTGCAATCATAAAATTCATAGCAACCCTGAAAACGTTCGTCCCACTCTCCAGCCCCAATCTAGAACCTTCCGATCCCATTGACCTCAATCCAAGACCACTAAATCGCATAAAAACCGAATGAGATGTTACACATGCTTTCCTTTCGCAGTTAATCTCAATAACGGTCAGTCTAGTCAGCAAAAAAAACTCTAGCACTACTTTACTTAGTGTATTAGTATGCGGGAAGCAAAACTACTCTACCAGAATCTCTTGGGTTTGCTTAGTTTAGTACCTCAGTTTGATTGTTATGCTCTCGGACTTATACGCGAAGTTTTGGAATAGTTTAGCAGCCAGCAAGTTCATAATGGAGTTGTATGAAAGCTAAGTACATGGGATGGATAAGATGATATTATGTTTAGTAGAGATGCCCCCAGAACACTTTATGCATAATCGAAATAATCTAAAGCGTAAGGAGTTATGGCTAAATAACAAGGACCAATATTGAAATCGTAAACTTCCAAAAAGACCACATAACACATCGTTTACGTTTACAGTCAGTCAGAAGAATAGTTACTAAACTATTGGCAGTTTACTAAGTAGGAGTGGATTATGGTACCCGCAACTTAAGTGCTTTATTCTATTATCCAAGTCTCTCTTCCTACAGCCTACAGATAAGTTTACATATAAATCAAATCGCGTCCCAGCACGATGGCAAGAGTACTTTCTGGGTCCTGAAATCTCGTCAGCAATGGCTCAATTTCCCTACATCGCTGTAGCGCTGCAGAACCCTACATTGGTATGCAATCTTCGCCTTGCCTATCGAACCTTCAACTGGATTTGGATCAAAAGGGTTTATATTAAGCGAATGTTTTGTATATAGGACCTGCGGATCTGCAACTTTAGTGCTTTATTTTATTATACATCATTCTCTTCCAAGTTTTGCTATAAATCAAATCACAGTAGCACTGAGAGCTCTATCGCGTCTCGATACGATAGCAAGAGAACTTCCTTCATAAATAAATTCACATACATACATACATACCTATATCAAGCCTAGATATATCCCTTGCGGGGTAGGCAGAGCGAACACGGTTTTAAAAAACCGGCCAAGAGCATGTCAGACACGCCCACAAATAGGGTTTCGTAGTCAACGTTTAAATATCAGGTTTTTCAGCATTACAAACTTAATTTTGTTGCTGGTTTATTAGCAGCAGTGTGATGACCAACCGCAAATAGAAAAACTCATTTTTTTCTGAAACCTTTATGGGTACAATATCCGCTATAGTTTTCATTGTAACTTCTGATTGCAAGCTATATTCCATATTTATTTCAAATTTTTAGCGTTTATACTTTAGAAGTTACAGCTGGAACAAATTATGGGTCAAAAACGCCCTTTTTAAAAGCAAATATCTCGTGACAGAAACATTTTAGTGACTTTGTTTTAAAGAAACCTCACCTTAGTTTTAAATGACCTATTCAACGATACCCTACTCAATATTACAGAAGAAAAAAATTTTTTTTGCCCGCCTTTCCCTTGTATGGGAGGGGGGCCAAAAAACATTTCATATAATTTTTTCTTAACATTTCTATATATGGGTCATCACGATATATCTTCTCACCAAATTTCATGTTCTTAAACTGACGAAGATATGAGGGCGCGACATATACACAGACAGACAGACTTGACGAGATGATAAGGGTTTATAGTAGACTACGAAAGCCTAAAAATTTGAGTTGCGTTATTTTAACGTCAGTTTTCAGTATGTATCTGACAGTTGTTCTATGCATCTGACAGACGCATGCGTTAGTATTGCGGACATTGCGTGTGATCACCGCCTACTTTGGTATGCAATCCTCGCTTAGCCCATCGAACCTCTGACTGGATTTGGATCAGAAGGGTTCTGAACAAGCAAATGTTGTTTTCATAGGAAAACATGGAAACGAGTATTGATTTGGGAGTTCGGCCTTGCGTGAAGGACACGGCGGCACTTAAGAACTTTTGGTACTGATTGTAGTTTAGCCGCGTAATTAAAGATTGTACCTACCTACATTATGTGATGTAGTGTGGCAGCGGCTAAGAATACTGCCATGGTTGTCCACCGCTACCATGTGGTTGTCCACTATGGACAACCACATGGTAGCGGTGATACCACCTACAATAGGATTCGCAAAGTGGGTTGACGTCAGGCCGATTATAAACGTATTTGACTTTTTGCTATTTGATTTTGTGTTGAAACAAATCATGTTACACTGACCCAAATTGATTTGGTATAAGGGCAGGAAGATGATGATGTTATGAGATTTGAGAATAAGAGTAAGTAAATTATTTTATTCAGTATTCAAATTTGATAAGTTACGCTGAAAATATAACGCAGGTGTGTTTTGTCCCCTCTGTTATTTTTTAAAGGTTTGACAGAATCGAAGTAGATACAGCTACCTTCCTATTTATTATTACAAAATTCAAAGCAGGCATCCCATAATATTTTTATGTGTTTTTCTTATGTGGGAGAAACCAATTGAAAGAAACATGTTAGGCAGAAACATACGAAGAACAAATATAATAAACAAACCTTGTTTATGATAAACATCTACTTACTTATTACGCATTTGAATAAGGCAGCTCTACGGCAAAAAACAATATAATTTTCGTAAAAAAACGTTATTTTTGTATTTTTCAATAGCATGTATTGTATCTAAGTAAGTGCGAATAAATAGTTTCAGCTGCAGAATTTACAATCTAAAAGAAATATGTTTTTGGGTAGAATAGGTATCTTTGACGTCATTTTCGAACAATTTGAAATTCCGCAACTGAACTTTCCGCAAACATTTAAATGTAGTTGATAGTGGCAGCCACACACATGTCACATATCATTGTCTTTGTTTTCGAATGCCATCAGATCGCGCGCGGAACATAGGTAACTAGAGCCAATCAAAATGTGATGGCGTGGTCGTTCTTACGGAGAGAGAATTTATTATCCAATTCCTTTTACGGGCGTTGAAAACGAACGGAACGATTTCCACCATTTAGCAATAAAATAAGTAATAGCAATACGTAATAGGTAAAAGAAAAACTTGACATGTTGTAATAAGAAATACGACCAAAGTACAAGAAATACATGAAAACATAAATAATTTTCCTACACGGAAGTCGGAACCTCCTATTATTATTTTAACGGACGCATCCGCTAGCGCTGTGCTAGCGGTGCATCGCATAATGCTGTGTCGACGGACGTCTGCCAAAACGTTTGACATCAAGTGTATTTGTATTAAAATAAGGTGGAAAATGGCATTTCCCTAACGCATGCGATAGCGCAGCGCAAAAATAAAGCAAGAAACGGGCGTTACGTGTGTTTCTCACCTAAATAGAGCACACGGACTTCATTAAGTTTCCGTTCGCTTCCATTAACAGCTGATTCAATAACAAGATTGCGAGATGACTCGAAGACGGAATCTGATTCGGTTTTCACACAATTTTCACCCTCCACTGGCTCTCTCCACTCCAGTTAAAATATTCTGCTTGAATTTGTTTACATTAATTATTCCCTCAGTCTAGCAAAGTGGATTTATTCAGAAATATCTTGAATTTAAAGTGTTTTACGAATCTTATCGGTGAGCAATTTTTTCATCTCGATAAGTTTGGGATACGACGCTACAAGTAATTTCTTGGATATCAACTCAGGTGGAGATTATCAATTTTCAGAAACACCACAAAATTTATATAAATTGGTATAAAACAGCAAAGGACAAGGATTTCCAGACTACTTTACATGTTCCATATTTAAAATCCAATAAAGAGGCGTCAACCCGTGACGGGGATAAGCGGGGTTAGGATTTCATTTAGGCTTACGCAAAACCCTTTTGTTTTTAAGCGGAATATTCTTAGCTTCGTATTAAATATAATCCCACCCAAAACATAAATGTGAAAGGCTGCCAAGTTCGATAATATTGGAATGCTTCGCCTATAAAAGAAGTGAGATCTAAATAAGTACCAAGTTCCATACACAGACCTCAGTTAAAAATAGTTACAGGAATGCACACTTGATTTTCCGCAGTTTGGAAAGTAGATTCTTATTTCCAAACTGCGAAAAATCAAGTGTGCATTCCTGTAACTATTTTTAACTGAGGTCTGTGTATGGAACTTGGTACTTATTTAGATCTCACTTCTTTTATAGGCGAAGCATTCCAATATTATCGAACTTGGCAGCCTTCACATTTATGTTTTGGGTGGGATTTCATTTATTTTTGTAAGGTTTATTTTCTTTTTTTCTTATGATTAAGTTAGGTAAGGAAATATCTCATTTATACTTTACTTTGACTAAATACAAACCTTCGTAACGAATTTTAGGTCGGTACGACGATTGGAAGATATAGATAAATTTTTTGTTTTAGTTCCTTAGGGGTATGAATTTACAACTTCATTATTTTTAAAACCGACTCACACTTGGCCATTTTCAGATTTTTTCCTTTACTTTGACCTAAAGACCTACCTCCATGCCAAATTTCAAGTCAATACGACCATTGGAAGTGGTCTAGGTTTTTGATGAGTGAGTGAGTCAGTCAGTCAGTGAGTGTATAGTAAAAATACCGATTTTCTGACGTCAATATCTCAAGACCTACAATAGGTACATTAATGAAATTTTGTATTTTAGATAAGTAAGTAGATCTCGACAGATACTAGAAATTTCATATGCATAGATAAAATAGATTTTGAGTTATAGGTGGGTCGAACTTGGCCCGAAATGGTTCGTGTAATATAACCCACGGCCGGTGTGTCGCTTTTTTTGCTCGAACTTGGCGGACACACTGCCGTGTGTCTAGATACCTATCTTATCGTGCATTTTCATGATAATTTAAACGAATATTATCCTCTCTATCTTCCAGTAAGCAAATCGACATTGCAGAAGAGTTAATTTTTCTTTTCTCTCATTTCATTTGAGTCACCGTGTGGACAAGGATGTTGGTGGTAGAAAATAAATCAAAGCAATTATTAATACTTAATCTAAAAACTTATACAATATTTGTGTAGATTATTACAACAAAACACATACATAGTAATGTAGGACATGTTATTACTCGATCATGGACCTTGATTACTCTGCGGTTAATATTCTAATTAGTAGGTATCGGTATTGGCTTAACCTATTTAACTATACTTATGTACATGATAGGATACATAGATACCTCCTTAGAATAGCCCAAGGCATTATTAAGTAAATGAGGTGTATTGTTACACTACAAGCTTTGTAATCAATACCGGAATTGGTTCGTGTGTGTCTTACATATCATAAGTCTAAGCTTATTGATAGTACATACCTAGAAGTATAGTGCACGTAGGTACCTACACGGAACACGATTTCCAAAATTTCCAAAAGATGTGTTGCAATATTTGTAGGCTCTGCATTTTCACCATATCACATAACATCTTAGGTACCTAGGTATCACCCACCACAGAGTACTCTAATAATATATAGGGGAATCAGAACGTAAAGTAGCTCACTATTAGATATAAGTAAGTAGATAGTTATATCCAATGGGCGCTTTTTTGGAAAATCTAATCCTGTATATGGCATTCCAAGCCGCCACAGACTTTTCCACATCATATTTGTCAAGTTTTAACAGTCTCTCCGACAACTTAAGCAGCGCACATTGTACAACGCCATCTTTTAGATAAGTTTTTAGGGTTTCGTAGTCTACTAGAAACCCTTATAGTTTCGTCATGTCTGTCTGTCTGTCTGTCTGTCTGTCTGTATGCCGCGCCCTCATATCTTCGTCAGTTTCAGAGCTATCGACATGAAATTTGGTGAGAAGATAGATCGTGTTGACCCAAATATAGAATTGTTAAAAAAATAATATTTAAAATGTTTTTTGGACCCCCTTCCATACAAGTGAAAGGGGGGCAAAAAAAATTTTTTTCTTCTGTAATATTGAGTAGGGTATCGTTGAATAGGTCTTTTAAAACTAAGGTGAGGTTTCGTTGAAACAAATTCTCTAAAATGTTTCTGTCACGAGATATTTGCTTTTAAAAAGGGCGTTTTTGACCCATAATTTGTTCCAGCTGTAACTTCTAAAGTATAAACGCTAAAAATTTGAAATAAATATGGAATATAGCTTACAATCTGAAGTTACAATGAAAACTATAACGGATATCGTACCCTTAAAGGTTTCAGAAAAAATTGAGTTTTTCTACTTGCGGTTGGTCATCATACTGCTGCTAACAAACCAGCAACAAAATTAAGTTTGTAATGCTGAAAAATCTGATATTTAAACTTGACTACGAAACCCTATTTGTGGGCGTGTCTGACACGCTCTTGGCAGGTTTTTTTTCTTTAAAGAAATATTCGATGTTTTGAGTACGATCCTCGGTTAGCCGCTGTTATCTAGCGATCCCGCAAATATCATCGCTTCAACTAGCCTTAGCCTTAAGCTTAACCTTATCTTTAGATAATTATTCTCTTCTTTTGGTATATCTACCTATTCCTCTCTAAGTTTGCGGGCCAGCAGTTTTCGCTCTGGAATTTAACCGGCTTTAGCTTCGATTTTAATAAGAACGATTCTGTTAAGTGATGAAATCTAACTTCGAGAATTTGAAGACAAGTTTCGAACTGAAGCCGAGGTCAACCTGGTTGAGCCAGAACTGATTTAGGTAGACGTTTTGCATATTTCCGCAACTTAATAACTTGCCCTCCCGGGTTTATTAAAATGAGATTAGGTACGTTGACCCGATAAGTCTCGTACCTACCTTCCTTTAATTAAGCGGATTTTGAAAATGATAAACAATTAGGTATCATTAACAGTAACGACTAGTGAAGTGGTAAGTATAACTTCAAAACCGTAAGTAAACCGTTGGTAGGGCGTAATTAAAATTATAGATACTGCAATTATTTATTTCCCACTTTTATGTAAGTTTTTCACTTTTCCGTCACTTTATATTTAAGCGTAAAAAGAGCACAATATAGCCTCAAGAAAATAGTCTAATCATTTTTGAAACTTAGGATGCAAATTGCATCCAGGAGAAGAGAAAAATGTCCAAGATAGCGAAAGGTAATTTTGGTTGACGCAAATCCTGCTCGCTAACAGAGCAATTTCTGCTTGTGTCTCGTGTGGCTATCAGTGTCGTCTATAGCAATAAGGCCGCCAATTGTACCATTTTCTACTTTTGTTTTTGTTTTATTGCGCAATAAAGTTTTCTTATTTGATTTGGTCCATTTGTCTAAAGGCCTGCTGCGTGTTGCAGTAACTACTCTGAGCCTCTGATTTTCTCTTTAACATTATCATATCACCTTTACCTGTAATATTATGTATTCTGTGACATTATGCTAAATGTATGTACTTATGTATATTTTTATACATACCTAATTGTGTTCTATTTGGATGTTCTGTTAAACGAAGTGATCTCTTAACTTATTCCACGACAGATATAGGGTCATTGCGCCCGTTGGCGACCGATTAGTCGACTTCCCAACTTTGCACTATGATATTAATATGAAGGTTTCATATTTGAAGGTTGATTTTTTTTGTGAGCATAGCAGATATAATCAAGATATCCTTTTCGAGAAGTATTTGCGAAATACTGTAACAGTTTATTTTTAAAATAATTTAGAACCGAAAAGTACCCAAAGAGTCAGATAGCGACCGCTTTTTTCAGATAGCGACCACGTGTGCGTCAGATAGCGACCGCCCGTTTTAATATCGTTATTATGGGCATATTAACCATTATTTAATAAAAAGAAATTACTTTTGCACATTTCTTATACTTATTGAACAATCCTTTTTAAATCTACACCTAAAGTTTTGACCTAGTACCTATCTAGACATGATTAAAAAATTAACAATATTTCATAGTGCCAAACAGGTGTCACAGCAATGACAACTGCTGACTTTGCTGCCTCACAACCCTTTCCGACGCTGTTCATTACGTTTTGTTGTCTCCGAAGCCTCAGCGTGAACCGAAGAGGCATCAAGACCTCGCTGGTCTTCAGCGCGCATATGTACGGTACCGATCCTAGCTAGGTTAATGCGTATTTTCTGATACTGAGGAGGATCACCTATTTCTAATTCATTGATGCAACCGCCAAGGACCCAGCCCGGTTCTAGCTCTCAAGGTCACACCGCACCAGAACTGTCCATGCCTCATACCTTGGTGCTCATAAACACTACCTTTGCCTGTACTAATCACGCCAGCGCGCAATGTTAGGGGTGTTCAGCTCCATCCGCAAACTCGACCAGCAGGATCTGTCTTACGCAGCAACTGGGCATGAAATTCCACCCTCGGTTGAGGTGGGCTTTAGTGGACAAACATCGAAGGGAGCTCAGGAGACAGGCCTTTAGATATGCGCGGACGCTAGAGCACATAGACCGACGGTCTTCGAGTCCCTAGCAAAAGCTAGTAGGAATTCCGGGTGTCGCTACTTCACGGTGCTACAAAGTATCGGTCTTGGAACTTCCTGATTCACTTACTCAGTACGACCCACGATGTACCAAGAGCGACCCATAAATATTGCACAAAGACTCTTGTCGGCCAACAACACACAGCAGAAGTGCATAAGAACGTAGCTCTCTATCCTTGGCAATTATTTTCTTCGTCTTATGGTGAGTCCTTTCTGGTCTCCTGTATTCACTTCGCTCTGTTGGAGGTATCTTCGTCAGTCACGTCGCAGGAGCTCATCAAGCCTCTAGCCATCTTCCATTTTTCTAGAACCCTCGGGGGTTTATATTGGCCACTGTATTGCCTTCATAGTCTGCAGGCCTAACTGACTATGACTACCCAGGCTACTTGCGCCAGGTAAACTGGTGTGGGTGCACCAAACGCAGATCTTCTTCACCTACCTTTTTTAAACGGGTATCTATGACGTCATGCAACTGCTCAACCCAACATGAAATTTGAAGGATGTGAGAGCAGCACAGCCTGATTCAACCACTGCCAGCAATTATGTATGACACAGCTCGAGAATCTGCCAACGCAAGCTACCCTGAAGAATTATAGGCTCAGTTTTACGCTAGCGTGGAGGCATGGGTGTATGGCGCAGAAGTGATGGTGCTGGGCTTTAAGTAAGGCATGGAAGTTCTGGTGCAATGTAAATGTGATCGTTGTAATCAGGTGGGTTCGCGGCGGTAGCCAGTGTGAAATAAAATACCCCTGTATCCAAAAACATGGCTTTTACATGGCATCACCCTTCTCCCTTAAGGCAAGGACTGTGTGGAGGTCAGTAAATAGTGAGAACTTCCTGCTTCTTCGTTGTCTCCAAAGCCTCAAAGTGAGTAAAAAAGCAGCGAGAACTTGCTGCCCTATTGTGGCGTACTACTTTACAAGACCCAACTCCTGAGAGAGTCCAACGAATTATAATTATACGCTATAAGGAGTCTCTCTGCCAACACTTTGCTGCACAACAAAAACTGGGCTGAATTCTCTGGACAATGAGGAATTTGAATGCTCAGCTCAAAGTGCACAGAAGTCACCCAGGCCCCGAGCCTACCGAGACCAGGACAGCCCAAAGAAACTCTGCCTGTATTTCTGGCACAGCTCGAGGAAGGCAAGTGGGTACGGCTGGTGCTCTTTACATATGTCCATTGTGCACGATCCAACAGAAACGAATACGAAGTTGAAACAGGTCCTCTACTTCAGAACGCGGAAACTATATTAAAAGCCAACAGGGTCCATGAGATGCTGTTGGCGGGGCGCGCGGCGTCCCATACTGTTTTATTTGTTAGATAGAGATTCCAAAGTTATAGCGCGTTCCGAGACGAAGAGTCTAAGAGCAGCAGTTATATAAAAGACTAGTTAAAGACATTTGTAACAAAAACCTATCAAAGGGCCAACAAAACAGTGCAAGAGCAAAAGTGGTGGTCGCTAAGTAACGTAAAAAAAATTAGAGTCTGATTGCGACCGTCTATTTTTCATACATTTTTGAGGCGGTCGCTAACTAAACATGGTGTTTTAGCATGTACTAGTTAGCGACCACTCAACTAAATAACTGTTCCAAAATCGGTCAAATAATCATAATTTGACGGTCGCAAACTAACTACGCTATAAAAAACGTCTATAAGAATTGATTAATGTTGTAAGAATCAAAACTTTGCTAAAAGATAACATGGAAAAAATTAACATTTTTTTCAAGCATCGTGTTAGATAGCGACCGGCCGGTCGCTATCCAGCATTTTTCTAAAAATTGCGTGCCCATTCGCGACCATCTAATAAATCATAAATTTACTTAAAAATAACACGAAATTATCGTTAAATTAGATACTGTACTAAAGTATCAATACCATAAAACCGTTATAGTTGTAAAAACTAGACGAATACCTGAAAATTTCACTTTTGAAGTGGCACGTGGTCGCTATTTTTTGGATAGGTTTTCGGTGTGTTTTCGAGGGCAGAGCGACTGGCAAAATGGATGATTTATTTGCGGTACATTGGTGAGGTTTAATGAACAGATTTGAATAGGCGTAGATTCTACAGTTATCCTTGTCTTGTTTAAGCCACACTTTTTTACAAGGAGTTAAATATAACTCTTATTATTGCAATATTACTGAGATCAGACCTGAAAATGGTCGCGAACTGACGCATGGTCGCGAACGGGCACAATGACCCTAAATTAGAAACCGCAGACAGAACACTCTCTGTATGTTTTCCTCCTTTTTGCGGCCTACGCCTTCACTTTCAAGAAAACTATGACCATTGAACTGAATCATTGAAACAGCTATATGATAAACGCTGTGTTGTGCCGGCTTAGAATAGTTTCACCCCATTACTTTCCCGTGAGTGTCGTAAGAAGTGACTAAGGGATTTGAGGGGTTAATGAGATTGCAATTTTAGGCGACAGGCTGATAAACTATCTATCACTCTGCCGATACACAATCTTCTGAATGACCCTCATCTTTTGTCAGTTTTTACAGCTATTTACGCTCTACCTACCCCGCATGGGAGTTACGTACATTAAATAATAATAGGGTAAGTATCACAGGGACTTATATTATAAGTATATTGTACCTATCTAGATATGATTTTCTTACTCCGCAAGAAATTATAGGCACCGTGTTACTGAAGCGCAAATTGCGCGGTCAACTGAACAACACATAATATATTAAGTTTCACCATGGGATATCTAAACTCATTCTTACAAGACCAAGACATTTTATAAAGATTATGCGGAATCCTTTTGCTACATGAATTTGTGCTCTAACGAAACATGTTGCGCCGACCCCGAATGATTTGGGATAAGGGCACACAGATGATAATTGATTAGATGTGGAATCGGTGGTAATACGTTATTTTCTATATGTGTTGTGGGCACCATAACTTCACCCCTATCAACGCTTAACTGTCTCCAGCACTGCACAGACCACAGTTGCACTTCCTAAGTCAAGCCCTAAGGGCGTGATTGGGCTGGTTGCTTGAACAACCACTCAAATATTTCTGGGTGAGCCCTCGCTCCGCACCAAGCCGTCCGGAGAAGTTTTGATGTGTCCCGGAACCGTAAACGCATCTTCTTTCTTGTCGGTGGGGTAATCGCCATTCTTGTCGTCTCTCCGCCAGTGAGTTGACCTCCCGATACAACACGACAATAACTTTTTCTAAATGAATACCCAACACAAAGACAAAACAGATGCACAATTTTTCTCAAAACTAGAATCTGGATAACTCCAGAAATGCACTTGCCTAGCCGCTGGCTCGCTTGCTTGGCGAAGAAGAAACTCAGGCGCATGTGGACGATCCCCGCGCTGTACTTGAGCCGGCACATGCGTCGAACCGTGCGCACTGTCGCGATTGCACTGCTGCGATATGCGCCCGCGCATACGATGCAAGACGCAAGACACTGCTGCTATATGCCCGCGCGCACGATGCAAGGCGCAAGACACGCCGGCGCAGCGTCGCGAATACGTGCGTGTGCAGCGAGTGGTGAAGTTTGAGGATAAATAATATAAGGTATCTAGATCACAGAATACATAATAGGTATGCCTAGATCTTTATCATTCATTATCATCTTCCTGCCATTATCCCAAATCAAATGGGGTCGGAGTAACACGTTTTGTTAGAACACACAAAATCATGTAGCAAAAGGAATTGGCAATGTTTTATGACCGCCCGCTTGCCTGCCGTCAACTTTCTATGGGAATGCTATTGTAGGTGGTATCACCGCCACCATGCGGTTGACCATAGTCGACAGATATCAGCAGAGGTCAAAAACTCTACGTCGTCTTTAACGAAACACATGAGTGGACTAGCGGTGGCAGTATTCTCAGCCGCTACCTCAGGGATCGGCCGCAACGATTCGAGATATTTATTATTGTCGTGAAGTAAGCATTTGTGGGATTCTAGGTAGGTACACTACCTGTCCAACATGCAGAGCATAACATAACCTGTTAAGTAGGTACCTTACAGTTCGTAATACTGTTTGCAGCACTATGATGATAAAGAATTAACAGTGGCAGATATGAAACAGGCATTTGATCAAATAGGTATCCACGATCAAATACCTTTATTAATTATTTGCAAAGCAAAAACCATACCCTTATAACAAAGCTGCCCTAAGTATTTACAAATACCTAGCCTACATGATAGACGTACGCATTAACAATTCATTCCATACCCTGAACACTTATTACCGGACGTCACAGACCCCCCGTGGTCGTTAATATTTACTCGAGCTGAACCGCGGTAGGTACCAAAAGTTAAAAATAAGTGAGCAATCGATTTTACGCACCGCTAGATGCCCATCACACTGAAGTAGCACTCAATGGTATAAAACATGCGATAAGTATCTGCGATGTTACGTGAAATTACTATTTTTAAGTATATTCTTAAGTTGGAAGATTTTTCGACGACAACTTGTATTAACATAAGTATTTCTCCACAAATCATGTCAATAAAATACGGCATGTCACGATGTCAAACAAGTATGATGAATAGATTTTCTTCTCTTTAGAGGAGGCAAGTCATATTGGTTGGCAAAGATCTAGAGGCAATAGAATCTGGCTCCTCTGGTTCTCTAGATCTTTTTGTACGAACTCTACGTACCAGTAACTTGAAGGTGTTTTATCGCAGACGCTAAGATTCGTGCGTGATGGTATCTATCTGCTATCCTACTATCTGAATATTGATTTGAGTAAAAAAATCAAATCTTGAATGCAATTCCTTTAAAGATTCGATAGGTGTGTATGTCACATATCTTGGATAAGCCATTGGTTAAACAAACCCGAGTTATCTCCGTTATCACTGATTCGTGTTATGAGATTGGAATAATAACACGATGGCGATTTAAAAATGGTCTTTTCATAGAGTTACGGACAATTAATACACTACACTGTGCAAACACTAAGCACTTTCAGACTGTATTGATAGTAAAGTAAAATACCAAGGTACCTTTGAATCCGAAGCACAGCATGGTTCGCCTGACGCGGCAGCACGCGCCCGGCGGCGCGACCACGCTCACTGACTGGCTGTCTCGCTCCGACATCGCGACCATCACCCCGCGACCTTCACGCTGGTCGACTACATCCACTCAAGGACTTTACAGTATGTAAAGTCCTTGCATCCACTGTCGTTCATAATAAGGCAGCCCAATCGGTGACTTGCGGACAATGTGCAAAGCGCACCGGGACACTTTACACCGATCTGGCCCACAATAAGCCAGGCAGGCCAAATCGCAGATTCACGGAGAATGTGCAAAGCGCACCAGAACACTTTATTTACATCAATCTGGTCCCGATAAGCCAGCCCAATCGCTAATTCGCGAACACTAAGCACTATGCGATGGACACAAGTTACAACGACCACTAAGGTTTACAATAAGTCAGTCCAATCGCAGTTTTGTGGATAATACGCGAAGCGAAGTTTAAGTCACTACACCAATAAGGCCCACAATAATCCACGCCAGATCCGTGGACAGACAATACGCGGAGCGCTCAACCGGATTGCGGATCTGAAATATCAGCACTCGGCCGGCTTATCGCGCTCCTCGACAATCGAGATGAATCCGATATCGGACGTTTTCGATTGGACGAGCAAATAGGCTCATTCGTGCGGTAATTGGTGTTTAGACTCCGGTATGTGGGTTGACGGTGACATGGCAATTAGTGGACGACTGGGGGCTACCACATGCGAAGTGGATGGAGAAGAAACAGACCTAATGGAACAGGGGCGCGAAAGTAAACAAACTACTGAGCTGTCATTCATTATGTAACACCAACGAAAAACATTACACTTACTTACAAAAATCGGTGTGGTTACGAATATACCTACTGCCTGAAGACACCTACCAACAGAAATTAATGACACAGCTAATGTAGAAGATATAGGTACCTACTTAATTACATAATTTGAAAAGTTCTACCTTATACTTACAAATACATAATTCAGCAAGTAATCGTGTCTAAGCAACTTTGAGAATAGCTTATGAACTGTGATTATTTTGGATCCAATCCAGAAATAACAAACAAAAGAACTATCATTATCATAAACTGTGCCATGGTCCATACCTAACTTAACGACAGTTTTATAACAAACTTGATTAAGTTATTTACGATCAAGCCAGTAGGCTGAACTGACAGCCTTTATGGCGCAATTCAGGTGAACTATGGTTAAGAAACACGGAAAATAAACTATTAAGTAAGATCTACACACGGAAGAATGAGAAACAGTTGTAAACATTCGATTCCGAATAGTTTCGATCGGGGCCAGCGCTCGGCAAACAGACTGGAACTATAGGCTTAACTCCACTGGATAAAGACGTCTATTTCAGATCTTATATCCCACTGGACAGAAGTGGGTGATCGGACGGAATTCACTCGCAACAAATTAATCACTAATTGTTCCTATTTCGAGAAACACAACCTAGATACAGATGTATTCGACGCAATCTCCGTGGTAAATCTAGGTTATTTTAAGAACAATCAGAGGATCGCGACAATCAGCCATGCATACTCTCAACGCCAAGCGAACATGAAAGTGAACATGTATGAATATTCAATGAATGGCTAAAGTAAGAGAGCCTATACACACGCGAGCTAAGGTCGACCGTGGTGGGCCGGATGACCCAGAATCACGGCAATCGGGGCAAACTGTCGCCTTCAGTGGATGGATGAGCGCAATCCGATACAAATCAATTTGCTGTCTCGCCAGCATTTAAGTTGTTACATTGTATTCTCTTTGAAGCGCTGATAGTGAGAAAGACTCTTACTTATTTACATACGAATTCCAAGCAAAGCGTTTTGTGATCACGTTTGAATAGACATTGTTATTGGATCAGGGTGAACACTGCGGCTGATTCCAAAGTACCGTTGGAGACGTATGAGACACGTAGATAGGTAGGTAATTTCTCCTTTATTAGGGCACATTAGGGTGACATACATTTTGGTTGCCTCACATTACAGTAACTAAGTTACCAGAGCTTTTAGTAGGGTCCTCGTCTTTCTGTCGCCTAACTAGATACCTTGTTCTATATTTGGACAAGGCCTTCTCTAGGCAAAGGGAAACTCTTGCAATGAAGAGAAACTTAAGGGCGCGTTCTGTTTTAAACATGCAGTCGTTTGATGCAACCGTCATTCATGTTTAACAAATTAGTAGGTAGCTTCGATCGTGAATTTAAAGTAGTTTCTTTAATAGAACTGTTTGTTTACCGTATTACAATAATAGCCAATCGTTATGAAAAGTACCTATTGACCATAATAGTTAACGAAACAAACAAGAAAAGATTTTTTAAATTGGAGGGATAGTTCATTTTTGATAATATGAAAGAAATTGTTATGAGAAGAGCAAAAAAGTAGAACACTATATTTCCAAAGAATGAAGATTCCACTAAGAGGGATACGATACCTACTGAGGTGCCGACATAAATGGGAGAGTAGAGTCACCCAAAATTTCTTTACAAAGATGTACCTAATAAAGATAATTATGCTTCCTTACAAAAATGTGACGAATTTTCTAAAGGTTACATTTAAGGCAAGGTTAGGTTTATTAGGTTTGTATCAGAGAAGGCTTTTAGACGGAGCTGTTGCGTGGGTCTAATCAACTTACTGATTTACACGATACCAGAATATGTACCTAAAATAGGAGGTAAATGTAGGCTGCAGAATTTAATATGCATTAATATTTTGAAATTATAGAAAGGTATGCGGTTTGTTTTTTAGCTCCATGAGATGTTGTCTTCGGAGACACCTGCGGAAAACATTGCAGTAGAATTAACGATTTGTATAATTATGACAGTGACATGAAATATGTATGAGTAGAGTAAGTACCTGTTGTACAGATGTACTTGACCGGAAAATCACTATATGTCATATTCATACCTAATTCCGTGGGTACATTAATTTGACGTCAAATCTCAGCTGGAATTATCCCTTTTTATCAAATGCTACACGGTCACTTTTACCAGCTTCGTGATATCGGGGTTTTTATTTTAAATGCATGCGAGAAAAGGATTTTCCTTGTCGATGTTGAGGAAGTTCAATCGCCTTGATACCTAACGAACGCCTACGTAACCTATGTACTATCCTGGCGGCGTTTCAAGTATGACAGCCATGCGCCGGCGCCTATTGTAACGAAGTTTTGTATGGTTTTACGACCTTCAGTCAATACACAACCTCTACGCGCGTCATCATACCATTCGATGTTTTTTGCATGTCGGTTGAATTTTAACATAAATTTTCATTCACAAAACATTTCAGTCACAAACTGTGTCTGAAAGTATCAATCTTGATTTAAGGCTTGCCTTTATAAGACTTGTTTACGAGAGGAGCGACCTCACATGACCTCAACCCTAAACAAAACCATTGTTTATTTAATACCCGCCTAAGTTATTCTAAACTCCATTCATCGCGAGGTGACATGTTATTGAAACGGGGTTTCAATGGAATGATTCATTCTACACTATTTGCATTCCTATCCATCATCATCATCAACTCAACCCTCGTGGTGCAGCCATAACCCCTATGTTGCTTGAGGCTCGTAGAGCATGTTGCCTTTGAGGAAGTAATTTTGGAATCTCCTTTGAAAATTTGGAATCCTTGGTTATTTTTGAAAAGTTTCTATGGATGTTTTCAGCCAAACTGCAAACTGACATTTTAATACGTGGCAGTTGGCCTTTTGGGCCTAATCCAATAATGTGATATAGCGCAAAATTTTCAACTGAATACTGATGATGCATTTCGAATTGACAATAAATGAGCTAGTTTTGTCCTGAACGCTATTCAGCAATCGGCGCTGCATTTAAATGCCGCAAAGCAAACCTTATCTAGACACTAGCAGCTCATTGTATCCAACCGCATTGTGATATCTACATAGGTATGTACAGGGTGATATAATTAACAATTATGTAAGTATATTAAAATAAGGAAAATTATAAACAAATAAAAAGCACGTGGGTATATGTTTTTCTTTTTTGACTGACTCTATCTTAGGTACCTTGTTAGAAAATGTTTTTGGATATCAAGGCATTTAAATTAAAAAAACATGATAGAAAATAGCTGGGAGGTTCGTTTGGTGCATTAAAACGATAGAAAATAGGTAGGAGATGCGTTTTGGACACCGTCGATGTTGGCTCTACCATCCGCATCTTTGCTTAGGGTATTCATGAAGTATTTTTTTATTTAACATAAAACATTTAAACACTATCGAACCACTATCCAGTTAGTGCGGCATGGCATGATGGGACATTGCTTGCGGTGCCGCATGCCATCTCGCGAGATATTTCCGACAGACGGACGCCGCTTGGCGCTCGAGCACCGCAGGTTTCCAGCTATCTACCCTGTATTGGACCATCACTATCGAACCACTATCCAGTTAGTGCGGCATGATGGGACATTGCTTGCGGTGCCGCATGCCATCTCGCGAGATATTTCCGACAGACGGACGCCGCTTGGCGCTCGAGCACCGCAGGTTTCCAGCTATCTACCCTGTATTGGACCATCACTATCGAACCACTATCCAGTTAGTGCGGCATGATGGGACATTGCTTGCAGTGCCGCATGCCATCTCGCGAGATATTTCCGACAGACGGACGCCGCTTGGCGCTCGAGCACCGCAGGTTTCCAGCTATCTACCCTGTATTGGACCATCACTATCGAACCACTATCCAGTTAGTGCGGCATGATGGGACATTGCTTGCGGTGCCGCATGCCATCTCGCGAGATATTTCCGACAGACGGACACCGCTTGCTTTGGCTCTCGAGCTCCGCAGGTTTCCAGCTATCTACCCTGTATTGGACCATCACTATCGAACCACTATCCAGTTAGTGCGGCATGATGGGACATTGCTTGCGGTGCCGCATGCCATCTCGCGAGATATTTCCGACAGACGGACACCGCTTGGCGTTAGAACACCGCAGGTTTCAGCTATCTACCCTGTATTGGACCAGCACTACCGAACCACTATCTAGTTAGTGCGGCATGATGGGACATTGCTTGCGGTGCCGCATGCCATCTCGCGAGATATTTCCGACAGACGGACACCGCTTGGCGCTAGAACACCGCAGGTTTCCAGCTATCTACCCTGTATTGGACCAGCACTATCGAACCACTATCCAGTTAGTGCGGCATGATGGGACATTGCTTGCGGTGCCGCATGCCATCTCGCGAGATATTTCCGACAGACGGACACCGCTTGGCGCTAGAACACCGCAGGTTTCCAGCTATCTACCCTGTATTGGACCAGCACTATCGAACCACTATCTAGTTAGTGCGGCATGATGGGACATTGCTTGCGGTGCCGCATGCCATCTCGCTAGATATTTCCGACAGACGGACACCGCTTGCTTTGGCTCTCGAGCTCCGCAGGTTTCAAATTGTTCTATGATATTGTCTGTGATAGCGACTCAGAATATTGCCGCCTGAGTGCCACCATAAGTATACCTACTCAAGAAATTTGTAAAAGGCTATGTAGAGTTTTTGATTCACATTGAAATATCTGCTGTGCCCCGAACTTGGCCAACCGCATGATGTCGGTGAAGTCTTGCTTACGACATCAAGCCCTAAGAGGGAAAAAGTCAGGATGAATTTGATGTGTAAAACCCAACAATAAGAAATAAAAAAAAAAAGATTTTGTAAAAGTTATCACAGTGGAGTACAAGAATCCCCTAAGAAGAAAAAATCAGGATGAATTTGATGTATGAAACCCAACAATAATACCTACTTAAGAATAAAAAATTAAACAAATTAATGTAGGTATTTTGTAAAAGTTATCACAGTGAAATGAAACAATCTCTAATAATAAATACAATAAATAATAAGTAATACAATCAATGTCAGTTAGTAAATCTAATGAGTGTGTAGAATAGCAGTTTCGAGCTATTGTTAACAGTAAAGCGTAGCAAACCGAGTAAGTATGTAAACAAGTAGTTACGTAAAAGTAAATACGAAATACATATCTTCTAAAGAAAATAAGAAAAATATCGGTACCTAAATGGAATGCTTGAAGATAAAAGTGTTGGCGACGGACGTGAACGAAATCGAAAGGAAAAGAAAGACCGTTGGCGGAGACAGCGACATCTCTACCGGATATTAAACTACCTTTCCGAGAAGCCTGATACTGCCTTGTTTCTGTTCGAGCTCCAAACATTTTCCTGTTTTCCGTTATTTTTGGTATTTTTTGTGAAAATAACTGGACAGGCATATCTTGGATATTAGGATAGATAATAATAAATAACCTATCAATTTATTTATTTAATGTCAAACAGAACTACCTACCTATCCGGTTAGCATTTACTTTGTATTTTGAAACTCAAACGGGCGCATCCACCTAACATCGTAGGTCCGATTCCACCAAAGCATTAATCCACGTTTTGAAGCTGAAAACTACAGACTTATCGTGTCGTGATATTTTCCAAATTTTGTAAAACCTAGGTTCTTTTTATGATGAGATCTGCTCTGCTGCTTATCAACCTAAACAAATATTTACAATTTTCTCCGCAACTAGTATAGTACTAACTTATCTACACATCTACTTATAGGTGTCTGCTTCATTTGTACCTGCGTGATATGGTAATCTTGTTATTGTAAGTACCTTAGTATTCTGTGGTTAGCCGACATTATTATATCTATACAGTCAATGAGCAACGAATGCTATAATAGAGAGAAACCTTTAATTATTTCGTAGTAATCTAGAGAGTCACTTTCCTGAAAAAAAAGGTGTGTATTTTTACAATGTTGGGATACCTATTTCTTGTTATGGTGTTCCGTTTTACTACTGAAACTAACCTAAATCACTGTTTGGTTTATTAAAATACCTTACAACATAAGAAAATTAAGTATGCAGAAAACTAAACAACTCTACCTCTTCCGAAAAAGATCTCCAACTTGTTGGGCACTTCAAAACGTATTCGCATATCACTTCCTTTATCACATCTAGCACGAAAAGGGTCTAATTTCAGAACTGACCGAATTTCGATGTCGAAACGAAAAGGTTTGAAAAAAGAACTCGCGTGGCGGATGGCGCGAAAGGTTAGAGAAGCGACGACCGACCGGCGTGAGGCGTCCTTCCGCAGTGGGTTGGCGGCTGGCGGGCTCCCGCCGCGCCGGCCTACATCTACATACCAATTATAACCTGAACTCTACCAATAAACATCCGACTCTTTCACCATACTACAGCAGCCCGTGATGAGGAAGCTGATAGCTCTTGTTAAACTGGGTGAGTAGAGCGCGATACGATGCGACGCTATGTGATGTAATCTGCATGTGACGGAGTAAACAAGCAAGCAGATTAACACTTTGATAACACGTCACGAAACAGCTGACGCAGGTACCTGCGATCGTTGCGCTACCTGTGCTGCAATGGAAATCTAACAAGGAATAAAATGTAGAGTCCGTTACGCGATTTCTACAAGAAAATAATTTTACAAAATATACACTTACTAGCGGCCAGTCAATGGTGTTAATAACAGGGAAAATGTTCCCGCGGCAAAAGGGGATTTAGCCAGAATGTATTAAACATGTAAAAATTTCCTCTCTATCTATTACCAAAAAACCACACTAAAAAAATACGTTGCGTAGTTTAGGAGGAGTTAGCGAATACAACTTACGACAGAATGACAGGAAGAGGCAAAAACTACTTCATTTTATACTACGTTTGGGCAGCCATGTGAATAATTGATTATGAATTAACATGCATCTACTCGTTATTTATTACTAAAGTGTATTTTATATATTTTACTTACTTCCGTTCCGAAATACATTCAAGTCTAGTAATAAGTAGAAGTACCTACACTAAAACACACACACAGCCTCCTTTGCTGAAAAGCTTTAAATTCGCGGTGCAGCATAGTTTAAATGTAGAGCGTTGTGACTTTGTGTAACCGACCACAAGTTATTCTGGATAGTTTAAAGGTCACAGAGCTAAAAGTATCTTCTTTTCACTAAAGAATGTATCTAGATAGATGAGTAGTAGGTAGATGGTAGATGTGTGGCAAGCCTTTTGTCATAGAAAATGATTATCATCATCTGCCTGCCCTTAATCCAATTTTTTTGGGGTCGGCGCGATGAAATCGCATGAATATGGGTCAAAAAAAAATCACCTGAATTTTTGTTATTACCATTGTAAACAACCAGAAAAAAATGCGCTTGAACTTTGCGCAGGTGAGTTCCGATCCTTACTCTATTAAATTTTACAACTCGGCGCGGAAGCAGCCAAGTGGACGTTTATTTCAGCAAAATTTTCAGCTACAATGGGCACAAACGAGCGCGTCCACGATTCAAAATGTTTGGGCAGCCACGTGAATAAATCTTGCATGTTGGCAACGATAACATTTTCGAAAGATATTTCGAAACAAGGTATATTTAAAACCTCGTTTGGTTTTTGCTAATTCGGGGACGATGGCACCAGCCCCAACCCTTTGATATTTGTATCTGGATGAATTTCTTAAAAGAATACGTCAAATGGTTTCAAATGCCATAAAATAGGTACTTTAAAAAAGAAGTTAATAAAATATTTTAAAATTAAATGGCTATACGTCAAAGTTTTTCATCAAAACCGGCCAGGATTTTGTTGAAATTAGGTCTTTCAAGAGGTCAAATAACATTCAGAAGTATTAGGTATCTAACTAAATATAAATAACAGGTTTTATTTTGTGCGTGTAACAACTACGAAGATTTGAGCATTGAGGATTTCTTTATGTATATTTCGGTGGTTTGATGTTGCTCGCTTTGATTTAAAAGAAGCGGGAAGTTTATTTTCTAAACCGCTGCTTTAGCTTTTAGATACAAACATATTGCATGTATTTATAGAATAACGACGTTAGACGATGCATTCTACACCTTTGCTTCTATTAGCTTTCAGCTTTCATCTATCCTAGAGTGGTTAGACGACCGGGCTGATCGAATTACACTTCCGAGCCAGTGACTAAATTGAATCTACCTATTTTGAGGCTATTCGAGTGAAAATTTAGACTAGAAAACAGACAACTGATTGTGCATGCTACTAAATAGGTACTTTTGCAAAAATCTGCGCCTGAAAAAGTCCGTTGATCAGTTCCACGAAGGTACCTAGTCAAAATATCACCCTGACCAGACCGAGAAGTGAGTGATTCGTTAGGTATTTCAATAATAAAGCAATAATAAGGTATAGTTTGTTAGGTTCAAAGTCATTGCTTTCGTAAGTTTTTACCTACGTGTAGTTTGGCTGCTTAAACATTTGCATTTTATTTAGCAAAACCAGCTTTAGACATTGCTTAGACCTAATATTTAGTTTGACTCTACTATTGCCGAAGATCCTTAGTGTATGTACCTAGATACCTTCAATGACGGTTTAGTCAAATTAAGGTATTAAATCTAATACAATTTTACTGAAGCGTAAACTCTGGCTACCATTAATTAGCTTTCAACAAACCACTTATCAAAATCCTTTGTGCGTTCTGTTAGAGCGTTACAATCATAAACAGACCAAGTGCAGGAGATAATATGAGTGCAAATAAACGAACTGTCATGTGTTCATGAGAACCACTTGAAGATAAGTTGGTACCTAAGTATATTAAACTTCAGTTTAGAGTGCACTGAACTCATATGAAATTATGAGATGAGGTCCTTTTAAAACCTGAAAGTTGATTATGGAATACGAAAATGCTACGGTCGGACCACTCGTCATATAATATAAGTAGATAACTGTATCTACCTAATGGTCTCACATAGTTTCGTCTTGTCACTCAGCTAGTACCTAAATAGAATCATAAATAACCTGAAAATGTTCATGGGCTGACCATTTTGTTTGGATGTTAAATCACACAACTTTCAGGCTGTGGTGGCTCTACTCAACCACATTCAGTCAGACGAAGCATGGCGAATAAAATACCTACCTAACGGAAATAATTCACAGGTACAGTTCATAGGTACAGTTATTTTAGGTTAAGTAGGTAGGTGTATTTTTTAATACAATATTGTAAGACCATACGTAGGTGCCTAATATGGCATGTTACATTTACATAAGCGTTTCCTATAATTTAGTGCGTTTCATATTCGCATAGTAAAACCGTTAATCCATTACTGTTTCTGAAACTAATCAACCCATTTGTATGCAAACCCCTTACATCTATCATCCGGATGACGTCACAGGCATCAGAATCAGTGCTGATGAAAACCCAGCGTAGAACTTAGAGTTGAGCAGGTTTCAGAGGAGACTATGCACTAACGAATGAAGCTATGAAAAATGGGTTTATCGTCGTTTTATGTTTTGGTGCATTTATTTTTATTTAAAGAGCGTCAAGTGTGTTTAGGACAATGTTGTGGTTGTTCGTGCGTAGTATTCATTCATCCCAAACGACGAGGCCACCAAGGAGCTCAAATCTCTTAATTTAAGTTTGTAAGAACTGTGAAAGCTATACCACTAAATAAAATTCATTCATTCATTGCCTGTATCTCTTACACGGGTAAGAAGCTCGTAAATTAGCCGTGACATTCGGTGATAATGACCGTTAGAAAAATATTTAAGGGCCATTTCAGAAAATGTTGTAAACGATCGTTCATTATAGTGAGAGGTGGCTGAATACTGGGCTAATGACGTTCGAGGCATAGACATGTCATCGACTCGACAGAAGAAGGGACAGACGACGCAGGATTCCCTCTAAAATTGGTCTTATGGTCTGAGAGCAGGACCGCATTTAGTAAAAGTTGGCAAGGATCGGGACAATGGTTGCAGGACAAAGGACCGTGTCCATGTCGCGAATAGTAATCAGGAAAAAACCATTGGACTGGCCTGTGATGTTAGGGCGACAAAAAGTCATAAAAGATGTAATACATTACATTGCTGAATGTTTTGCGCAAGTGTTAGGTTTGCCTGCGTCACGGCACCAAACTAACACAAATAACTTGGACTACGCAGTCTACGACAATGATAGCAGGCAGGTATGAGTTGCATATTCACCAACATATGATTACAACTTCCTTACAGCCAATGAAAGTTTATTCGCAAACGAGTGTCGTGTTAACTGTTAAAACTGCAACATTGCTTGACTATACTGTATTAGACAATAAACTGAATCAGACCCCTTTACGTTCCTCGTGATTCCTCGTCTGGTGCCGGCAGAGCAATGAACATCAAACCGGCCTCACAATGAAGATTCATTGCCAGTCTGCAATATGGCAGTATGGCAGGCCTTTATGGACTGCTATACATATCCTTAACGGTTTGGCGTCATCCACCGATATGGTGGTAAAGGCACGAAGCAACGCCTTGACTTTCGATGAGGTGATATTTGGATAGGTAATATTTTCCTTATGGTCCACCTACCTGTCCATGAGGAACCTTAATCGACATTGGCTTAGTTGTATCTTAGTTGGTATGAAGATTTCATGGAAATTAGGTATCCTGTGGATTGGACCGTTAAAGTTTGGAAATAAACAAAACATTTTGATTGAAATAAGTAATACCGGTAATACCCTGTGTGTTTCTTCAAATTCAACTACATTCATACCTTATCTGTCTTACGCTAGGTGCGTCTCAGAAAGTCATTACCATCACTTAAACCGCCATAAGTCTAAGTTTGCATTTTTTGCGTGGTTGATCAGCACACTCATTAATGTATTTGCAGTGCAAAAAACTGGTCAATTCCAACAAATTGAGCAATTGGACGAGAAACATGATACCACGCTTTGTTTTTATAACTGCTAGGAATTTCAAGATTCGATCCAGGCAGGTATAAAAGACCTTACGCATCTTATTCTTTCGTCCATCGCAAATCATTGCTTTGCCTGTCAATATAGTGCACTTAAACTATAGCTCTCCAAGAACCTTAAGCCTAACTCTACACCGAAATCAACTCTACATCGAAATCATACACGATAATAGGTAGGTACGAAAGTGCCAAGTAAGGACCTTCATATTTAATTCGGCTATTTATTTCTCTATCTCGGGCAAGCAGCTTTTTTCATACTGTAAATTTAGTGCCTGCCTTGTTATGAAAATCTCTAGAGACCGTCGTGCGGCACGTTCTCTCACTCGGTATATAACCGCTCTCGACATTGCCTAAACTTCCAGACTTTGACCGACAACGCAACTTTCCTTTTATAGAGCTCGTAATGGTATTCCGAATCACCGTTCACCGACCGTAAGCTTCATCGAAAGCATCTTTCGACGATGGTCGCTTGTACGATGGCATTGCTCGCCGATAGAACGGTTCGCCGAAAGCTCTCATCGCCGATGGTCTGTTTTACGAAAAAATCCTTTGCCGAAAGAACCCTTCGACTTGCCGAGAATCGAACTAGAATCAACAATTAATATGTTCAAGATTATTATCATTTTTAAATTAATGGTTTTATTATTACTCATTTTATTTTTACAAAGTGTGTTTATACAGGGTGGACCATAGAGTGACGTCAATAAAAATAAATTAGATTCCTCACATCTTGGGGTATTCGAAAATACTCCATTGTATGTTCCGCGATTATTTTTAGTTTCCTAGTTATTCAACTTTTAAAGTTGTATGGGAAAATCTCGACTGGCAGTAATTTTTCCTTTTAGTCCTATCCTAGCGGTAGTTCCTTTGTGATTTTGTGTTCTAACAAAACATGTTGCGCAAACCCCAATTGACTTGGGATTATTTTATTAATATATTTTATTGTTATTTTACTTCTTATAAGGGTCCTTTGATACTTTTTCGGGGGTATTATTTTCATGTATTTGTATCAGACATCTATATTAATAATCTCGTGCAGGGGTAACGGTTACCCCCTGTTTTCTGTTTTCTAAATGATAATACATAAAAAAATATTGTTTTTGAGTCGACAACATATATCTGAATTTAGCGGATTATCGAGAATTTTATAAAATTCTTACGATGCTGACAGGCAAAATATAGTAAAGGCCCTGCCATTTTGTTAGATCCCGTCACCAACCTGTTGCCTAGCTACCACCTAGCTTCTGATTAAGAACTTTTTAGTCCATGGCCCCTTTCTTTTTATTAAGAATGAACTTTTACCCGTTTAGGGTAATTCTGCCAGTGTCAGGTACAGGTAGGACGGTAGGAGGCTCCAGCACCGAGCTCCAGCAGCAAGATGTGTCTTCTAAAGGAACCAGCGACATCCTCTTGATAGCTAAAGTTGTAGGCGTGAACGAGATCTACATGACAGGTGTCAGCTGTCATACTAAAAAGTCGTTTATATCGGAAACTATGCGTGCTAGACTATTGGTTTCTTTGAGAAAGTTGTAGGCCTTAACGAGATCCACATGACAGGTGTCAGCTGTCATACTTAAAAGTCGTTTATATCGGAAACTAGGCGTGCTAGACTATTGGTTTCTTTGGAAAAGTTGTAGGCCTTAACGAGATCCACATGACAGGTGTCAGCTGTCATACTAAAAAGTCGTTTATATCAGAAACTATGCGTGCTAGACTATTGGTTTCTTTGAGAAAGTTGTAGGCCTTAACGAGATCTACATGACAGGTGTCAGCTGTTATACTAAAAAGTCGTTTATATCGGAAACTTTGCATGCTAGACTATTGGTTTCTTTGGGAAAGTTGTAGGCCTCAACGAGATCTACATGACAGGTGTCAGCAGTCATACTAAAAAGTCGTTTATATCGGAAACTATGCATGCTAGACTATTGGTTTCTTTGGGAAAGTTGTAGGCCTTAACGAGATCTACATGACAAGTGTCAGCTGTCATACTAAAAAGTCGTTTATATCGGAAACTAGGCGTGCTAGACTATTGGTTTCTTTGAAAAAGTTGTAGGCCTTAACGAGATCTACATGACAGGTGTCAGCTGTCATACTAAAAAGTCGTTTATATCGGAAATTAGGCGTGCTAGACTATTGGTTTCTTTGGAAAAGTTGTAGGCCTTAATGAGATCCACATGACAGGTGTCAGCTGTCATACTAAAAAGTCGTTTATATCGGAAACTATGCGTGCTAGACTATTGGTTTCTTTGAGAAAGTTGTAGGCCTTAACGAGATCTACATGACAGCTGTCAGCTATCATACTATAAAGAATGGGCTGCAAAATTCTCTGTGAATACATCACCTTGAACTGCGCTCGCCAATCCGCCTGCCAAGCGTAGTGAGTATGGCAAATACCCCCCTAATAAGGGAAGGCCTATGTCTAGCTGTGAACTGTTGCGGCTGTCATAGTACAGCATGTTTAATTGCATCATATAAAGTAAGGGCGATTTACAAACAAAATGGTAAAATTACAAATAAGACGTGGGAGTCAAAGAAGGACATCAAGTTGGAGAAATATAAGCTTCCATGTAGCGGCGCCGTATGTGTGCGTGAGTGAGTTTTGAGCGTTTGTATGAAATTTCTTTACTGCTGAGATCAAAGAAGCGATATATTTACTGTGATCGAGATAGCGTTCTGTCGAGATAGGTTTTCGTCGATTTCCCGCTATACACGCCTGCTTTGCCTTCAATAATTTAGAGAACTACGCAAGTACCTACATTTAGCACCTACATTACGAGTTTCATTTCACCCGAGCGAAGCCGGGCTTTCCTCTAGTTATTATTATTTCATGGTCTTTTATTTTTTAAATAAGTAAGATATTAAAAAATATATTAATAAAATAATATTTTATAAAAAGGTAAATGGTTGACAAAAAGCAGGATAAATAAAAATTTATAATTTGATAATTATACTTTTTTTCATAAAAATGTTGTAAAAGTATTCAAAAATATGATTAAATAAAAACATTTCAATATATAAGGTCCTATTAAATTCACTGCAAATATTTTAAGGGCATGCGTAAATATGTATAAGAAAAACATCTAAGGCATTTTTTTAAATATCTACACGCTGGTTCTTTTTTCATTTTCGAACAAACTTTTAATTAATTATGAGAACTGACCCGACTGACGTTCCGCCGCGTAGACAGGATTCACTTACACGGCACGCATACTAACAACCAACCAATCACAGCACCTTTATTGGCGCGTAATTTAAATTCATCGAAGTGTTTGTTTCTAGGACAAACAGGAGCACTTTTTCGTTTCGTTTTTTTTTTAGTTAAATGCAATTTTCTCGAAAACTAGCGTGTAGTTTTCTTAAAAAATTGGTCTAGTACATGCTTATATTTTATTTGATCTACCCCTAAAATATTTGCAGTGAATTTAATAGGACCTTATATAAACACACTATGTTAAAACAAAAAGAGAAATAATAAAACCAATACTATATTTAAAAATAATAATAATCTTGAACATATTAATTGTTGATTCTAGTTCGATTCTCGGCAAGTCGTTCTATCGGCGAAGGATTTTTTCGTAAAACAGACCGTCGGCGATGAGAGCTTTCGGCGAACCGTTCTATCGGCGAACAATGCCATCGTACAAGCGACCATCGTCGAAAGATGCTTTCGATGAAGCTTACGGTCGGTGAACGGTGATTCGGAATACCATTACGAGCTCCCATAAGGAGGGCTTTGTCCGAAATACACTCAAGTTTGACTTTGAACAAGGCTTTTGCGGGCCTGTGAAGGCAGGTGGAACTATAAAGCCTTATTAACTCTTGTGTAAAAGTAGGTCAGTAAGTTTTGAAATGGGCCGAATTATGTGTAACAGTTGTTGTCTGCCAGTTCCTTAGGGTCAGTTCCCACAGAAGGCGACGAGACGAGACGCGACGCGACGCTGCAATGTCATTTTCAAGCGGCATCAAGATGCAACGCGCGGCGCCGCTCGATGCATCTTGAAGCCGCTTCAAACCCAGACGAGACGAGACGCGACGCGACGCGACGATGCAATGTCAGTTCAGGTGACGTCACTTTCGGCCGCCTGTCAGTCAGATTCCCACGCTCAGTGTTGCCGCGATGGGAAAAAAATCCTACAACTTTTGGAAACTCGATACGAAAAAAAAGGAAAGTAACTTGGTTCTACTTGGTACCTATGAAGGGTAGGTAGTTGTTATTGAACTAAAAAAAGACCAATCATTCGCAGTAGTTCAATTGAGTATAGTTTCATGGAACTACTGCGAACTTTTTTCCCACTAGTTCCATTAGGCCAGGTCAGACAATGGAACTATCGCAAATCTTAGTTTACGATCATTCGCAGTAGTTCCGTTGAGTAGTTGTCAGTGATCCACCTTCTCACGAAATAGTGTATGCTAGACTATCAGATTGTTTGAGAAAATGTTAGGTCTTGAAGTGATCTTTCAGATGACAGCTGTCGAAAATAAGATCCGTTTATCTCGGAAACCATAAATCTTAGACTATCAATTTCTTTAAGGAAATGGTAAGCCTTGACGAGTTTTATCAAACGACAGCTGTCAAACTAAAATCACATTTATCTCGGCAATCATTCATGCCAGTTAATCAGTTCGTTTGGGAAAGTTGTAGGCCTTGAAGAGACCTTTATTTTATGTGACAGCTGTCAACCTAAAAACAAGTTTATCTCAGCAATCGTTTATGCTAGACTATCAGTTTGTTTGGGAAAGTTGTAGGCCTTGAAGAGACCTTTATTTTATGTGACAGCTGTCAAACTTAAAACTCGTTTATCTTGTCAATCGTTCATGCTAGACTATCAGTTTGTTTGGGAAAGTCGTTGGTTTTCATGAGACATTTATTTTTAGTGACAGCTGTCAAACTTCAAACTCGTTTATCTCGTTAACTATGCATGCTACACTACTAGTTTTTTCAGAAAAGTTGTAGGTCTGGACGAGATCTACATTTTAAGTGACAGCTGTCAAACTTCAAACTCGTTTATCTCGTGCTACGCTACTAGTTTCTTCAGAAAAGTTGTAGGTCTGGACGAGATCTACATTTTAAGTGACAGCTGTCAAAATTCAAACTCGTTTATCTCGTTAACTGTGCGTGCTACACTACTAGTTTTTTCAGAAAAGTTGTAGGTCTGGACGAGATCTACATTTTAAGTGACAGCTGTCAAACTTCAAACTCGTTTCTCTCGTTAACTGTGCATGCTACACTACTAGTTTCTTTAGAAAAGTTGTAGGTCTTGCCAATATCTACATTTAATGTGACAGCTGTCAAAGTTCAAACTCGTTTATCTCGTTAACTGTGTATCCTACACTACTAGTTCCTTCAGAAAAAAGTTAAATGAGTTTAAAATTTGACAGTTGTCACTTAAAATGTAGATCTCGTCCAGACCTACAACTTTTTTGAAGAAACTAGTAGTGTAGCATGCACAGTTAATGGGATAAACGAGTTTGAAGTTTGACAGCTGTCACTTAAAATGTTGATCTCGTCCAGACGTACAACTTTTCTGAAAAAACTAGTAGTGTAGCACGCACAGTTAACGAGATAAACGAGTTTGAATTTTGACAGCTGTCACTTAAAATGTAGATCTCGTCCAGACCTACAACTTTTCTGAAGAAACTAGTAGCGTAGCATGCACAGTTAACGAGATAAACGAGTTTGAAGTTTGACAGCTGTCACTTAAAATGTAGATCTCGTCCAGACCTACAACTTTTCTGAAGAAACTAGTAGTGTAGCATGCACAGTTAACGAGATAAACGAATTTGAAGTTTGACAGCTGTCACTTAAAATGTAGATCTCGTCCAGACCTACAACTTTTCTGAAGAATTTAGTAGTGTAGCATGCACAGGTAACGAGATAAACGAGTTTGAAGTTTGACAGCTGTCACATAAAAGAAAGGTCTCTTCAAGGCCTACAACTTTCCCAAACAAACTGATAGTCTAGCATGAACGATTGCTGAGATAAACAAGTTTTTAGGTTGACAGCTGTCACATAAAATAAAGGTCTCTTCAAGGCCTACAACTTTCCCAAACGAACTGATAGACTGGCATGAATGATTGCCGAGATAAATGTAATTTTTAGTTTGACAGCTGTCGTTTGATAAAACTTGTCAAGGCTTACCATTTCCTTAAAGAAATTTGATAGTCTAAGATTAAAATGATTTCCGAGATAAACAGATCTTATTTTCGACAGCTGTCATCTGATAGATCACTTCAAGACCTACCATTTTCTCAAACAATCTGATAGTCTAACATACACTATTTCCGAGAAAACTAGTCTTAAGATTGACAGCTTTCACCTGTTGGGTCAAAATAATAACCGAGCGCGGCGACCTTGTAGTGCGCCGTCAACGTGACAGCGTCGTTCATAGTATTGAGAGCGCGACGCGGCGTGCCACCCTTTTTTCTGGCATCCCCATATAAACCCATACAAACCAGTCATACGCCGCGCTTTGTCTTTATTTTGACCTGAAATGTAGATTTTAACCAAAATAAACCAAAAAAATTAAATACTATATAGAAAGGAAAGTCCAGAGGATTTCACACACAATTCTGTAATAATTAGCTAAAACGGCAACACTCTAGACTAGTAGACTTTGCAATTTACCAAGACTGAAAGCTGCTTCGCGCGGCGTTGCGCGGCGTCGCGCTACAACAAGCTGCAACGAGCGACGTAGAGCGGCCTTGTGCTCGGCAATTGAGCAAAAATGCCGCTTCGCGTCGCTCGATGTAGCGCGGCGTAGCGCTACGCCGCGCGCTGCATCTTGTTGTAGCGCGACGTCGCGAGGCGTCAAGCGGCATCGGGATGCATTGGGATACAACGAGCTGCAATGTCAAGAGGCCGCATGATGATGACTGACATTGTCCATCAAATACCTGTCACTTTATGGTCTACGAGCCTGAAGTTGGGAGACTATTTGGCTCAGATATATGTATTCATGGACATATGTCATTCTTCCGCCCGCCACGTACAAAGGCTCATATGTTATGAATTATATGATAATTGATAAATTAACAGGCGCTAATTCGTCGGTCCCGGTTGCTGTGTTACTTAGACGGCGCGGCAGTCGTTAACATGGACGTATAAAAGTCCATGGTCGTTAACTCTGGCACCAGAGATCATCTAGTCGTTGGACGTCTCGGTGTCCTAGACGAAGAGAAAGATGTAGATAAAGCTACACTATCTATCTATCTGACAGCATTTTTACTTTAAATTTAGAAACTTAACAGCCACAACAGTACACTGTTTGGACATGAGCTATTTTCTGGCAAACAAGCATATTGGCGAGCGTAGTGCAAGGTGTTGCTTATTCCCAGAAATTTAAAGAATACTTAATTTATTTGACTCACAAGCAAACCACAGGTCAAAAAACGACTAAACTACATATGTTGGCTCGTACTAAGTGGCTTTTAAAAGTAGTTATCTATAATATTTTGTATCGTAAATGTAGCTGTTAACTTCAAAAATATACCTATTAAAATAAAATAAAAGAATTTTGGGCTCTAAGAGAAACACAGTCTTCCGTTCCGTTCCGATCGAAGCTCATACAAAGCTATCATATCACATAACCTGCACATACATCAAGCTCTTGAACTACTAAAGTGAATTGACAAGCTGACAAGCAGCACCGAGCGGCCGGAAGCGACATGAAGATGCATCGAGCGGCGCCGCGCGTTGCATCTTGATGCCGCTTGAAAATGACATTGCATCGTCGCGTCGCGTCTCGTCTCGTCGCCTTCTGTGGGAACTGACCCTTAGGGTCAGAAGTTCTATTTATTTTAACTTTTTTTTGCACTTATTTAGTACCTACGCTTGGAAATAAGCCAATTTGTAGCTATATCCACCAAAATATAGTTCTTTTTGGGTAAATAAGACACCCAGGCAAAATGCATTGATAATAAGCCATCAATTAGCTCAGATCGTCTAATATGCGAAAAGCAAATAAAGCTGTATGGACATATCGTTTATCCTCATCAAAGTTGGCACTTGCCATATCCTCATTACTCTCCCCTTCTAATAAACAAGCTGCTATAAATGAAAGACAAAAGAAGAAGAAAAACAACAGTCACGTACAGGACTAACTAATAAAGATCCGCGGCCACGCTCCGTAGCTTCATAAATAAGTTTCCCTCTCAGGGATGACCTAGCCAACGCGAAAGTTATCTACAGTTGATAAGTAGGTATCTATTTAGATAACTTTGATTAACTACCTAGATATTATGCTGAGGAATACCTCGAAAGTCGTGATTGAACCTAATTATTAATGAGGAAGGTAAACCCAATTATTTCTGGACTGCTTTACCTGCCTTTATACATCAGTTTCAGTCCAGTAAAGGCCGCAGTTCGTAATTTAGTAAGCTACATGATAGATACTTAGTTAATTCAGTTAATGTGCATCGAACCAATTTGTATCCTGTGATTATAACAAAATTCCCTCAATATTGGAGCCATTGGCCACATCCATGACGTCCAGCAGTGGACTGTGGCGAAACCTGACTATCCTAGGACGTAACTTACTGAATTAATTTAAATGCGATTTGTAACGGTTACCTAAACACATCGATAACGTAAGTGTAGGTATAGGAAAATCTAGTACCGAAACTAATTTTAAAGCAAACTTAAGTCACATTTTTACCTTGAGCTGTTAATAGTTTAAAGTGTTTAAACAATAATATTACGATGTTGATTTAGTTTGGAGTATGGTATTCTCATAGAGTATTTATTTTAGTAACTACGTACAAAACTACGTACCTATTACCTATACTTATTGTAGTTTTCAAATATCTTTCGTATGTTTTTCATCATTTGCGGCGGGGCAGGCTCCATCCAATAGAGGAAGAGATAAGACACGTTTGCTGGACAAAGGTGTTGTTCAAAACCCTTGGCTAGGCTACAGACCGTGACATAGTTAGTACGATAGTCTCTCCTTCCCTACCTATTCATTCACCTAACTACCCACAATTTAGATAGTAGCTATCTAGTTCAAAAATCTAATCTAGTGTGCAGATGTTGAACACCAGTTTGATATTTTTTATTCAGAACAAACCTTTACCTACCATAACATTCAAAGAAACTTTGAGCTACAAGAGTCAGAAAAATAGACATTTATTTTTAGAAATGTAGAGCAAAAATAAACGTTCCGAAAGTGTCCAAGAAACTTTTTCACGTGATGAAAATGTTCATGAATTCACAGAATTTAGTCTTAATTTAGTAAGTAGATGGAGTCCTACTTAGCCAAATGATTTATAGATCGGCGTAACTAGTAAACAATTGGCTACAAGTGGCTCTGATTGAAACTATGGAATATGCTGAAGGGCTCATATTTCAAATGCTTATAAAATCTTAAAATGCAGGGCAAGAAGGTTACTGGTTCAGCGCCCTAGAGAAACAGCAGCAACGCCTCCACATTTCATGAAGACAAATTGCAGAAAGCATTAGTAAACTGTGACTGTAAAAGTGGGTTAATTCAATACCGTTTAACTGAATAGTCATAGTAAACATTGTACAAGACAATAGACTAATCATAATAAATCAATACAATAATCATTGAGACGTGACCTTAAAAGAAAGATAAATAGTCGTTTGGTCTTACCGGCGGCAGCGGCTGCACGTCTTTCCCTCTTACTTGAGCACTTCCAGAATTTCATCTTTAGAGTATCGTACGTTCACAGGTTCAAAGGATATCACCGCACGCGTCAACCGTCAAGGCATCAGTCGTGCAACTGTTCGCTTGTGGCCGAAACAATGAGTTTTGTTTACGATTTGGCGGCGCGGCGGATTTATTAAATTGGCGAGTGAAGTGGCAGGCGGTTGTCCGAGTAGCTGCCGGCTGCCGGCTGAAGCATGCGCCCGCGCAGGCCGACACCCCCGACCAGACACAATCTCCGGTGCGATTGTCTCTGCAAGCTATTGGAGGAAGGCGTGGGAGCCCCGATCCATTAACTCCAAATTAAACCAAATAGGGTGAATGGACCAGTTACAAACCAGAATCACAACAAAGAATTGATATTCTTCACTTTCACTTCAGTTTCTAACTAAAAGAATTAAAAAATTTACGCGTCGCTTGTTTTGCTTTGGTAAACGGTGGTATTGTAGGACGGGCATAAAATATCATTAGGCTATATTTTTTTGTTTTTGAGTTAGAACAAATTGGTTTATGTAAGTAAGCCGACTCTACCAGTGATTCAAAATTAAAAGATAATTTGTAGCGTAAAAAAGTTTATTTTCTATCACATCATGTCTTCCTACGATAATTTTGGAACATAGATGCCGAATATCATGCTAAGGGCAAATCACTACGATTCGAAGCAAGTTTGTCCCAACGATGTTTTAATTTTACTGGTTTGGTCCAATTGAGAGAAGAAAGATACAGTTAGGTACTTATTTGCTGAAATGGAAAGAAAGACTTGGAATAATGAATATTAACAAAAGTAAGCTTAAGTTACAGCTGCCTCTCAATAGTTAAGTTCATGGACTCAATTCTGACAACGTACATCCTTAGTTTATTCTTAGCAATATCTATGACTTTTTACTTAAGCAAAATGTTAGAGTCAGGCAGTCTTCCCAGTCTACACCTGCAGTCATCATAATTTTCCATTTTGTTTTAAAACATCACTTTAGAGTACACTTTCCCCAAATGATTTTTAAATTGAATGAAGGACATGTCCTGCCCGGTTCCACTTGCTTATGATAATGACGTAAATAACTAAGTATAAGCTAAGAATTGAGCTCTCTGAATCGAGTACCTGAAAGGTAGTAGAAGTAAATTAAAATTATGAGTGATGTGAAAATTATAGCGAATATGTCTATGTAAACTTTGGCCGGTTTGCTTCGAATCTCACATGTTATTGCACTATAAAAATACATGGGTAAGCACAATTTCTAGGCACATTTCTGTACTGTCTATAGTAGGTATATTGGTTAAACACTTCTATCAGTTACATAAATTATACTATATCTATCTTAACCGAAAATAAAATGAGATTTTCAAATTACAGCTAAAATTGTAGAAGTTGGGTTAAATTAGTAATTTGCACTTTTACATTATCCTCAGTGGTTAGCGTGAAACGTATACGGTAATGAAAATCGTTGGGAAACTGGGTGCGTACAATGCGCGACAAATATTGTTAAAAAATGTGCATAGCGAGAATGTGCAACACGCCATCGCCGACTGCAATACTGACAGAGAACATGTTTTTTTTGTGGCGTTCGGCGATTGCTTGTTGCACGTTTATCTTTGAACAATATTTGTTGCGCATAAACTCACCCGGGAAACTTAAATACTAAACCACGCGTCACACTAAAGATAGGTAAAATTTATTGATTTATACAGCTGGAATTTTGTTCATTTTTGTCAAAAATATTTGATCCAAAATAGATCATTCTGGGGTCTGAGCATAATTTTTCTTGTACTTAGTAGTTCTAGAATAAAATGCGAAATAAATATTAACAATAAAATCATGTGCACAATTGAATTTTATACCCCCCTTGGGTTTGTAAAATATTTCTCAGTATTTATTGAGAAATAAAATTAATTTCTTACTTTAAAAGCTAAGTTTAGCGTAATCTCGTGGTGCAAAAGACAAAAGAATGCCATAAATAAAGGGTACTCTACGTACAGCAATCAGTCGTATATTTTGATTCAAAGAGAATCAATCTTTTTAAAGATAAGAATTACAACAAGTCGACTGTACTTACAACACTAACGCAAACATGGGTTTGATTCTGACAAGTTCCTTCAATTTACTACGCATATTTGATATGTTTTGTATTAAAATACAAAATACACCCGAAAATAATGACGCTAAAAATAATGATTAAATGCCGATTTTATGTAGTCCAGTAGGAATTCTATTTCTTTCTTACGTGAGAGATGGAGAGGTTTTCAAAATATCCACAACTTTTTAGACTGGCCTAGACTGGAGATTTTCTTACACTTTTTAAATAAATAGCTTGCTACATTGAAACAGGGATTGTACTACATTTATGCCACATTTATCAAAAAAATATAATTTTATTTGATTTATTTGCTCGTCATTGCTACTTCATACATTCACCAACTTCGTACTTCAAAGGCACTGCTTTTTGACAAATCAAAGTTTCATTCAACCCAAATTGTGATGATAAATAAATATTATAAAAAATTTACACATTCCGATAAAACCGAATTTCGCAAAAATAATTAAGAGCCGGTACAAATCCAGTGCCTTTTCGCGCGAGCAGTTTTCAGTAGTTAATTGAAATTGAATAGTGTTTTAATTAAAATAAAATCAAAGTTAGTCTGGTAGCAACTCTTCTCAACTTTACTTTTAATTAAATCCATTTTCAATTCCCTACTGAAAACTTTCGATACAAAAGACACTAGATGTGCACTGGCCCTTAAAGTATAATATAACTACATAGCTATAGCTAACACGATCGTGTGAATACGTTTACACTTAGCGATAGAAGTAATCAGTTTGTCAACCAATACTGTAAAGGTGTAACCTAAGTATATTCTTTCTAACTTATTGCCAAAGTTTTGTTAGCTCACTCGGCGCGAGATCTTAGGAGGTTCCATCACCAGAAACTGGAAAATATCCACTCATATCGTTTTGTAGATACTTTGCAGTTAAGGAACCCGTATTTATCAATATCACTATACAACCAGGTGTAGTCTCAAAATACCAGCTCGCCAGTATTGTTTGTAGTGTAACTGGTATACGGAGAGTTTTACGTACCAACAATTGACAGCATTGTAATGCCTCGTTCAAGTGGTAGATTCTTTCCAGATAAGGAACCTGTATTTATCATTATCACTATAAAACCAGGCGTAGTCTCAAAATACCAGCATGTTTGTAGTTTTACTGGTATACGGAGAGTTTTACGTGCCAACAATTGAAGACATTGTAATGCCTCGTTCAAGTGAAGGCGGCCGACAAAGCGTCTGCAGACTTGAGCAGCGTGAGCGTGGCCTCGGGTCAATGGCGGTACCACGCGCCCTGCACGCGCGTCTGGAAGTGCGACACCGGGGTCACTATGTACGCCTGCTGCGGTTGTTGCACTACAGCTAAAGGTATCACTTGCTGTGCCATCTCTACAGTCTGACCGCCTTCTTCGCTGACGGTTAAAGGCTGTAAGTGCTGCTGAACGCCGGCCACTTGTTGTACCCCACCGACTTGCTGCGTAAGGACTTGTTGGTGCTGAGACACTTGAGGCACCAGCTGCATCTGCTGCTGCACGTGCTGCTGCTGCTGCTGGTGTATCACCACGTGTTGTCCGCCCTGCATCTGTTGGTGCTGCTGCACTTGGACCTGCTGCACTTGTTGCTGCTGTTGCACTTGCTGCTGTTGCTGTTGTTGTTGTTGCTGCTGCTGCTGTTGTTGTTGTTGTTGCTGTTGTTGCTGCTGCGCTTGCTGCTGAGCCTGCTGTTGCGCGTGATGCTGTGCAAGCTCTTCCTCCTTCTTCTTCTGTTCCATTGCGGCTTTCTTGGCTTCCGCCTTCTCCTTCTCCTGCTGTATTCTGATCGGGTCCTTGTTCTTGTCGTAGGTCATGCACTTGCCGCTGCGGAAGGGCACCATATCCTTCGCCACCATTTCCTGTTTCTTTGTCGCGAACTTCACGTGCGGGAACTGATCCTTCATAAACGCTCGGAAGGTGGAGTAACCCATTAGTTTCACGCCCGGTTCCAGGATCTCCCCGTACTCTTTGTAAGCCTCGAATAGGTGCTTCCGCGAGTCGCCGGAGATGATGACCGTTTTACTTTGCTTTTTGTTTCCATCGCCGGCCGGTTGGACATCCTTGGGCGAGCTCGCGTGCGCCTTCAGATATTCCTTGAGGAAATTAGTTGCATGCTTATAAATATCGAGTGTGAACGTGTTGTATGGCTTCTTGCCAACGTTGCCGTGTATCCGCGGAGCGACGCCGTGCGTCATCACGTGCTGCCGGATCCTTTTCAGTTGATAATGAGTGACGTTTTCTAGATATAGGAAAGCTTCGAGGCAAACCTTTCGCCCTTGGTAGACGTAACACGCGCGTAGTCTCCTTCTGACTTTGTGCCGGGATGTTTCTGCGGGGTTTGCTAGACTGGCCATAGTGATGCCCATCAGATACATGTCATGTTCGCTCTTCGTTAGTTCTGCGATGTTTAGTCTATGGCGGTACACTGCTTCGGGATTGAGCCCTCTGTAGCAGTTGTCTTTACAGTCGCATCCTCTTAGTAATCTATCATTGACCTGGAAAATAGAAAAGGATTTATGAACATAGGGGTCCATTAGTAGCTAACTTATCTTAAAAAATAATTTATTATTAAAAACCTACAATATGAGGTTATTTCATAACAAAAATATATTTTATTTCTTTAACTGTTAAAATTATTGCATTCTTGCATAGCATGAAATTACATTTTGAGGAAATCAAATCAAATTCATTCACATAATATAATTAATAGGTAATTCACAATGCAGTATACCAGTTTATTTCTAACAGAATTTTTAATTAAAATATTAGTATTGTTACTTATTACAGAGGCCCGTTACTTGTAATAGGCGGTTGAAAAATTCTGACACCAGGGTTCATCGGGTCATTGGACTTGCTGACCCTCTCGAAGAAAGAGTAATAATTTATGTTGGTTTTAAAATTTATTCTCTTATCAGCTCAGCTAAGCTTAGAGCATCCTCAATCGAGTTTGCTTTTGCACCAGATTATTTTATCAGAATCTAGCCCGTCTTTTTATCCGAATCATTCATTCATTGTTTGGGTCACCAAGCCTATTATTGACTGCATGTCTCAAGAGTATGGTTGATTCAGCTTCTCCAAGAGTAAGATTGCCAATGCTTTTTTTTTGTTGCAAAACCTGAATAACACCTCTTTCTAAAAGCTAATTATTTCTGAGATTTTGTACACCATCTTATAAAAATGGGTATAGCTGAATGTCTTGTTGCCGCTTTGACTCTATAACTTATTCGTCATAAGGGGTCGTCCACAAATTACGTAACGCAAAGATTAGAAATTTTTGACCCCCCCCTCCCCCCACGTAACGGGACCGTAACGCTTGGTCATGACCCCTCCCCCCCTTCCCTAAGCGTTACGTAACGTATACATTTTTAGGGTTTCGTAGTCTACTAGAAACCCTTATAGTTTCGTCATGTCTGTCTGTCTGTCTGTCGGTCTGTCTGTCTGTCTGTCTGTCTGTCTGTCTGTATGCCGCGCCCTCATATCTTCGTCAGTTTTAGAGCTATCGACATAAAATTTGGTGAGAAGATAGATTAGATCGTGTTGACCCAAATATAGAATTTTCTTCTGTAATATTGAGTAGGGTATCGTTGAATAGGTCTTTTAAAACTAAAGTGAGGTTTCTTTGAAACAAAGTCACTAAAATGTTTCTGTCACGAGATATTTGCTTTTAAAAAGGGCGTTTTTGACCCATAATTTGTTCCAGCTGTAACTTCTAAAGTATAAACGCTAAAAATTTGAAATAAATATGGAATATAGCTTACAATCTGAAATTACAATGAAAACTATAACGGATATTGTACCTTTAAAGGTTTCAGAAAAAAATCAGTTTTTCTATTTGCGGTTGGTCATCATACTGCTGCTAACAAAAACCAGCAACAAAATTAAGTTTGTAATGCTGAAAAACCTGATATTTAAACGTTGACTACGAAACCCTATTTGTGGGCGTGTCTGACACGCTCTTGGCCGGTTTTTTTCAGTTTATTTTCATTTATGATAAAGAGATTCTTTTTTAAAAAATTCTTGCAAAATTTTCTACCGCAATAATTCTTTACCGCAATGATTTTCTACCGAAATTTTCTACCGCTATGATGATTTGAACTTACGAATTTCACCATTAATACAGGAGACGCCTCTTTCATCTGATCTACCGCCGTACAAATATAATACGTGGCATGGATCTTTCTACCGGAATGGTTTTGCAACTAATTCTCAGATATTAATTTATTCTTTACAGATTGAATCATTTATTCTTTACAGATTGAATGTATGTAGCCAAGGCGATAAAAACCTGCTTTTACCCAGATGGAAGAGGCATTGTCAGTACTAATTTCGGTAAACGTATCTTTATATCCCAACTTCGGTAGAAAATTTTGTAATATTTCAAAAATTGTTTATTGTTCTACGTTCTATCTACCTGACACTACCACAGGAAGAGACTTAAAAATTTGGATTTTATTTAGTTAGTTCGGCAGTCCCTGAATTAAAAAGACCTGAAAAAAGGACTTGAAATAAAAAAAAAGCGTTACGTAACGCTTGATTCTGACCCCCCCCTCCCCCATAGTAACGGGACCGTAACGCTCGGTCCGAACCCCCCCCTCCCCCTAAAGTGCGTTACGTAATTTGTGGACGACCCCTAAAGAGCAGCTTACGATACAGTTATCTTGCTTGGCTAAGTCAGCTTAATTTGTAATAGAAATAGTTACCTGCATAGGATTATCTTCCAATTTGTTATCAAACACATCATCCTCACTGTCGGATTCAGACTTTTTCTTCTTATTTTTGAATGTCTTCTTTTCCATTTTGGGTTTCATTTCAACTTCCATATCGGCTGGGTCACCTTCAACTGTAGCGAACTGTATGTTGTATGTTTGGGATATGCCCTGCATATTAGGGTCTCCATTCTCTACTTGTATTGTATGACCTTGCCACAGAACCTGAAATTGGAAAGCAGAAGATATTAGTTGGCATTCTTTTATCATGTTTACCGGATCACAATTTGATTCGGTTCTATAAATCTATTTATTATAAAGGCTCAAGTAAAGTTTTATGAAACAAAAAACAAAAATTATGAAGTAAAAGGTTAATAGTATCTGTGTTGTAGTTTAGGATGGCACAAAATATCTTGCCGAGTAGCATAGACGTAAATAAATAGAAAATTCATTATGCCTCTCCGCTACTGACTATAAAATCTGATTCTAATGGAATTGATTGTTTGGTTTGTTGTCTTGTAAGACACAATTTTGACTTACCTGTTCCTGATGGCCATTGTAGCTGTGCTGCTGCATGTTCTGGCCGGTCATCTCAAACACGGAGTGCTGTCCCATGACCGGCGTGTGCCACTGCGCGCTCTCCCCGTACTCGCCGCCGCCGTTCTGGTCGGTGGGGATGGCCACGATGATGGCGTCCTTGCTGTCCACGCTGCGCCGCTCCACCGACAGCAGCGAGTGCAGCACCTCACTAGCCTCCTTCTCCGCAGGGTTCACCACCTCCATCTTCTCGAACGACATCCCGCCGCCGCCGCCAGCCGCCAGCCGCGATCACCCCACCAGGCTCTACAATCTTAGTACTATAGAGATGGAAACTGAGCTAGTAAAAACCTGGCAAATAAAGATGTACACTGATGGTGCAGTTCCATTATCAAAGTAACGTCTTTTATATTTCGTAGCATAAAATTTAACTGTTCCCAACTACGATAATAGATGTCGTATTACCGTTTCTCCTCAGATTCTTTACTCCGTAGTATCTCTGTTTGTCGAAAGATGTCGCCTATTTTAAAAATTAGTAGTTAATCCTATGAATTGCCAGCTCGTTCATATTATCCTCTTAGTAGAATTTTATATGTTTAGCCCGAGGCTTTAAAACCCACACTTGACTATTTGATGGTGAGTGAGGGCACACCCATAGTTGTGTTGTATGTGTGGTTGATCAAACAACTAGCCCAATCACGCCCGGAGGGACCTAATAAATGAGGGACCTGCGCGCTTGTGGAGTGTGATCTACAACCATTAGAGTACTTTTTATATACGCAGCACCGTCTGCGGTGATAACATCATCATCATCGGATAGGACGTGTCTGGGACGGCGTTTAAGACGCGAGGTTTTGACGTTGATCATCTTCTGTCTCAAAATTTCATATAGGTAAAAGGAGAAAAAGCAATACACCAAGCCACGCTGTCAGTACACGTATTGTGAGCGAAGCCGAATTTGACATATTATTATGCTTCAACTCTGGTCGTTTTCATAGTCATTTATTTGGTATGCCAGGCTCCATACTTTAATGTTGGATACTCTTTTTTTAACAAAAGACACATGTCTTTCACTGATATCGCTCTCGTCTACGGACCCTCTTTCGTGTCGTGATCAAAATACAAAATATGCAGAACTAGCTGCTCGTTAGCTGTTTCACCCGCTGCAACCTATTATTCCGCGGAAGAAAGCATTACTCGCCAAGAGATGTCGCTGTTAGTTTTCTACGAAAACGTTTAAAACGCGAATCGGCTCAGTCAAAATATTGGAATATGCGTGATCCTGTAGGAATAAGACATTTTCCCGTGGTAAAAAGTAGCCTATGTGTTATTCTAGATACTCTTCTATATTTGTGCAAAATTTCATGTCAATCTAACCAGCCGTTTTAGCGTGATGTCATAACAAACACACACAAACATCCGCCTTTATAATATTAGTAGGATGCAGAGTTGCATCTGCCGCCTTCGCCGGGCAAGCAATAGATTTTATTTTACCCTGCATGGCAACACTACAAAAGTCAATGCGAATTTGATTGAAAAACAACAACGGTTTTTGCGCAGGAGTTTTTCAATTTTGATTTTCACTTGTTTTTCTACTTTCAAATCGTTATTTATAGTGCTATTTCCACGTAAGTCCGTTGAGTAGAGCCTTTGCTCCTCCGGTCGTGATAAAATAGTGCTTCTTGTGACAATTACAAAGAAAAGACAGATAGGACTGAATTTGTTTGTGCTAATAAGTTTAATTCAATATTTTAACATGTCAAACCACAAATGTTGTGTCCCAGGTTGTCCAAACAGGGAAGGTATAAGTTTAATACATATTTATATCGATTATTAAATAATAGAGCGAACCGGCCGGCATCATAGCTGCCGATTACCAAGTGACGATGGGAGTGCACTTACGGAGGCTGCTAAACAAATGATATTTTTTCAATATTTTTAAAGTGTTTTCCACGGATTGAGATCACATAAGGGAGCAGCCTATTGTTCCGAATATTTTCTAGGACAAAAAAAAAAGTCTAGGCAACCCACCTAAGTGCACTTCCTTCAGTAGAGGTTTAAAAGAGATATTTTTGTGTTTTTGTGCTGTATCCAGCCCTCTAATTAGACCCCTACCCAAGAGACCACTAATGTTTTATTTCAGGGTCTACAGCAGTTTTGCATAAATTTCCTAATCCTGCTCAGGACACGGAATTATTTAACTCTTGGCTGCATGCTATTGGTGGTGAAATTATTGGACTAAACAATATATTCATCTACAAATACCGACGTGTATGTCATCTACACTTCAAGAAAAGTATTGGTGTCGGAATAATCGACTTAGTAAAATAGCCGTACCAACAAGAAATATGGCAGGTCAGTAGTTTTCTTCTCAGGGTATGCTTCTGATTGCTTGTGTTTATCTGATGCATTGGGGATAAATTCTTTATCACCTTTACAACTTCTTTCATTGGGTAGACAGACATGGGGCAAATAACCAACCATCATACAGGTACTAATAAAGTATATTTCCAAATGACATTTTCATGCTGCAAAAATATCAGATTAAGATATAACTATGGCCTTTTTATGTGACCTAAGACCAAAAATACTTTGAATTGCCTATAATAGTAGTACAAAGTAAGTACAAAGATGATACAGCCCGCTCAGTGGTTGCACCCACTGCTACCCGTTTTCCTTGGGTATAAGATATTATCCTGGCATGTATTAAGTCACTCTATGTAATTAAAACAACTTCATTAAAATGTATTGCAAGGTTTAGTTTATAAGGAGTTACTGGTGTTCATGAAAGACAGACTTGACAGCCTATGTGGCGCAGTGGTTAGTATGCCTGCCTGCCACGCAAAGGTTCCGGTTCAATTGCCGGTGGGGTCTCACAAAGTTGATATTTATCACTTTGTGAATTTGTTCTCAGTCTGGTTAGGACATTGCAGGCTGAACCACCTGGTTGTCCGCAAGTAAGATGGTTCCGTGCTTCGGATGGGCACATTAAGTCGTCGATCCCGGTTGCTGTCTATGATGGCAGTGGTTACACAACCATGTCAGAGGCCTGCTACTTGCAGTAGGCGGTTGAAAAACTCTGACACCAGGGTTCATCGGGTCGTTGTACGACTCGGTGTCCCACACGAAAAGAAGAAGATGAAAGACAGAAAAGAAATGGGAAAAGTGACTTACCTACTATGTATTGATTTACCTAACCTACTGTTCTTTAATTTTAGGTTTGACAAAGTTGAAGTTCACCATTGACCAGCAAAGATTGCTGAGACCTATTGAAAATATAATGGATAGAAGGACTTCATCCCAAGGTAATTTTTTGGGTTTACAATAGAGTTAAATTTAAGGGCTCTTCTCCAGAAGTTTGCCACAGCAACTCAAAGAGTTAAATAATTGAAAAAGGAAAAAAAACTATGGTGAATGTTTGCAGCAGTATTTGTTTTACTATTTTTTCTCGTAATCTGTGTCTGTGTATCTTGTGTAGTAGTTACAATATATTTTTTAAATAAGCTATGAATTTGTTATGTTATACCTAAATAAAACAAAATATCAAATTTTAATTGCAGTACCAGGGACTCTGTATGATGTTGACATGGATGAGCAACATAGATATCTGAGATCCATTGAAAATATTACATCGGAAGAATCTTCATCAAAAGGTAATTTACCTGGCTAATGTTGTAAAGTAGTTTAAATGCAAGATTCAACAAGATACTTTTGTGGACTGTTCATGCCCTATTACCCACATTGCTATATCCATGTTACGAGGCAATGGTTGGGATTCCATACCTCTGTATTTAGTATGGCAATCAAATCATAATCTATTCTAATCTTACAGCTAAACCAGTGGCTCGTTGCGATGTGACTTTGCAATATGATCCTCAAATTGCTAAGGACAATATTCTAACTAAAACAAATCTTGGTAAGTCTTTTTCATTAATACAGTATGTAGAGTAGGGCTTCTGAAGAAGTGTGCATTTGGGAAGTAGGTATATGTTAGCCCTTGCAAATCTCAATAATTACTAGTCCAGTTTTAGTGATTCTTTTATATACATATAAGGTGTAAAAACAACTGCAAACATTTTAAGGGTTGAACCAGCCCATGAAACTGAACAACTTTCACAACTTAAAAATTTGGTCCTCCCGTCCTCCCATACAAAATGTACCAGCCAACCAAGTCAATTTGTATGGGAAGTCCAAATTTTTTTCATTTTTCGTCATATGTTCCTTGGGGAAAGTTGTTCAGTTTCACGGGCTGGTCCACCCTTAAAATATTTACAGTTGATTTTTACACTTTGTATAGTATAGCTATATGAGTCACAATAAAAATAACGCTATTTTACAATGTATCTTGCCAGATTACTAATCGGTTCAGTAGTTTTATAGATACCTGGGTACCTAGACACAATTTTAGTGTAAAGATAAAAATCTGGCACCAGGGTTCATCGGATCGTTGGATGACTCAGTGTCCCACTTGAAAAAGAAGAATTATAAAGTAAAGTGATGTAGTTTCAAATTTTTCTAAATTACTAGTTGTTTTAAATACCAAGTGCAGTGTAATGTATGGAAACATTAAGGATTTGTAATTAACAATTTAATACTTATCATTACAGAGCTTGCATCTGTGACACAACTCGCTGAAAGTACAACTGTTACAGAAGCTATAACAAAGCAGAGTATCTACTGCAGAGTATCTACTGGTAAGTAAAAAAAAACATTTAATACAAACAATTAATAGATAAAATGAGAAACTCAAAAGATCCCTTGTAAGTTTGTATTAACTTGTAATTACCAAAAGTTAATATCAAATGGACCGACCCATTAAACTAATTCTGTATTGTCTGGTTGGAGCCATAAGATCTCTCTAACTAACTATAACACCCACTGCAGTCAACTGCTAAACATGGGCTTTCCTCCTTTTAGAGGAGTATTTGCCATACTCACCACGCTTGGCTGGCGGATTGGCGAGCGCAGTGCACGATTTTGTAATGACACGGTACGCTGCTGCCCATTCCTGGACCTCGTTAGTCGCTTTTACGACACCCACGGACAAAATTAGGTGTAATACAGGGTGTTAGGAAAAGTAGTACCTACTTTCGCGGGATGAACCGGCCCATTAAACTGAACAACTTTTTCTATGGAAGCAAGTTTGAAATATGAAAATAATTGGACCTCCCATACAACATTTTTCGGAGGATTCGAAAGATATTCTAACACTTAGTATGGGAGGTTCAAAAAGTTCTTTAATTACATAGGCTGGTTCATCCTTCAAAAGGAAAGTACTACTTTTCCTAACACTCTGTACAGTACGGTCCCTGACTTATGACAATGTATGGGAGGTGACAGAAATTAATTCAGCAAAATACCTGATGCAAGAATGTATAGGATAGAGGAATATTTATTTTGAAACTGTTATTAAAATAATTATTTATTGACTGGCATTAATTACACGTTTCAGAGTCGACAACTAAGCCGGATCATCTAGATACAGCTGATCTACAACAACAAAAAACAGCTGGTAGTGGCACAGAAATGGAAAAAAAGGGTGGGTGAAGTTATCTTAATTCTTAACTAGTTTTATTTGTGTTTGTGGCAGTTAATGTATACAGGATGTAAAAACGCGTATGTTGCGCGTGTGACATATAATAATAATGACGTGCGTAGAGCCCGCGTATGTGGGAATATGCCCTAACACACAAAGCTTCCTTAGCACATCTACGATTAACCAGTTGGCTAACCGTCGTACAGCTGTAAAGCGTTATATTCAGCCACTTAGCTTATGAACCTTCATTTGTGTAGTTGAATGGCGACATTTGGTTAAAGAGCTAGTTGTTTAATTGAACGGTGTTTTTAACCAGTTGGCTGCGACATATACACATACACCACATTTTGACGTTTTTACACTTAGTCATGCATGAGCATGTAATTTACTAGCTTTCCATTAATTATGCGTATTATATTTTTTAGTTGTATTTTCTTTATTGTTATTGCAGGGCGTCGAGGTGGCGGAAACTTATTCTTAAGAAGTTACGGAAACGTGTGCTTGTTACTCCCGCTGAAGAGGAATTATACAATAAAGTAGTACGGCTTGGCGTCAAATTAAGTAAATGCCGAAGTAAAGTTAAAAACAAGCCAAAAATCAAAGCATTGAAAAATATAACAAGTAACCTGAATTTCTTACAAACACTTGATAGTATGAAAAGCACAGCAAAAATTTTAACGATAATGCAGTTTAGAGAGCATAAAAAGGAGACAAAGGCCGACGGTTCACTTTAAAAGAAAAGATCCTTGCATTATCTATTATGAAACAGAGCCCAAAGGGATACAGATTTCTGAGAAAAATATTTATTCTACCATCGCCCCAGACTCTTCTAAGAGTATTGAGCATGGCAAATATCAGACCAGGAATAAATAAGAATACCATGGCCCAAATAAAAAGCCACAGAAAAATGACAGTGGAAGATCGCCTCTGCATTGTTTTATTCGACGAGATGTCACTAAAACCAAATGTGACTTATAACGATAGAAAAGACAGAGTGACTGGTTTTGTAACAAATGGTGAAGACACAAAGCCTGAATTTGCTGACCACGCGCAAGTCTTCATGGTAAGAGGCTTGATGAAAAATTATAAACAACCGGTTGCATATACATTTTCACAAGCTGCTACTAAGGGCGCAGAACTTGCTATGCAACTGAAGACTGTCATCACTGACCTACAAGCTGCTGGCCTTATCGTGGTTGCCACTGTATGCGACCAAGGTACAAACAATACGCAATGTATTAAACTCTTGTTGCAAGAAACGCGCGGGTATCTTTTGAGGAAAGGTGAAGAGCCAAAACATAACATAATTTTGATCAATGACCAGGAAATAATTCCTTTGTATGATCCGCCGCATTTGACGCACACCTGATATTACACATTCTATAAAACCTGGTGTCGGAACCTAGATAATGAAACTGAAAGTGTCGCTCGCTGACGCTTAGCGATCGCGAATTCGTAAATCCTATTATCTGTCGGAGCGGAGGACATAATTTAGCCTCTTAATAATTGTAAATCAATATAAAAGAAAACTCACTTGAAACTAAATGCATTTTTGTTTTTTCAGACAAGGATTCTACCATCGGAGTGCAAAGAAACAGCAGATGTATTGCTATTCTTCGATAATCTTTTGATTCTGTGAATGGGAGTTTTGAGAAAAATAAGCATGCGAAACCGCTCCTGGGACCTGCAACCCCAACCTCCTGCCACAAAAAAGTCTGGGAAGAAAGTAAAACAATGTTAAGGGAAATGAAGTTTCTTAACCCCAAAAAATACGATCGAGCATGTTCCAACATTAAAGAACTGGGTGTGGACGCTGGAAGGCATAGAGCTGTTGTTAAAAAATTGAAGACGGATTACAAAATAACATCGGTTTGGTTGCGGCATCTAAACCAGGACCCAATAGAAAACTTCTTTGGGGCTATAGAGCCACAGGTGCCGCAACGTAAATCCGACACCCGATAAATTTGAATCTGCATTTACTACTTTATTAGTAAATAGCTTATCCAGCGTCCATGCCCCAGGAGCAAATTGTGAAGTAGATCCCTGCAATGCACTTCACGAAGTCATCATCACAGCCAAGGACTGCAATTATAACAATGATTGTAATCTACAAAATATACCAGACGTAACTATTACACCCCTTGAAGAAAAGAATGACCCACGTCAAATTGCAGGACTGCAATATGTAAGTGGATACTTCATAAAAACGCAAGAAAGAAAGTTTTCAAGGGGTGTAAAAAATGCAGAGATGATTTAATTTCTGAGAATGAACCCGAGTATCTCAGATACCGAGAATTTGCCAATAAAAAATGGCTTTGCAGTCCTAGCGATTCCCTTTTGCGGTGCATATCAGAACTGCAGGATATAATATATAACACAATTAAAGAAAATTTAGAAAAACCGAATTTGCGAGAATTAATTATAACTATGATTTTAATGTGTATAGATTTCAATTACATATCTTGCGAAAAACATAAAGATGATTTAATTGAATTTCTCATGAAGATATCCTGCAGATTTTTTATTTACAACTATTGTAAAGAAATTAATAAAATATTATGCAACAAAAGGGAATGTGATGATGACGAAGACAAATTTAAAATAAAAGCGAAAAAGATGTATATGAAATGTTTTAAAAGAAAGAAATAAAAATGATACCAAAATAAACTTTTGTTTTAATTTTTAACAACACTGTTCAGTCGTTATTTAAAACCCAAGAACCCTTGGGGCTTAAAGAACGGCTGAATAGTAAAAAAATATTCATAAATAAGCTTTAATTACAGTACAGTACTATACTATGGTCTATCTATACATATAGGATTATATGGTTCCTAACCTCGAGTTCAGAGAGCGCCACTTTCGCGTTTCCCATTTCGGTCATTGAGTGAGATCTCTATTACCCGTATTATAAAAAGTACTCTGTGCACCCCACGCTACAACGACCGTGCACGTCAATCACATGTATGTATACGTGTATGTACAATGAACCCGCCCCGATCCGAGGGATTCTTCTTCTCGCATCTCAGCGACTTTATACCAGAAAACCGCGAGATAACTTTTCAAATTCATGTAAATAAACATAACAAAAATCGCGCAATTATTAACCTTAATCGCATTTTTTAAGTTTCATTATCGCATAGCGGATCGAACTCCCGTGGAATATTGGGCCATATAGTCATATCAAAGGAAGAATAAAACTCACCTTTTACACGGAGAATCGAGGCTTGCGCCGCACAAAAATGCGCTCCCCTTGTTAGTTATCCACTGTGGTTTATTTTTCTTCACTTTATTTTCATATTGCATTCATAATTGGAGAGAAAATTGCAATTATTTCACGAAATTCACGGAAGCAATATGGCGATTCACTTTTCCGTGCACAAAATCGGAGGACGACGCCGAGCACGGCATTAGTACGGTGCGCCGCTACCAGGCTGCGCTGGTGTCGCGTTTCCGTATCGACGCAAGCCGCAGTCTCATGCGCGCCAAAATTTAAAAAGAAAACCATAACTTTTGACAAAGAAAAAGATGAGGACCAAATGAGGACATTAGTCCGTAATCTAATCAATCAATTTATTATTAACGTGATTCTCGGAGTTACTTAAAGCTTACTTAGGAGAATATACATATATTTTGTGATTTCGTACTTTTAGAAAGAATTTAGGTAGAATAATATGCGAAAACATAAGATATAATTCAATTTCATAGGTGTATAATAATTATATCTTATTTGGTTTATCGTGAAAATAACTTGTAAGTAATATACAATAGGTAGGTTCATATTTTGCTGCTTAAAACAATAATTATTATAGTAGGTACTTATAAGAAGACCGCGACCGCGACCGCGTCCCTTGTTGGGCTTCCCTCGGAGGTAGGTAAGTAACTCAGCCTATTTGACCGGTCTAGCGAAATGGTATAACTTATCTTTCATAATCAAATCTGTAACTACTAGGGTATAATGCAAAAATTCCACTATAACTACCAACATGAAAAATATACTTACCTTTCTGTGCATCGTAGCGAGTTTACACTGTTCTTTACATTTTTATATCGTCATGCAGTAATCACGACATTAATCTCTCCCGCAATGTGTCTAAAATACAATACCTACATACCTATCTAGTGCCTATAGCAACCAGTGAAAAAGAGGGTCCGCAGTGGCGTGGAACAAAACTGAACATTCAAGAATTACTGCCCCTCGTTCATGGCGTTTTTATTAATTCAACAGTAGCACTATGTCATGGCATTTGTATGAATATGATGAGCCGGCCAGTAGGGTCGAACCCTATTAAACCTGTTTCCTGGTACATCCGAGCTGTGCTCTCATTTCCGAGGACGATGTCCTGGTTGCACACAGCGACGGCCTATTTATACGCCTGCAACTGCAACGCAACGCAAGTTGATGGAACTTTGTTTATGCACTATTATGTTAAGCAGTACCTACCTTTAACCATCTATAATTCGTTGCCTATAACTTAACTACCTACCTACTTAATTAGACGATACTTTACCAACGAATTCTTTGTAGGTACAGTACAAAGCTGAAAGTACAGAGGTATAAGATAAGGTAAGGTAAGGGATGGAGCATAAGGTAAAGAGCTGAAAATATCCTAAATAATTTATTTCTTGACTTCCATAACTTGCTTCCTTACAATATGATTTTCAGTTGACGGACCCATGCCTACGCATTTTTATTTGCAAGCCAAAAAAAGTAAAATGTCACAATGGAAAAATTGGCGCGAAAAAAATTCAGACAGTCCCAGGTCCGAAAGAGGTTGGTAGGGTTAAAAGGGCCTCTCCGTTCCAATTTTGCTATAAATAGGTATGTCATATTTCTTTGATTGACTGCTCATATTTCAGAACCTGTGATTTTAATTAACTTTAGCGATGAACAACGCAACGTTAACGAAATAAAGATGAATGATCTAGTTTTTCTCTATTCCGTGTATAATACGTTGACGTAGATATTTTGTAAATAAAGTCCTAAGCGTGTGATGGAAGTGGTTATGGTGAATCGTAGGTAAGTGTAGATATTCAATATAGATAAAGTGTTATGTATGATAGATAGATAACGTCCAAACTGATGAAATGACAGGTAAAGCTCTGGCTGGATTATAGGTATGTGTTTCCTCATTTTTGTACCTCTATACTATATTATATTTCGTCGCTCTGTTCTTCAGATATAATTCTAGTTAACCATGTAGTTTCTTCAAGCTACTGGCATTCATCGCACTTTTAGAGAAAATCGATTAAATCTATCGATTTCACTCTTTTTTTTTTTTTTTTTTTGTCTATGGCCACCCTTTCCTGTCGCCTGACAGATGGCCAAGTACTCATTCTTTAACTTGCGCGGCAGGATTCGCACGTTTTTTTACAAAAAACGTAAAATAATTGATAACTTCAGTGTTTAATGATGGGAAAACTAATTATTTCCCTACTTAAATTCAGTGATACACCGGGTGAGTGATTTTATGGTTTTTTTATGTGTCTTGATGTGATTGATTGACTGAGGTGTTTTTCACCTGATGCACCATTTTTTCCTTGACGGTGGGTCTACGACTCAATCCGCTGGAAAACCACACCATTTTTCCTTGATGGTCTCAAACCACTGGAAAGCCTGGAGGTTGACCGCGAGTCATCACGATGGCATTTTGCATAGCAAAACATACGGTTCAAACTGGATCTATGTTATAAGTGTGCAATATATTCGCATAGGGCTTGCCCAAGCGATATATAACGTCTGGAGGTTATGCCGCGAGCTAACACGAAGACAAATGTTATATAATACAAATGGTTGCTGTCAATCTTTATTTCGTTGGTAATCGACCCCAGTCTTCCACGAAATACATCTTAGCCTAAACGATGCCCAAAAGTCATCAGTAACGTCTTGAGTTTATACCTTGACAAAATTTTATAAGAATATCTAATAAGTACCCGCTACCGATTTAAATAATCAAACAATTATTGGACACAACAGCACACAGCTCGACATAGACCTCTCTTTGTCTTATGATCTGTTTTTCACACGAACGTGTCATACCCAATGTATTCCTAAAAGTATATATAAAATTTCTACTTAGAAATAGATATGTTGACTGTTATTTGGTCGTTACTCGAACCACTAGACTATGTCACAAAGCTTACTAGCAGAAAAACAACTGTTGATTTGTGTCAAGTTATTACGCGAGAGCGTCATAATTTTCACCTATGCGATTCAATTTATTCGCATAAGGTTACTGATAGGGAATACATTTATTTTTCCTCTTATATACGGTACGCGCCCCTTTTTCCTACGAAAAAGAAGTAACTCGAAGGCAATGCCACGAGATAATGATGTACCTACTAAAACATGGCTAAGATTCTACATATCATATCACATCACCAAGGAATATTTCATTAATTACGTAAATTTTGTATATTATACAAAACGTATCTATTTGTGAATAACACTGTTGAAGTCATTGCTGAAACTTGCAACTAATCGCAACAGTGTGCGCAGTTTTTATACCATAGTAATACCCTAGCTTAAAATATACCCTTCAAAAATACAAGTAATTAATAATGCCAAATGCATAATATTACACGGAAAACCGCAATATAAGTCACATTCTGTAAAAAGAACGCACCAATATTAGATTTACAAATATTTTTTTAAATCTACCTTCTTTTCGATTTACATTTTATCGAACCATGGTGCAATTGAGTAGTGAAATGTCAATTAAATTTCACGTACCTATTTCCATACAAATACCGTATTAAATACAACCAACCAAACCAACGCATTGTGCTTACTTAACATATGGAAAAAATGTTTCTTTATTGTACAAACATAAATGTTTGTACCTTGTATTTATCCTACTTTGGATACCCTGTATTTATAATACTTTTGAAAAACCAATTAACTGGTTGTGTTCTATGCAAGTTTCCCGTTATTCAGGAAGATTTTAGGACGTAAGTTCTTTATAGAAAGAAAAGATTCAAGACAAGATTTTGTTTACTTCTTTCTAGTAGATTTATATTATATTATATCATATAATGATAGACACCTGCTCGCCAAAGCTTACTTCAATACGCTTATGGTCTTACCTTAAAAAATCTTTTACAGTTTTTGATTTTTATTAAATAAAACAAAGGATAGAATGATTAGTCGATTTGACAATACCTAACTTACCCAACCATTGGTTGCCCATCCCACCTCCCATAAAAGGGGAGGAGTGTACTGCCTGCAGGAATACATGTGTACCTATGTAGGTAGGTCTATACAGGCCAGATTCGTGCAAATATTGCGATTGGTCTATGAAAGTCCATCATTCAGAAAGAAACGAAGTAGATAATACCTAAATAATATCCTATTATTGAAAAATACAAGTATTTTCCTACTCGGTATGTTATTATTATTAAGTATAATTAATATAAATTAATTATTACTTACAATGTGATACTTTGATTATTCCATTTCATTTCATAAATTACCACATTACGACAAGAAATATAAAACATTATATTTTGAACACTAATAAATAAACCTATTTTGGGATTCACACTTATTTACCCAAACACATACATTTAACAAAAGCACATACATTAAGTGTTCAACTATTCCTTATTAGGAATTGAATATTATGATTTTTTATTTGTAAAAATATGTAACCTCTGTCCTAAGGTTATTTAATTTCAATTCAATTGGAATATTATGTTACGAACACGTATTGCGAGGATAAAATTACCAAAATATTTTGGTAGTAGGATAAACATATTCTTCAGACAGAATAACTTAAATGACTTATGTCATATAGATAATTTCATGAATATTTCCTACCCTGTCGGTATAAATGAAGGGTTAAAACGAGTAACATTTATATTTTTCTATACTAAACAATAGAAGATAATAAAATTATCTTAATTGGTGAACTATTTACTTCTTTTTTGATCAAACCTATTTAAATATTAGGTGGGATCTAAAATGTTAAATCTTATTAATAACTCGTTTGTTACGTATTTTACAAATACTTTTGAATTATCTCAGGACCTAACAAGGTTGCTGTTAGATTTTATGTGGGTAAAAAAGTTGTTAATTATTTACAGTAATGTAAGGAATACTCAATTAATTCGTTCTACGTAGATCCATACATTATGCGCCACAGTAGACAAAGCGTTTTATTATAAATATTGTATTTCGTTCCAATTTCAATGAAATTACTTACGAAATCAATAATATTCTAACCAAATGTTAGATTTTACTTGACTTCGTGTAAAAAATGAAAACGAGTAAATCTTTTTTCGCAATGTTTGATAACATTGTTTCAAAATAAGTCGGTACTCCTGAAAATAGTTAAATCTTGTACTTCCGCTTTTCAACCAAGTACAAGTTGTTAAGTGATAAATAAATTTGGTCCTATTCTAGTAGACATTGTTTTAATATTTAACAAGGAAATCAAATTATTTAATTTTATTTTGTCATGATTAGAAATACATGCAGTAACCTAATCAAAACATTATGTTCACCACGTTCACCACAAGAGTATCCTTGCAATTTACAAAAATTAAAAATTACCATTAACAAAATAGAATGTGAAAAACTTCAATAGTTCAATATTATTATTATTATGACATACAAAAATAATATTGAGTTTTAGAACCAATAACAATATTGTTAGGAAGAAAATCTGTCATCCCTCGTTCTGCAGGTACACAAAACTTTAAAATAATAAAATTGTCTGCCTATTAACATTCTGAGTATTTTGAATTGCTTTTTATCAATAAAAGCAATGAGAAAAATATAAGTCATCAATATTATTTATTGATTATTATAATAATAAAATTAAGTGTAACCACATAAACGTAAATTTTACCGTTTTATTATTAAAAAAATAATTAAATCAAGTATAAACACATAAACGTAATTATATTACCATTTTGACCAAAGTGTTGTTATTATTTGAAAGCAGACATTGATTCTTTAGAACATTAATTCTGAATGTCTGACTTTTGACTGTTTTAGTGTTTTATTATTTTATAACCAAAATCCTGCATCATTAATTCGTTTATTTTAAAGTTCTTTGAGAAAAAATAGCTTCAATAATTTAAATGCTTATTCAAAGACTATTTATTTATTCTATGTACATTGATTACAATTTAAGAATTATAATTCCTGTTTAAATAATTAAATTGGAAAATTTCGATGCTGTGTGTGTGAGTATACACGAAGTAAGCACAGTTGATTAAGTTCTTATAAAAAATTAATAATTTACGCCTTAATTAACTTTTTTATAGCGATTATTTCCATGATAACGTGAACCATATCAATAATCAAATATTTGTGTAGTTCAAAAATTGTCCTACACGTATACGAGTTTACAGGTACACTATAATGTACCATTCAAACCGAACTTGGTGTAGTTTAGCCTGAAAAAGCTTTTGAAGCAAAACATTTTTCAGATGTGTTTATAATCTTTAATAACTTTATATTTAGTTAAGTCAACATCATCATCATCACTGCTGGCTCACAGCGCTCGATGATAATGTGAAGATTATGGTTAATATTTAATTACCAGAAATAGAAAGAAAACTATGTTTTCAGCACCTTTTTATTTCAACGCCTTAGAAATTGCTTGCAAATGTGTAATGCTTGTATAATTTTGACATAAGTACAAAAACAAAGATAATCAGAACTTTTATCTTAATCGGGTTTGTGGTAAACCTATTTTAAGTAGTTAACTTAAAAATATGTTTAGAATAAAATAATTTAAAGTGAATGTACCTAATCCCTACACATAATCCAACTTATGTTTAAGGGCTGTCTGTACAACTGACTAATCTTTTCTATTATAATGTGTTGTGAAATACAACACAATATCTCTGAACATCTACATGGTTAACTAGAATTATATCTGAAGAACAGAGCGACGAAATATAATATATGATCAAACGAACTTACCAAGTGAAGTTCGATCGATATTATATGAGTCGCTCTGTTCGAAGATATAAGGTCCCTCCCACCCAAACCCAGTTGTATAATAGAAAAAGATTAGATCTACTGCTATCTCTAAAGAATGAGTACTTGGCCATCTGTCAGGCGACAGGAAAGGGTGGCCATAGACAAAAAAAAAAAAAAAAAGAGTGAAATCGATAGATTTAATCGATTTTCTCTAAAAGTGCGATGAATGCCAGTAGCTTGAAGAAACTACATGGTTAACTAGAATTATATCTTCGAACAGAGCGACTCATATAATATCGATCGAACTTCACTTGGTAAGTTCGTTTGATCATATATTATTGTTAAATGAAAATGAGAAATTGAAAAATTTGTTAACTCGTTAGTAAATACTAGATAAGCATGCTTTTATGCTCGGTTTTCCTAATAATTTCGCTATTTTGCTTTCATTATTTTCCGTTTGGATGCCTACCAGGTTACCTATCTTGCCATGCCTTTATACTTATTGGTAAGTATAATATTTGGTATGCGTGCGTATTGCGTAAACACGCAAGAAAGAGCTTAAATATATATTTACACGTATAGGCATCGTATCGTATTATTACTGCTTTCTTGCTTATCAGCTAATCTTTAGTGCTTTTCTTACTTACCTACTGCCGTATCCAAGGTGAAGCAGCTACTGCGGGATTTGACTACAGATCCAGGTGAGGGTCCGTCTGGCCACTCCATCCTTTCCTCCATGGCCCTCGAAGCACTGCGTTTGAACTGCTCCAGGAAACTGTCTATTTGTGTCTCTATACTCGTCGGGGAATTAGCCATAGTTTCCACCGAAACACCAAAAAACAAACACAGCACGCCGCCACCCTTCGCGCTACCACATTTCACTCCCTGCACATTAGTTTCAAGAGTTTTGTTTCAGCATGACTAATGCCACTCCAGAAAACTTCACGTTGCCTAATTATCTGTGTTTTTGCGCCGAATTCGTTCATCGACCCGAACTTACGCATGAACTTATCAAAGAATACCGCGAGCACCCGCGGGATATGAAAGAAACCACCTATTGGTTTGGCTGCAGAGTGGTTCTACTACGGATACCGTTATGCTATATACGGCAACGAAAATAAAGCGACACCCACCGACATCTATCGATCTTCCTGAACAGCTGTTCGTAGTAGTTGCCATCGTTTTGTCGTTACCATAGTCCACAGTGTTGCTGCAGTTGAAAACGAAGAAAATGTAAATATTGTCTGGTAATCTTTGCCTTATGCTTCAGCTCTTCAGCTAATATTTTTACCTATTTAACTGCTTTATTGCTATTTTTTACTTCATTTGTTTAGCCACATTGCTACAAAATTTTGATAACGTACGTAGTATAGGTACTCGATGCGCATGCGTGATATAGCTCATGTGTGGGTGTCGCTGATGATGACGAGACGTATGCACGCGAGTCGGTGTGCGTGGGTATCGGTGCGGAGAGTGGTGAAGTGAGGGGGTCCCGCCCGGTTGCCGGTCGCGCACGGTGTCTGCACTTGCCAGTACTGCGCGAGGAGCGCGTGTAGTTTGTGTTACTAGTAGAGGTGACTGGAACTGTCACATACACGAGACTACACCCGGCCACAAAATGTCAAGTGAGTCAAACATCAATTTACTCCAATAACAATTTCAATGGTAGAAAATTTACGCACCCTAAGGTTCTTCCTTACTTGTCTTGTGAATACCAAAGTGGATACAAGTAGTAATGGTGAAATTATTGTAAGGAAAGCGCCGGTTGACATTAACGTAACACTTCTGGAGGTTATCGGTGTAAAAATTAGGGTAGAATTAAAAGTATCAACAACCACTGCTCCAATTAAGTAACTTATTAATCAATCAAACAATACTAAAATAATCAAATTAGACTAACAACTATTGAAGTTACTGAAAACATTTAACTTTATATCAAAATTATTTTAATGTGCAAGATAACTCTTCTTAGCTGTTTCTATTTTGCATACCTACCTACCTACTCTTAACATCGCAATCTACGAGAACATCAGCATCCATTATGGAGTTTATCATAAATTGATATTTTATACTTTTGCCGCTGTTAACTTTATAGTTTTGAATCAGTTTCTATTTAAAAGTGATTGCATTCTTTTATAGATTACATTCGTTACGAAATTATAATATTTAAACTTTAGCTTCGAAAAACTAAACAAGCGGTACGTCTATCGTACCTACATAGGTACCTACCTACTGGTAAAATATTAGTCTTGGTATGTTCTTGTTCTGAATATGAATGCAAATAAGATGCTTTCGAAAACGAAACAGGATTTTCTCCAACCTTGAAATGTATTCTCGTCTAGCCGGCATCATGTTTGACTAGCTTTGTTTGTCCAGCTCCAGAAGTTATACAATCGTCATTTGTCTACGTAGATCCTATGTCTATAACTACTTCTAAGTATACCTACCTACCATTTAGCTTGAAAAAATCTAACCGGTTGATTTTACTACACCGATTTTGCTATCATGTTTTATCTAAGAGAAGTTTTGTTTATAAATTGTAAACACCCTGTCTTATCAGCCGGTCCATTAATAAATATCATCGCTGATATAAACATAATATCTCGACTATTCTTGACTTGCTCTAATACTTTCTACAATATTCTTGACCGTTTTTCACAGTGACATTGAAATTTAGCATATTTCTGTTTATTATTTTTGTACAGAGATAGTTCAAGTAGCAACAAAAATCAATTTTAACTAGCATGCCACACGATACGGAGGTTGTGATAATGTTGTTATTTAACGTGAGGCTATGGCTGTGGTTTGGTATCTGATATTCAATACAAGCCACAAAGGTTCATCCGACCCGATTGTGGGTAATCTGGCGCCAATGATACGCTTGTAAGTAACGCTTTGGAGTTGCTTTCTCGCATACCTATACCTATAATAATATTATTATGTACGTGGTTGCGAAAATAAATTCGTATTCCACCTGTAAATTGTGGAAACTTTCTTCCCTACATGAAACATTATAAATTCTTCTCGACTTTCCATACACACAAAAGTTATTTACCTTATGTAAGTAGGTAAGTTAACTTATTCTTGTGGTAGGTATCCAATTTTAAGGTCAATCTGAAAGTGAGACTACATAACTCGAACAAGAATCCGAACTAACTTGTTAGGTAACTGAGGAAACAAATTTCCAAAAATGCATACCTACCTAGTCCTCAGATGCATACCTATACCTGCAACACACCTACTACTACCAAGATTATAAAATTATATCTAATGAATAGATCTTTATTGATTCTTAATGATTGGATTAGATAAGTTGATGCTTCATTAAACTTAGAAAGTCTTCAGCACGAAAATTGCCCGCACGAGTTTTTGTTTTTCGTTTGCATGATCATAGAAAAAGTTTACACGGCTGCATTCCTTTATTCCGTGAAGCGGTCGACTGCTCGCGTTGTACCACCCCGTCAGACTGGCTGCACCTAAATAGAAACCACAGGGACATTGCTCCCAAGCGTCTGGTCCTGCGTCATCCTGCCAACAGCCATATTGGGGCGCCTCCTTACAATCCATTCATTCCACACGATAAATCTCAATTCTCAATCAGTCTTGATTCCTGAACCATATCAGGAGTTTTTATACACCTTGTTACATATATTTGTTGTTCAGAATTTATCATTACTGCAATGTATCCTGACCAAGCCTTTTTTCACAAACATGTTTCATCAAATTCTTCTTCATTTTTAAATCTTGCTGAAAACTTCCGTCGAAAAATATTGATGTGCCATTAAACGTAAAGCAAACAAACTTTGTGTTGATGCAGATTCGACGCTAAAATTTGGCCTCGATGATGGCATTTCCTGGCTTGAGCTATTACTGGATGCCGTACGGTCTGCTGTTTTTGAAGCTGATCAAACTGTTATCAAATACGTTAAGATCATAAAATGTCAAGGAAGCGAGTAACTGTAACGAGTCGAAAGTTTTATATTGTTTGGGATTGTCCATCGTAGGTAATGTGTGATGCGATGGCATTGGCACTAGTAGGTGAAGAAAGAGGAGTTGTATCATCAGTTTAATTGTGGAATAGAGGCGTCAACATTTATCCCCGCGCAGAATATCTACCGCCATCCAGTGGTTTTATTTTCGCTTTTATTTGTGTCGCGCTATTTCGGAACAGAACGTACGGCACTTGTCTAATACATGCCGGCGTATGTGATGGGCCGCGCAAGCTGTGCGACTTGAGATGCTATTCGCGTCTTTGAAATTCCTGTATTCATCTAAGAATTGCATTCTATATTCAATTTAAACTACATTTTTCTGCAAAACTCTTTCAACGCATCCATCATTGATAGGCTTAATGCATATTTATTTACAATGCATTTTTCTTTTTGCTTCTTACACACGACCGCTAATTAGCGTCAGACAGACAGTTCGATAAGTTGTGACAATGTAGCATAATTTGCAAGGTAATTTATCAACTGAGTCGAGTAGCAATCTCCATTCATTAATATCAAACGTGAATGTTTACACGTGTCAATAATGCCAAAGACCGACATATGTCTCCGGAAGCAAGCACACCGTAGCTCCGGCGCCAACTCTTGCGCACGTGCCAATATAAATCCGACGTAGAGAACTACAGCGTCATCTCGAAAGGCAAAAACTACGCATTTCAAGAGCTTAACTTTACGACAGAACACCCACATCCTATTCCTTCATGGAGTAATATCTCAAAATACCATCTGCGCAATTCTCCAGAACCCTTGACTTTCCAGCTATTTTGGATATTTACGTCTTTGGCACCTACAAGTGTGATTAGATTCAACAGCCGTAAATAAAGTAAAGATAGACTTTGATTTCGTTTTAGCTGCGTAATGTTTCTGTGGTTTCTTCATAATCCAGATGACATGTTGAAAGAATGTGTGAAAATATTTTGGCTCGTAGCAATGAAGTGACTGTTGTTCATTTAGTTTTCAGTAGCATGAAAAGCAACTTTGCACTGACCTATTCAATAGAAAAGTAACAACGATTTTCTTTGCTGCTTTACTGCAAACCAAAAACGTGGCAATGCATCTTACCCGTCAATCTTCTTTCTCCAGATCGAGCATGGGTTACGTTAGCAACAAACGACTCGTATGGTCTGGGCGCCCTGGTGCTGGCACACTCACTGCGCCGGGCGAACAGCGCGCACCCTGCCGTGGTCCTCATCACACCCTCCGTCACTGACGCCATGAGGTAAGATGCTGTAACGTTAGCCACAAACGACTCGTATGGTCTGGGCGCCCTGGTGCTGGCACACTCACTGCGCCGGGCGAACACCGCGCACCCTGCCGTGGTCCTCATCACACCCTCCGTCACTGACGCCATGAGGTAAGGAAAGATATCGTCAGCATCAATAGCCATAGTGGGACGTTCATAGCTTAAACAGGCGCCACCTCGATTCTCGGCGGAATACATCCAAAGGCTACCCGCAAACTCCACAAGGACGTTGATCCACTGGTAGGAGACCGCCCTGAAAGGAGGGTCATTCTTGGCTATCTACCTATCAAAATGTGGTATCCAGTACATCATCATGAAACACTGCGCTTCTAATGAAATACACTTTTAGCAATAACCAGCGACGAAGTTTGAAAATATTGTATCCGTTAGTCAAGTTAGTAGTTAGGTGAGTATTTTGCTTGCATAACTAAAGCATAACTCACTCATCTGTTATCAACAACTTATCAATCATACTTATTAAAAAAAATATATATGCCTGGCTGGCTAATAGCTACCTAGGTATTGTATTTGGTCATTGTAGCCATTGTGATAACTATCTGAACATACATTTTACATAGGTACATACAATATTTTCTTGAAGTACATATATAGGTAAATCGTGTATTGTGTTGGATAAAAATATTTGGATTTTGACAATATCTCAAAAGATCTTTTGAGGAAGACAGGACAGGAGACGCCTAGCTACGGTGTAAGTGTAGATAAACCTAATAAAATAAAAGTGACAGTTGAATGCGAATATTATTTACAAATTGTATGTAACATACACATAACAGGTCCCATTAGTAAAAGATGATAGATGAAGAAAAGTGACAACGTGAAATATTTTTTTTTTGTTATGTTATGTTATATTATTCTTATTATGAAGAAAGGATGTAGCGTCCAGTCAGCGAAAAAACCAAGTCCCAATTGCCCAAACTCATGCACGCTACAAGACCTGCAGGAAGAAAACCCCAGAGCATTTCTGTGCTAAGCATTGGATAAAAATTATATAATTGTTACCGTCGACTCGATGAAGAAGAACCGAAAAAACAGTTTCGTATACTTACAAACAATTTTCTGATCATTGTTCCCAGAAACCGCCTAAGTGCGGTCTTCGCGGAGGTGATCACAGTAAACGTCTTGGACTCCCAAGATGCGGCGCACCTAGCGTTGCTCCAGAGGCCCGAACTCGGCATCACCTTCACAAAAATACATTGCTGGACCCTCACGCAGTACGAAAAATGCGTCTTCCTAGATGCCGACACATTGGTAAGTCTTGCAGCTAATCTTAACAAGTAGGTACTTCTGTAGTCTAGGGGCATTGGGAGATCTGATTGTATAGTTCTGTTGTGTTGCGCTTATTTATTTATTTTGGTCGTGTCGTTCTGCGCCAATACAAAGTGGTTAGACCAATGCTGTTTATTTTGGAATAATACCTACGTTAAGAGGAAAAATATAACGATAGGAGAAGAAATTTACATACTTCCTCCTCATTGCAATAAGTAATTGATATTTTTTTCAATCCGAATGCGTTGCCGATGAATGTGTTTTATGTTAACTCGTGCGTGATGCACCTCTGTTTTATCAACTGTTTATCTGAAAACAACGTCATCTTTATTACAAACGTCGTAGATAGCGAAAACTTCTAAAAATAGGTTTAACTGATCCACATTTTGCTGATAAGTTGGCTAATAAGTTCATCAATCAGTCATTAAATCGTTTTGAATGAAGACAAAATGTGTCGCCATCGTATTGCTAAGATAAACGGTCTCATTAGGTTGTCTCGTCTATTCACTTTCAATTTCAATCATCAAGATCGTTGCCAGTACGCTAATTTGATAGTATAGGTAGGCTATAGGTGTAGCATACCTAGACAGTGTGTGAATTTATTTGAAATATTTCCTTAACCAATAATGTCACATTTCACACTCACACTTTCATAATAACATAACCAGTTTTGGATTGGAAACTAATAGAAATGGGGCGTGTGTGCTTGATTTCGTACGTCCGAGGATAACCAAAATGACAATAGTAATGATTAAAAGCATTGATCAATCAAAGCTTGGAAAAAAGAATATAATAAAATAAATAAAACGGTTTCAATATGTACCGACGAACTGGTCAATAAAACAGTAGCTGCTGACATAATTGTTTATACGATGAGAAAGTCAATGTTACCGGACGTTAGCACAGTAACACGAGATGAGATGACGGGCCGCATAACCGTGGCCCAAATACTTGCCTAGACTATTTTGGACGTCCTCCAAATCAAACACTTTCATTCTACATTTTTTCTCGACGCAGACGCAGAAAATGACAGCAATGTTTTATGTGATGTTTAAATAGTAACATTAAACATCATTATTTAATCGAATAAAAATATCAAGGGTAATAAAATAAGTGAATTCAATTTCGATCCCAGCAGTAAACAATGAGATAGTGTTTGGGTGATAGGGCCCATTCATTCGACGAGTTATTTTTTATCGTAGGTTATTGTGTCAACTTCAGCATTCTCCTCGCGATGATAGGGGCTCACTCAGTTGTGATAAATGTGATGATTATTCATGTTAATCATCTTTGTAGAACGTGGAATTGATTAAGCATTTCCTAAATTTAGATAGTAGTTAAGCACCAACCAACCTACTACTATTTATTCATATCAGTTTTATTTACTTGTGGTTTTATTTGGATGCCAGACACGTGCATTACCCACTAAATCTTATTTTACACCGACATGTTTTGCAGCTTCATTACATTATAAAATATAAAGGACATGTAAACATTCGGGATCGTTAATGAAGTCATCAACATAAACGCATTTTCTTATTGCGATATTTTCTCTATAGTTGCGAGCACTTTCAATTATTATCTGTAATCCTAAAAGTATCAGAAGGTTATGTGCTTCTAGGGAGAAGTTTTGAATTTGGTACATGCCCGTTGCATTTCCTTTCTACATGTTTGTACATAGATGATAATATCAATGTTTATCCGCCGGTTGCCTGTTAAACTGAAAATGATGATGATGATCTCTCCGACCGATTTCCGACCACTTCTATTCCTCATCTATTAATTATTTGAATCTGCAGATAGTGCAAAACTGTGATGAGCTGTTCAACCGGGAAGAGCTGTCTGCGGCCCCGGATGTCGGCTGGCCCGACTGCTTCAACTCTGGAGTGTTCGTCTTCGCACCTTCCCAGGATACATACTCCAGGCTGATCACCTTCGCGCAGGAGCGCGGCAGTTTCGATGGTGAGCTCTGGTTTAGGATCATCGGAAGTTTTCTTGATTAGTTGTTCAACCGGGAAGAACTCTCTTGGCTCCAGGTATGGCTGGTCTGACTGCTTCAACTCTGGCGTTTTCGTCTTCACGTCTTCCCAGGATACATACTCCAGGCTGATCACCTTCGCGCAGGAGCGCGGCAGTTTTGATGGTGAGCTCTTGTTTAGGATCTTCGGAAGTTTTCTTGACGAGTTGTTCAACCGGGAAGAGCTTTCTGCGGCCCCGGACGTCGGCTGGCCCGACTGCTTCAACTCTGGAGTGTTTGTCTTCGCTCCTTCCCAAGATACATACTCCAGGCTGATCACCTTCGCGCAGGAACGTGGCAGTTTTGATGGTGAGTTCTTCAAGAATCCTCAGACGTATCTTGATGAGTTGTTCAACCGGGAAGAGCTCTCTGCGGCCCCGGACGTCGGCTGGCCCGACTGCTTCAACTCTGGAGTGTTCGTCTTCGCGCCTTCCCAGGATACATACTCCAGGCTGATCACCTTCGCACAGGAGCGCGGCAGTTTTGATGGTGAGTTCCTCTAGAATCTTTTGACGTATCTTGATGAGCTGTTCAACTGGGATGAACTCTCTGCGTCGCCGGACGTTGGCTGGCCCGACTGCTTCACCTCTGGAGTGTTCGTCTTCGCGCCTTTCCAGGATACCTACATACTCCAGGATCACCTTTGCCCAGGAGCGCGGCAGTTTTGATGGTGAGTCCCTCTAGAATCTTTAGACGTATCTTGATGAGTTGTTCAACCGGGAAGAACTATCTGCGCGCCGGACGTCGGCTGGCCCGACTGCTTCAACTCTGGAGTGTTTGTCTTCGCGCCTTCCCAGGATACATACTCACGGCTGATCACCTTCGCGCAGGAGCGCGGCAGTTTTGATGGTGAGTTCCTCTAGAATCTTCAGACGTATCTTGATGAGTTGTTCAACCGGGAAGAGCTCTCTGCGGCCCCGGACGTCGGCTGGCCCGACTGCTTCAACTCTGGAGTGTTCGTCTTCGCGCCTTCCCAGGATACATACTCCAGGCTGATCACCTTCGCGCAGGAGCGCGGCAGTTTTGATGGTGAGTTCCTCAAGAATCTTTAGACGTATCTTGATGAGTTGTTCAACCGGGACGAGCTCTCTGCGGCGCCGGACGTCGGCTGGCCCGACTGCTTCAACTCTGGAGTGTTTGTCTTCGCGCTTTCCCAGGATACATACTCCAGGCTGATCACCTTCGCGCAGGAGCGCGGCAGTTTCGATGGTGAGCTCTTCTTTATGATCATCGCAACTTTTTGTGATGAGTCTCTCTGCGGCCCCGGACGTCGGCTGGCCCGACTGCTTAAACTCTGGAGTGTTCGTCTTCGCACCTTCCCAGGATACATACTCCAGGCTGATCACCTTCGCGCAGGAGCGCGGCAGTTTCGATGGTGAGTTCCTCTAGAATCTTTAGACGTTACTGCGATGAGTTGTTCAACCGGGAAAAGCTCTCTGCGGCGCCGGACGTCGGCTGGCCCGACTGCTTCAACTCTGGAGTGTTTGTCTTCGCGCCTTCCCAGGATACATACTCCAGGCTGATCACATTCGCGCAGGAGCGCGGCAGTTTCGATGGTGAGCTCTTGTTTAGGATCTCCGGAAGTTTTCTTGATTAGTTGTTCAACCGGGAAGAGATCTCTTGGCTCCAGGTATGGCTGGTCTGACTGCTTCAACTCTGGCGTTTTCGTCTTCACGTCTTCCCAGGATACACACTCCAGGCTGATCACCTCGATGGTGAGTTCTTCTAGATTGCATATCTTTTAGGAATTCGTGTGTCGTCGTTTAGTGGCGGCTTAGTGTAACATCAACCGGCACCCCGTTCCTCTTTGTTATTGTCGTAAAGAGGACTTTCTAATTAATTAATTAATCTTTCTAATTTCTAAATAAGCAAGCAAGGTTCTCTGTGAAAGCCACGATTTTCACTGCACTCCCGATCCACCTGTCAAGCGTGAAGAGACAGACAAATACCTCCGTAATGGGCAAGTCTTACTCCAGTAATGGACTGTTGATGCTGTGTATGAAGGAGTTTTTTTTCGATCAAGACTATATTTTGGAACACCTATTTCTATTTCAGCCTATTGCAGTCCACTGCTGGACGTAGGCCTCCCCCATGGAACGCAATAAGCACGATATTTTTTGGAATATATTTAACGTAAATTTTCCTCGACCAGGTGGAGACCAAGGCCTTCTAAACGCGTTCTTCGCGGACTGGGCGCACGGCGACATCAACAAGCATCTACCCTTCCTTTACAACGTCACATCCGCTGCCTTCTACTCGTATATTCCGGCATTGAAACAGTGAGTTCCAAGACTTTCGTCATTTTCTAATTACGCGTTCTAATTATATTTATAACATCATGGCCGGCCTCAGAAAAGATAGTATTGAAGAAGCTTCTCTCCTGAACTGGAAATATAGGAGACCTCATAGAAAAGAAAAGGAGCCAAAATTGTTTAGTTTCATGATCCTCTTCATCTCCTTTTGGGATTATATCCTTTTTGTAACGCGTTAATACGCAGTTTTGCACCAATATATCTGGCAAAGCAGAAGTCCGTAAGTGACCTGGTTTCTAACTTTCCTTTCCAGTTATGGCCAGGACCTTAAAATCATCCACTTTATCGGCGCAGCCAAACCCTGGCTGCAGCAGTTCAACTGGGAATCCCGGTCGGTGGACGCGCCCGAACATCTTAGTCAGTTCCTCCAGCTATGGTGGGACCTGTTCGTAGGACAGGTTCACCCGCAACTAGACTCTGCTATGGTAAGTTCTACTTTCAATTTTGTACCTATTCTCGATTGTAAGAAGTAAAGATTGAACTGGGAGAAGAAATGTACTTGTACAAATACGAAAAACGGTTCTAGTATCCCTGAGTTATTTGTCAAAAGCAGTACCACCCTGAGATGAAGGGGAGCATTTCTAGAACTGAATATAGCAAGCTCGAAGTTTTCAAATTACTTCTTTCCTACACTACAAGTATTTCTGTCCTGGCAATAGGTAATCGCTGAAACCGAATACATAATAAAGATTGGATAGGAATATGATCTTATAATGTAGGATATTAAATTTGATCCTCTCGCGGTTAGTCTAGTCTGATTCATAACCGCAAGATTTCATGGTCGCGCTACATGTCCCAGTAAACTTATCCATTTTCATATCACTCTTCGATCTGATCGCTACAATTATGTTTCCTAAGCATACAAAAGATGGTTCTGAAATTACAGAGGTGAGAATTACTATAAAAAAATCTACAATATGCTCAACGGCCTACGCTCTTTAGTTTGCAAGACCCAATCAGTTGTTATTGATTTATTTTTGCTTGTCAATAAAATACTGTTAGATTTTGCGTGACTAAAATACCCTTGCATTTTGACGCTTGCGCACAATCCTGCTACACCTGCTGCTCGCATTTTCTTTCCTGCAATATTGCACATACCTAGATGATATCATTGTTGTGACAATTTTCTGTTTCTCCAAAATACTAACATTTCTAACCAAGTATGGCCATTTAAATGTTGCACGATCTGTTCAGTTAGCAAATTTTGGTTTCGGATTTAATGGTGTTGGTATTTTGGTGAAATAGTCACCTCGCTGACTTAATAAACATACGGATGCTTTATCACAAGCTTTGATTTTCACTAATAGAGTGTTAGTTATTAGTATGACAAAAAAAAATACAAAATTCATCAGTATGTTTGTTTTTCTGCGACCTGAACTGTACAGTGTGTAATCCTTGGAAATAGCTTTCGACACTGTTCTATAACAAAGTTTGTTCGTAAAGCTAAGTTCAAGAGTATGTTTGCATGCTTGCAACTGAGCTGTTTGTCCCTTCGACCGATAGGAGTCGGCCGTTGGCGTGGAGCAAGATCCTATAGAAGCTTTTGAACCGCCTCCAGAAAATCCCCCGGAAGATACTGAACACCATTATGAACCAGAAATAACCGCCGATTCAGAATTCCCCTGGCATTGGCCAAAAATGTCCACTCAAGAGGCTGAAATTCAATCACAACATGTAAATATGACCGAAATTCATGATCCTTGGAAACATTCTAGAGGAAACATCCCTCCAAAACAAGATTATTCTAGTCAATATTCAAATTATGAAGAACCGCAACAACATGAGGAAGATGTCAGAAAATATGCGAGCGATTATCTACAATCTTACGAACAAAATGCTTGGCAACAAACTTCACATCAAGAGCACAATCATGAACAACACACTGATCATCACATCCACCAACACGATTCACACACACAACACCAAGATCACCATTCCCCACACAATCAGCATCATGACAACTCTCAACATCAAAATGATAATCCTCATTACCACCACCAAGAACAAACTTATCAAGAACATCAAAGTCACTACCAACATTCTGGCCACCACTGGCAAGATCATTTTAAAAATCATAGCCACAATTATCATGAAGAGGGTGATCATCAGCAATCCATGCAACACGAAGCTTGGCATAGTCAACAAATTCAATCACAACACGAACATCAATCTTACGAACAAAAACCTGATTATTCTTTCCAATCACAACAATCCCACAATAATTTCGGCCAGTCCTATTCCCAAGAATCTCATAAAGGTGATAACCCCGACCATGGCCATAGTCGTTATCATCCTCATTCGCAAAACCAGCAATCTGAAAAGCATTCTGAAAGCTTTCATCATCAACATAATGGGTATCAACACTCTGTTCCTCACACTAATCGAACGAACGTAGAACAAGTCTATCACGTGTACTTAGACCACCACCGTCTGCGGCGGAATCAAAGATACAGAAGATTAAGAAATCAGCCTGTACAGTCAAATGGATATGCAAATGGATATGAATCTTCTGATAGTGAGGACGAGTTTATAATACCAAGGCATCCATACGACGGATTCTTCTTGCGGCACAGGCCAACTATAGATTCCCGAGGCCGCAAGATTTGTATACACGAGATCCCCCCGACTCCGATACCCTCTCCGCCGGCCGAAGAGCCTTCCTCCAGAGAGTGTTCACCCCTCCCTTCCGAGGATTTTGAAACTGCCAGTGAATGTGAAGACCAATACGTAAGTTAACATCACACGCAGTCACATAGGCACACCACAAATGATCTATATTTTCAATGATCTTTGCGTCAGGTAAACAGAGTAAGATAGTGTTCGTGAAGTGATTGTGTCACCTAGAGAGACGTAAAATCTAAAACCTTGTAGAGTTGCTTTATTGCATGCTTGTTATCCCTTCGCACGTTAACGTTTGCAGTTTGCATTAACGATTTTTAATAATAAATAACACTTATAACAAAAACACACTCCTGTTTTGTTGTACTGACAGACCATAAAAATATTGGATGTCTTTTTCAGAGCGGTGTGGCTGGAAATCTCGCACGCGTTGTCCCCGGATCTGGCAGTTACCAGCGCGAAGCTATTGATGAGCTAACACGCCGCCAGGGCTGGGAAGCTGGAAACATCGATTATATGGGGGCTGATTCCTTCGATAACATTTGGGCTAAAATCTCACAGACACTAAACCAGCAACCACCAAAACAGCCGTCACCGCCGCGGAAAGAGCCATCTCCTCCAAAGGCTGTAGAACCTACCCCTGCAGCAGAAGCAGTACCTGCACCATCTGAAGCGCCTGCACCTGAGGCACCCAAAACAGAAGCGCCAGCACCAGCTGAGGTACCCGCAGAAGCGCCCAAGCCTGCAGAAGTGCCTGCGCCTGTAGAAGCACCTAAAGCAGAAGAACCTAAACCAGTAGAAGCACCTAAACCAGCAGAAGCGCCTAAACCAGAAGAAGCGCCTAAATCAGAAGAAGCGCCTAAGCCAGTAGAAGCACCTAAGCCAGTTGAAGCGCCTGCGTCAGTAGAAGCAGCTAAGCCAGTAGAAGAATCTAAACCAGCTGAAGCGGCCGCAACAGTACAAGCACCCGCGCCAGTAGAGGCCCCAGTACCAGCGGCGGCAGAAACGCCAGCGCAAGCCGCAGCACCCGCTGAAGTGCCTAAGACTGAACCCACAGTGCCGCCAACTCCCAAATCCACACCGGAGTCCGCCTCACCAGTAACTGAAGCGGCGCCTGAAGCCCCCAAAGCGGCAGAACCTGCGCCAGCGTCACCCGCGCCCGCTGCTGAGGCCCCAGCCGCTGTAGAGCCCGCCAAACCTGAAGCTACTCCAGAAAAGCCTCAGGATGCCTCAGTGACAACCGAAGCTTCCACTGACAGCCCGCCTCTAGCCAACACACCGTCCAAGGAGGAAGCGCCCGCTGTATCTCCCTCAAAATGTAAGTATCCCACCTATCTTTATTCCCCGACCGCCGGCGACGGCTAACAGCTTTGCACTCTCGAAACTCACCGAGTTTATTTTGCAGTTTTCTCTAGTCTTCCACTAATATCCTTAGTTTAGTTGCATCTGTTTTTTGGGATTCGAAATAAGAGGTAGAGATGATCGCACCCCACCCGAAAACAGATGCATCCGTGGCATCCATTATGTTTTTATTTTGTGCCGTTTTGTGATGTTTGGTTTTATGTTACTTTACTGAGCAAAGTTACACAAATCGTTGTTATTTCATCCAGCTACCGAGGAGGCAGCCAAAGAGACGCGGCTTTGATAGATCAGGTAATAAAACTTTGATACTTGGACTCAACGCAACTGTGCCTTGTCTTACTCATTCTATGGATATGGTGGCGGAACTTTTATCTATTCTATTTATTTTATAAATTGAGTCTTTGTCCTGTAGTTTGAAGCTTTCTTTGTTATTTAAAAGTAGAATTTGATTGAACTTCATGTTAAGATTGATATTAGACTACATCATTCGAATCAAAGATCTTATAAGTTACATTTGTATCTTTTTAAAATTTCGTAGAGGTTGTCAAATTTATTGTCGCATGGTTATTTCGATTTTGCATTATCGATATCAAGTTATTGATTTTTCTAAAGCTCCGATAGATTCATACAAAACAATTCTAAATGAAGATCGTTGGGTTGCGTCCAAGTAGATGCCGGTAAGTAGGTAGGGTCGTTAGTGATGCTCATTAGTTTATTTCTGGAACGCAAAATTTTAGAGACTCGATGAAATCTTTTTAAGAAATGAGCATTACAGTATCGCAGTCTGTTTTGATCCGATTTTGCATCAGCCATTGCAAGTCGGAATGAGCACGCACTTTCTTCTTTCTGAGCTTGATGTAATTTCAAAATCAGAGGAATTCGGAAATTGCATCAATCTATTTACTGTTTGGTTTGCAGCTTTACATGTCACACATTGCAAGGAACATTATTCAACGCTTTAAAATTATTGGATGCGCATAAACGCATCAAACATTCTCTGTCTTTACTTTTATGTACTAGGAACCAGGTTTTGGCAAGCTTTTTCAAAATGTTTTCTAAACCTTTCACATTTGTTTGATCACCAGTCACTGTTAAAACAAACGATTCATTGACGCAATAATATTCCTTGAACTCGTTCTCAGCTTCGGCTCTGCTAAACTGACACAGACCTAACTTTCCGCTTGCATCTTCAAATTAACCAAGTAGTTCTGTTTTCCCTCGACTTTGTTCCAGGCCCTAACCGAGCTTGCTCTCTAATGTGACCGCGATACTAACGCCACGTCTAATCGGCCGAGAAATAAAGGCGGGAATGTTGGTATTGTAGCGGAGGAGCGGCGCAAACCCGTGCAGAAGCTGCAGCTGCCTCCAGCGGCGGCCGACTCGCTGGCGCTAGCGACCCCTGACAGCGAGTTTGAAGACGCCGCATCACTCGCGCACGCCATCATCGCCAGCGAGCTCAGCACCTCCGTCACTGCGCCCACTCCCTCCACCGAAGTCGCCTCCCCACCAGCGCTACAAGAGAAACGCCTTTCCGTAGAAGCACCAGAAGTTCCCAGCCCGCCAGTCTCGTTAGCACAAATCGGAGTCAAACCTAAAGGTAAACCGACGACTGCAGCACAAATTGCGTCTTCCATACCGACTGAACAAGCGACACCCGCTGTTCCTGAATCTCCAGTAGAATCAAAGGCTGCGGCTCCTCAGACGCCAACAGATGCGAAACCCGCTGGCCCTCAAACGCCAGTAGAAGCGAAGGCTGCGGCTCCTCAAAAACCAGCAGAACCTGCAACCGCAACCCCACAGACTCCAGTTTCGCCGGCACCTGAATCGCCAGCCCCGGCCACGCCTACATCACCCACAACTCCAGCGCCTCCCGGCGAAGGAGGCAAGAAAAAGTCTGTGAAAAAGGCGACGAAAAAGGAGGCGGCCTCTAGCGGTGACGCGCCGACACCGGTCCCGCCGCCGCGCAAGAAGGAAAAGAAACCCAAAGAAAAGTGAGCCGTGAGCGCACGCGCCGCACTTGACAGTTCCTCTGTGCCATACGTTAGCCTCTCCTATTCTTTTATGTCTATTTTAATTTTCAAGTATGCTTTTGTATTTCGTAACCTTTTATGTTATAATTAATTACTTTATTACTCAACAAACACCAAGTGTCCATTGTCGTATTTGTAGTCAACGAATTTTAATTATTTTTTTGTTTTATTGTATGTTGCTTTGTGTCACCATAATTGGCGTTTTAAGTTAAAATTACCAAAGGATAAGATGTATTTATTGAAGAAACGTTTTTTATGTAATTTTTGTATTAAAAGTCTATTTTTCAGAAGAACCAGTTGTTTTACTACCTAGGTACTACGACTACACCTTTGTTCTAAAGTTAGCTTAGCGTGTTCCGGGTTAGTAGGTAACGTAGAAATCTAGGTTCACGCGTAGAACATACCTATTAGTTATCTATGAACCTAATGAAAAATCACGCTCATATTCTTCAGTTAGAACTTACTCTAATTTTTCTATAACGTACTTTTAGATATTGGGACAAAATATTTTTAGGTAGGTATGTAACTTTTGAATAAATATTTAGAACTCCATACAAAAACTTTAAAAACGCTTGTCACTTCGCGACGCTGGCAGTAAAGTCACCTCCTCCAACAACAACAACCTTTAAAAAAATATATTGTTTTTAGTGACATCTCCTGGTAAGATATGGAACTGGAAAGGGTCCGTGGCGCGGTGCCAGTCAAGTCAAGTGACATCTCTTTAGTTCGTTCTGGTTTTAATTTCTAGATGGCAGTAACTGCTACGTCTCAGCCATAGGTCTCAGCTCAGCCTCAGCTGTGAGTAAACTTACCAAGATTTCATACGTAGGACATTAGTTTAAATTTAAACAAACAACTGAGATTGTGATTTGATTATACTCACTGCGTATATTTCGTAGTACCTACTACCGGGCCGGGCAGAACTATGCTACAAAAGAAAATGTATTTCATGCACGCACTAGTACTTTTATATTCTATGTACAGACAAAACTGAATCTCTATAGATTCAGTAGGTATTCTACAACAAGCTTGTAGGCACAGCTTGTAGGTTTATGCTACGTCTACACTATGATTTTTACCACTTACAAGAGAAATAGTAGCGCCATCTAGTAAACTGCGTACGCATTTACTTGAGCGTCGAAAACACCTGTCAGTCGAACACACACATACCAACATTTCATATCGCATCTTATTTCATTTGACGCACACAACCAAAGAACCAGTTTGACGGAAGCCGTGCGACGGGGAGGTTGTGTCGCGCTCGTGCGTAAAATAACGTTGATATTTTCAATGTTTATAAACAGAAAACATTGAGATAACTTCTCTCGTACTTCCATTCATGAATAAGGTGCAAGACTTTCGTACATTAGTGATCTAATTCGTCAGTTTAACTTGAATGGGATTTCTTGTGAATTTGTACGTTTTATTCGAGTGTGTAATCTTGTGTGCCGGGAGAACTCTGTTGGCGGACGGTGGTTTAAAAATGTGATACAAATGTGTTGTTATTGAACTTTCGGGACTGATGAGGACCTGTATCTGTACTCTTTAGTGTCTGAAGGGATCTGGAGGGAAGATGAAGTGGTTATTTTTCGTTTGGCTGCTGCCGGCGTGCCTAGCACACCTCAATGTTTACCTGAGCAGCGCCGAAGTTTGGAGGCTTTTGGGTAAGTTTTGGACACACTTTGTATAAAAACTATCTTCTGATTGACTGTATGGCAGCTTGCAATTGAGATTTTCGAAATGGTGAAAAAGATTATGTATTAAATGATAGGTAAGTAGGTGATATCTACCTACCTACCTACTCAACTAAGGAAGTAAATAGCAAAATAAGTTAAGACAAAAGTAGATCACACATATCACATGAGCGGACAAATTCAATACCTACCAACCGGGTGGGCGACTGGTAGGTAGGTATACGAATAGGCCACTGATGGGTCTGCCTGCTCACATAAAAACAGCCCCTTTGCCAGACTTATAGAACCTACCTCATAAGGATGATAGCTAAATCCTTTTGCATTGCATGTAGATTGTAGACAGATCAGAATCAGACAGATCACATAAGCGAACAAATTCAATACCTACCTACCTACTGGGTGGGCGACTGTAGTACATACCTATAGGAATAGGCCACTGATGGACTAGACTATCCTGCTCACCTAATACCAGCCTAACAACTCTGTGCCAAAACTTACCTCATATGGATGATAGCTAAATCCCCTTGTATGTAGACAGTGTCTGTCTGTCATACCCACCACGGTTTCGTCACCTAGGCCAGGTAGGTAGATTATCAGGCATCTCAGAAATTCTGCAAGCCTTCTTCCTATTTGTTGGCAATCTTGGTAGGTACTTACCAATTTAAGGGACCAACTTATTCCTACTTGGTTTTCCATACAAATAGGTATTACAAATACCTACTAAGAAAAACCAGTAGGTATAAGTTAATCCCTTAGTTGGATTTCATGGTGATAGTAGGTTCCTACCAACTGGCAGATTGTCTTATTTAGACAGTTATCCGGCAAGCATGGTTTGATAACAATTCACATGATGATAATAACCAGAGATAGCTGATAAGATAACGATAAACGGATTGGATTAGCTAATCGAGTTGAGTTCCAGCTAATTTAGGAACCTTGTTAGGGTTGGTTAATCCACCCTAGCATGTTACTTTGCTAACCCATTTTTGTGTACAAATTGGCTGATAGATAGGTACCTACCTTATCTGTCCAGTGCAATCGCAATAATCTCTTTGATTGTTCCGAAAAACCCCCCCTATCAAAAACACTTAACTATAGTTACCCGCTCCGCTAAGGCAAACCTACCTATTTAAAACTTATATTTTGCTGATTATACCAAGGAAGGTATTACCTACCTACTATCCATTTAGGTAGGCCTACCGAGACTGCACGTGCACGCCCCTAGGTACGCAGGTACCTATACGACTACAAACGGTTCTTTTCTATTTCATAAACCACGCACGAACCTTCTGTGTACCTAGGCATCTAAGTTAGGCCACAACACAATTCATGGGTAGGTTACTATCTTCCTTCCTAGAATCTATTATGTGTGAGGACTTTAATATTGCCTATTTTAATTTAACGTTATTTCCACATACTTAAATAACCTACCTGCGTTACTTACAACTAAACAGCGGCACCTAATCATCCCAGTCTATCTTAAAATCTCTAAGAAATCGCGTCAAATATAAAGCATGCATAAATACATTTTATTATCAGCCCATCTAATCACATTTCACAGCAATTTCAGCTGCCAAAATAATCCATTATAAGCCGCGAACAATCAATGCCATATTTCCAGTGTGACTTGTCCAAAATTCTATAGAAACTTTTATCTGGAAGGTGACAAAGGCCATCTTTGGTCCTTACCAAAAATGCTCCCTGCTGCGACGTCTTCCAAGAATATAACAAAAATATGACAGAATGTTGTAAATTCGACCTTATGGTTTGCATTGAAGGTTGCATGGGCCGAATGCATTGAAATTGCATAAACTTTTATGGACCAAGGTGCACACCATAAATAATGCTGCTCTTGTTTCATTAAGTTTCCAGTGAACTACTATTCTTAATTTTTATAGCTCTCTGCTCTATATTAAAGTAGGCAGGTACCTTTGACAGTTAAGAGAGTCCCTGATCTAAAATACATTTTATCTTGATCTGATTTATGCATACGTCCAAGTGCATACGTGTATTACGTTATTCGTATACCTCCTATTACATTTACTAAACTCTTAAACTCATTTAGATAGTAAATGATATTCAAAAGCTCGGTAAATTGTAATTTAAAACTATCCCCCTTGAACATAAGGCTTCAAAACCACAGCCTAGTCATAATCACACGATTAACGAGCTTGATGACTGCCCTATTTTCTAAGAACCATAATCCGGAGATTTAATTAGACACACGTCACAACGAAAGCCCTGCGATCCCTTTTGAGCGTGAGCCGAAGTGACAGATTTACAAGGCTGGCCCTGCGCAGGCGCAGGTAGAAGTACATACTCTAATAGGCTTAGAGATGACGCTGTACAATGAGTGCATTTTTTGTCCCCAAAGGCTTTGTCCTCACTTCCATACAAAGTCATCCATCCCTGTCAACCGCTCCAGCCGGCTATTGTTCTTGCTTAAAAATTGAATAAAAATGAATACGATTTAAAGGAGCAAACGGGACTTTGCCTCGTCCTTAGCGACAATTTGTTGAGTTTTTTGTGTATTAAATTTTAAGTAGAGCCCGCATAATCTTAAATCTTATTAAAAAGTCGTCAGATCTATGGCGACAAAATTGAAACTGTCGTCCCAAATACTTTCATCTTTTCTCCTCTTTACTTATCTAACTCGTAAACACCATAAAATATATTTCGAACCAAATCTACTCAAAAATTAACATATTTCGTATCTTTATGTGTTATCTGTTATTTCGAAGGTTGGTCGTATCTTTCGACCTATCGTCTCTGCGGGTCGCTAGGAAAGAGATGCGTAATTTATTTCAGATGGCATTTATGGTGGTTCTTCGAGAAGAAACTAATAAAACGAACGCCTAAGCGTGGAACCCGACGGCCCATACCAAACACCACTTGCCTCAGACACGTCAAGCCACGTCGCGAAAATAAATTTCAATATTTACAGCCTCTCCTATTATGACCAATCCTAGAGGTTTTATAGTCAGCGCCCACTTATCCGTAAAAGTAAACATGTGTAGTTATGATCATATTAATTTGTATATTAAATATCTTAGAATGCCGCAATTTTCTCTGCATGTTATAGGCAGTAAAACCAAGAATCCGCACGTCTGATTGCATTCATAGCCTAGCCGACAATTAAAGATGCAAAGACCGACAGAATATCGCCACATCGAATTGAACTCTAAAATTAATTACTCGCACTTCCAATCGCAATTTCCGTGCTGCATCCATAAAACTGAGCTCGTGAAGTGATAACGTCTTGTCAGGAAGGCGGCAAGGCAATGTTCTCGTCTCTAGCGAACTGGCTATATTGTCCATAAGAATTTCTGTGGTTAGGTGAGCAGTAGCAATAGGATTTACTTATTTGTTTGTATTTATAGCTGATATTAATTCAACATGCCACTTTGCGTTGGCCTCTACAATTCATTATTCGCACAATCTTGCAACTTCCGTGCAGCATCCATAGAGCGGCGCTCGTGGAATGATACGTCCCGTCAGGAAAGCGGCAAGGCAATGGTCTTTTACCCGCAAGCAAGCTATCGTAACTATTTGTACAGTTTGACCAAAATTTACTCACATTGGTTATACTTGTTTGTATTTTATAGTATAGACCCGAACCATTTCGCACTGACCTCTATATTTAATTATTCTTCTTCCCTTTCCCGCAATTTCCGTGCAGCATCCATAAAGCTGTGGAGTGATAACGTCCCGTCAGGAGGCGGCAATGGTCTCCTCTCCTTATCCTACGAGCTGGGCTGCGCGGGCGCTGGGCGGCGTCGGACGACAACTTGCTTTATGGCCGAGCGCTATCGTCCATCAGAATTCTTTGAGGTTAGGATGTGGGCTAAAGGACTTGGATATAGGTTTGATGCTTGAGAGATTCAATACGTGATCTCTCAAGCATCAAAATTTGATCGCAGTCCTTTGAAATGATAGCTTTCTAACGTTAAAATTAGGTACTTAATTTGGAGAAAGTTACTATTCAGTACACTGAAAAAAAATCTAGTTATTTCAATAGTAGCACTCTTACATTCGCTTTAGTACAAAATATCTCGATTATAGATTCTACAATCCGCTAAGTTCTACAAATTGTGCCACGTTGCGTGAATCTGTTTTCTTAGCTCCTAAACTCGGGTGCGCTGGCGCATTGTTCCACGAACATTCTCCACGACACGGAGTGGGCGAGCACGGCTCGTTTCCTTGATACGCGCCCAAGATAGTTCCCGTACAATAAGAACAAAATCGACACTATTTGCTACCTTGCCGTACGCAACAGATTCGTATCGTTACCAATCTAATTTATCCGTCGCTGTTTCCAAGCAAATCTGGGGGCACGGCAGTGCCCCCACCAAGTCGAGCTGAAAGCGGCACGGCCGTACCATCCTTTTCTCGAACCTGTTCAGGCCATTTTTGACCCCCCCATAACTCCTTTGTCGATAAGTTTAGAACCCTCATTTTAAAATATCTTATCAAGCACTGCATAGACACGATACATTTCAAATTTCATTTAATTTGGACCGGTAGTTTAGAAGTTATAGTTAGTCAAAGTTTCTTAATTTTCTGCCTGACTGACTGACTGACTGACTGACTGACCGATCATCAAAATTCTAAGGTACTTCTAGCAGACTGAGGATCTTGAAACTTAGAATACACCTTGTATTTAGTGTATGAATAAAGGGAAAACTATAACATTCTGCAATTGGTTGCAACCATAACTAACTTTGTATTTCCATACAAATGTATAGGATTACAAAGTTAACTTTGCGGCTGGGCTTTGAGGAAATCTGTAGCTGAGGCTCAAGAAGTAGTTCCAGATAAGAGAAAGAGGAAGACTATCTACAAAAGAAATGAGATCCACAAAAACATTTACTTGTAAAAGAACCAAGTCTCGCCTCTCAGTTCATCTACTGTAAAAAGTTGTGAGATCCATGTGATGCCAAGTCGGTTATTGATTTATTCAAGGACTACTTCAGGGAACTTTCATCTTAAGCTATTGCGTAATTAGGTAACAGACATCATCTTACAGTAACTATATCGATATTTAAAAACTTAAATATTTACAATAACTAGAATGACTTGGCAATCGCACACTATTTGCTTGTGAGATACGATGGTCTAGTGCGATGGCCGGGTCATTCTAGTTATTGTAAATAGGTATAATAGTTTTTAAATATCGATATAGTTACTGTAAGATGATGTCTGTTACCTAATTACGCAATAGCTTAAGATGAAAGTTCCCTGAAGTAGTCCTTGAATAAATCAATAACCGACTTGGCATCACATGGATCTCACAACTTTTTACAGTAGATGAACTGAGAGGCGAGACTTGGTTCTTTTTACAAGTAAATGTTTTTGGTGGGATAACTTTTTGTTACATCTTGAATTCTGATACGATCTGGAAATTAGCTATTGTAGTTTCGAATAAAAAACTGGACCAAGTAACAGCATCCGCTGCGGTAAGCAGATCTCCTAAAGACAGTCTTGAGTTTCATGGCTAGAACTGCGGTGGGTGAAAAAATAATGTAAAAAGTTAACGATGGTAACTTGAGACGTGAATGGCGTGTAAGGTTTCGTCTAGACACCGTAACCTCTTCACACGGTTACCGTATGTACCTGAGGGAGGAAAACACACATACAAAACTATATTTGAATTCTGTCTGTCATTCCCTAAAAATCACGGGTTGTTTATTTTTCTGACTAGTCACGTTTCCGGCGTGCTATCTCCAGCGTTATCTCGAGGACGATCTTGTTTTTTCTCCGACCTATGCCAACATTACCAGTTCCTCGTAAACTTCGCTCACCTACGTGTAAATTGTCCTGCTCCGTGGCTTATCCTTCGCATCCGGACCTTTCCTCGTCATCTCTTCAGATAAGGTTTTTAAAGAGCTCGGTTAGAGTGACGTCGAGAGCCCAGAATGGAATAATAAAGGCGTCTCGAAATAGATTATTGTTATTTTAATAAATAGTATTAATGCTGCATTCATCGCGCCATTCGGATCTCGTCCCCCTTCTAAAGAGAGGCGTCGTTTAGAGAATTAACAATGAAATATTTCAATAAACAGCCAACGACGGCGCTAGATAAATATGGGCTCGCGTCCTTCCCGAAACTATTTTTTATGTAAACAGCGTTGACATGGTGCATGACGTGGCCCTAAATAAATTTAATTTCACGGGTGGTTGGATAGAAGCAGAGTTTTTAATCCGTGGGGGTGTGATGTGTCAACCGCGGGCTGGCGGGCAGGTGCGGCTTAGCCACAACACGATCCGTTTCGTGATGAGAATAAAAGTGGTTAATTAAAATTTGCTACGCCCAACTAAATTCACTTCGCTCAGGGAGATGATCCTTCATTTTTTAGCGAGCAAACAAGAGTTCATTTTGCATATTCCGCATTTAAAAGCACTAGAGGCAAACAGATGCAGAATGCAGAAATGGGATTAGGCGTGTATGCAGCAGGCGGCGCTGCAGGCGTTAGAGGATTATTATGCACGTTACATGAATATGCAAGTCGTTATTTTCAATTACACTGAGCGCCGCAGCGGGTCGGCTAGAGTGCCTAAAGCTTCGTGAATTCCGCAATCCTCGCTCGTACAACATTAATGCTGCGTCATACTCGTTGCGTTATTGAATTGACAGTTGTCGTTCATTACGTTCATTGCTCATTTATCACGTCGAGTTTACTGCAAGTTTACTGACAAAAACTTGCCCGTCATCCCGCTCATAACTCTCGACGGCTTGCATGCATTTTTCATAAATGTAAAGTTAAAGTCATAACTCTGCATCATTTCGGACTGGTCGCGGGACACTTGCCTTCTCCAGCTGCTTTTTCCATAACTGGACGCTTGCAAAATACTTATTTCTCGTGATCGCGAAAACAAAGCCTTGAGAAAGGCCAGTGTCCTGTTGGACAAATACCCGCTGGGCACAGTATAATGATGAAACAAGCAAACAATAGCTGAGGAAAAGCAAATTATGTGCAAATTGGAGATTTTACGCGGTTTGCCTTTCGATATGGTGTAAAAAAACAAACACTAGTCGCTAGTTGTCTTACCCGGTACCAGGCAATCATGGCGGCGCAGAGATCGAAACGGCGGGCATCCATTAAGGCGTGATAATGGGGATCGAACCGTTTTTCTGGTCTTCGCCTCGTTGTACGTGTTGGATTGCCAAGTGCCAACCTCGGAAACTATGCTAATAGGGATTGCAATCCCGCATTGCGGGATCCGCAATCCCGCGGGATCCCGCGCTAATTTTGGCCTTGCGGGATCCCGCACCTTCATGACGCGGATCCGCGGATCCCGCACATTGAAAATTCACACCAAAATACACGTCAACTTCTGCTCCCGAGTGGCGAATACTCGACGTTCGTTTCCTAAAAATATGTCTTAACTATCTAAACATTCTAAGCTATTAGCGGTGAAGCTGACAAAGCATTACTTAATTGTTGTTCGCTAAGCTGCAGGCTGGATACGATTAATACTTGCAAAACCATTAATACCCATTCTTCTATAACTTATCAGTTATCTTAACACCAGAGTTAAAAAACATTGACACCACAGTTCATCGAGTCGTTGAACGACTTAGTGTCCTACTCAAAAAGAAAAAGTTATCTTAATACCATCGTAGTCCCAGTAATTTTTAGTAAATTGAAAATAAGTAATTTGATAATTCTAATGAAAGTTATGATCTAAAGAGAATAATTTGCCCGTTGATTCTGGCCTTAAGTCAATACAATATTATAGTTCATTCATATTGTTTAGATAATCTGCCCAAGAGCGTGTCAGATATACCCACATTAAGGGTTTAGTAGTTTAAATATCAAGTTTTTCAGCGTTACAAAGTTAATTTTGTTGCTGGTTTGTTTGGATAGGTACTAACCGCAGATGGAAAATCTTTTATTTTTCTTAAAACTTGATAAGTACAGTATCCGTTTTTCATAACTTTAGATTGATACCTACATCACATTTTTTTGTTTTATTTGTGCTTTAGAACTTAGGTACAGATGGAACAAATTATGGCTCAAAAACGCCCCTTTTAAAAGGAAATATCTTGAGACAGGAACATTTTTGCCCGTAGTTTTCAAATACCTATTCTACATTACCCTACTCAATATCGCTGACAAATAAAAACATTTCTTGCCCCCTCCCTTTTCCATGTATGGGAGAGGAATAAAAAGAAATATTAGCAGTACTAAGAATAAAGGATAAAATTGAACACGGCTCCAAATACGAAATAAATGTAATACGATTACACTAATTTAATTTTTTATTCTGTTAGAATACAAATATTTTTGCTTCACATGACAGGCACGTTCATGTTTACTGACCTAAAGTCAATTTTTAAAGAAAAATCCGTATTTTAAGCCAGATTTTTAACATTGTTACAAAGATGCGGGATCCCGCGGGATCCGCGCGGGATTGGACCAATCCCGCAAATGAATCCCGCGGGATTGAATGAGGTGCGGGATTGCAATCCCTATATGCTAATTGTGAAGCATAACATTCAAAGGATTGACCCAACTTTTCAATCACAATGTAGTATTGCTCTGAGGTGCATCTTTTTCTACTCATCAGCATACATTTCTAAAACTCGAGACAACTTTTAATGACTAACTAAGCACTCGTAGTCATTAAGTACAAACAAAATAATCATACTCTCTTTGTAAAGCGCACTTGACTAGTTAATGAGCTTTTCTAATGCCTTTTGAATATTAATATTTTCTTAGTATCTGTTATATCCTCGGTAAAGGAGTGGTGTGCCTGTCAGTACTTGGAATCCTACATTCTCCATATATGATAAAAACTTGACTTACGAGACTTTCTAGTTTGCGGTTGCCTGTGCTTCTTGACTTCACTTTATATTATCACCTGCATTTTTTCGATCCAGTCTATCCTATTAAAGAATACTGATTGTTTATCATACTTGAAGCAAGTAGCTGAGATACCGATGGAGCTGCATTGAATAAAGCTTCCTACAGCGTTAGTTATTGAACAGCAATCGGTTTCTGTTTTATTGGTTTTACTTGATTGAATCGTAACAAATGCGCAGATAAATCTAGCGAAATGTATTCGCATTCAGAGCAAATTTCCCTCCATTTCTCTGCGGAGAGTGAGTTCGCTCTGTTCTCTCGCATAGATTGCCTCCATACGTTTACAAGAAAAGAAATTTCTCCGAAGTGCGTTCCAAAACCCTTTTCTTTTTTTTCTCGTACGATAATAGCTCCTACGAGATGCGGGTATTACATGTTATTGTTGGCTTTGTGTAGCAATCAGTCAAGCCACCGCGGTCTGATCGCCGTTCGATAAGGAGATAGAAAATACTCTACCTTTTTGAAGTACTTGCTAGTTTTCTCGGCACATGTTCTCGCTCGTCGCAAGTTTTTATCGCGCTCTATAGTTAAATAAGCTATACTCGTTTATGGACTCCTTACTTGGGTGTAAGATGGCATGTGCAACTCTTCTTGCTGGGATCTAGAACTCATGTTGAAACGTTTTTAGACCTTACATTCCAGAATTTTATAAACATTCAATAAGACGTTAATATTAACAATGATGTTGTATAAAATTTCCCGTGAGATAAAATAAAAGCTTCTAACAATGGAAACTTACCAAGAATTCAATACCCAATCCGTCAGGTACTAGAAGCTAATAGAGGATAGGAATTTACAAACATCGAGTTACACGATTAAACATGGACATGGGACGGCAAACACGCCTGTATCGCATCGGCACAATGACACGTTGGCAGGCTATCCAGGTCACCCGGCTGAATAAATAGATGGTTTATAAATAACGCGAAAGCGAGCGACCGACGAATAAAGGCCAGAACACGGAGACGGCCAATTTTTTTGTTAAACGATTGTGTCACAACGTAAATTGGGCAGCGATTCCGATCTGTCTGATGTCTTCTCGATAATGATCCGAGTTTATTTTGGCATCTTCCGGTTATTACATAACGGCAGCTTTTCTCCTTCCTGAGTTCCTTTCGTTAGTTTGAAATGTTCGGTAAAATAGTATTTTGTGTTTGCCTTCCATCGCACTAAACTAGTGTGTTTACTTCGACTTTCTCCCCATCTATCAAGCCGTAACTTAAGACGTTTCCACTAAGATTGACAATGAACGATTTTGATGTATGAGAGCAGGAACTATAGACAAAATGTGTAACCGATACATCAACCTCGGCAAGCCACGTGAAGCGAGCTCAATTTTTAAAATTGCTCCGTAGTTGTTGATACTTGTGATCGATAGTTGGGCATATTCAAAATAATGAGTTCGTTCGTTCGTTCGTTCGTTGGGAAGGCTGCAGGCTCTCAATCACACCTCGGGACAAGGGTTTTGTGCTCGGCCGGCAATTTGCCGGGAATGGATGGAGACGTCAGCGCGACAAAAAGCTTCGATCGATCAGCGAGCTGCGCGCGCGCATATGTCACCGACTCTGTGCGCCTCCCAAACTTTTGTTATCCTAATTTGACGTGGGAATGAATGAGTGTATTGTTATAGACAGGTTCAAAAAACTGAAAGTTATCTCGGTAATGTAACGAGCTTTATGACCGCAAGGGACATCACAACACAATAGTATACGAGTATCTCAAGAATTCTGCAACAAAATATTTATTCGAATGGAAATATAATCCTGGCAGACAAATTCAATTCTCTTTTACAACACCACCGAGACGACACTGGATTTCGATCTCGGATATTACTCCTTCCAATATAAGTTGTCACAGAAATAATCACTTGGAGAGGCGAGCGTGGCGGCGGCTGTGTCCCTCTGGGACCAGACCGGTGTTGGGAAGCGCTGGCGCCGAGACAATGCCCAGGAAAAAAACGCTCTCGAGATGAGCTGCGCCGTGCGGCCCACGCTTCCTCCCCAATATCGTTAACGGACTTTGGCTTTTAGCCTAACAAAAAACTTGGAATGCTGTTGTTCAATTTAAGGCGACAAATTACTTGAACGTGTTCCCTGAAGTGGCTGTAGCAATTCGTAGAAATGTTCCGTTAGCAACAAAGGGCAAGTAGCCAGGTCACAACCCTCTTCACCGGTCGGCTGGCAAGCTGACGCTGACGGGGCGTCACGTCGCGTCCATCACCTGCCATCGCCCAGCGCCGGCGAGCCAGACCGAACCCAGTTTAAGCTCAGTTTAAATCTGACAGCTCCGACCATGATCGATGATGCGAGCAGCTACGCGTAAACTACAAACTTTAAATAGCAACCGACCGAAACATTCGTTTGCCTTCTAATGACATTGCCGGTTTGTTTTTCTCAAACCACGCTGTGGTTTTTGATCTCGGGATCGTAGATCACGCTTGCTATGATCCTAAAATCCCACGTCCATATTAATGTGCACTTAAATAATCCATGAAGCATCTCGCTGTGCGACAGCCAAACCACTAACAATATTAGAGCTCCTGCGGTGATGCCACACGTCCACTATTTTATATATCTCTGTTAATGTTTATTCACCGCTCAAAGCCGTGCCATTAGGGATGATTCTGTGTGACAATTTCGTTTGGCGCGCGCCATAATTGAATGGGATGGGAAACGCGACACGCGACCTCGGAGAAAATGGCCGAATAAAGTGCGTACCTAATAAACCATTATGCGAGTTTCATGGACATTACAAAAACCGCTTCCTGCGAGAGACACGGCTACTAAAAGGCTGTTTTAAGATGTGCGCAATGCATTCGCGCTTCTCGAACATTATCTAAATTGTAAAATGCACTTAGAGGCGCCGCGAGGAAACATTATGGCAGTGAAGTTTCGCACATCGTTTCTCTTAAGAGACAGTTGCTTGATTGTTATTTTATGGCTCAAGGGTTATGGTTTGCGTCATGGTTGTAATTAAACTTTCTTATTCGATTAGACACTGACGTGCGTCCTGAAAGCTTCTAACTACATATTATCTTCTTACTTTTCGGTTAATATGTTCCACCGAGAGTACATAATACTATATGATGTATATGTTAGACCACACACACGGCCGGTAGCCCTCCCTAAGCAAACACGTTTGGCGTCAGCGCGGCCTGGCTGGCTCTCCCTCCCTCGGGCTGTGTGCCCTGCTACTTAGCCGCTGTCAGACGCTAATCAGTCCTAAACACGATACTATCATGATGTAATGCCATTCTTTCCCTCGTTAACAGCACGATCACGTTAAGAACTTTCTCGGATCAAAACTCCATTTGTTGATCTTTCTCATCTTGAGCATTAAAGTTCTTACTGATTTTTGAATACACAATTTTCAAACCAAAATGAGAAAGTGGGATCTTTGCATTGTTAATAAAACCATGAATATGTCAAGTTGGCAAAACATTTCTAAATTCGATGTCGTTGTAATTAGGGACCGTGAAATATGGCCCACCTCGAGTTTTGATACAATACAGTATTTACTGGGAAGGGTCCAAAAAATAAACAAACATTGCATACAGTCGTTCGAATAAATATGGTGGCACAATGCTTGGGCCAGCACGTCATAATAAGGCAGTGGCTTTTGTGATGGTGGCAGTAAATCATGCAGTCCTTTGAAGAGAATGGCGCGCCATAAATAATGTCCCGAATTTCTATCGCGATGCTCTCCACCGGGACGTTTTTGGTGCCTGGAGAGAATTCTAATGGCGAAACAAATTAATCAATAGGGTCGCGACAATACTCCACTTTTTGCCACGAGCCCTTTTGTAACGAACGTTTATGATCGCGGACGTAAGCCAAAGTTTTGACGTCCTAAAATAGGGTGACCAATTTTAACGTTTTACCATTTACGTATGGCTTTTAGAATGGTAATTAATGACAACCGTAATATAAACACGCGTGATTGGTAATTGTTCTGGTTTAATACCGTCACGGTTAAAATTGAAGCTGAAGTCGTAAGTATTGAACCGCTGGCACTCACAACTTTTATGAGTTCGTAAGAAAGCAATCAAGTCGAGCATTATGATAGTATTGAAGAATTTAACGCGGTCGCCGTAGTTACGGTTACGAGTCGACTCGTTTTAATGGTTCAGTGCACCCCTGAATAAACAAGGCTATTGGAAGTTAAATTTGCTTGCACCGGATATGGCTGCCACTCGAACGTATCCATCACGCCCCAGACTTGGTCAACGAGCACCACTTGAGTCCAAACTAGGATTGTGCGGGATGGAATGGAAGGTGATGCGGTCAACTTGCTTTACGACCAGTAAATCTTGTCCTTGTCAGTTATGAGCTCCTAAATAATAACAGTTTATTGGCCACCGTCGCCCGTGGGATTGACGAATGCCTACTTGCGTTTTATTGTCGATGGCGACGCCGACTGGCCCACAATTTATGTGCTCCCATGAAGTTTACTGCTAATGCAATCGCGTCTATATAATAAATTCACAATGGAATTGCAAGAACTGCAATTTTCCAGACACCTCAAAACACCGTTCAAATATACAACGACATTCTAAATCTTCACTGAATTGGTTGTAAACCTAGATTTATATAACAGCACGAATTTGTCGTTTGTTAGTTGTGTGGCTTTAGTCTGAGGGCTTTAGTAGTCGCTGTTAGTTTTGTTTGCTGGGAACGAAATCCATTAGGTTTTTTGTTTGGTGCAATTTGTGAGGATTGAAATGTTGCCTCGTGTCACGTTGTGCAGATAACTTGGCATTCTTAGCTTATCGATGGGCCGACCACCATCGTCGCGTCGCCAGCTCACCTCACAGCGGGAATTCGGCAAACACAACACTTCCACTGTTATCTTTGCATCCCAGGATGTTGCATTATGGGGGCTATGTGTGGGCTTTATTTACAACTCCGAATGCATCCCCGGGGCATCACTGTTGACTAACATAGCGGGTATTTTCAATCAACTGACAAAATCTTTATGTTAAAGGATGACGGGTATTGATTGAGGTCTGAAGTTGTACAAGTTTCGAAGTGTATTCTTATGTTTCGCAGCATGGCGTACGGATGGGTCGGTACCGGGACGCTTAGCCTCCCGCGGCGCTAGGCCCTGCAAGGACCCGCATGCCCCCAAATTTACATTCCGAATCTCAATAAGGGTTATTGTGATGCGTCTCTGAGCTCCTCTATCCGACTAGATACTGTTGAGTCACTCACTCCCAATCCGAAATCAATAAAATACACACAAATTTGTCACTCGGATCCCCTGAGAATGATCCCAGCTTTTGTATCGCGTCGTTTTGTTTACATAAGACCGAGTTTACGTCTCGTTTCGGTTTCCACACTGAATCTTTATTTAAATTAAAATGTTTATGTATTTTTGTGGCCAATGTGACCGCGGGCGAGACCGGTTGTGATACCTGCTTACATATTTGGTGTCGTGTTTCTTGAAATATAGTGTTAAAACGACACCCAAAATTAATTTTCTATGTTTATGGTAGTCGTTATCGAACGCATCGTGAATTAGTTTGTACAAGTTACGGTTGGAATCTTCACCTCTATCGTAAATTTGTAATTTAATCACGTTTTGGGACATTAAGGTGGGTTTGATGTTTGCTTTCGTGTGAAGTCTTGGCTGGGCAAACATCGTGACAGGCTTGCGGGTGTTGAACGGTAGACGATGTTGAAAAAGAAAATACACTTTTGGGAAGCAGTCGTACCGAACAAATATTGGTTGAATCCGTTCGGAGGTGCTCGTCGACCAATATTTGTTCGCTCTACAGTGGTCGTTATTACATGCTGTGTATGTGGTCATTGCGCCAGCTTATCAAACATCTAACTATTCGAGAAAGGCTCCCAGTCTTGCCTTATTCAGAACACCGGGAATAAGAATATTTCTAGTGGAGGGTAATTTCAGCTGCAGCGAGTGCATCCCGTAGTGGAAGCATTAACTCGGGTGAATGGGTTAACTTATTTCTGGCTCAGTTAACGCCGTCCGGGCACCAATCGTATTAATGGGAGGCTGCGTTTATTTAACCGCTCGTAACTTGCCTCGTTACGAGCGCGTGTGGATTTTTAAGCGTTAACGATTGGCCGAACCACCTCGCGTCATTTCTCCTGACGGGTGCATCGTTCGTCAAAACCGGCGCGTCATGTCCACGATTGATTTATGTTGTTCCGCCGAATTCTGAATGTGGTTAATGAATTCGGCACCGCTTTCCAAGTTTACAGAACTGGCACATCTTGCATCGAACGGAAAAGAAAAAGTTTCGCCATCGCCAAGTTTGGTTACCTACGTCTTGTCTAACATGGGCAAAGATTGTAGATCGTCGGTGCGTTAAGGCTAACGATGCATAGGGTTGTTAGGTTAATTGTGGCGGTTGATGGCATCTGGGTCCGTGCTCGAATTACCATGAGTGTCCCAACTCGCCACGATCGCATCTCGCCACAGTCGTGATCGGGGGAAATGCTCATTGTGCGCCGCAGTCACGTTTCTACCTGCGATGAAAGAATACAACACAAATCCATGCAAATAATGCGCAATAAAAGTCAATGGAGAGCGCAGCTGCAGTTTTATTCAAGAATTTTGACGGGGAGCTGCATTTCGAGTCTGCGAAAAAGACATTTTACTTACCTACGCAGGCACTTACATAGCGCGGCGCCGCGGTAGGTGTTGTAGGTAATAAAGAGAATTCCAGTACGAGGAGGTGTGGGCGCTCAACTCCGCATACACTTTTTACTCCTGCAAATGTAAATTCAATTCCAACTGGAATCTTTACGAGGATACATTCACCGACTGGAAATGTTTACTTTAAACTGCGCTACATTTTTATTTGCCGGTCCGGAAGTTTCTCGCAAATATAGCGAGGTCGTGCGAAACATTAATATTGACCCTACGTATACGGTAAATCTTTATGCCCAACGGAATGGAGAAGTTTAAACTAAATTACTGGAATGTGCGGTTTTGTTTGGGAGAGTTCGGGCGACTGGCGGCGAGCGTTAGAGCTAGCTACTGGCTCGTGTTCGGGACATCAGATAATTCATTAGGGACCTCTCCTGCCGCTACTCTACACGCTACCTCATTAGTGCGAGTTTATAAAATCCGCTCTTTCCTCACGAGAATCGCCTCTATTTTGTCCGCTCGTTTAAACCAACGCGGTTTAAATTTTATTTGCGCCCGTTCATTTGGCTTTTATTTCTCTCTCGTATGTTTTTTGGATTCAACCGTTTTAACTGATCGTAGTTTTGCATCGCGTGGTGCGAATGCGGTTTTTTATGTCCCGTCTCCTTGCAATGTCGTGACTTAGGGGACTTTTAACGGCAGTAAAAGAACAAAACAGTTCGTGTGTCGTGCCGTTGGGTCTTTATCTTTCGGTAGCTACTATAAACCCACAAAAGTGGTCCGTCTAATTGTAATGGTAGCAGTAGCAGCCAGGTGGAATGATGCCCTGCTTCGCCCGCGGGTTTATAAAAAGTGGGGCGTGTCGTGGCCAAGGTCCTGTTTGTTTTCGGCTCAACTATAATCGACGCCGAGAACTGAATCCCCCGGTTAGCGTCTTTAATTCTGATTTATAGTCACCGCGCGCTGTTATTATGAAGCTGTGGTTATACGTGTATCACTTGTGACGCCGCACCCCTCCGTTCCCAGCTCATAATATCAATTAACTCGTTCATAAATTCATAATCCATGTTTCGATAATTAAAATTCTGGCGTACCATAATTACTTGCATATGTATGAGTGCTCACTTTTAAATTAAAGTGCTTATCTGGCTAGCTATGGGTGGGTTGGGTGCAAGATTCACGGAATTATAGTACCTACTCTGGGGGCCGGTAACGACCCATTGTTTTTCATATCGCGCAATCTAGCTTTCATGCAGAAACCACGTACGGTAAATCACCTGTTGGCGAGATCCTTCCAGTGATACGTTATGTTGTTTGTATAACAAGCTCATCTCGAGCGAACTACGGCTTGTTGGCTATTCGTTCCACGGGAAATTGAAATTGTGGAGTGAGTCGGACGGATCGGCGGTAATTCAAGCTGCGTCGGTCGTCGGCCGTAGGGCAACCAAGGATATGTCTAGAGAGAATCCGAGGATAGATTTAATGAAGTATTGAATAATGTCTCAGTTTCATTCTACAGAACGCCATAAACTGCAGTACAGTAACTTCACATTCTGGTAGAACACTTCGTTAGCTATTTCTTGGTTCTTGTTGTCATTGTCTTGGATAAGTAAGAGGCAGTTTTCCGCAATTCAATCATTCGGCTAACAAAGCAAAACTTGAGAGAGCTTCAGTAACTCCACATCACTTTATACCTAGATTTTGCTAGCACACTTCGTTAGCTATTCCTTGGCTCTTCTTGTAATTTTTTGGATAAGTAAAATAAGGGTATAAGGGGTCCCATACAACATCTCTCGGGGCCCAAGCCAACCTCACCTGCTCGCGGTATACCCTGCTGATCGACGGACGAGGCTCTGACGACCCACCATAGCGCCCTGGACCAGCGTGGTGGGGTTCAGGTCCAACCCCCTCAAACATGACCAGTACACCAATATCTTGGCCCCTCGTGCCCGGTGGTTCCAGTCACTGTGCTGGCTCGGACGGAAGTCAAATCGGTGCTGGAACCGGGGGCGCATACAATCCCCGGGTGGCGTCGATCCCCCGTCAAACGACCTCGGCAAACGATCATATGGACTCTGAAAAGCTTAACGTTTTTACCTACAATGTCCGAACATTATTAGGTGAAGAGCGACTCGTAGAACTGGAGAATGCTCTGAAGGATATAAGTTGGGACATTGTTGGCCTCTCAGAAGTTAGAAGAGATGGAGAGTGCACGGAAGAAAGGGAAAATAGTATATTCTTCCACTTTGGAGTCGCCGGAGGCCAACATGGGGTGGGTTTCATGGTGGCTAAAAAGTGGAAAGACAATATCATCGAATTTAAAGGCTACTCTGAGAGAGTTGCCGTGTTGAAGTTTAAACTCTCACATAATAAAACACTTACCGTTGTTCAAACATATGCACCAACATCTGCATACTGTGACGACGATGTTGAAGACTATTACGACGTATTAAATAAGGCTTACGACGATAACAAAGGGACATGGAACATTGTTCTAGGCGATTTCAATGCCAAGATTGGCACTCGTCAAGACCTAGACAACAGGGAAATCATAGGCCCCTTTGGTGGCGGTACTCGTAACGAGCGTGGTTTTCGTCTTATCCAATTTGCCTTTGGTCAAAGCCTCAGTATTGGTAATAGCTTCTTTTACAAAAAGCCGCAGCGTCGTTGGACGTGGGTTTCACCCGACGGTAAAACCAAAAATGAAATAGATTATGCACTTTTCTCAAACAAAGCGATAGCATCAGACGTAGGAATTATCAACAGAATCAAATTTAGTAGCGACCATCGCCCCCTTCGCGTTAAACTAACTTTCAAATTTAAACTCTTGCGAAACCAGCAATTTAAAAGTCACATTAAAAGATTAACAAAAGACAATATCTTGAGAAATGAAGAACAGTTTAATCTAGAACTAAAAAATAGCTTTGATGGGCTAAACATGGAAACAGAGGATACCCAGATCCATTTAAATAATATAAAAACAAGCATCAAAATTGCATCGCAAAAAATAAATCAGCCAAAATCAAAAAACAATAGACTTAGTAGCGAGACCCTTAAACTCATTGAAAAAAGATCCATTACAGAAATATCGTCTGATGCATATCGAACACTGGATAAAACAGTTAAACGGTCAATTCGGAGAGACATAAGAAAACACAACACAAATCTGGTCAAGACAGCCCTTGAACAAGGCAAGTCTCTTAGAGCTGCGAAGCAGGGTATATCCAAAGGCAGAACATGGATTAACAGTATGCGCGACGAGAATGGAATCAAGCAAAACAGTCGTGATAAGGTCACTGACATTTGCTCAAATTTTTACAAGACCTTGTATTCAGACCCGTCGTGCGACTGTTACACTAGTGAGTACTCCTGTACAGATGACATCCCCCCAATCACCGGTTCTGAGGTGAACCGCGCACTTATGAGCATGAAATATAGCAAGAGTCCAGGGGAAGATGGCATCTCTACAGAAGCTCTAAAAAATAGGAAAACCCTCACTACTTCCTCACATTACAAATTTATTTAATAGCATGCTGTATTCTGGGCAGATCCCACAAGAGTTGACGCACTCTCATATAATATTATTACATAAGAAAGGGGACAAAGCGGAAGTTAATAATTATAGGCCCATTAGCTTAATGTCACACATTTATAAACTGTTTAGCAAAATAATTCAAAATCGCATTAAAGGACAGTTAGACAGGAATCAACCACCAGAACAAGCTGGATTTAGACCCTCTTTTTCCACTACCGACCACCTCCACACAGTTAATCAAGTAGTTGAAAAATTCAGTGAATTTAATAAACCTCTATACCTGGCCTTTGTGGATTACTCCAAGGCTTTTGACAGTCTAAAACATTCTGCCATTTTCTCATCTCTGCGCAGTCAGAAAGTAAACGAGACATACGTCAAACTCTTGGAGCTAATCTACAAGGTTAGTACAGCTTCCATCAAAATATTTTCTCCAGGTCCCAAATTCAGAATAGAGAAGGGCGTGAAACAGGGTGACCCCCTCTCCCCAAATCTGTTCACATGCACTTTGGAGGAAGTATTCCGCAGTCTTTCAGTATCATGGCAGAACAAAGGAATCGCTGTCGGTGAGAAAAGACTAACAAATCTCCGATTTGCTGATGACATAGTTCTATTTGCGACCACTTCGGCTGAGCTCGAAACGATGCTCCAAGAACTGAGCACGGCGAGCCTTGAGGTTGGCCTTATGATGAATATGACAAAAACGCAGGTTATGACCAATAGCACGAGACGTAGGGTCGAGGTAGACGGTCAGGTTATACACTATGTCGATGAGTATACGTACTTGGGCCAGATAGTCTCCTTTAAGAACAGGCAGGAAAAGGAAATCGACCGCCGGGTCGAAAACGCCTGGAGGAGTTTCTGGTCCCTAAAACAGTTCTTGAAGGGCGACCTTCCTCTTTCATTAAAGCGAAAGCTTATCGACATGTGTATCCTGCCCGTCCTAACCTACGGTGCACAAACCTGGTCCTTAACAGAGAATCAGAAGGCCAAACTCAAGGTTTGCCAACGAGCTATGGAACGTAGCATTTTGGGCGTCAAGCGGATGGACCGCATACGAAACACCACCTTACGTTCAAGAACTGGCATAGCCGATGTAGGTCGCAAATCGGCCAAACTTAAGTGGGACTGGTCGGGGCACGTCAGCCGGATGCACCCAGAACGGTGGGCTAGGATCGTCACAGAGTGGACACCTCAAGATGGGAATCGTCGAAGGGGTAGACCCCGTAAAAGATGGAGTGACGATCTTAGCTCATATCGTGAAGACTGGTGGGAGCTAAGTAAGGATAGTGTTTAGTTTTCGTATAAAATGGGCGCGCGGTGCTGGCAACACTGCCCTGTCATTCACGTCCTCTGCCGTCGCTCGCTTGGTTGATGCGAATTGTAATTATAAATGGTGTAATTTAGTGTGCTTTCGGTGTTCTCGTGTGGTTTTCCCTGTTCGGTGGGGAAGAGAACCAAGTGTATTTGGTTCCGGCGCTTTGATTGTCAGTCGGTTCGATAACCACGCGGCCGTCGGAAAAAAATAACCTTACTCTTAGTCACCCGCGCGTCCAGTGTCCTTTGGTTCGCGTATTGTACAGTAAAACGTGTTGCTGTCGCGAGCAGTGGTGTGCGGGAGAAATCTTTGTTACTGTGTGTTAAACATTATTTGATGTCGAACTATGAACAATAGTACTCAAGTGCTTGTGAAACTTGTTGGACGGAGTACCACGCGAGCTGGTGCCCGGGTACAGTAAGTCTAGTACCTAAGTCCCAATCCAAAAGTCTTCCTCAAACCTGATACCTATTTTTCCTGTCAAAAACTAGACTTACAAGGAAACGACGGCGTCATCGTTCGCTCGGTAAGCAATTGTTGCTGGGCCCTGTTTAAGTAGATTTTGGACACAAGAATTTCTCGGCCGGAAACTTTCCGGAACAAAATTCTCTCATTAAATTTATTTTATTTAGCTATAGTAAAGAGCACTACGAATCGTAGTCAAATGTTGTTCCGAGGCTGATCGACCATTTAGTTTTAGATTTTAAGATAACTTTAATTTGCTTCCACTGCGCTAAGATCAGCTTCGGAATCAAACATTTTTTGGTAGCAGAGCGTGGTTGCTTTATTGCAACATAGTTAGCCGTAATTTAGTATTAAGCGTGTTTTTATATTACCCACATATTTTATTATTTTGGAAAATATTGTTTCGGTTTTTTTGTGACTGTATTGTTTGCCTAGTGAACGGTACCTTATCGGTAAGGTCTAGGCCAGTCAACTAACATTTGTTTTGTGGTATTTGTTTATTGTTTTCGTTTTATTAAGTCGAGTGTGTAAAGTTGGTACCATGGCTCCTCGATCGCCAGGTATAAGGCTGCTATAGGGTCAGGATTAAGGTGGTTTACTACCACAGCGGCAATGATCGGCCGCGAGGACCGGGAGGACGCGCTCTTGAAAAGTGCACAACAGGTAGATGAACGGGTTCGGTTTGTGTCGGATCAACTCACAGAGTGCCTCATTCTCCTTGAGGAGACTCCTAACCCTGAAGATCAGGAGCGGGTCGAGGCCGATGTAAGCCAGTGCTTGGAGCTGGCACAGGGCATTGAGCAGGCAGCTGCGAACATAACTAGGCGACGTGACGGAAAGGGAGAGCCATTCCGTGGTAAAGTGGGACAAGGATTACAGGTGCCTCTTCCGCCTGTTACGGTTCCAGTCTTTGCAGGCGATTACGCCGACTGGCCGGCGTTTGAGGACCTGTATAGCAGTGTGGTCCACACACGGACGGACATAACGCCGGCGTACAAGATGGCTCAGCTGATGTCCAGGCTACATGGAGAGCCTCATGAATTGCTGACGCATTTGGCTGTCTCGGATAGCAATTATGAGGTGGCGTGGAAGATCCTTACCGACCGGTATCGGAACAAGCGCCTGATTGTAGACAGGCTGTTAGACCAGTGGCTGTCAATACCAACCATAACGCGAGGTACGGACCTCCGCGAGAAAATCTTCCACCCAGTCAGTGTCGCGGTCAGCGCACTAGAGCGACAGGGTTTGCCAGTGGCGGGCTACGGTTATATCTTGGTCCACACAGTGCTTCGCCGCCTGCCGAGCGAAATGGTCGCTCGATTCGAGCAGCTCCATGGGGCAAGTCCTCGGACCACCTCCCGACCTACGAGGATCTGAAGTCGTTCCTCGAGGCCGAAAGCAGGCGAGTGGACGTCCAGGCTGGTGAAGCCCTCGCAAGGAGACCTCTGCCCCTCGCCACCCGGAACGGCCGGGTGCATCGGCGCGAGGAGGCAACAGTGGCAACCCAGGCGGTACAACACCGCATTGGAATCAGGGTGTGCCTACTGCAGGGAGACAGGCCACGGGGTGGCAGCGTGTCAGGAGTTTGCTGCGCAGCGGGTTCAGAGGAGACGGGGTGTGGCACAGCAGAGGCGTTGGTGTTTTCGGTGCCTGGGGCCGCATCAGGTGCGAGTGCCCTTCAAGCACCAACTGTAGGTACTGCCAGGGTGCACACCATCCGCTGCTTTGCATGAATCGCTCCGGAGGCGCCGGGGCAGCGCTGGATCGGATCAGCGAAGGAGCCTGCCCACCAAGGGAGGGCAACGCTCCCCACCCTCCAAGGAGGAGCCCACCTCCGCATCGGTCACAGGGACAGGCAGGGGACGTCAACAGACGGAGCCCACTTACCCAAGGACGTGGGGACGATCCCACCACGGCAGCAGGTGCCGGATTGGGGAGGGCGGCACAGGAACGTGGCCAGGACACCCATCCCAGGTACGGGATCCAACGGGCGGGTGTCAGGGGAGCACTAGGCAGCCACCAGGGTACATGCAGTATTCTGCGGGCTTGAGCCACCTGGTTGGGTCTCAAGACCCACGCATGCCTCCGCCTATGCCTGAGTACCCGCGGCTACAGGCGCAACCTCGGTACGGACGTTTGCCGTCGGGGTACTATAGAACTCCAGCCATGGCCTTTATGGGCAGACCTCCCTACCAGCAGGAGTGGGACCCATACACAGGTTTGGGTAGTGAGGATACCCCGCGGGACGCGGCCTCACCGCGTTTAGATTCCCGCTAGGTAATCGCCGCCTACTCATCAGCTTCGGCTCCCCGTCCAATCACGGTACTTTTGCCAACGGCTAAGATTTGGGTATGGGGATACGGTGGCCGGACCATTCAAGTAAGAGCCCTACTGGATACAGGGGCTCAGGGATGTATTGTATCGAGTAAGCTGGTGAGTAGGCTAGGCCTAAATGTACGGCCAAGTGAGGATGAAGCTGTAGGCATCGGGGCCTAAATGTGCCTGACATTCGGGGTCAGACGAACTTTGAGTTCACATTAGGTAGCACATGTACAGGGTCAGCTATCAAGTCTCAGCCGTGGTGCTAGATGAAGTGGTTGGGAAACTCCCTCAGGTTAGGTTACCACCAACGGTAAGAGGGTTAACCACAGGGTTGGAGTTAGCTGATCCTGATTTTGATACTCCTGGTACGGTGGACGTACTTCTCGGGTCAGACGTCCTCGGGAGATTATGGTGCGGTAGGAAGAAGGTACTCCAGGAAACTGGTTTGGTGGCCGTAGATACCACAGGGGTATGTTGTTTTCGGCCCAGTTTGGAGACCTCAGGACCTACCAGAAGGGATCCGGTCCTCTATGGTAGTGTGCTGTCAGAGGTGCTGCAGAGGTTTTGGGAGTCTGAAGAGCCGCCCACGGCGGACAGACGGAAGCCAGAGGATGACGAGTGCGAGTTGTTCTATCAATACAACACTGAGAGATGCCCGTCAGGCAGATTCGTGACCAGGCTACCTTTTCTCCCAAACCGCCCCGCTTTAGGTAGTTCGCGACAGCTCGCGGAACGGAGACTACTCGGAATGGAGCGGAAGATGAGGCGAGACCCAGCACTTCGGCAGAAGTATAATAATTCATGCGGGAATATATTCAATTGGGCCACATGTCGGTGTCCAGCCTGGATTGGAGGTGTGTCGAGCATTATTTCATTCCACACCTGGCTGTCTTGAAGTCACCTGAGGCGAAAATACGGGTGGTGTTTGACGGTTCTGCTCCTACCTCGAATGGTGTGTCTGTGAACCAATGTTTGCACGCGGGTCCTAAATTGAACCGGGACATTGTGGACATTCTCACAGACTTTCGTTTACACCAGGTAGCGTTTGTCGCAGATGTCAAAATGATGTTTCGCCAAACCATGATACATCCGGATGACCGTCGGTATCAGCTGATTTTGTGGCGTGAGAGCCCAGATGAGCCGATGGTCACATACGAACTTAACACGGTGACGTATGGACTTAAGCCAAGTCCGTATTTGGCAGTACGTACGCTGCGAGTTGGCCGCACAGGAAAGGGTAAGATATCCTCGAGCCGCAGCAGTACTGGATCGCGACGTCTACGTGGACGATATCTGCACGGGTGCTGATAGCGTGGAGCAGGCGCTAATTCTACGAGACGAGTTGATCGCGATCATGGGTTCAGGAGGTTACGAGTTGCGGAAATGGTTGTCCAGTTGCCCAGAGCTCCTGGCCGGTTTGCCAGGCGAGTTCCATCAGGACCCGCACCTCTTTGAGAACCCGGACAATCCAAACACGTTGGGCATCCTCGGGGTGCAATATAGGCCAACGCATGACGTATTCACGTACAAGATCGAGCCCGACCTTTTGGAAAACTTGGACTAAGCGGTCGGTACTGTCGACAATCGCTAGAACGTTCGATCCTAACGGATGGATCGCCCCGGTTACGTTCATGGCGAAGTGCTTTTACAAAGGTTGTGGCTAGCCAACTTAGGATGGGACGACCAACTCTCCGGAGAGTTGTTGAAGGATTGGCTCAAGTTTGTGACCACCCTACCAGGGATCGTGCACATCGCGATACCCCGCAAGTTAGTCCCATCGGTGGGATGTAAGGCTACCCTACATGGGTTTTGTGACGCCTCGGAGCGAGGGTACGCGGCAGCTGTATACCTTCGGACAGCAAGTTCAACGGGAACTGTGCACGTGCGTCTGGTTATGGCCAAAAGTAAGGTGGCACCAGTCAGAACTAGATGGACCATCCCCAAATTGGAATTGGCAGGGCAGCTCTTCTAGCGCGCTTGCTAAATCATGTAACCTGCAATCTGCGTGGTACCATCAACTTGGATGAAACGGTGTACGCGTGGACTGACAGTCGGATAGTTCTGTGTTGGTTGCAGACGTCGGTACATACACTTGAGGTTTTCGTGGCAAATCGGGTGTCACAGATTACGGGGTCGGAAACTCCGTTAGTGTGGAGGCACGTACCGGGAGAATGGAACCCAGCGGACTGCGCTTCGCGCGGGTGCAGGGCACCTGATTTGGTGAGTCACCCACTGTGGTGGGGACCTCAATGGCTGACTGAGTCGCCGCAGGAATGGCCATTCAACGAGTGCAGGGCGCCGCTTGGGCCACCTGATCGAGGTTTGCGAGTGAACGTGGGGCAACTCGTACCGAAGCCTAACCCAGCCTTCTTGCTGGAACGGTATAGCTCCCTCGACAAACTTCTTGGGGTGACAGGTTGGATCAAACGGTTCGTGAACAACTGCAGGAAGCCTCAAGCAGAACGGAACTTTACACCTGTCCTCTCGCCTGCGGAACGGAATGCGGCTCTATGCTCATTGGTTAGAGTCGTCCAGGCGGAACATTTTGAAGAGGAGGTCAGGCTGCTCAGGGATGGACGTGGAAAGCTGAAGGGAGGAATTGTGCGCCTCAACCCATTCCTGGATGAGCAAGGTATGCTCAGGGTTGGAGGCAGACTTCGAACGCTAGCCTGCCCTTCTCGGCTCGGCATCCACTGTTACTTCCAAAAGGGGACCCTTAGTTGAGCTCTTAGTCAGGGATCGTCATGAGAAAAACTCGCACGCGGGCTGTAATGCGCTATTGGCCATCCTACAGCGCGAGTTCTGGATCTTATCGGGACGACGAACGGTACGTAGCGTTGTGTTTAGGTGCTTGCCTTGTTACCGCTTGAAGGCAGCCACAATGCAGCCACAGATGGGAGATCTCCCACCGGACCGGGTGACGGAGGCCTGGACGTTTGCAGGTGTGGGAACGGATTTTGCAGGCCCTTTCATGGTAAAGGCATCACGCCTACGGAACGCAAAGTCTATCAAGGCGTACTTGTGCGTGTTCGTGTGCCTAGCCACCAAGGCCGTCCACTTGGAGCTCGTGGCCGACCTATCTACGGAGGCCTTTTGGCAGCGCTGGAGAGATTTAAGTCGCGACGAGGGCGACCAGCGCTGATCAGGTCGGATTGTGGTACCAACTTTAAGGGTGCTGATCGGTGTATGAAGGAAATTGTAACGTTCTTAAGGAGAACGAAGAAGCCATCAGCACGGGCCTCTCCGTCAGGGCATTACCTGGGTGTTCGATCCACCAGCGTGCCCTCACTGGGGTGGTATTTTTGAAGCGGTTGTAAAGTCCGCTAAGACGCATTTGTTGCGCGTTGTAGGGTTAACAATTTTGACTTTCGAGGAGCTGGCGACCGTGTTTTGTAAAATTGAGGCTGTACTCAATTCGCGTCCTTTGTGTCCGCTCAGCTCAGACCCAAATGATTTAGAGGCCCTGACGCCAGGGCATTTCTTAATTGGCCGCCCACTTAACGCCTTGCCGGAATATCCCTATACGGAGGTGAATAGCAATCGTTTGTCGCGTTATCAGTTGTTGCAGCAAATGACTCAAAACTTTTGGAAGCGTTGGTCGCTTGAGTACTTGCACATTCTGCAGCAACGCCTTAAGTGGACGGACAGGACTGAACCCCCCTGCATTGGGGATCTCGTTCTGGTTAAGGATGCCAACCTACCGCCACTGCGTTGGCGCCGGGGGCGCATTCTCAACCTGTTTCCGGGTAGTGATGGCACTCCTCGAGTTGCAGAAGTTCAGGTGGGGGATTCAGTCCTTAAGCGAGCAGTAGCTACATTATCACGCCTGCCATGCATAGAGCGGACCGATGGGTCGGTCCGGGGCGGGTGAATGTTTAGTTTTCGTATAAAATGGGCGCGCGGTGCTGGCAACACTGCCCTGTCATTCACGTCCTCTGCCGTCGCTCGCTTGGTTGATGCGAATTGTAATTATAAATGGTGTAATTTAGTGTGCTTTCGGTGTTCTCGTGTGGTTTTCCTGTTCGGTGGGAAGAGAACCAAGTGTATTTGGTTCCGGCGCTTTGATTGTCAGTCGGTTCGATAACCACGCGGCCGTCGGAAAAAAATAACCTTACTCTTAGTCACCCGCGCGTCCAGTGTCCTTTGGTTCGCGTATTGTACAGTAAAACGTGTTGCTGTCGCGAGCAGTGGTGTGCGGGAGAAATCTTTGTTACTGTGTGTTAAACATTATTTGATGTCGAACTATGAACAATAGTACTCAAGTGCTTGTGAAACTTGTTGGACGGAGTACCACGCGAGCTGGTGCCCGGGTACAGTAAGTCTAGTACCTAAGTCCCAATCCAAAAGTCTTCCTCAAACCTGATACCTATTTTTCCTGTCAAAAACTAGACTTACAAGGAAACGACGGCGTCATCGTTCGCTCGGTAAGCAATTGTTGCTGGGCCCTGTTTAAGTAGATTTTGGACACAAGAATTTCTCGGCCGGAAACTTTCCGGAACAAAATTCTCTCATTAAATTTATTTTATTTAGCTATAGTAAAGAGCACTACGAATCGTAGTCAAATGTTGTTCCGAGGCTGATCGACCATTTAGTTTTAGATTTTAAGATAACTTTAATTTGCTTCCACTGCGCTAAGATCAGCTTCGGAATCAAACAGATAGAGATAGGTGGAAAAAGGAAGGGGAGGCCTTTGCCCTGCAGTGGGACACCGTAGGCTGATAATAAATAAATAAATAAATAAAATACGCAGCCTCCCGTAATTCAATCATTTGGCCAACAAAGCAAAACTTGAGAGCTTTGTCTAGTTTCAGCGTTGCGTCGAAAATGCGCCAGACCAAGTTGTTCTTGTTTTTTCTTTCGATCTGCTTGTCCGTTCGCTGCCCTCTGAAATTATTCGTGTTTGCTCTGAGGTTAATACGAGCAATCCATCTCGGCAGTCGGCCTCGGCGATGATGGATCAGTGATGGAGATCACGACTAGTCTCTTTGTTGTTTTGCTTTGTTGATAAACGCGCCGCCTGCTCCGACGTATTAGTACCTTGTTACGTCCGAATAGCCTTGTTACCAGGCTAATTGGTTTCTGTCCGGGTTGATAGTTTTCAAAAGTGGCTTCACGTTTTTTCTCCACTTCGATTATCACATAAATGTATCTCTCTGGAGAAAGTCAACGAACGCAGCCATAAGGTACCAATCACGAATAGTTTGTGTCAAAATATCAGATATCAAATTGAATGTCGTTAGTATACAATCAAGTCGGCGGCGTCATGTGCATCGAGGTGTGTTAATGTTGGTCAATATATTGGTATCCGAAGCTGTGTTATGTTAATGTCATAAGCCGTAAGGTGCGTAGGCTTCAAATGTAGAGTCGGATAAGATCGGCTCATGTGTCGTGGTCGTGTTGGAGGGTGTCTGGAGCTTTCACCGCGCGCCTGCGTGTGCGCACCTCGCTCGGGCTGACGCGAGCCTTCGGGCGCGTGTTGTGACAGCCTCCCACGATAAACTCCATGTTTATATGCTCGCGCGCGCCCGCCATGTTTGTTTTATCTCGATCCACCGTGTTAATAAATGTCTTGTATTGGAAGTAACCTTATCTCCCTTTTTCCATCAATATTTTTATGCCGGTCGTATGTTTTATTTAGACATCGGTTATTAATAATAATGGATCCTTGTCGTTAGATCAAAATTTAAGATCGTACGTGTACGTGTAGGCAGTTTTTGTGGGCCTCCTTTTTTGTGGACGTCAGTTGTGTGGGTCTCATTTTTATTGGGGTTTTAACAAGGGACGCGGGTACATGTAGCTGTATTTTATATTCAAAACAGATGTTTTCCAATGACGTTGGCTGGGAAATTAATTGAATAAGTTTTGTTTGTTATTCGTTTCGAATCACACGCGTATTTAATTTTCCCACATTCACGAGTCATGCGCCGTCTACAGCAGGTGCGATAGCTAACACGTAGAACGTATCGTGAAGTCGCCGTTGGTTAGAATATTAATCAGTCAAATCATTGTTATGTTGTCGAACCAAATAAAAAAGCAACTTTCTTTCAAAGTTGATGGGATTAGCTACTGGTGTTGGTCGAGTGCGCATAGCACCACGGGTAGTTAGCGCAGCGCATCGAATCGCGCATCAGAGCGACGCGCATTGTGCGCTCAGCCCGGAAACTGGCTGCGACGGAAACCGCGGTAACCGAGTAATGAGTCGTTAATCATCCCATCGGATACACGTGGCGAACTGGGGAAACAAATCAACTCAAAACATCGCTAACGAGGACAAAACAAAAGGGAAACACTGTTTACCGCACGGTCATTCCGCTCCACTAAAGTCGGCTGAAACTTCCGCTGTAAACAGAGTTTCCACTTGAAAATTCGCTTCCACCTGCAAGCGAGCAGTCTGTTACTTTATGATATTCAAAATTTTATTTTGTAGACTCGAAAAATACGGCGGAGAGCTCAGCGGGGCACCGGGGGGCACGCCGCGCGTACACCGACCGTTTACTCTTTTGCTCTTTTTTCCCATTGTTTACTTTACGGACGGCGTATAAAATTTTATGATTTCCATCAGGAACGACGGCTTAAATTATTTTCTGAACGGCTGCCAACTCGATAATTTCAGGTTGTGCGTGCGATTCTCTTCGATTGCCTCTAATTTATGAGACGGCGTTGCGGCGTTCGATTACATGTTTTAATTTAAGCTCAGACGGCTGGTAACTGGATGCGCGAGGTGGTGAGGTTTCCGGAGGCTGGTTTACACGCTGCTTGTTGCTCGTCAGGTGTAAACACGCGGCTGCGACGACGCTCGTTTCGTTGAAGGGCTCTCGGCGAGGGCTCTCGGCAAACTGCTCTCTTGCAGCCACGTCACAACACATTTTTAAAAACACCCCGTAGGTATTGTATACCCTTGCCTTTTTACCTCGTGGAACACGTATTCAAACACTGCGTTGGTGTTAAAATATAGCCTTATATTTCCTTCGAGCCTCATAACGTTTATAAGTTCCAAAGCAAATACGGGTTCGCTTCTGTCACCATGTCTATGTTGGTACAAATCCACGACATAATACAGTGTGGCAGTCGGATAATATTTGGTGAGCCGTGTTTGACAAGCGTGCGCGTGTGTGTTGTTATTGGACACCTCCACTCGACACACAGTTTCTATTTGACTTGCTCGTACTTGCCATGGGAGTTTTCAGGAAAAGCTCCTCCTGTTGGTATGTATAATGTTTGCACATCTGCTGCCTTATGACGTTTTTTTTTACTTCGATTCGAGAATGCGGTAGCTGCTCCGACTGTTTGTAATTTGTACGTTCTTATCGAAAGATAAAGGGGATTGAAAATAAATCTCAAAGCGGTATGTTACGCGATACGTAATCGATATTTTATTTAGTGTTCGGGCTACCGTGCGATAACCTCTAGGATTGTCGTAATCAGCCCGATAAGGGAGAAATGTCGGTTGTAGGTACGCGGGGAGACTATGTAATTGGATTTAAACTATACAAGGCGGGGGACTCGCGAGGGTTGTGAGGATGTCCCGTAGTCGTGTGTAATCCCGCAACATTTACAAACACGTCACGACTGGGACGAGATGCGTTTTTTTGTCTCAAGCTGGCGTTTGTCACATCGCACGCAGCCCCACTTGAGCCGACGAGAGAAATGGGTGCGTTTTTTGTTGAGCTTTTGATTAACATTTCCTATGTTTGTTGAGTTCGGGGCAGCAGGTAGACTGTTTGTTTTGTATGTGTAGAGTCACAAATTCCGTGCGCTACTGCACTGTATTTTTCGTTGATCATGATTGCATCTCGCTAAGCAGGCGGCGCGCTGCCCTGTGGTTATGTTGTTTGCGGTCCGCGGGCGACCACGCTGCCCATTCCTCCCCCCCCCACGCCGCCGCCTGCTTGCTAGCTACCCACCGTCACGACTTACAGGCATTCCAGAGCTATTTATTCAATTTTCTTAGAAACAGAGTTAGCGAGCTTGTTAATAAGACTTGGCAACTTCTCGACTAGGTTTCCAAAAACTTGCGTCGTTTGCCTCGAGTTTGTCAAGACTCAAGAGTCCCGGGAATCGTTATCTTTATCTGTTTCCCCGAGTGGGTCGTAAATTACCTGGCAGGGTCCGTACTCACCTGCCCGCTCGACTTGGCACCCCGCTGCTTTAAATGACTCTAGCATCCTTGAGTTCAACTAGCCTTTGACGTTCGTACGCCAGCTGTCAATCTCAACTGAATTCCAGTGAAGAACCCTGAAAAAAATACAAAGACCCTGGCGAAACTACCTATACAGTCGATGCTCGTTTTATAGAATCTTAACGATACAATGAGTACCAGTAAGTTGCACAATTCGTATAATTTCTCAATACAGTTACTAAGAATACCTAAGCAGTAGGTTAATATTGAATTATTGGTTATCCCTGAAATGGGTAGATTGAGGTGCTGCTGATAGTCGATATCTGTTCGCCTACAAGACGGGCGGGGCTCCTTTACAGATGGGTCACTCAATCAATATCTACTAGCGATTTTGAGGCTTCTGACTTTAACTGGAATCTCAGACGAACTATGGAGCTGGTTGTCACGAATGTCATATTTCTTGTACAGACGGCTATATGAGTTATCTGACCCCCCTTACAAAATTGGTAGGTTCGTAGGTAATTTCGTTCTTACTGCTATTGTAACAAAGAATATAATGAATTGCGGGTATAAGAGTGGTTTGAATTAAGAAATAAACAGAAGAGGGCGCCACTGAACCATGAGTAATGCTTGCTTATAGCATGGACGGATAATACATCTTATGTTGTGAATATACGGGTGATATTAACCTAGCATACTTGTTCACAAATGGTAAGTCTATAAAGTATCCCTTAATTTCACAAGTTTTGAGCATGTTAATGTGGTGTAGTGGTCAGAGTAGTGGACTACTTGCGGAGAGGAAAATAGTGAACTCACACCATGGTCTTGACACACGGCAGTGTGTCCGCCAAGTTCGAGCGACACACCGGCCGTGGGTTATATTACACGAACCATTTCGGGCCAAGTTCGACCCACCTATAACTCAAAATCTATTTTATCTACGCATATGAAATTTCTAGTATCTGTTGAGATCTACTTACTCATCTAAAATACAAAATTTCATTAATGTACCTATTGTAGGTCTTGAGATATTGACGTCAGAAAATCGCTATTTTTACTATACACTCACTGACTGACTGACTCACTCACTCATCAAAAACCTAGACCACTTCCAGTGGTCGTATTGACTTGAAATTTGGCATAGGGGTAGGTCTTTAGGTCAAGGTAAAGGAAAAATCTGAAAATGGCCAAGTGTGAGTCGGTTTTAAAAATAATGAAGGTGTAAATTCATACCCCTAAGGAACTAATACAAAAAATTATCTATATCTTCCAATGGTCGTACCGACCTAAAATTGCAACCGACCGAAAACCTTACAAAATAAATGAAATCCCACCCAAAACATAAATGTGAAAGGCTGCCAAGTTCGACAATATTGGAATGCTTCGCCTATAAAAGAAGTGAGATCTAAATAAGTACCAAGTTCCATACACAGACCTCAGTTAAAAATAGTTACAGGAATGCACACTTGATTTTCCGCAGTTTGGAAAGTAGATTCTGAATAAATATCATATTAATACCTAAAATTCTAATACTTACAAAAACGCAAACCTGTTTTTCAGCAGTTTCCTTTCCTACTTTTTAATGATATAACTTGGCAAGTTTTAATAGAAAATTATATACTTGACTCATTGCGTTTTGTAGGTTTATAAATAACAAAGTGTGTGAAAACTTGCCAAGTTATATCATTAAAAAGTAGGAAAGGAAACTGCTGAAAAAACAGGTTTGCGTTTTTGTAAGTATTAGAATTTTAGGTATTAATATGATATTTATTCAGAATCTACTTTCCAAACTGCGGAAAATCAAGTGTGCATTCCTGTAACTATTTTTAACTGAGGTCTGTGTATGGAACTTGGTACTTATTTAGATCTCACTTCTTTTATAGGCGAAGCATTCCAATATTGTCGAACTTGGCAGCCTTTCACATTTATGTTTTGGGTGGGATTCGATACTCACCACGATTGCTTAATTTTAGTTTTTTGTTTTTTATTATAATAAAATAAGTGTTGGTGGGATGATTAAGGTGATATGATACGACAAGTCTGTGCGGTTAAAGAATAGGCGTGGGAAAAAAGTGAACTATACATTTCATCATGGATTTTGACATCTTTATTACCTACTGAGGACAGAAGTGCCTTACTTTGCCATAGCCATTCTTTTACCGCACATTTTTGGGGGCAATAAAATAAGCAAAACAATCAAAAGATCTTGTAAAAAACAGTTTATTACCAAAATAAACAGATACGTATAGTTAAAAAGGTAAATACCTACTTACTTCATATGCCTAATAGAAATACTATGATTAACGTTATTTTATGGTTGCGTTATAAATAGTTGACCTTTACTAACGATACTTGATAAAATGAATCTACCTCATTAAAACCTTGTTTACATCTAATAATATTATGCAGACTGCAGTGAATTAACATGTCATATGTCATAACATAACAATAACATCACTGCTAGCTAACATTACTTATGTTAAACAAGTTTAATAGATTTTGTGAGTAGGTATTTACATCAAACAATTAAAAAACATAGAGGCTTGAGGAGGAAATTCGGTAAAAAGAAATATAAACCACTTTGATAAATCAAACGCCACCAGGGTGGGGGTTAATATCGTAGTGATCCACCTGCTTTATCGACGATTTGCTCCAGACGACCAGGCATACCATACACCATGTTCCAGCAGTGATCACGTCCTCTCATGAAATCCCAGGTCGATGTTACGACTGCAGCCAAATTTTCTTTATTTCTTACTTCAGTAGGGTCCCAATTAAGGGTCATCAGACCCCATAAATTTTCTATGGGGTTGAGATCGGGACTTTTGGATGGCCAATCTATTACATGAATGCCTTCCTGCTCCTCTAACCATTGACGAACAATGTGTGCACGATGTATAGAGCAATTATCTTGGACAAAATAAATTTCTTGAGTTGGGTAGGCGATACGCACTGATGGCAACATAACATCCCTGAGTATTTCTATATATTCACGGCTATTAAAGTGAGCACCCACCTCTATCAGCTCACCAGGTCCCATGGACGACATCCAGCCCCAATAGCCTAAAGAAATCCTCCCGCTCGTTCTACAAGGTAACATGCAAGATTCTTCATATCGTTGACCTTTCTTTCGCCATAAGATTTGTTTTCCGTCTTTGTCTGATTTAAATACCTTCTCGTCTGTGAAAATCACGACGTTATTAATCCAATCAAAATTCTGATACGTTTGTGCAAATCTAACCCTTGCTTGGCGGTGTGCAGGTGATAACTTAATCTTCCGGGCTGGTTTATATGTTTTAAATCCAGCGGCATGCAAATGATGTCTAACTGTTTGCACAGAAACTCCATGGCTTACTGCAGTGGATCGTGTAGTTGCAAATGGGTGACCTGTTTCACCGTAACGGCGTATCCAAAGCTTTACGGTATTTCTCTGTAAAAAAGGATGGACACATAAATAATGTAATCTATCACCTTACTTATAAACTTTCCCATTTTTAAATAAACGCATAAGGTAGATCACAATAGCAAACAAAGAATATGATAATGAATGATAAATAACGGTTTTCATAATTAGAAACTACTTACCGCTATATTGAGCTCACGAGCAATCTTTTGATGGGAGTATTATCTTCATACAAAAATATAATCTTATATTTTTGATAATCGGTCAAACGCGACATGATTTAGAAGTTAAACCAATAAACAGTTAGAATAATTAGAATTTGAATAATAGGTAAGTAAATGAAAATACAGCTCAAGTAGTCACTGTCGAAACGTAGACTGATCATTTTAGTTTATCGTTTTTAAAAGTAACTATTACACTATAGGTCCTGCATACATTGCTGGCTGGTTATCTTAACTATTCGTTAATCTGTGTCCGGAGTGAGTTTATTGTAAAGATAACCAGCAATGTATGCCGGACAGTGCAAGGTATTCAGTCTGGTTTAATAGCTAAAGTAGTCTTAACGCATCAAAAACTCTGAATATACCCACATCATTGAAACATTACTTGAGACGCAAAATAAGTCGGGGAAGAACGCTATGCAAAAATTCACGACCCCATACGTCAGGTCAATTGGCCTAGCGGCCTGCTGAGCGCTCGTGACACCTGAGGACTCGAGTTCAAATCTCAGCGTAAATCAAAAACAAGCTATTGCTTTTTTCTTTTTCATCAAGTCTGACTTGAGCATTTCTGTGTCGGAACGGATAAACAGAATCTAACTGCCAATTGAACTACTGAGAAATAAAGGCCATATTCGAATGTTTGTTTTAAATCGTTGGGGGTCAGGTAACTGCTATCAGCGTCTGTACGTATTAAAATTGGCTCGATTCATATGATGTTCTTGCATTCGATTTTCTGTTTTGATATTCTTATACTTTAAGGTTTTTGACAGTAGCAACCCTGGCTATGTACCAAGTGACAATCACGAAAATCCTTAATAGGTTCGAGTGATCCTTCTGCAAACTCTAATACAAATGCTATGGGCAGGGCCAAATGCAATTTAGTCGCACGACTTTTGAGCGAGTGTAATGTACTGTACCTATTTATGTTCCCATACTTGCCACGATTGATCAATCTGGACACATTTCACTCCCAACTCGTCCCAAATTCCTGAAACTGAAACACGTGGTCGCATTTAATGAAAGATCACACTCGACATAGTTGAGGGTTGACATCCATTTATCTTAACTCGGATAAAGCAGTTTGTAGTTTAATTCAGCAGGAATGCTGAACTCCGCTGTAGTACACATAACTCTATCAAAGTTAATTTCCTCCCTAGTGCTGTAATATAATCTGACATAGGTTCTGTGTCACAGTTCTGTTTGTACTATGTTGATAGGGAAAGTAAGTATTAGATTAGATGGATATTGCTACAGTGTATTGGAAGTAGGAAGCAAATATTTAGGTCTTGGGTAGGTGCTAAATATAATTATGATTTGACTAAATATAAAGAAAGGTATAAACTAACTAATATGACTGGATCAACAATAAGGTAGTTTTGACTGAAGCTTATTAAAAGCCTAATATTTTATCCTGCATTTAGCGTAATTCCAAACAACTACGTTAGATAGCCAAGCCAAATCCTTTTGCTACATGGTTTTGTGTTCTAACAAACCATGTTGTGCCGACCCAAACTGATTGGGATAAGGGCGGGAAGGGGATGATACTGCGTTTGATATCTACTGTTATTAGTACAATAGTAGTTATGTAATATGAACACATATGACGTCACAAGTCTTACTTAGCCGTTGCGTTCCATTACACAGAATACCCGCAGTGTAGAGACGAAGTTCAACCAACTTCATACAAGTCATAAACTTCCATTCAATTTAAAGTTCATTCCTTTGCGTTCTGAAATTGCGAGACGCAAAGAAAAATCTAGTATGCGTTGTAGTAATAAAAACATACCTACATACATACGTAAATCACGGCTATATCATTTGCGAGCTAGGTATAGCGTAAATGGCTGTAAAAACGGCCATTTAACACTACGTCTGACAAAAGTTTGTGAGATATTCAGAAGACTGGGCATCACCATAGTGACAGGTTGTCAGCCTGTCGCATCAACTCTCAAAGACTCTAAAAACATACCTCCAGTTAAATTGAGTACATACTCATACTACACTTATATCTTCAATGAAGATTTATATACCTTTTGAAAAGCACTTAAATTGTGTTATTCTAACAGTATGAAGGTAATAGATAAAGTATAACAACGGAATGGAAATCTAATATGTTTATGTAGATTAATTAAATTGGGTAAACTCGAAGTGCTTATAACTTAAAAGATAAACCAGTCTCAGTTGATCCCATAAACACTAACACGTTTTGTGGATAATGTATAAGAGTCATGTCATATCCTTGTATTCAAATAACTGACACACTTCAATACTTACAAGCTACGAGTAATAAAATGTTTTAAAAAGTAAAATAAACAATATCTTTGACATCATAAACAAAATTCAAAACGGTAATCCATAGCAAATTCTATTTGCACGGCTCGAACTTGGAAATAGCAGCTATCATCATAAAAGCTGCCTCACTCCACTCCAGTTCATAAATTAACCATAGACGGTGTTATTTCTCGAGTACGTTAAGCAGAAGTTTGTATAATATCGCATAAACATTACAATTAACGTTTGTTTTGTATATCTCCACTGGGAAGTTTCAACTTGTGCTTTTAGATAAGTGTTCATTGCTGTTTTCAATCTAGGACCAGAAAATCTTTCAGAGGTGTTACGAGCAAAAAAAACTGAGGTCGTGAAATACTCGTCGCATCAGACAGATTTCTCAAGCGATCAAATACAACTAACAAAAATATAAAACACCTAAGTTTAATCTATCTCTATAAATAATACAACGTGTTTCAATAGATCATTCAAATACAGTTTATTGCACTATAAAAATCGCAAAGAATACAGAAAACAAAAGCGCTATGGCTGATTAGTGATTACGACACATTTTTCAGGGCTTCATCCTTATTTTAATATATTAAGGAGTCTCTATGAAATATTTCCTCACCCAGAGCTTGTGATAAAAACGTCGAATAAAAGCAGAAATGGACGTTTAAATAATAAAGTAGCATCGCCCCAATGGAAGTACAACATTTGTTTTCATACGCCCGCTTCATGAAGCTTTATTCTCCTATTATAGCTCTGTGTTTACTTAAGGGGATGCCCTCCATTTTACACGGTTTTAATACAATGTAAACGTGCGCTGTAATAACTGGGTGCTTAAGGAAATTATCGGATGTGATTATAGAAAATGGTTCTGGATTTCAAAAACAGGATGTTCCAACACAGCATAGAAAGAAGTTCTTGATGTGCTGGATGTAAGTATTAATTAATTGCTGACTTAATAGAATATTCAGGATAACATAACAACTTCATTGGCTAGGATAGGAATGATTAATCGAGTATCAACCTCACTTTATATCAATTAAAGACATGTATTTACTTACAGGCAAAAGGACAGTAAGGCAAAAAATAGGTCTTTAATAATTTGGGGTAAGTCATGTAGCTTCATACCTAAGTACAATTTGACCTCCTTTTTGTAGCGCCCTTTGTGTATATTTTGAAAATTTGAAAGCAAATATTTGCCTGTTAATTTATTATCCTATCGTGCTTAATAATAAAATACGGCCCTTAATTCCCTGGCAATAATGCCAGAGCGCCAGGTGCGTCGCAAGCGCACAAAATAACATTTACGCGTACCGAAAACAGTCCAGCGTATTTATTAGAGCGACAGATTTTGGTGGCCTTTCGTAACATATTTCAGCTGCAGGTGTGACCAACGCGAATAATGATATTGGTTGTATTCATTGCAGTGCTTTAGCGGGCAATCGTACAATCAGGCTTGGAATACATTTTATGCAATGAAATTGTTGCCAAAAATGTTTGGTTTCCATGAAATTTTAATTCAAGAAAGCTTTTGCAAAAGAGTGCGGTTTAGTCCTATCAGATATGCATATTAGGCTACTTTAATAACTGTATGTAAAATCATGTTTAGACTGTAATTTTATTAGACCCTATTTTGTATTGTAAGTACCACAATTTACAAAGTATCACAAATTTCGTCACATTTTTTTATCATGTCCGTCCACATCAAAATCGAAAATACAACACTGTGTTTGTGTTCCTATGTGGAAGTGACCTAATAAAGCATTTCTTTCATTTTCGCAATTAATTCTCGTGACAGGCAGGTGCACGGTGTGTATGGCAACACTTCCCTTGGATGGCATAAATCCCTCATCACCAGGCTTGGTGGGCTACTAAAAGACTGTGTTTATGTTTCCTGTAACCTCTGAGCAAGGCATGAAGCCATGAGAAACTCGTCGCGAACAAACTTTGAGCGTGCACAAAAATCTAAGAATCACACACTGGTAAACGCGCTAAAACATGCTCCTTCTTCTATTCCGGGTGAGTCACCGTCACCGCTACCTATGACGAATGACCCAATGAATCCTGGTATCAAAACACGCACTATAGTCAGTTACACGACACAAAATTAAAAATCTCGTATTAGTACTAGGTAAGCAGTACTTATTTGAAATGTTTGTGCTTCATGTTGATTAGTACTAGATAAGCAGTACTTATTTGAAATGTTTGTGCTTCATGTTGAGTTTGAGAGCACGCCAAGTCCGATTGCTCTGGTTCTCCATATCCCTCTGAAAAAAATCTCTTGCTCTGAGACTGCAACACTTATTTATTGTATCGTTAACATACGTTAACGCAGATAATGCCCACACGTAAAATACCTATTTAAATAAACAGTTTTACTGCCTTTATGGAGTTACCGAGCGTAATGAGTAAATAAACGAATATTCTCGACTTCCTTTTAGACCTCGTTTTTATTTGAACGTTATTGATATTTCTCTTTATTTAGAACTCATAAAAAGGTTGGTTTGAGTTCAAAAAGTATCTGGTTAAAACAGAACTTTTCCTCCATTCTGAACCATAGGTACGTAGGTACCAACTTTACTTATTACTGTAGCTCAACGTCCCAAAGAAGATCTTGTCCTGGTCTTCAGCTTTCGTTCCCCAGTCAGGGTGCTGAAGATACAGGAGGGTCTTTTTCTGCTTCGTCGGCCCAACGATATCATTCGATAGGAAGAACGAACTATAAAATTAAAAATGTCTTATCGTAACCACACAAAAAGATCCCCTACGAGCATTCTCTCTCATCCCTCCGACATTTTCAAATATTAAACACATGTTTACACTAACAATGATTCAATAGTTCAGCGCCAAAGTTCGCAGTTAATTAGACGAAAGTTGAACATTAATTGAGTCGGTTTCACGTCGCCTCGCATAATTAAGGGCGGGGCGTCCCAAACCGAATAAACATCTGTGGATTTGGCGGCAAAAAGTCAGGAAAAGATTCCGCCTGTCAAACTAATTCGGCGGGATTAGCCCGGTCCGGGCGCGCGGGCAAAAAGCCGCATCGATCAACGGAACGCGCGGAGACAAACTTATTTTTAAATCGAGATAGGCGTCGATATTGTCACGATTTGGAAGTTCGGATTCGGAATGGTTTAAACCAGTTTTAACTGACTTAAAAAAGCAGGTTCTTAATTTGATCTAAAATCCAACTTAAGTGTATGGACACTTGCAAAATCGTGACAAGACACCGACATTCGATTCTACGTACTTTTCCCTGTGTGAATTCGGCGGCAAAAAGTCAGGAAAAGATTCCGCCTGTCAAACTAATCCCACCCAAAACATAAATGTGAAAGGCTGCCAAGTTCGATAATATTGGAATGCTTCGCTTATAAAAGAAGTGAGATCTAAATAAGTACCAAGTTCCATACACAGACCTCAGTTAAAAATAGTTACAGGAATGCACACTTGATTTTCCGCAGTTTGGAAAGTAGATTCTGAATAAATATCATATTAAATACCTAAAATTCTAATACTTACAAAAACAAAACCTGTTTTTCAGCAGTTTGCTTATAACATTTTATTTATTTTTTCTGTACTTTTAATGATATAACTTGGCAAGTTTTCACACACTTTGTTATAAACCTACTAAACGCAATGAGTCAAGTATATAATTTTCTATTAAAACTTGCCAAGTTATATCATTACAAAGTACAGAAAAAATAAAATAAAAAATGTCATAAGGAAACTGCTGAAAAAACAGGTTTGCGTTTTTGTAAGTATTAGAATTTTAGGTATTTAATATGATATTTATTCAGAATCTACTTTCCAAACTGCGGAAAATCAAGTGTGCATTCCTGTAACTATTTTTAACTGAGGTCTGTGTATGGAACTTGGTACTTATTTAGATCTCACTTCTCTTATAAGCGAAGCATTCCAATATTATCGAACTTGGCAGCCTTTCACATTTATGTTTTGGGTGGGATTTCATTTATTTTTGTAAGGTTTATTTTCTTTTTTTCTTATGATTAAGTTAGTTAAGGAAATGTCTCATTTATACTAATTTTCAGATTTTTGAATATGGACTATGCTTCTTACAAAGAAATGGACTAGTTTTTTTATTAAATTTTTCTACGTTTGCGTGGCAAAGGAAACTTTTTTGTTTTGTCATTTTGTATGCTGTCTTGTACGACTGACACGCTAGAGCGCATTGCCCATTCAATATCTTGGATTTTTTTTACACGTTTTCTATTTACTGATAAGCTTGCCAAGTCAGGGCGGTATAATGTACGTAGCCGGATATATTCAATTTTTACTTAACATAACATAACAGCTACAACAGTCCACTGCTGGACATGGGCCTCCCCCTATCGGGGGGTATTGCCATACTCACCACGCTTGGCAGGCGGATTGGCGAGGATTCCCTGGTTGAGTATCCCTTAGTCGCTTTTTACGACACCCACGGGTAGAATTGGGGTGATGCTATTCTAAGCCGGCATCACACGGCATAGCAATTAAAGCAATTTTTACTTTACTTTGACTAAATTACAAACCTTCGTAACGAATTTTAGGTCGGTACGACGATTGGAAGATATAGATAATTTTTTTGTTTTAGTTCCTTAGGGGTATGAATTTACACCTTCATTATTTTTAAAACCGACTCACACTTGGCCATTTTCAGATTTTTTCCTTTACCTTGACCTAAAGACCTACCTCCATGCCAAATTTCAAGTCAATACGACCATTTGAAGTGGTCTAGGTTTTTGATGAGTGAGTGAGTGAGTGAGTGAGTGAGTCAGTGAGTGTATAGTAAAAATAGCGGTTTTTTGACGTCAATATCTCAAGACCTACAATAGGCACATTAATGAAATTTTGTATTTTAGATAAGTAAGTAGATCTCGACAGATACTAGAAATTTCATATGCGTAGATAAAATAGATTTTGAGTTATAGGTAGGTCGAACTTGGCCCGAAATGGTTCGTGTAATATAACCCACGGCCGGTGTGTCGGTTCTTTGCTCGAACTTGGCGGACACACTGCCGTGTGTCTAGATACGGCGGGATTAGCCCGGTCCGGGCGCGCGGGCAAAAAGCCGCATCGATCAACGGAACGCGCGCCGCGGAGACAAACTTATTTTTAAATCGAGATAGGCGTCGATATTGTCACGATTTGGGAGTTCGGATTCGGAACGGTTTTAACTGACTTCAAAAAAGCAGGTTCTCAATTTGGTCTAAAATCCAAGTTAAATGTATATGGACACTTGCAAAATCGTGACAAGATACCGACATTCGATTCTACGTACTTTATAGTAAGTGTTTCTCCTCCGTGAATTCGGTTCTTGGCTAAATTGCCTACGAAATGTTTAAATTGAGTTGAGAAAGATGTCGTTATTGTCACTTTTGGGAGTCCCAAAATTGGAACCGCAGTGTTTTTGTTTCACGACATTTATTTTCGGCCAGTAACATTCGTTGTTCAACTTTATTGGCCCGTCCAATGCTGGCCGCATTCTGTGCATCTCTTCGACATGACGAAGAAACGTAGAAATCTCCTTCGAACGATTTTTGAGAATTCTAACTGCAGTTCCAAAATTAGCAAGCAATGAATTACGCGTTGTCTCTTCTCGCCTTGAAATTGTAAAAAGTAACGTCTTGGTTATTCATAAGGCGCGAAAAGGCACGCTTGTCGCACCCGTAATTACTTATATGAGAATTAATTGCTCGTTTTTACTTAAAACAATTTGTAATACTGCCAAATCCGGTACGAGCTTTACAAAATCTGCAGATAAGAAATGTTCATTCATGTCTATAAAAATTTAACGTGTCGAAAGGATATTATCTCATTTTATCTCATTAGTGCTTGTAAAACTCCATTATCGAGGGCAGAGGCGCTGATTAATTCTATAAATTTGTTTAATGAAAGTACGTGTAATTGCATTACCCTGTAATTAAATGCTGAAAGGGGAGGGCGGGGTAATGGTATGTGTAACAGCGCAGCGGTGAGAGATGGCGTCGATTATTGCGTGCATTATGTGCCCCTACTTCCCCTTCGTAGCAGAATCTACTCATCTTATTCCTCACGCCTTGCACCTTGATTTTCTTCTGCTGAGATAAAACAGGCGAAACGACCACTTTACTTGATTAATAGTTAACATTTTATTAGGCCATGAAGGTTGAAAAAGACAGATTTAATTAAGAGAAGGCGAGATTTTATTGGCTAGTTTTGTTTTCGCTGGAAGCTGGATGTCTGGCGCCAGTCGGACAAGCGAGCAAGTTAGTACGCAATGAATCCACAGAGGTATTTAATTGCTTTCACTGACGTTCTAATGTCCAGAAACTATGCTGACTTACAACCGCAGCGTTTTACTACCATACTGTACCATTATTTACGGCTGTGCTGGGGTCCCATAAAGAGGTACGCCTCATAAAAACACGATATGTTCTGATGAAGCTTAGAATTTGATATCAACATCAACAGAATTTAAGCTCTAAAATAAAACAAAGCCAAAAACTGAGCGTCTTCACACCTTTTTATCCAACCTTTATATTTCTCAGTCCTTTGTGGCATTGAAAAACGTTAAAACGCGTGTAAAGGCAAATCTTGTTAGGGACAAAGCTGGGCCGGCGGAGTTGGTTGGGGCTCGGGACTCGGGGCTTACAGACAGACAGACCCCGATCACGTTACATTTCCGGGACGGCGACTCTGGAAACCGCAGGTTTACACCTCACTACACCTGTGAAGACCTTTTTCCAAATGCTATTACGCAATTTTCTACGGTCGAATTACCTTTCAAAGATGCACACAAGTATCCCAACTTTCGGGACTTCGGGCCTTCTTTCGTTTAACCGCATTACCGTCTTCTTCGCTTTCTATTTTGGATGTTACTAATTTTCTATAATTATCTGGCTCTTCAATAGCAATTTTATAGCTGTTCACTGACGACATATTATGTCGGTAGGCTGGCTTGTCTTGTCGCATATTTACTACAGGCTAATTTCGTGTCGTCGCCTGTTCAGTGTAAACTGGCTAAAGCGTCTTGTATACGATACGAGCCTCTCAAATGGACGATAATGGACATCAACTATACGGCCGTAGCTGTATTGTCTAGAGGATTAACTGCCGTGATATGCAGCTACTGTGGTCGAGAAATATGCTTTAGAGCCATCATTTGTTTTAGCACTTTATGTGCAAGAGATTTCAAGTAAAAGTTCCCGAGTGTCGTCAAATGGCGCTGGACAGTGGGCGGCTAAAGTACGAAATATTAACCCGCGTGTGCGTGTAAGTGTTGTATGTCTGTGTATGTAAGTGTAACGAACAGCAAACCGCGTGCCGCCAACTGCACAGTACAATTTACAGGGGGATAACACAAACCTATCCTGTCAGAGATTCACCCTGACGGTGTGTGCCTACAGCCCTAACCACCAGGAAGCCTATTACCGCGATCTAGCCCTAAGGCAATAGGCGGAAGTTGGGTAGGATGTCAAGGATGGTACACGAAGTGCAATGTGTACCGGAAGGGGAATTCCTCGCTGCCGACCAGCAGCCTCACTGGCCGTAAATTACTAGGTAGGCTTAACAACAGCGAGGGGAAGTAAGGAGGGTGTAATTCTCACAGCAGATCAGCAGCCTCACTGATCTATTGTTGCTAAAGGAGGCTTGGCAACTGTGAGAGCAGCGGAATGGTACTTCGCTGGGTGCAGGAGACAAGTTAAACTCAACTGCAAGTGGCTAATTAATTTTATTTACAAAATACCAATCTATTTATACTAAAATTATTTACAGTACACATTCAAATATTATTTTTGTGTGTCGTGCGTGTAAAGTACCGACGCGGCGTTTTCTTGCAGTTCTTCTTAACCGTGTCACCGGACGGTGGATGTTGCGCTGATCTTGCTAGCGATGTTCAAAGTTTGAGTTCCAGCGGTGCTCAAGTTTGGACATTCTGCCACCTCTCAGCAAACGGACTGCATCTCGTACAGCTCTACGTCGTCTCTTCGGTGTCTCCTGGGAATGCTGTAGATCCGTTCTGGAGCTACTGGTTGCTTCACTTGCCGATGTCCTTGCTGCGTATGGGCCTGGCCGCGTCTTGGAGTTTGTTCGATTGGTTGGTCTGGCGGAGAATGACTCGGATGCCCTCTGGACCATCGTGGCAGGACTGCTCCCAATTTTGCGATCACCTGTGGACCATAACAAAGTGTTAGTAACATGATAATGGAAGTAATTATTGATGAAATAAAAATAGTAACGTATGTGTGAGAGTGAATTTGTTTCAAGTGGTGTTATCTAGTTCTGTGTGTAGTGATTGCTCTTTAGTTACTAAGGTTTGTAAAATGTCCTTATTGTTCTCTATAATCTGTTCTTTAGAAATATCAGTCAGTAGGTTAGTTGAAGAAGTAATGTGATCAGCAGAAAAATTTAGTGGTTTTATATAAGAAGCTACAACTTGAACTGAAGTAGATCTTTTAGCAACTAAGATGTTATTAAAAGTTTTATGATGCAGTTATCAGATATATGTATTACACCAACATTCCGAAGTTCTATCTCTGTTCTTTGCCCATCACAAATTATAGAAGTAGTTACACGACCCTTAGCGATAAATAACCAGGTATTCTGCATGTATAACTGTTTCCATAGTATTGTGTTGGTTATTTTTACTAATTTTGTTTCGCAAGTTGTCACTGTCTTGTTTTTGAAGAGTTGGGCAACAATGCAATTTTCTTGTAATTGCATGTTCTTCACCGCCACAGGAAAACACAGAAAACTGGTCGATTTCTGTAGACACCCCTTAAACTGTTCATGATTTAGTTCAAAATATAGCTCATTATTGTAGTCTATACCGAGGTAGTTATTTACAACTGTTATACTTCGGTATGAGTTATCATTATTCTTTTGGGGTATTGGAGTGATATGTATCAACGTGTACTTAGTGATGTCTTGTATAGGGAAATACGCGTAAACTTGGATGTGGGTTTCATTTTCTGCAATTTTAGTTTCAAGTAGTAGTTGTTGATTTATTCTTAGATTCGACGGTAGTATTTTGTTGGCGTTCTTGATTAAATCACTGACGTTCTTTGGTGTCAGTATGCTGTATACTGTGGCTCTGGACAGAAATATGTCTAATAATCCGGAATAGTGTTCACTGATTTCTTGTATGAAATTGTTCGCTAGTTGGTACGTCTGCATAATCTGGATATTCACGTGGTTGTTGTCAACGGTTGTATACCAATGGTTGTATTTGTCGATGTATTCTATGATTGTGTTTAGTTTTGTTTGGTATCTCTCTAGTTTTTCCTTTATCTTTTCTTCTGTATTATTTACTTGCGAAATAGTCGATATCATCAATTTGGTTTGTTGGTTCGCAGTATTGATTAAGTTTTGTTGGTTTTGATTAAGGGTATCTATATCTCGGTAGACTTCATCGTTTACTCCAAATATTGACGTTAAGAACTGTCCCAACAATCCTCTCTTCCTCCTAGTCTGGTTTATTTCAGTTAGATATTCTTTGGTTCTCTCAAATTTTGCCTTTTCTTCTAGCAGATGTTTGTAGAATTGGTTGCAGTGTGTTTCATATACGACGGCTTTGCATAGTTGATTAAACTGCGTTATTGCTGATTGGATCTTCATAAAATATTGTTCCAAATTTTCTTTTTTATAGTTGGTTTCTATCCTGAATGTTCCTCTATCTATATTGGCCGTTCCTATATGTTCCACATAAATGCCTGGTTCTACACTTCTTACTGAATATGTAGATGCCGTTGTACCCACAATTTGTAGTATCATTATCAATAGCATATAGAACAATATGCTTGACCATTTTCCATTTGTGTGCCATTTATTATTTCTTTTTGCATTCGTAGCGGTTTGAGCCATGTTCACTTGTACTGGTTGAGTAGGACTTTTGCTTTGATTGTTTTGTGTTGTTTCCATCACTGGTAATGGAATTAATGTATGGATGGACCTTTTTTGTTTAGTTCCCGTGGATTTTTGTAAGGTTACAACTCTTGTATCTCCGTCATTCCCTGTGTGAACTTCTGTAATTCTTGCGAGCGGCCACTTACTGGGACTGATGTTGTCGTCTTTTATTAGTACTAGTTTTCCTACTGTTAAGTTTTCGTGGTTTGTTTTCCATTTGTACCTTTGCTGAAGTTGATGTAGATAGTTTCTAGTCCAGCTGTTCCAAAAATCTCTTTTCATTTTCTGAATCAGTTTCCATCTGTTCACTATATCTGTATTGATGTTAGTTAACGGATCGGGTATTCCAACTGCCTCTCGACCAATTAAGAAGTGGCTGGGTGTCAGTACTACATTGTCGTTAATATCTTCACTTTGTGCACACAGTGGCCTTGAATTTAGACACGCTTCTATCTGGTGAAGGAACGTGTTTAGTTCTTCGTATGTCAGTGTTTGTTCCCCTATTACTCTACGCAAATGGTGTTTCATTGATTTTACACCCGCTTCCCAAATTCCACCAAAATGTGGAGATGACGGAGGAATGAAGTGCCATTGTGTTCCCATTGTAGTTACTGCGTTTTGGAAACTGTTGGATTGTGTTATTTCCAGTAACTCTTGGTGTAGAAAGTTTGCAGCTCCGACAAAGTTTGTTCCGTTATCACTATAGATATGTGATACAGGACCTCTTCGTGCTGTAAATCGCCTCAGTGCTGCGATAAATGATTCTGTCGTTAAGTCGCCTACTAGCTCGAGGTGGATTGCCTTTGTCGATAAACATACAAATACCGCAATATATCCTTTGTAGGATTTATGTCCCCGTCCTTTCATGGCTCTTACTTGTATGGGACCTGCATAGTCGACTCCCGTGTGACTAAACGGGAATGATTCTGTTACGCGTGGTTTGTGTATTGCACCCATCTTTTGTGTTGCTGTTACTGATTTGTGTCTTATACAAGTTATGCACTTGTTTATATGACTTTTAATTTTCGTTTGCCGCCAAGTATCCAGTATCTTTGTCTTATGTTAGCCAAGGTCAAACTGTTGCCTCCATGTAAAGTTCTTAGGTGTGCGTTGTATATAATTAGTGACGTCACGTGATGGTTTTGTGGTAATAGTACTGGATGTTTCTGATTGTACGGTAATTTTGAGTTTTGCAGCCTGCCTCCAACTCGGATCAGTCCATCTTCATCAATAAAGGGGTCCAAGTTTGATAGTTTGTTTCCGTTTTTCAGTGATTTTCCTTGTTTTAGTGTTTTATACTCTTCGTGAAGTGTTTCTTGTTGTACTAGGAGCAATATTCGATTAGTTGTATTGTTGATTTCCTCTATTGACAGTGGTTTGTCACTTCCTTTCTTGTGAGCGAATCTGTAGCAATATGACAATACTCTGAGCATCCTTTGGTAGCAGGAGAATCTTTCCCATATCTCGTTTTCTTCTTTAGTTATTATTATTGTGTTAGTATTATAACTTTTCTTTATCTCTTCACAAATTTCTGGTATTGTCTTCGTTATAGGTAAGTATTCGTTCTGTAACCAACTAGGACCATTCCACCACAGTGCTAAGTTTTGCAGCTTGGTCGGTTCAATTCCTCGGGATATGACGTCAGCTGGGTTCTGAGTTGTAGCTACATGGTTCCATTTCGCTAGCGGTATTAGTTTTTGTATGTCGGACACCCTATTAGCCACAAAAGTTTGCCATCTTTCAGCTTCTCCTTTTATCCATCCGAGAGTAATCATTGAGTCTGTCCAGCAATATACTTCGGCGACTGTTAGGTTCATTGCTGTTATAACTTTTTCCATTAACTCTGTGAGTAACACTGCTGCACATAACTCCAACCGTGGTAATGTTGTTTTTCGTTTCTTTGGTGCTACTTTTGTCTTTGCTTGTAATAGGGTGACATTGTAAGTCTTGTTACTATTCTGCACCCGGCTGTATATTACAGCGCCATATGCTTTCTCTGATGCATCGCAAAACCCATGTAGTTCAACCTTATGGTTTGGTGTCACGTGAACCCACCTTGGTATCTTAATCTGCTCAATACTTTTGAGTTGTTCTTGTATACCCAACCATCTGTTTCTTAAATTGCTCGTTACCGGCTGATCCCATTCTAATTCATTTGTCCACAGTTCTTGAATGATAAGTTTCATGGTTATTATTATTGGCGCAAGAAATCCCAGTGGATCAAACAGTTTTGCAACCTCTGACATTATGAATCGTTTAGTTGGGTTATCGTTTTCATTTACAGTTACTTGGTAATAGAAGCAGTCTTCAATTGGTGACCATAATACTCCCAATGATTTTCTGTTTTCTTCTAACGGTAGTTTTAACATTTTGGCCTCGTTTTCTTGTTCTGGTATGTTCTCTAACAACTCTGCTGTATTTGAGGACCACTTTCTCAAATTGAAACCTGCTGTCTTTAACATTTCTATCAACTCTGTTTGTAACTGTTTGGCTGATTGTATATCGCTTTCTCCTGATAGAATGTCGTCTACATAAAAGTCTTGCAACGTAGCTTGGCTGGCTTTTGGATAGTTGTGTTGTTCGTCTCTGGCAAGTTGTTGTAATGTTCTAACTGCTAGATATGGCGCTGATGCTGTTCCATATGTCACTGTTGTTAGTTCATATTCGTTGATTTCTTGTCGTGGTGATTGTCTCCATAACACGCGTTGGTATGGTAAGTCTTGTTCGTTTACTTTTATGAATCGATACATTTTCTCTATATCTGCCATGAAGGCAACTTTATGTTTTCTCCAGCGCAACAGTATCATTGCTAGGTCATGTTGTAGTCTTGGACCGGTGAGCATATTGTTATTAAGGCTCCTTTTGGTGCTCGATTTAGTTGAAGCATCGAATACTACTCTCAATTTTGTTGTCAGTGAGTCTTCTTTTATTACTGGTTGATGAGGAATATAGTATTTGCCATTGTAATAATCTGATTTTGGAACTTTTCTCATGTGGCCCATTTCTAGGTATTCGTCTAGGAATTCTTGGTATTGTTGTCGCAATTTTTCGTTTTTGTTGAATTTCCGTTCTAGCTGCAACAACCTTGCTGCAGCTATTTGTCTTGTATCTCCATACTCCATATTTTGATCTTTGAATGGTAATCTAACCGTATATGTGCCGTCTGGATTCCTTATGGTGGTTTCTTCGTAAAATGCTTCGCATAATTGGTCACTTTGAGACAATTGACGTGTTTGTGTTACTTCTTCTAACTCCCAAAACCTTTGTATTTGTTGTATGTCGTCAGCTCGAGTTATCATACTCAAAACTTTTATTTGGTTGTTGGTGCTTCCACAAAACCCGGAGAAAATGTATCCAAACTCGGTGTTTTGGGCAATTATTCCGTCTTGAAGTTTGTATAACCCGGTAAGTATTAGTATTTTACTGTGTTCCTGGGCTCCCAACACTATGTCTACAGGTCCCTTTTTGTAATATGTTGGATCAGCAATAAGTTTGTTTTCCAAGCTTTGTTCTTGTATTTGTGGTATGTCGGTTTTTGTAACGGGCCTGTTAGTTTTGGTAGAATATGAAGCGTTACTGGTAGCTTGTATTCGCTCGGAAATCTTGGTAGCAATGTAGCATCAATAGTGTAGTTTGATGTTTTGGGCTTTTCGTCAGCTATCCCAGTTACATCTGTTTGGATTTTTGTACGTGGGAGCGCTAGTAGTTGTGCTACCTCTTCCGTACAAAATGAGGCTTCTGACCCTGGGTCGATCAGTGCTCGAAGTAAATGCCACGATCCATCAAGGGCCGTGGTTCTTACAATTGCTGTCGCAAGGAGCGCCATTGTTTGTGTCTTTGGTTTAGTGGTTGTGGACGACGTATTGGACGAAACTTGGTTATTTGGTTTGGTACCTGACTTCGGTGGTGGATGGTTCTTCGGCTCATCCTGTTTCCAGTGTCCCGAGTAATTAAATCTTTTTTGCGGAAGCGTGTTAGTCTTTTTGTAATTTTCTTGATGTAATAATGAGTGGTGACCTTGTTTTGAGCAATATCCACACAGTTTAGTACAAAAACATTTTAGTGAGGAGTCATGTGCCAAACAATTCTTGCATATCCGTTTTTCAGACACCGCTTTTGCTCGTTCTTGTAGTGATAACGCCTTAAATGCAGGACATGTGTAAACATTGTGTTCATTGCTGTTACAAAACCAACAGGCACTATTATAATTTTTGCATGCTGGTTTTTCTTCTAGTTTAGGTTTGTTATTTGTTTGGCGGTCGTCTTTCGATGACGTTGTCGTTTCCAAGCATTTAAATCTTTTTTCGAGAAATTTCATCATATCTGAAAACTTTTGTAACTTGTTAGGTTCATCCAGCTGGTTTTCATATTTTTCATCAGTTTCTGAATCCCATTTTTTGCTTAGTATTCTCGCTAATATCGGATCCCAGGTAGAAATGTCAATATCTTGGCATTTTAAGGCTTCTAAATTTTCATTGATGGTGTCATGTAAATTCCTCAAGTTATGAGCGCTACATCTTTTAATTGGTGTCATTTCCAATATGTTATCCAAATGTTTTGTTATAATTAATCGTTTATTTTCATAGCGCCTTGTCAGCAAACTCCACGCTGTTTGATAATTTGCCTCACTTACACATAGATGCTTGATCAATTTTGCTGCGTCACCTTGTACGTGCGTTTTCAAATATTGCATTTTCTCGGTTGCGGTCAAAGATCGATCGTTGTGAATAATTTTTGTAAACAAATCATGAAAGTTGTTCCATGACTCATATGAGCCAGTAAATACCGGTAAAATAATTTTTGGTAGTCTATTGGATCTGTAAGGTGTCTCTTCTATTGGCTTATTCTCGCTCATTTTTGTAAATAAGTATTCTGTTACACTTTCGTATTCATTTTGAACTGTTTCGTATAGGTTGTCAGTGAAATATTTATGTTCAAAGGTGCTGCTTTCCATTAATATCAATACATGGGTTTCTTCAATTTCCCGCCATTGTTTTTGTAGGTTTGTCAGTAGCGATTCCAGGTACCACACTGGTTTGTTTTGTAGTATAGTTTCAGTAGTTTGTTATAGTTTTTTCTGCATTTGATTAATGCGAAAAATTTGTATAAATAGTTTTGGTGAATAGTTATGTTCCGGATCATCTTCCTTATAGGTTGGTTCGTAAAGTTGGTTTAGTAATTGTTGGTTTTGCTCACATTGCAGTAAGTATTTCATTGCTTCCTTGTATTGGTTTTCTATGTGTCCGAAGTAATTGGTAGTCATGTATCTATGGGTGGATAAGACCTCCTGCTCCTCCAGCCTTGCGTGGTTTGTTTTAGTCCTCTCAAAAATTTCTGTAAGTTTGGCTCTTTTTCCCGCTATATATTGATCAGTTTTCCTTGTAGGTGAATCCTTCTTCATGTTGGTAAGTAACTGTTTCATCTCATAGTAGTCAGTTTCTTGACTTTTGATAAGTTGGTTGATCTGTGCTATCTCCATCTTGATGTATTCTTCTTCTTAGTTGCTGTTCTTCTTTCTTGATGTTCTTCTTTCTTGCTGCCCTACAGTTCCCTACGGTTTCCTAATAACGTGTGCTCGTACTAAAATGATCTTACACCCTCATCTACCATACGACATATGCGACTTCTCAACACACTGGTGGAACTCGCTTGTGAGAAGCCAGTGAGCGATCCGCTGCCGTGGCGAGAATGCAAGAAACACTTATGTACTCAAACTGAATGCCTTAGTACGCCGTTGTTATAACTGCGATTGAGGACAGTTATCCCTTAGCTCCTAAGGTTCCAGCTTAGCACCCGTTTGTCCTATCACCTATCGTTTGTCGTCAGTCAGTCAAGTTTAAACCTATCAGGGACAAGAGGGCCGCGAAAAATTACCTACTGGTTTAACACAAAAAACTCGAAGGACCAAATGTACAGTGGGCGGCTAAAGTACGAAATATTAACCCGCGTGTGCGTGTAAGTGTTGTATGTCTGTGTATGTAAGTGTAACGAACAGCAAACCGCGTGCCGCCAACTGCACAGTACAATTTACAGGGGGATAACACAAACCTATCCTGTCAGAGATTCACCCTGACGGTGTGTGCCTACAGCCCTAACCACCAGGAAGCCTATTACCGCGATCTAGCCCTAAGGCAATAGGCGGAAGTTGGGTAGGATGTCAAGGATGGTACACGAAGTGCAATGTGTACCGGAAGGGAATTCCTCGCTGCCGACCAGCAGCCTCACTGGCCGTAAATTACTAGGTAGGCTTAACAACAGCGAGGGGAAGTAAGGAGGGTGTAATTCTCACAGCAGATCAGCAGCCTCACTGATCTATTGTTGCTAAAGGAGGCTTGGCAACTGTGAGAGCAGCGGAATGGTACTTCGCTGGGTGCAGGAGACAAGTTAAACTCAACTGCAAGTGGCTAATTAATTTTATTTACAAAATACCAATCTATTTATACTAAAATTATTTACAGTACACATTCAAATATTATTTTTGTGTGTCGTGCGTGTAAAGTACCGACGCGGCGTTTTCTTGCAGTTCTTCTTAACCGTGTCACCGGACGGTGGATGTTGCGCTGATCTTGCTAGCGATGTTCAAAGTTTGAGTTCCAGCGGTGCTCAAGTTTGGACAGGCGCTATAAAATCTGGAAGTGCCTTGCAGTTGAATTTAACAGTGTAAAATACGCCTAAACGTTAAACCGTAGGCTGATAAACCTGTCGCCATTTCAACATTCACTGCCTAAATACGCGTTTTTATGCATTCCCGAAGATTTTTACGACGCATCCAATGCTTTTCTTAACACATTGTACATTTTATGTTTAGTATTATTACCGGTGGGATGTGGTAATGTAGTAAAATGTAAAACAGTTATTTATCTAGCGGTTTCCTGCTTTTTTTCGTTCATAACATAAACAAGCACGTCGATGTACATTTTTGTTGCTAATATAATCTTTATGGCAAGGAATAAAGTATGTTGGGGAGGTAAAGTCCCCGTGTGGAGGAGTAATATAATGCGACGACATTTTCTCTCAACCCCCGGTCTTCAACTGGAGTGCATAACTCTGCACACCTTTTCTGCATTTTTATTTTTTGTTTTATTTTTTATTTCGTCGCCTCGTCCGCATAATTCCTCAACACCTCAACAATACTGCAGGAAAGCTGCCCTCAAATCTTAGCAGTGAAGGGGACTTTCTATACGGCTTCTATATGGTATCACAGCATTGTACGAAGCTCTATTTTATTTTTTTATTCGTTCACAAATGGGGGTTTTGTCGAATGTAATGAAGGCTGTGTAAGGAGGTGCGAATTCACAATAGCGTCAATGGGAGCACATGATTTTGTTCGTTTATTATTTGAGCTATTGTTGGAGTTTGAATGAAAAGATCAAATCGTTTTTGATTGAGATTCGGTTCATTCAATCTATCTGAAGATAATTTATTGCGGCAATGTGTGGTATTTCCGCTAGACCAGTAGCGCACCGCACTTCAAAAGCTCCGGTAAAAGCTTATTCAAGTATGTTCAAGGAATCCGCGATAAGGCATAAAAAGCGCCATTACTGTCCTCAGAAATTAGTTTGAGTATGAAAGAAAAAGTGGGCGCCGCTGGGAGCTGGCAGCTATCTCTAGTTATTTGTCGTATCAAGTGGTTCTTTTTGTTTTTGCCGCTTGGGATCAAAGGCGCCGCGCACGGTAGCCGGCCGGCTCCTTTCTGATTAGCTATGTGGGAATGTAAGAATCCGCCTCATGTCACATCTTTATAGCCTCATCAGAATTCGTAGATGCCTGCGATGCCAGCTCGCGTCCACCAACGAGGTGCCCATTAAATCTTAATCAGATTAAGAATTTGATTTCGAGGAAACAATTTATTAAACTCTCGGAGCATAGTTTTAAAGTTACTTTCTAAGTTTACTGCCTTCCCAAAAATCAATAACAATTTTATGAGTCACCATTAATTTGTTATCTAAATAGTTGTAAACTTTGAACAACCCGTAGACTATAAACTTGTTTATTATTAGTGATGTTTCTTGTTTACGTTGATTATCTTTAACAATGCCCAAACAAGTTGTTCCGATAAGCAAATATTTAAGTACAACCTCATTTACACTTGTCTGACAATTTGTCGGTGCGGTCGGCGCTGGCGCATGCATATGTTAATTTTAACGCATATTTTATATCACTCGTTAACTTTAATCGGCGTTATCGTTCTCGAATAAACAAATAACGGCGTTAAAAATGGCGTCAAATTAATAAATTTCATCAGATTTGATCATAATTTTCATATAGCGATTCTGTGGAGATGAAATTGGTTTAGTATGGTAATCATAATCATAGGCGATACAGCTGAACTTGTTATGATGACCGCACTGCAAATTATCATTTAAATTGAGTTTACCAACGGTTTATCTAACAAGGTGCCGCAAATAGCAACTTAAGCTAAGTAATCCTCTATAAATACTGCTAATACTAGTAATTTATGTCACTTGTTGCTACAGTACTTAAAATTTCAAAAAGAAAAATGACTTCTTAGTCTTACGAAAGATAAGGTGCAACTCGGAGTAGGTAAGCCGTGTGAACGTATTTAATTTCTTAAATAAAAAGAAAGAAAATACTGCTTAAACACACTATCCTTAATCCTTATTATCCGAAAACAAGGCTTGAAGTAGAAATTTACAAGCATGTTTGGATAGGACATTGATAATTTACGATTATGGTTCGTGTTATGGCGACAGTGCCCGGGCCGAGGCGTTGCTGGGCCATTATGGGGAACCGGTACCATATTTGATACTGGTACACTTGGAAAAGTGCCCAATGTGCTGCACGATGTCAGGCTATCGTTATAAAATCGATGTTTTTATATCTTTAGAAAGACACCCCAGTGTACGATGATCCGAACATCAAAATGGCTGCTTGTTTTCGACAATAAACGCTAAAATTTTATGTTATGATTTCTTCAATCTTCAAGTGCTTTTTATATCAAAAGTATTTCGGTATCTCAACCTGTAATTTAGCTTCCAGTACTGTAATTACATTTCCTACTTCGGAGATGATATCAGAGTCAGTCTGTGGTTATACTCAGAATCAATTTGATACCCAATGTGGTCTCGTAACCTTATTTAACGACGAAACCTCATATTTCTGATACTTAATCATCAACATACTTAGTTACAGTTTTAATTTCAATTACTGATCGTAAAGCATCGGACAGTTATTATAACTTAGGTTTTATCTAATTTAATTAACCTACTAATAATAGTAAATTTAGTTTATCGGCGTATTTATTGAATTTAGTGTAGGTACTTATGATAAGTGTAACTCTGGAATAGACCGTTATTAGGTATGTGACAAGTAATTTGTACCTATAGAAGGTTATCATTAAGTTAAGTTTGGAATGCCATTTGAAAGTTATTGTCCTCTCTAAGCTCAACTTACATACATTTTAGCATTTTGTTAAATTCGCATATGAATGCGCCTATGTTCAGCAATAATACCTAATACTTACTGCATTTTCTTAGCTTAGCTTTCAACTCCAGCATTCGTAATTAAATAAATATCGTTAAACAATTAGCTTGCTTTACTTCTCGGGTAGTTGATAGCTTGACGTGTCCTAATTTAGCAGCAAGACTTTGATATCCAATATCACTTATTGCAACCTAATTACCTCTGACCGGATACTGAGAATTATGTCTTTCTTGGACTTATAGCTCTAAATGTTTGTTGCAAATTTTTTTACTCACACCTTATATGCTAGAGATTTTCCAATTAGTCTTAGCTGGTTCGTTAAGGTTTTTTGCTAGGCCTTTTTCTAATGAATTATGAATTAGGTGCTTATGCGTTTAAACCAGTTCCCATGATTTGTGGACAGGTGGCGGCGTGGCGGCGGCTTCTTTGCGCCTCGTCTTTGATCTCGCCGACACATTGTGCGCGTGCTCTTTCAGTTTTTTGCCAAATGATATTGTACGCCATACTTTTTTTCCCGCCATTGATGCGTATTGATTTGTGAATACGGTTTTGTATGGCTCAGTTTACCAGATTCGGGTGTTCTTTGCCAGACTGCCTGGCGTCGTATTTCATACATATAACTCATTGTTATTACGTTTTAGGAACATTTCGGAAGATCATAAAAGCCTTAGAGAATTTATTGATCAATAAGTTATCAATCTTGGTTTATTACATGCCAAGCATAGCAATTCGATGAGCGTTATTGAATTCAGTACGAACGTTCGGCAAACAAATATATCAAGCCACTGTAAGCTCCGTTGTGTTGGAACAGTTGAACGAACCAATTAATTCCAATTTATGAGTATCGACAGAACAATATTTAGCCTCAATAAATCAGACTAAAGGAGGTATCGTGCCAAGATCGCTTACTATGTGTCTCAAGGTTCTTGACACCGAATTATTAGCATAAATCGAGGATGTTTCTCAGCATGTGTCATTTCATATTCGCCGTCGATGCCATTAATTTCGGACACCGTGTAAAAGAGCCCATTTTATCGAATTATTGGAATTTTATTAATAAATTTACAACACCCATCAATTCCTAACCAGATTCTTCGGTGTGAGAATCTCAAAATATTTGCTTACAGATTTTTTATGGATTTGCGAATATTTATTTGCAAATTGGTTTATAAGGCGTGGTGCGATCTTTTATTATTATCATCAAATCATAATTTAATTTCAACGTCCTAACTTGTCATTATTTAGGTACCGCTTCTTATGAAGATTCAGTATCTTAGTGTAAGTAGTCCATCCGCTATCATAGTGTCATTTCATGACCAACCAGAGACCAGCTAAGCAGGGGGCCAAGTTACACTGGTCGCTTAGTATCTGAGTATAGTGAAAATAAATATTCATCATCTTCCTGCCCTTATCCCAATTACTTGGGGTCGGCGCAACACGTTTTGTTGAACACAAAATCGTGTTGCAAAGAGTTTGGCTTATTTTTACGACCGGCCGCCTACCAGACGTCAACCCTCCTTGGGAATGCTTTTGTGGTTGATTAACCGCCACCATACGGTTGGCCCTGTTGGTTGCTGTTTGGGTCGGGTTTATCCCTCGGTCGCCTCTTACGACCCTCACGGGAAGAGAGGGGGTGGTGCTATTCTACTCTGCCGGCACCATTCTTGAAGCTAAATTCCATGTCTCTTGTCTCCAGGACTGACTGCGGAGTTGTTCTACGTGCGGGATGGCCAGATCAACTTCTACGCGCTCAACTTCGTGGTCCCGGTGCCTGCGACCATCGGCGAGCTGCACTTCACCTGGCAGAGCCTCACGAGGAGACCTGTAAGTACCAGCATCATCATCATCATCATCATCATCCAGATCAACTTCTACGCGCTCAACTTCGTGGTCCCGGTGCCTGCGACCATCGGCGAGCTGCACTTCACCTGGCAGAGCCTCACGAGGAGACCTGTAAGTACCAGCATCATCATCATCATCATCATCATCCAGATCAACTTCTACGCGCTCAACTTCGTGGTCCCCGTGCCTGCGACCATCGGCGAGCTGCACTTCACCTGGCAGAGCCTCACGAGGAGACCTGTAAGTACCAGCATCATCATCATCATCATCATCATCCAGATCAACTTCTACGCGCTCAACTTCGTGGTCCCGGTGCCTGCGACCATCGGCGAGCTGCACTTCACCTGGCAGAGCCTCACGAGGAGACCTGTAAGTACCATCATCATCATCATCATCATCATCATCCTGATCAACTTCTACGCGCTCAACTTCGTGGTCCCGGTGCCTGCGACCATCGGCGAGCTGCACTTCACCTGGCAGAGCCTCACGAGGAGACCTGTAAGTACCAGCATCATCATCATCATCATCATCATCCAGATCAACTTCTACGCGCTCAACTTCGTGGTCCCCGTGCCTGCGACCATCGGCGAGCTGCACTTCACCTGGCAGAGCCTCACGAGGAGACCTGTAAGTACCAGCATCATCATCATCATCATCATCATCCAGATCAACTTCTACGCGCTCAACTTCGTGGTCCCGGTGCCTGCGACCATCGGCGAGCTGCACTTCACCTGGCAGAGCCTCACGAGGAGACCTGTAAGTACCATCATCATCATCATCATCATCATCATCATCATCATCCAGATCAACTTCGTGGTCCCGGTGCCTGCGACCATCGGCGAGCTGCACTTCACCTGGCAGAGCCTCACGAGGAGACCTGTAAGTACCATCATCATCATCATCATCATCCAGATCAACTTCTACGCGCTCAACTTCGTGGTCCCGGTGCCTGCGACCATCAGGGAGCTGCACTTCACCTGGCAGAGCTTGATGAGAAGACCTGTAAGTACCAGCATCATCATCATCATCATCATCATCATCCAGATCAACTTCGTGGTCCCGGTGCCTGCGACCATCGGGGAGCTGCACTTCACCTGGCAGAGCTTGACGAGAAGACCTGTAAGTACCAGCATCATCATCATCATCATCATCATCATCCAGATCAACTTCGTGGTCCCGGTGCCTGCGACCATCGGCGAGCTGCACTTCACCTGGCAGAGCCTCACGAGGAGACCTGTAAGTACCATCATCATCATCATCATCATCCAGATCAACTTCTACGCGCTCAACTTCGTGGTCCCGGTGCCTGCGACCATCGGGGAGCTGCACTTCACCTGGCAGAGCTTGACGAGGAGACCTGTAAGTACCAGCATCATCATCATCATCATCCAGATCAACTTCTACGCGCTCAACTTCGTGGTCCCGGTGCCTGCGACCATCGGGGAGCTGCACTTCACCTGGCAGAGCTTGACGAGGAGACCTGTAAGTACCAGCATCATCATCATAGTTATTATCATCATCATCCAGATCAACTTCGTGGTCCCGGTGCCCGCAACCATCGGCGAGCTGCACTTCACCTGGCAGAGCCTCACGAGAAGACCTGTAAGTACCAGCATTATCATTATCATCATCATTATCATCATCATCATCATCATCCAGATCAACCATCGGCGAGCTGCACTTTACCTGGCAGAGCCTCACGAGGAGACCTGTAAGTACCATCATCATCATCATCCAGATCAACTTCATAGTTGTCATAGTCTGTAAGTAAGTACCATATCCTACAACCATCAGCATTCACCACTAGTAGGCATACCTAAGCCTCCCAGGCGCCTTCTTACTGCCCGAACTCTTGCGGACTATCAACGACGGTCAGGTCTGTCAACGTAGCCAGGTTCTACATAAGTATCGATATATCTAAGAGGTTTTTGGGGTTTGACTTTAACCTTTTTAGGCGTTCTCGATTTACCGAACCTTAGCCCGATGTTGCTAAACTCGAAATGCCTTTATCTGAAGTGGTTTTGTTCGAGACTATTGGAACAACTCGTTCACTCCTAAAATAGAGACCTAAATGGTAAACACTGAATATAACATGTCACTATTAACTAGTAGTTGGTACTTTGCCTTACTTTGTAGGTTTGTCCTACTACGCTGATTGAATTAATCTGATAGGAAATATCTTGGCCACTTAAGTCTCCATAAGAAGAACATAAATTGTCATCTCAGTCTGTGCGAAGTGTTACCAAGATACATGCAATTATGAACCGTTATGATTATACGTATCATTGCAAAATACATTAGTAGCACACCACATCAGCATAGGTAGATACTCTCCTATTTTAAATAGGAATGGTTGTTGTACAGGGTTATTTTTTTATCACCCACGAAAATTTGCAGGGTGATTCTACTCATGATTCTAAACAACTTTTACTATGGGGCCACACGCGAAATCTAATTTTTTTTTGTTTCTCCATACGTTTTTGCCGAGTAGGTATGAATTTTTCAATGGAACATCCAAATTTATTTTTGCGAATTCGCAGAGGGCCCCATAGTCAAAGTTGTTCAGAATCGTAAGTAGAATCACCCTGCAAATTTTCCTGGGTGATAAAAGAATAACCCTGTATAGTATAGTGAGGTTAACGATCTCTCGATTAGTTCTTGTGATAAACTTGTCACTATTAACTTCCTCTAGTTTTAAGTCTTTGCAACATTATCATAAATTAGTCTTCGTATTTATATCGTGTGATTTCGCCTTATCTGTCGTTTTTGCTTTAAATAAATACCTATACCGGTCTAAATGTCATTCTTACATAATAAAAATGATAAATCACGTACATTTTGCATATTATCAATTGTTTACAATATAATTTGTTGGATAACCTGACAACGATACCTAGTCTCAATGTCATTCTTACATAAAAATGATAAATTACGTACATTTTGCATATCAATTGTTTACAATACAATTTGTTGGATAACCTGACTTCTTTTTTCTGTGATAAAGGATGCAGATATCCCCAAAGGTCAGGCAGCCAATAAGTAAATAATAACTACGTAATAAATAACTAAGTTTTATCAGAAAGTTACTCAACTCGCTAACAAATAATTCAATGGCTGGCAAAGAAAGTTGATTTATCCACCAAGTTTCTATGAACTCCTAACAACGTGTTATTAGTTCTCGGATAGAAATCATAATATTAATTCAGATAGCAACCCAGCTTATTATACTAGGCTCGCTCGCACTGAATTGAACTATAGCACCCACCATAGCTAGACAATCGCGCTATTATGATAATCCCGTGTATGAGCAGAATAAAAATCGATCGAACACTCATTATGCAGATATTATTCCGTCTGGATATTTTTCTTTCCATAAACGGGCAGGATGTTCTGTAACTTTTTTTAAAGAAAAGCTATCCTCAGCAAGTTTATGTTGGAGGAATGGGAGATGGAAGTAATTAAGTTGGGGAGGAAAGTTTGTTTTTCCAAGAAGCATTGAAGGCCCCGCGTTCCCGCAGGCTCGCAAACAAGCCATTCTTATGGAAATGCTCGCCTCGCTTCAATTTAGAGAGCTCGTAAAGTAGTTCCCGATAACAGTATTATTATCTTCCGAAGTAGTAATCTTCGCTACCAACCCCTTATCGGCTTTAATGCTTGTCGAACGATTCCTATGATTGATTATATCATTTCGACGACATAGATACCTTTGCGTTTCCTCCGATATCTTTCCTTATCTTGTTTATTTTTCGAAATTAGTGTAGCTACCAGTTTCGGTCGCTTCCTATGCAAATAGTCGCTCGTTCCGCTCACGACGCGGTTTATTCGCCGCACATCCTGCGTCAAACCAAATATTATGTGCATTTATTTACTTTACCAGCAGCCGGCATACACAACTAAGCTGCGCCCAAAGAAATCAACCACGATACATTGAATTTTGATCTGGAAACAGGCGACGTTCACTTTACATATTCAACGTCGACTACAGGGGCTACATCTGAAATGCAAGCAAACAAGTTCGGTGAACTTGTCAATACAACATCTGCTTATTTAGGACGCCATTTGCAAGTCATAACGACTCCGACAATGCGAGATGTCTCTACGTAAATAAATAAGTATAAATAGAGTATTGAATCGTCATGTGAACATTGGGTTAACGGCTGGTAAAACATTCATGTCGGGATCATGGAAATGGTTCGGTCGTGCACATTTAAAAAGCAAATGGTGGTGAGAGCGAGTGCGGCGGAGTCGCGATCACGCGCCCAGCCCTTATCAGCATCTCGGCGGCTTTGTGGCGCGCTATCAGATCGCCCCGCGCCCGTCCCCGACCTCCCCTATTCGCCGGCGGCTCCTTTGACTACAACAAATATTTGGTAACCGGTTAACTAGCGCCGATGAGCGATCGCACCAACATAGCATTGTCTGTACTCACCGACTACCGAGTGATAATATTTAATTAGCGGGCGCGGTGTCGCACCTACGCTCTTTACGAGCGCGCCGCAAGCGGCATGCCTGATCACTCGGACAAAGGGCCCGCGGCCACTGCATGTTTGTTTTACCATTCCTAGCGCCGCCCGCTGATTAGTCATATCGTAATGACCACATCATGATCATAATATTTAACAACCGAGCTTGTTTATGGGTAATTTCGAACACACTGGGGCCTTGTAACAATACGTCGATGTCATCCGCATATGGTATCGTAAGGCACGGTTGCATTCGAAGTTGTCTATATGCAAATACAGTCCATGTTCGAGACTGGTATCTAAGCAGCAGTCAGTTACGTTGCCGACAGCCGAGATGCATCCCGGAAAGGAGCGAGACTCGTGCTCTCACGGTATAGGTTGCAGTCGACATTTGATCCCTGCTGACATGACCGCGGGCGCGGGGCCGGCTGCCGCACTGCCGGCCGCCTCGCGTGCCGCCGCCATCCGTCATTCGCATGCCCTGATACAGTTACATCGTGATCTGATGAGGCCCGTTAGGAATTTAACATACATGACTCACTTACAAATATGGCTTATGGCGTCTAACATTAGTCTTTCTTTTGTTGCAGTTACCATACAAGCTGGACGTGGAAGTAGTGTCGAACCCGGCGGCGATGCACCCACCGACGTTGAACATAACTAACGAGGGCTTCGTGCCTACGGAGCCGCAAACTTGGCGAGTCGACTTGCCTTGTACGCACACGGTCGCCGCCGAGGTGGACATTATTATTTCCCTGAACGTGTCCATCGGCTCATCTTCTACCACTTTGCATTTCCGACGGAGAAAGATCTGCCTGAAAGACGCGCCGAGGCCGGCTGTCAGAGTTGACAGTGTTCCACCTGCGGCTACATCAGCTGATATATTCTACGCGGGAGCTGGTTGCGCTGGCGGGGCGCTTCTGATCGCCTGCGTGGCTGCGGCTGCTTGCAGAGCACGAGCGAGGAAACTCCGACGTGCTCGAAGCGATGAGCAAGACGCTCATGCATTCCTACCCGACTCCTCTTGCAAGTCCGCCGCCAGCTACACCAGCTACCGCCGACCCACTTCAATACCAGCCGCAGCGGCCGAAGAACGCGCCAGAGACCTTCAACAGAGAATCACTGAACTGACTATTCAGAGATGTAGAGTCAGACTACGTTCCGTGGCAATGGAAGGAACATTCGGCCGCGTCTACCGAGGCACTTACGCAGATGAAGAAGCTAGAGAACAAGAAGTACTTGTGAAGACTGTTGCTGACCATGCCTCTCAAGTTCAGGTAAATATTGCCACATACAAACCAATAAGTTTCTTACCAAATTCTGTTTCTTAGGAAAACTCTAACAACATTTATCTTTCCTTAGGTATCACTACTTCTCCAAGAAGGCTGTATGCTGTACGGTCTGCATCACGAACGAGTCCTATCAGTCCTTGGAGTGAGCATCGAAGACCAAACGGCTCCGTTCCTGCTGTACCCTTGGGGTGCTGGCTGGAGGAATCTCAAACAGTTCCTGCTGTCTTGCCGAGGGGTGTCGGTGGGAGGAGCAGCAGGAGTGGCGCCCCCTCCACCGCCGCTGACGACGCAGCATGTCGTCAGAATGGCTCTCCACGCGTTGGATGGCCTGTTATATCTACATTCACAGCATGTTCTGCATAAGGACATTGCTGCAAGAAATTGCGTGTAAGTTGAACTTTCTTTTTTACTTTGATATTACTATAAAATGTTGCTCTCGAATCCAGAAGCTGATCGTGTCTTTTCTTGCAGTGTCGACGAAAACCTCCGAGTGATGATCGCCGACAACGCCCTATCTAGAGATCTCTTCCCCGCGGACTACCACTGTTTAGGGGACAACGAGAACCGGCCCATCAAGTGGCTGGCCCTGGAAGCCCTGATTAAGAGACAGTTCAGTCCAGCAGCAGACGTGTGGGCGCTGGGAGTGCTGCTTTGGGAGCTGACGACGCTGGCCCACCAGCCTTACGCTGAAGTGGATCCATTCGAGGTCGCGGCGTACTTGCGGGATGGCTACCGGTTGCAGCAGCCCGCGAATTGTCCCGATGAACTGTAAGTATGAAATTGCAGTATTAACTTGATTAACATACTATTTCTAGGTATTATCTCTTTAGAACTGTAAAAGTAGAAATCTTTGTAGCTGTGGCCTTGTCAAATCTTCTTCACATTAAGTTCTTTACATTAAGCAGGTTTTTGTCTTTTTCTACTTGTTTGTTTGTCGTTATGCGGAAAATCTGACAATCATCATTTATCCACCAGGTTCGCAGTGATGGCGTACTGCTGGGCCATGTCACCCGATGACCGGCCCACGTTGCCCCAGCTCCAGATCTTCCTACGGGACTTCCACACACAACTCACCAGATTCGTGTAGTGTGTACCGACCCTAAGACAATAAGTGACCAGTGTGAACCAACCTTTAGTGCATTGACGATTTTGTGTTTGAAAACGAACTTTTTGTGTTTGTCCAAAGGAGGCCTTAAAAAGCACAAGTTACCGATTATGTGAAAGTGATTATGACTTTATGTGGATTCTTGAAGAGACTGATTTTATACTGTTTTGTGTACATACATAGACGATGTTTTTGCAACCTAATTTCGATATGTTTTGTTGATTGATCCCGAACAGCTCCTATTAACTACCAGCGATGAATGATCTCATGGATTTCTGAGAATTTGTTTAATGTTTCGCATTTTTTGGTAGGAGTCAGACAGAATTTAACATACCTACCTACATACCTACTCAAAAAGTACGGAACATTACACACGTTTCTACTAATATTTTTTCTAATGTTCACGATTATTCCGACATATTTTACTTTGATCAAATTTCAAAATGTATCAAAACTAGCTCGGCTACTGTTTGAAACCTCGTAACTGCCATATTAGAAACTAAGCAATTTTGTAAATATATAATGTTAATTTAACAATTATAAATGTGATTGTACATTATAATATGACGTATATTGAATGTGCCTCAGAGTTTATTGACGATATAGATGTTTATAATAGGTGTTTATTACTATTAACTATTGAATAATTTAAGACTTGGCAAGAAGACTTTTAACCATAGTAGCCCCAATAAAAAATCATAAATTATTCTTCTTCACAAGTGACAAAAGTGCCAAATGCATTTGTACTTGGCTGTAGTGCCAACAAATTAATTTATATTATTAAAAAATAGACTGATTGATATACTACACTTATTTTCTACCATGACAAATGAATCATAAAAATTCTCTTGTAAAATCAACGACATAAAGGCTGATTTTCTAACTATAAAGGTCTTATTCACACTATTCGATAACACACACTACATAATTTCTACTTCAAACTGTTAAAAGATGAGAATGAGTATGTGCCTACATCTTTTGAATTAAAAGAAGTTCTTAGTTTTGAATTCTGATTTCTATGCCTATGCGTATGCGATTGTTATGTAAGTATATACGTTTTAGATGATTCGGCCAATTCTGATAATATTTTGAATAAGACCTAGTTTTCCTAGGACCTATATAGGTTAATAAATTAACAATAATAATAAAATCCACGAAATAGTGGGACTACCTACCGTTTTGATAAAAACTTCTCTTCTTTAGGGCTCGTTGTTTGTATATAATATGTAAAATATTATGTATAAGAAACAAAAATGTGAATATACGAGTGAATATTATAAAGAAATTGATTTTGTTTTCCTCAAAAAGTCCTGCACCTCCTTTGGAGATTGCCCATTTCTGGTCTAAGAAATTGTCTCGCCTCAAAGCAATATGTAATATCCCTCATTCCAATGAAGAATAGCTACGGCAATTGATAAATAAAAAACAGGGAAACTAACTTAACTGTTATTATTTTCAGTTACAAAATGTTAAGCAATAATTAGACTTTATCATTATATAACTTCGGCTTTGATGCGAGGCCTGCAAGTAGTGCAAGCAATTGACGAACATCCATACGAGGTAGAGTGGGCATGATCCTTTGCATGTTTTTCTTATAAGTACTGCTCCTCCTAACCATCGCAAGTAAAAAAAAAAACTCTAAACAAGGTTATTTAAATAGCGGAGCACCCGCACTTAAGGTGGATCGTTTTCCATACAAAAGTTAAATGGAGTTACGTCTTTAAATGAGACAAAAATATGATTAAAAAACTTGAGAGAAAGTCCCGTGCTTCTATAACATTTTCGCAAAATAAAACAAATAATTTTTTAACCATCAGATTTCTCTGTAAAAACCGTGTCGCCACTTTATGAACATAGATGGAGCTACTGCTGCAATAAACACGTTTAATTTTTTTGTGGAGAAAATACTTAATATTATTTTACCATAAGCAGTTTTGCGACAAATTTACGTGTGCCTTCATCATTTCCCATAAAGTTTTTTAGATAAAATTGTTGTTTAGCTCATGTTTAACTCGGTTGAAGTTCAGATTTCCGTTTGTATGACGTAACGATCCGCCTTAAACTATACTGCTTACAAATTGAAGACAAAATGACGTCCTATAAAAAAAAATACAAAAAGCGATCTCACTTCATATCGCATGTAAAGGCCCCGACGAGATTCGAACTCGTGATCTCCTGTTTACTAGACAGGCGCTTTAACCAACTAAGCCACGGCGCCGACGATGGGAGCGGCGAAATAGCGGTATCAGCTCTACATAAATTCGTACGAGTACAGTCGTGAACAAAAATAAAATATGATGCAAGTTTTTAGAGAGTTTGCATTCGTGATGATTTCCTGACCTAAAGAGGTCACGTAGGCGTTAGATGGTCCACTATTAGCAAATGAGTAGCAAATATTATATCCCAAATATTATATCACTATATTAGCAAATAGTATATCCCAAATTACGCACAATTTAAAATAGTTAAAATATGTATGTAGGTAGACTACATAAGAAAGGTTCTTTTAAAGTCCTCGAAAGATTATTTGCAAAAATGTAAAACTAAGTATCGAAATACCAATTAATACCTACGTAAAAGGAGGACAATATTAAATTATGCAGTGGGTTGGGTCGGTGGGCGGTATTACAAACAAGTCTGACCACCAATGACGATGACGGATGGCGCAAAAAGTGGGGATCATTGGCAATCATCGCTCCGAACAATTATCTCCATTAATTACATCCTCGCCTTTACTTACGATTAAACCGGTCATGGTGTGATGTAATACATTTTTTATTGACTGTATTAAAATGAAAGCTCAAGCGCACAGACCCAAATTTCGCAGCTCTTGACATGAGCAGTCGTGGCCGAGCGGTTAAGGCGTCTGACTAGAAATCAGATTCCCTCTGGGAGCGTAGGTTCGAATCCTACCGACTGCGAGTCTTTTTATATTTTTAACTGGAATTTTATATGGGTAACACAATCGACACAATCGATTATTGCCGATGTTATTGCCCCATCCATTTTTATCAACCCTCTCAAACGCTCTTTATTACGACCGTAATTCTTTTAAAGATAGATTGCGGGTTTTTATTGCGTGGGTATTGCTGGATATTCAAGTATTGGAAGCGGTTATCTGATGTATTCTCACAAAAACTGGGTGTTTGGGACATGTCGGTCGGGGGACCCTTTTTTCCCGCGCGGCAGAAATATGGGGTGGTGAGGACTAATGACGTTGAAAAACCAGGAGCAGCTTTTGTTTGCTTCCGATTAATTAACTTGGATGAATTAGCGGTCGATGGGTGTCGCTACGACCCGGTGATCATTATTGCTACTGGTTTTTACTACGACCCAAAAAGGGAAGTAGTTTTACATAAAAGGAAATTGTTAGCAGTAATTGGCTGACCTGCGTAGAAACATGTTACGCCGATGTGTTACACACTCATTAAAATGTGTTTTGCACCTTTTCTAAACAGGGCAAAGGGCTTAGTTAGCACTTAGGTAAGTATTAGCACGCATTAGTTGCACTCGCCTATCTAGAACGTTCCAATTTTGTATTTTATGCCGATATTTCGTCCGACTTCGTACGGCGCATACCTATCAAAAGAGCTTACGCGGCTTAAACGCCGAAGATTACGCAGATTACCCTGAAGTAATCTTTCTTCCACACGTGTTTGGGGCTAACCATATGGAAGGAGAGGCGGCTTCAATCCATTGGGCCCGTCGCGAGCCCATCCATCTATCCGTCAGAGGCACGTCAGAGGCCCAGCCGACCGAAAGAGGTCAGAGGATAACGGAATCCTGGCACGACACTTGTGTGTGGTTTATCGGCTGTGGATTGAGAAGTTTCGTCTTTTTTTTAGTCACACATGAAGCTCTATTGTGTTTGAATTAGTTCAGTCAACCGTAAGGCAGAAGCTTTGTGTGCTTTCAGTTTCAGCGGTTTATATGTAGGTATTTGTGATCAGCCACGTGGGAGGAATTTTAAACCTTACCTATACATGTACCAAAAGTACCTATGACATTTGACGGAGCGGCTATAAAGTTAAGCTCCCTCTACTGAACTTTGTATTTATACCTACAAGAAAGAGGTTCAAAGTTTACTTTCCTGGTGGAAGTAGTACTTAGTAAGAATAAATTTACCCATCAGCACTCCAAATCTGAAGGCAGGCACTCTCCCTTATACCTACTACTGTTATTTCATAATTCATTAATTTCTATGACAATTGCAAGCAGCCCCAACACTCGCGATCTTGATAACACTCTATCGCCTCTTCAACTAGTTTATTGTTCGAGGGTGTGCCCTTCTTTCTAACAATCAAATGACGACAAAGAAACGCATACATTGCTGGTACAACTCCGGTTCTCCCAAAGAAAGCAGAAGAAAACGAGCAATGTTGTGAATTTTAGACTGTACAGTCTTTTGACCGGGATTTTGTTTTTGCTTCCCCATGCTAGTGGTAATTAAGTTTCGTTCAATAGGGGAAGTAATTACTGATCGCACTCTTTGTGTGCAGATACGGCATGCGAGGGTAATCCTCCAGATAACCAGAAGAAATGTCGGTACATCGGAGCTATTGTTGCGGAGGAATTTACAAGATAGTGAGGGTGGAACAGGAATTTTAAGTGAGGTAGAGATTAGGGGAAATAAAAATAGGATTCTTTTAGATAAAATATCGATTTCCGAAACGGATACCTACTTTCTGAAATGGCATGAGAATGCTTGTTAGATACAATTTACGTGTCAGAAGGGAAACAAACGTTAATGCACTTTGCATCGTTGCACTGTGCTGCTTTTGGAAGAGTGAATGAGTGAGTATGGCAAGTAAGAGTGAATGAACACAATACAAATTATTGCCTTAATAAATATATGCACTTAATGTTACCAATAAGATCAATATTATGGCGCGCGGACCCATTGATTCTAGGTACCTAGGTACCCATTGACTCTATTTCCTTTACATTCTGTAGGTACTGTACAGTGCACCTATCTTAAATTATACATACTTACCCATCTTTCACCCTGTCCGAAGAATACCTCTACCCTCGACCTACCTTCGTGTCAATCAGATCAATCTACTGTGGCTTTAGCCCGCGTTTAATGGAAAATCAGGGATTCCCACATCCCCAGGGACCTTAGCCCCTCTATAGTTTTACCATTGAAGATAGTCTGCGGCCAAATCCTTGGGCAGTTTGATTAATGTGAAATGTATCCCCTAAAGTCTTAAAGATTGCAGATAATTCTTTATGGTCTGGAGTGAGCTCAAGAAATATAATGAACAGAGCTTCTTGGAAAGTGCAAACGGTTAGATTGTATTTTTTGGTAGGTACCTATGCTCTAAGGTAAGGTATGAACCACAGTGATCTAAGCAACTCCAAATAAAGTCTTCCAACAAATAGGAGTTCATGAATGAGTAAGTATGAGTTGGCATCTCCAAAGCTCCCAACTGGTCGAAGTTGTTTAAAAGATGACACAACCAATGTGCCATGCAAACAGCTTTTACAATATTCACATCAATAAATCTTCCAGTTTCATAGGCTGAAGCTTCAATTCAAGTAAATTGATTAAAAACGATCATGACTGATTACTCCCGCGCTACAGTGTTGTCGTTTTAACGACTTTGTCACTCTTGAGGATTCTTCATGCATTTGGCGTCTTTTTTTTTCTTATCACTAAAAAGTATATTCTATTTTGGGTAAGTCGCCAGGGTCAAGTATACAGGGTGTTAGGGACGGTGTAACGAAAACTTTGCAGGCATGATCAGACCATCAAACTGAACAACTTTTACTATGGAGCCAAAGGTGGGAAACGAAAAAAAAATTACGACCGTCCATACAAAATTCACGATCAGCTGACTGACTTTGTATGGGAGGTCGGAAAATTTTTTTCTTTTCCCACCATTGGCTCCATAGTAAAAGTTGTTCAGTTTCATGGGCTAAACATGCCTGCAAAGTTTTCGTTACACCGTCCCTAACACCCCGTATTAGCTATGTTGTAGAGGTAGAATAGTTTCTTGAGAATTCTCCTACACCTAAGTGATGTTTTATGTCGTGGCTGGATGATCTCGAGGATACAACTTCATCCCCATTATAGATTCTTAAAGCCGACGACGAGGCACTAAGTACCTAACGGCAATAGATGACGAAATGTATGTGTTGATTGAGTAGTTTATTTAAGGAGTCTTTAATTACTGTACACTTCGTTTTTAAACATATTTGTTGATCAAAACTATTTTAGAATTTTTTGCGACTAATAGCTATTTTTTTCAATTTCCTAGCGAGTTTTCAGCACAGGTCTGCAGATTTTCGTTTTTCCTCATCGGCAACACTGCCGCGCTTGATATCAGTAGCGGATCGTCAATCATGACAGAGTGACATCGTGATCATCAAGTATCAGCTCTCGCGGTATCGGCTAATGATCATATTTGCTTGGGTAATCAATATTGCGAAATGCGGTAGCTGTTTGACGAGTTTCATCTCTACAGAATACTTCGGGTTTTTGCTCCCCCGTGCAAAATATCTCGTAATCCGTATTCCTAGAAGTTTGACATTATTCTTCCTAACTTTGAAAAAAATATAAATTGACTTGCCTACTTTATGAATATTGTATTGTATTTTCAACATACCTAATTGTGCCTGCGTGCTTACATGTAGGTAGGTACCAGTGGCGAAGGGTGGCATTTTAAGGAAGGTAGGCCGGAGCGAAAAATGTACTAGCTAAAAATAGATTGATGTGAAAATATGGATTCGTAAATTTTTGAAAGGGAAGCCGATGGGAATCGGCATGTATGGACCCTTCGCCACTGGTAGGTACGTAAATGATACCTACGTAGCCAAAAGAATAATGAATGATCATGCAATTTAAACTTTAGGATAAAATAATGGGAAGCCAGTCTAGTCTTGGTCTGAATTTGGATAGTAGCCAAGCTAACAACAGCTTATAGGTACGTATGTACCTACCTATCTACTACCTATACACAAGAACTTTCCTAATCTATTGAGGCGTCTTTTGTTCACAGCTTCGCTTAGCGGTGTAAACTTCTTTCTTCATAATCTGGCGATAAATATCAGAATTTTATACCTACGATATTTTTTATCAGCATCAAGCTTTACACAACATAAAACAAAACTTTACGAAAGTTTACAATAAACATCACAATTACTGTTCTTCGATATTAGAAAGTTTGTTTCATCAGATGAGAATTCCGAAGTTGACGGTGACGAAATTAATCTAATGACGCTAAGAACGTCTCTTGACGTCTAAATGGAAACGATGACGTCATCAATCAGACGGCGGCGGGCAGACGGATCCAAATTAAATAATCCGTCGCTTTCATTCCGAGATTTTCGAGGACCCAATCAAGGGTTAAATGCAGAACACTTTTCGTGACAGCAATTACGCTCAATTGCTAAGATTGTTTCCCGAATGGGTAAAAAATTATAAAGATGATTTATTTGTAAAACATGGGTAGCATGATAATACAGCAGTATTATCTAGATGGTGGTGTAAATTTTGTAATACGTAATACATGTTTGGCCTTGCGACATACTAAAAAAATCATAATAGGGGAAGATAGAAAAGCTTACAGTTCAATAAAATTACCGGTAGATAACAAGCGTCAACACACACCTGCATCCACCCTAATTCCTGCGTCATAAGAGAGTTGTGCGTCCTGCATCCTCGTAGATTCAGTCACTACTGCGGGGAATACTATCAGAACAAACATACACACATACAAACAGCAAATACCTACCAAGGAACTTTAAGTGTGGATTATCATTATCACTTGAAATGTAGCCAGTTCTTTTCTAATAAAAAGTCCGTGTCGAACTTTCTCAGCAACGATCCTCTTAAAAAGCCAGCCAGCCAGCAATTTCAACTAATTTTCGATCTCGTTTTGAAAATCTGTTCGAAATTTGAAAAGCGCGGGATATTGTCGAGCGGCGCATTTGCACTAATGAGCTGGTGAGAGAGCTGCTCCTTCGGTTCTAGGGGACCGGGTTGCCAACTACAAAAGACTCATTTCCGGTGTTCTATAAGTATCTCGATGTCCACGCTTTGGGTGGTGTTTTTGTACCAACCTAAAGTAGGTACTTTTACTTACCAGTTAGAAGCAGTTATAAAATCTACAGCTAAGTATCACCACAGTATCTCTATGAGGATATAAATGCGCAAGATACCAGCTTTGGAAGAGATTTCCCCAAAGAACATTAAAGGTCAAGATACTAAAAAAAATGGATTTCTGAAACAAAATGTGTTAGATTCTGGGTGTTTATTGTGTCTGGGAATAATGAGAAACCCGAGAATAATAATGGGAAGTGATAAGTAGTAGACATCGAAACCAAATCAAACCGATCGGATGATCCTCTCTTAAATTGTATTAAAAACACAAATAAAAAATGTGAAAATTGAAAGAATCGTTAGCGTCTGCCGGGATCTGAACCCGGGACCGTAGCGTGGGGTATAATCCACATTACATTAGGACTTAAAACCAGCGCGCCGTTTTCCTAATTTGTGTTAAAACCGTAGGTGTAATGAAGCCCCGGCCGCCGACGCTAACGAATTTTAATTTAAGACACTTTGAGTGCATTGAAATCCGAATACATTGTGCTCAAAACAATTACCTACCTAACGGCGAATATAGAAATACCTTTTTCACAGCTGGCAACCCCCAGAGACCGATGCTGTTGATGGACCTGGCGCCAAAACGAAGGTGGCGACAACTGCCTGCCTCACTCTCGATATTACGAAAGTTGGAGTGGAGACAAAAGGGGCTTTTACCCGCGCCGTGCACTGCGCCAGATAGTGATAGCTTCAGCATTTAGAGCAAATACTTCTCGTATTTCATGTCGTACTTCTAAACCGTGCCAAGGGACAAAGACCACTTCATACGTACGTATGAAGTGCATGCACAAATTATGTATTGACGGGTGCACCCAGACAGATTGCTCACTACTCCAATTCGGTTATACGAGTGCACCCAGACAAGGCTCACTGCTCCGATTCGGTTACATTTTGTAAGCTTTCGAGCCAATATTTGGTAAGTATCTCTCTCATCTCTCCTTAAAAAAAACATGAATATTATATCATCGGATCAAAAAGAGCAATGAAATCTAAAACTGCGAGACTCTTCTTTCAGCATATTGTTGAATTCTTCGAGAAAATAGACAGTTCGGTCAAACACGGCTTCCAGACATTACCCGCATATTTTTCAGCCGCGCGTGCTTTTATTCACAGAGTGCTGTCGTCTCCCAACCGCTTCCGTGATTAATGACAACACGGAAAACCTCAAATTTGGTATCACCCCTTAACCCTTTGCATAATCTCGGGAATATTCAAAGGCACATTAAGAGCGGTATTATGCGAGGGGCAAAAGAGGTTGTGTAAACAGCCGCAGCTGATATTCCCCACACGTAAGGCTGCGGGGGTGAATTTGTAAGGATTTGTAAGCAAATCTTGAATATACGGTTTTGGGTCAGCGGCCCTTCAATTGAAGGAAATTGCTTGCTTGAAATTCGGTCTGATAAGCAAGACACATGATACCAAAGAGATCTAACTACCGAGTAGGTAAGTATAAGACAACCTGATATTCTGTCGTCGGTAAGTAAACGTATAGGTACTATACCTACATACGTCATATAGTATTATACATATTAAGATATACCTACGTACAATGAAGTGCATGCCTACTTTCTCAAGAAGAAAACAAAAAGAAGAGTGTTGGCGAATCTTCGAGAAATGTAATTTCCGCGAGTACCGGCGCGCCCAAGTGCCGACGGAGACAAAATTGCGGCTGTCACCTGCCGCGCGGAGGAATTTCTCATTTGGACCCTCCAGAAAAAACACTTCCTCACATTTTTAATTAGAAGAAAAACCAGCCAAAAACGACGCTCATAAACCAACCAGCTTGATAAAATTACTTCCAAAAAATTAACCTTCCGTAAATTCGTGTACAAACAGTTCCGAAGAGATAAAACGCTCAAGTTGGATGTAAAAACAAATTTATATTCTGTGGAGAGTTCGCAACAATAAATCATAAAGTTAAACGGACGGACTCGCGAAATAATAACGCTGCGAGGAAAAACGGAATTACACGAATTTCACTCGCTTTAGCTCCGACACGGAATAAAGTCCTACCGGAAAGTAATTTGTATTTTAAACCCATTTGCTCAATTCACAATTTTAAGCTTAATAATTACCTGCACTCAGGAAAATAATGGTACGGTACGTATAGGACAGGTACGTACACTTACGTGAAATTCAGATTGTTTAAATGATTTTCGTGTATGTCGTCTCTCTAGATCTCTACAGGTGCGTTTGGATTTGTACTTGGTGCAAGTTAATAAATAAGAGTGCTAGGTTTACAAAAGACGAACATACTGGAAAACTTGGTGACAATCTGTAGCAAGGAAAAAAGGATTAACTTGGATTCACGGCACCCAGTTCACTAAATTCACTTAATCATCAACTAATCTCACCAAACATGTTTATCGTAAGAAAGTAGAGACCGTAAGCCGCAGTCGCGACATCGGCTAAAGAAAAGTAAAACCAAGTTGAATGATCGGGAACTAGATAATACAGTTACCTACTTATTTTTGGTTCTTTCCTAGTAACTTCTTATCGTGTAGGTTAGTCCGGGCTATCTGATTTCGTTACCGTATTTTCTAAGTTTGCAACTCGCCGCATGACTCTAGAATTTGCTACATTCACCGACCACGACTCATACAAGCAGATTTATTTTTCTAAAATATCGGGAACGTGCTCCTGCTCAAAAAATTTCGAATTACGTCAACAATTTTCAACGCAAATCTCTCACTAGAAAATATTGCTGATGGTTTAAAAATATATTACCTAGGTAGGTATATCTAGGATGACATTTTGATTCAGAATAAAAAGATCATTTTTCTTAAAAAGGCAGAACTTAACTTACCTATATGTCTAGGTACCCATTACATGTAGTATCCAGTCAAACTAGCGTCAGCTCAGCAGGCAGCTCAGCGTGTGAGCAAGTGTATGCTGTGTATGCACTATTAATTAGCTGCTAGCCGGTAGGTAGCTTCCACCTCATTGGGCTTAAGTACAAGGCCCATTTAAGGGTTAAAGGCTTATAAGGGTTGTCAATTGATGCGATTCATTCTCATACAACTTCTTTCATCAACCGGCAAAACTAACCGGTGGTAGATACGACTAAGTGTACCTAAATGCTAGGTAGTAGGTAGGTACGGGCACGTACGGGGTATCCGTTAACAACCGTAAAATTACGGTCGCTCTGCTATTCCCACGTCCGACAAAATATTGGAGGACATGTAATAAAATAATGTGTATCACTTTAGCGACAGATTGTGAGCCTGTCGCCTAAAATTGTAATCAGTACACAAGAAACCCACGAGAATTTATAGTTCTTTGGTAGAGGTTGGTAGGTAGGTGAGGTACCTACTGTCAACAAAAAGGCGAACAATTTCATGATGTTCGTGTAAAATTTCGTTCCATTTTGTACCATTTCCTTTCAGAATTCGATTGCTATCCGATCCGCTATCATACGCGTTACAAACCTGTTCGCAATTTCTCGCCGGCACAGATCCACACACCCTAGACATTAGGCACCCTCTGATATTAGGGTAGAAATCGGAACTCATCTGCGTACCCATAGTTCAGTCACGGGGCGCCTTTACAGATTGCTCACTCAGTACTAGCGACGATTTTGGAATGCAATCTCAGTAGAACTTAAGGTCACTAAGAAGATGGTTGGCTCGAACGTCATATTTCTTGGATTAAATTCTCAGAATAATAAATATGACGTTCTAGTACCAGATTTTGCTGTATTGATATTCTTATACCTACTTTGAGTTTTTTGGCTATTAGGCCATTCTGTGGGGAACCTATAGCAAACATTGATTCGCAAAAGGTGGGGCGGATTATGTTTTTGCATAATCTTGTAAAGGTATCAAGGACAAATAAAACCCCAAGTTTTCGACCTCGAGACTCCCAGGCTCCAGCCGCCATCTTGAATTGAAAGTTCTAAAAACAGGTTTTTTGCGAATAACTTGTTAACAATTGATTTTATGACAAAAGTATGTATGAAAAGAATAAAGAAAATATTATTTCCCAAATTTCATTCCTACATATATACTAGCTAAGTCTAACAGGTAAAAAGATATAGGCAAAAACAAACATATTTTTATTAAAAAGTTAAGTACACCGCACAAAATGGGGGTAGAAAAAAATATGCGTGAATTTCTCTTTTTTTTATATATATGTTCTCTCTCCCGCCACTGTACAGAAGATCTCACGGACGTAGATATAGACGAAATCGGGGCGGCTCTTAGACAGCTTAAGAATGGGAAGGCTCCCGGGGAAGACGGAGTGGCCTCTGAGCTACTTAAGGCCGGTGGAAAACCTGTCCTCGAGGAGCTAAAAAGGCTTTTCAACTCTGTAACAGCCAATGGGACAATCCCGAAGGCAGTGGCATTGTTTTTCAAAAAAGGAGACAAAACGCTTCTCAAAAACTATAGGCCGATCACACTTCTGAGCCACGTCTATAAGCTGTTCTCGAGAGTCGTCACGAATCGTCTGGCATCAAGATTTGACGCCTTTCAGCCACCGGAACAGGCCGGGTTTCGTAAGGGCTTCAGTACCGTGGACCACATCCATACTGTAAGGCAGGTTATACAGAAGACAGAGGAGTACAACCAACCACTGTGTATGGCTTTTGTGGACTACGAAAAAGCCTTCGATTCTATCGAAACCTGGGCTGTTTTGGAGTCCTTGCAGCGCTGTCAAGTCGACTGGCGGTATGTGGAGGTGCTGAGAAGCCTTTATCTAATGGCTACGATGTCCGTTCAAGTACAAAAACCATAATACAAGACCCATCCAACTGCTCCGTGGTGTAAGACAGGGTGACGTTATATCCCCAAAACTCTTCACCAACGCATTGGAGAATGTCTTCAAAACGCTACAGTGGGATGGACTGGGCATCAATGTCAACGGCAAAAATCTCACGCATCTCCGCTTTGCCGACGACATAGTCATAATGGCCGAATCGCTGCAGGACCTGCAAAAATGCTATCTAGTCTCAACTCTGCCTCGAGACGTGTTGGACTTGGATAAGACGAAGGTCATGTTCAATCAACACATAATCCCCGAGCCCGTCTCCGTCGAAGGTCCAGAAATATGTGTACCTTGGGCAAACTTTGAAGATGGGAAGAGACAACTTTTAGGCTGAAATCACCAGAAGAGTGCAGCTTGGCTGGGTAGCATTTGGAAAGCTGCGTCACATCCTCGAATCATCTTTGCCACAATGCCTCAAGACCAAGGTGTTCGATCAATGCGTCCTACCAGTCATGACCTACGGAGCCGAGACGTGGAACTTGACAGTAAAACTGGCCCACAGGCTACATGTCACTCAGAGAGCTATGGAGAGGTCTATGCTTGGTATCTCTATAATGGATAAAGTCCTTAATGAGGCCATCCGAAAGAAGACCAAAGTGACGGACATAGTCTGGAAGTGTAGCAAGCTGAAGTGGCAGTGGGCTGGCCACGTTTGTCGTAGAACCGACGGACGGTGGAGTAAGCGAGTTCTCAAGTGGGGGCCACGCCTCGGCAAGCGTAGCGTTGGACGCCCTCCGGCCAAATGGACCGATGACTTAAAAAAGGCGGCTGGTAGCGACTGGATGGCAAAAACGGGAGATCGTGCCTTATGGCGTTCCCTGGGGGAGGCCTACGTCCAGCAGTGGACTGCAATAGGCTGAAATAGAATAGATAGAATAGTTATGTATTATGCTGTATTTAAAAAAATATGTGACGGGTGAACATTTTCAATGTCTAGTTTCGGAGATAATGGCGTTTATGATAAACGACATGACAGTCAATAAAAAATAACGAAAAAAAAACTTTGTATATCTAGTTTTTATGGTATACTAGATTTTCTGCTACCCACATATTGTCTTAATAATTTAAATTGTTTGTAAACATTACACATTAGGCCGGCACACAACACTCACAATGTCCGACGATCGGTCCGATGGTGAATCGCGCGTTTTTATTTTAGATCTCGTTAGGGCATACAACTTTTTCAAAGAAACCAATAGTCTAGCACGCAATAATATTTTCTTTTGTTTGTACAACTATCACTCATAATTAAAACGACTTCAATCATCCGTTTCAGTCATCCGTTGACCACGGACACTGCAAAGTGTCCGAAACGTCGGGTTAATTACAATCCTAAATAAAATACAACTAAAATCCGTTGAAGTCGTTTTAATTATGAGTCTAGCACGCATAGTTTCCGATATAAACGACTTTTTAGCATGACAGCTTACACCTGTCATGTAGATCTCGTTAAGGCCTACAACTTTCCCAAAGAAACCAATAGTCTAGCACGCATAGTTTCCGATATAAATGACTTTTTAGTAAGATAGCTGACACCTGTCACGTGGATCTCGTTAAGGCCTACAACTTTCCCAAAGAAACCAATAGTCTAGCACGCATAGTTTGCGATATAAACGACTTTTTAGTATTACTGCTGACACCTGTCATGTAAAATTTTTCCAAAGAAACCAATAGTCTAGCACGCATAGTTTCCGATATAAACGACTTTTTAGTATGACTGCTGACACCTGTCATGTAGATCTCGTTAAGGCCTACAACTTTCCCAAAGAAACCAATAGTCTAGCACGCATAGTTTCCGATATAAACGACTTTTTAGTATGACAGCTGACACCTGTCATGTAGATCTCGTTAGGGCATACAACTTTTTCAAAGAAACCAATAGTCTAGCACGCAATAATATTTTCTTTTGTTTGTACAACTATCACTCATAATTAAAACGACTTCAATCATCCGTTTCAGTCATCCGTTGACACGGACACTGCAAAGTGTCCGAAACGTCGGGTTAATTACAATCCTAAATAAAATACAACTAAAATCCGTTGAAGTCGTTTTAATTATGAGTCTAGCACGCATAGTTTCCGATATAAACGACTTTTTAGCATGACAGCTTACACCTGTCATGTAGATCTCGTTAAGGCCTACAACTTTCCCAAAGAAACCAATAGTCTAGCACGCATAGTTTCCGATATAAATGACTTTTTAGTAAGATAGCTGACACCTGTCACGTGGATCTCGTTAAGGCCTACAACTTTCCCAAAGAAACCAATAGTCTAGCACGCATAGTTTGCGATATAAACGACTTTTTAGTATTACTGCTGACACCTGTCATGTAAAATTTTTCCAAAGAAACCAATAGTCTAGCACGCATAGTTTCCGATATAAACGACTTTTTAGTATGACTGCTGACACCTGTCATGTAGATCTCGTTAAGGCCTACAATTTTCCCAAAGAAACCAATAGTCTAGCATGCATAGTTTCCGATATAAACAAATTTTTAGCATGACAACTGACACCTGTCATGTAGGTCTCGTTAAGGCCTACAACTTTCCCAAAGAAACCAATAGTCTAGCACGCATAGTTTCCGATATAAACGACTTTTTAGTATGACAGCTGACACCTGTCATGTAGATCTCGTTAAGGCCTACAACTTTCCCAAAGAAACCAATAGTCTAGCATGCATAGTTTCCGATATAAATGACTTTTTAGTATGACAGCTGACACCTGTCATGTAGATCTCGTTAAGGCCTACAACTTTCCCAAAGAAACTAATAGTCTAGCACGCATAGTTTCCGATATAAACGAATTTTTAGTATAACAGCTGACACCTGTCATGTAGGTCTCGTTAAGGCCTACAACTTTCCCAAAGAAACCAATAGTCTAGCACGCATAGTTTCCGATATAAGTTCCTGTAGAAGACACTATCATCTTGCTGCTGGAGCCTCCTACCGTCCGACGCAGCAGCGCTGGAATCCTATGATACTGACACTGGCAGAATTACCCTAAACGGGTAAAAGTCCATTCTTAAAAGAAAAGGGACCATGGACTAAAAAGTTCTTAATCAGAAGCTAGGTGGTAGCTAGGCAACAGGTTGGTGACGAAAACTGGCAGGGCCTATTGTATATTTTGCCTGTCAGCATCGTTGTCAATTCTCGATAATCCGCTAAATTCAGATATATGTTGTCGACTCAAAAACAATATTTTTTTATGTTTTATTATTTAGAAAACAGAAAACAGGGGGTTACCGTTACCCCTGCAGGAGATTATTAATATAGATGAGTTTGAATGTACCTATGTATGGACGACTAGCAAAATATACTTTTAATTTGAATAACAAAAACACTAGACATAGAATGTTTTTTTTTATTTCATATTTTTTTTGTAACTGTCATGTCGTTTATGAATTAAAAAAAAAACTCGACTCATTTCAAAAATAACTCAGGTTAACCTATTTTTTTCCCCAAAAATATTGACGTTGTGCGAAATATCATAGAAACCATAAGCCAGCCAGGATATCTTTGTATAGAAAAAATGACGAAAAACAATCTGTTAATTAATTTCAAAAGTAAAAATTAACAGTTTTTATTGTAAAAAGGTGAGAAAATCGACTTATTTGAAAACTGGCGAATTTTGCCATTTGTATGATGGGAAGTCGTCCACATAAACGCCATTATCTCCGAAACCAGACATAGAAAGCAAAGTATTCACCCGTCACATTTTTTTTTAAATACACCATAATACGTAACGTATCAAAAAAATAGAAAAATTCACGCATATTTCTTTCTACTACTACTATTTTTAATAAAAATATGTTTGTTTTTACCTATATCTTTTTATCTGTTAGACTTAGCTAGTATACATGTATGAATGAAATTTAGGAAATAATATTTTCTTTATTCTTTTGATACATACTTTTGTCATAAAATCAATTGTTCACAAGTTATTCGCAAAAAACCTGTTTTTAGAACTTTCAATTCAAGATGGCGGCTGGAGCCTGGGAGCCTCGAGGTCGAAAACTTGGGGTTTTATTTGTCCTTGATACCTTTACAAGATTATGCAAAAACATAATCCGCCCCACCTTTTGTAGGCGAAATATCCCTACAGATTGTACTATATGTAACAGTGAGTCACAATCGCGAAAATCCTAAATTGTAAACTGTCTATTACTTTGTGGTTCAGTCGCTAAATTTTGGAAAGTAGGAGAATACCTATGACAGCAAGCGCGGAAAATCTTTGATATCATCATAATAGAAACTACAATCCGCAACTACAGAGCGGACTACTTTATTTTAAATTCGTGGCATAGCTTCAGGGTAGGTTAAGTATCGATAAAGGATTCCGTGAAAAATATTTAAAACAAGTTAAGTTCCATTTGTGAAAGTTTGGCGAAAATTTGCGTGGGCTGCGTCTTGTGTCTATGCCCGCGTAGGTCTGGGTTCGGTTCCCGGACGAGCCTTTTCAAAGGCTTCCGTAAGCCGACACTTCATTTGGAAAGCTTTTTATGCTACGTGTGAGGAAAGTAGGTACCTACCTGCCTGTCGGTAATGTAAGAAGGATCGCACACACGCCACACGATGACGTGGTATTTCACAGTCTTCTTCTTCTTTTCAAGTGGGGCAACGAGTCGTCAAAAATGCCTGACCAGTTTGATGCTGACACGTAATAAAATAGTAATTGCAATCACTTTATGGGGAATATTTGAAAGGAGACAGCCGCATGATGGTGCGGCGACATGCGTGCTTCTATGCTTTATGCAGTTCCATACAACTTCTTACATCAGTCAGTACCATAATAAAGATCGGCGAAACACCGTGTGGCATGTATGAAAACTACTAAGTGTCTGTAATCTAAAGAAGCACGTGAATGGAGAAAATTGCGTACACGAAATTAGATGAGAGGTAAAATTGGAAAATGAAGACTTCCTAGGTGTACGGTACGACATGGTTCAATTTCTGAAGCTGATATTGTCAATACCAAATTGTCACAAATTGGGGATACGGCGCGCGAGGCGCCTTTACCTACAGATGGCTCACTTAGTACTAACGATAATTTTTATTGACTTTTACTGGAATGAACCGGAATCCCAGAGGAACTCAAGGAGAAGTTAACTAATAACTAGGAACCCTAGCTATGTAACAAGTGTCAATCGCGAAAATCCTAAATAGCGTCGACTGAATTTTCAATTTTGTGATATTGTTATATCTTTTTTTGGCCCAGTTTGATAAGAGTGGGTATGGTTTATGGTACCCTTATTTTCCAAGCGTCGCGACAACGACGCGCGTCAACTACGCCGTCAAATTTTGACGGCGTCGATGTCGCTGCGGTCTTTTAGAAAAACCCGACCGCATCCCATACAAACTCTAAGCTTATCAGCGCTCTGTCAACGTGACGGCGTCGTGGCGCGCCGCAACGACGCCGACGCTCGGTCTTTCTGGTTCCCCATACAAACCCATACAAACCAGTCATTTGACAGCGACAACGACGCGCGTCGTTGTCGCTGTCGCTTGGTTTTTAAGCCTACCATTAATCAAGACTTCAATTTTAACGATAAGTTGGATAAGTGCATTCTGTTTAAAATTACCTATTTCTCTCTTGTTCTTTCGTGTGGGATCAAATAGTCGTTTATCTCAAGGATTAGGAGGTTTAAAAGTTCCAACACCTTTGTTCATCAGTTCATTTGCCGACTCGAAAATTGCTTTTTCAGTGATTATGTATCGATTAAAGCCCCCAATTTCATTTTCTCCGCCAAAACGCCGCCAGCTACCACACCAACAATCTTCAGAACAAGAAAATGATTTAAAGGTAACCCTAAGACACGCCACAGTGTGGCTAGGAAAAACTCATTTGAATCAGATTTGACAGGCACAAAAGCGCTCTAAATATTGTGGTTTCGGTTTATTACACATTTTTTTTACTTTAGGGTGTTGAAAAATATAATGATTTCAGGGCATGTGCAACGTTCATTTAGTACCTATGGCTAAAACTACCCAATAGGGGAAGGCTCATGTCCAGCATGCAGAGGACTGTTAGTTGTGACTGGTGATGATCATGTTATTCATTATATAAGTAGGTATACCTATGTATGTACATCACATCACATCACATCAGCCCATAGCAGTCCACTGCTGGATATAGGACCCAAGGTACGCCACACAAGGCACAGTCTCCCGTTTTCGCCATCCAGTTGCAAGTTGCAACTTGCAACCAGTCGCTCTGTTTAAGTCATCGGTCCATGGCCATGGCCGGAGGGTCAATTTTGCTTGTTCGATTCGCAGAGTGTCCTCCAAAAGTCCTTGCTCTGAGCACCGATCGAGTGTTTTTATAATAACAACAGGGAGAAGTAATTAATCAATGTCGCCGCTATAATTTCCTCCGTGCTTCGGAAGCCACGCTCAATTTGGCTTCTTACGCAAAGTAAACACTCGTCGAGGGTGAAGGAGAGGTAAATTTGTATGCCTTCCCTGTTTGGTAGCCAACAGTTCATTAAGACTGAATAGGTATTTCGCAAAACCATCTTAAATCGCAAAAATAATATGTCCGTACCTAACTTACAGCTTCGAATAATTTAAGAGATTTTTTACAGCTGAAAACGTTGATTAAATCGTTAAGACGAGATTTCGTACAGTCATCGTATACGGCACCGTCCTCTTACGTGTTCTAAGGGAAAATATTTAAGTTAGGTACCTACATGACTAGCATTTTGAAATTTTGTCATATTTTAAAAGCTTTTATTTAACTTGCAGTGTATGTAAGTAAAAATGTTTGTTCGGGGCAAATCTTGCAACTCAATTTTGAAGCAGATATCCTCAACCGATTGAGCTGAAATTTTGTAAACACGTTTAACTCAGATGACAATGCATGTTAGATTATATGTGGTTATTCTAAATCCAATATGGCGGAATATCCAAGATGGCCGACAAGTAATCTTTGACGCACTCCTACAATATGGGTGTCAAATGAAAGGGCTTGCTAAGTACAATTCAGAAAATAATATGGTGGACATCTAAAGATGGCCACCTATGATAATTTACAATATACCTAAGTGTCAAATGAAAGGCTTTGCTGAGAATTACCTATTCGAATTACAAGTTGACGTCATTCTAAATTAACTATGGTGGACTTCTTAAGATGGCAGAATAAAATTTTTATGCTTTTTTACAAAATGGATATCAAATGAAAGGAATTTTTCAGAATAAATCGAAAAATAGAGTGACGTTTACGTCACTCAAAACAAAACCAGATATGACGGACTAAAGGTTAGATGGCGTATTAAGTTTGTAATGTTTTCTTACTAAATGGGTGAAAAACATAGACAAATGAAAGATAAATACTAGTGTGAGGTAAATGACGTCGCTTTGCACAGATTTTTAGGGGTTGAATGGTTGTTGTGTTGGGGTTTTTAGTCTTCTGTTCATGGCACTATCAATGAAGAAGCAACATAAAGTTCAGCGATTGCCCCGCTTGGGTACAAGAAGCTTATCGTAGAGGACGAAACTCATACCGAGTTGTCGTAAGACAGTCATGAGACCGATGCCTCGCAGATTCGCACCAGTAGTCCGTATGGACGCAGTTTCAAAGTCAATGAAGAATGTTGTAATTTTTCCAGAGATTACTAAAAAGCAAAAAATAAATTATAAGTAAAAAACATTTTTAAAACAAGCTTTTATTTGGATGCGCTAAAAAGTATAAAATAATCTATTTACTAAAACTTTAACTTGTAACTTTTAATGGCATTAAATCTAAGTCTTCACAATTTATACGATATAAAAGCTTGTCGCGAGATTTAAGTAGGTACTCGTGTGGTGTGACTTAGCTTAAAAGTTTATTCAAGATCATTTACACTGGTTTTCTAATTTATTTATTGATTTAGACACAGGTCAAATCTCGCGACAAGCTTTTATATCGTATAAATTGTGAAGACTTAGATTTATTGCCATTAAAAGTTACAAGTTAAAGTTTTAGTAAATAGATTATTTTATACTTTTTAGCGCATCCAAATAAAAGCTTGTTTTAAAAATGTTTTTTACTTATAATTTATTTGACATCCTGTACGTACCTATTGTTTTTCTTGAAACCCCACGCTATCCTTTGACACAACACAACTGCCTCTATAATCAACCTAGGTATATAGTAAAAGGGGAAGGTAGGAAGGTACCAGGGTGGGTACTTTACTTGTTGAAAATAGCTCGTTATCAGATAAGATTAGAAAATTAAATGTAATTTGCGGTAATTTTGCCAGGTTTCAGAAGCGAAAATTTAATTTTTAATGTTCAGTGTTATTGTAAGAGATTTGCGCAAAATTTCAAGGATTTAACATTAATTTGAATAAGGATTGTGTCAAGGGAAGAATATTATAAATACATGAATTAAGGCGAGGAACACCGTCAAACCGTTTGACCTTAACTCGGTTTTGTATAAAAGTGAGGTGGAAAATCGTATTTACGTTGTTGTAGTTATTCATAATAGTTGCGCAAAAATAACGCATAAAAAATAGAGTCAATACAGGTTGATCTATTAATTACAAACTAATAATTAGGTAGGTAGTTATATCAAAGCCGAGCTGTGAACAAATACAACCACAATAGGTAGGTACGTACACATCAGCTATTTCAGTTTGGATTATCGTGAGATGTTCAGTCGAATGACTCCGCAAGGAAGTGTGAGCGTTATCGAGTTGAACAGACAAGTTGCTTGATACAACTTGGCGAATTGTTGGAAAATGTAGGTACTTACAATATTGTGAAGGTATTGATAGAACGTGAAAACCCTAGAAACTCATAGATATATAGGATGAAATTTATACAATATAATACATACAAAATTGCCGATCAGCTGATTTGTGTTACTATGGGAGATCTAAATTTCTTTTTCATATTTCGACCCATGTTCCTTGGGGAAAGTTGTTCCTTATGACCAACTGGTTATGAGTTTTCGTTATCGGTCACTAGTAAAAATTCCCCCTATATACCGGGAATAACAAAAAGGGTATAACAATCCGCAAGGAGGTCAAGTCAAGGTACCTATACTCATGAAAGTGAATAACTTTCACCATGAAACAAAAAGAAGTATTGGATTGTTTGAAATTTAAATTTTGATGAGATTGATAATTTTATGATTTTATTGTCAAAGGGCAGTTGCCATCAAATTCTGGTTCTGCTTGACGATAATGTTTAGTTACACGAAAGGAAATATTTTACGGAATTCACAACATTGTAAGAAAGCTTCGAATTCTGATTCTGATCAGGTTTGTACTCCTAATTATGAATGAGCGTACTGAACCACGTCTACGGCTCATTAAGGAAGCAAACGGAATGCTGCGAATTTAAATTTAGAGATCCCTCACCGAATCATTATATTCTAAGAAAAGTTAGAAACAACGAAATGAACTATTCTTTCAGGGCTTAATGTAAAGAAATGAAAAGCACTTAAAACTACAGAAGTTGTACGTTAATACAAAAACTTGATACCTACTTGTTTACTTTACAAAACTGCTACTTATACAGAAGACTCACTCAAGATAACTAAGAAGATGGTTGCCACGAACGAACGTCATATTTCTTGGATTAAAATTGGCTCAATACGACGTTCTTGTTCCCTGACTATGTCACAAGTGACAATCGCGAAAATCATAAATAGGGTCGAGTGAATGAACCTTTCGTAAACTCTCTATTTTTGTGCTACTACTACGAACTTGCGTTACCAGTTCCAACCCTAATAGAGTACGCGGATAACAGCAAGCTGAAATGGCTGAAATAATGACGAGATAAGGGTATACCAGAGGCTGCATCACAGACTGCTGTAGCCGGTCGGTCGATAGCGCGCGTGACGCGAATCCTGATCCGGGATCACCAGCACAGTAGATACGGGTACTTAGGGTTGCAGCTTGCAGCATAGCAAGCTGAAATGGCTGAAATAATGACGAGATAAGGGTATAGCAGAGGCTGCGTCACAGACTGCTGTAGCCGGTCGGTCGATAGGCGCGCGTGACGCGAATCCTGATCCGGGATCACCAGCACAGTAGATACGGGTACTTAGGGTTGCAACTTGCAGCTCTGTTGACTGGGACACTGCGTCGTCAAACGATCCAATGAAGCCTGTTGTAGATGCGTTTTGGCGAAGACAAAGAATCAGGGTTCAATTTAAAAGAAAAAAACATAATAATGGTATACGTAATGATGTTGGCAAATACATGTGGTCTATGGTGCGGTGTCTATCTCGACCAAGCTGCAAAAGTGGCGAAAAAAGCGGTGGTTGCTATTGATGCAGCACGTCTTTCACGGTCCAGACTCTAGCTTTCGGTTAGATTTTGGTTGAACAAGTGTCCAAACAGTTTGACCCAGTGACCAGTCCGACTGACCCTGGTTATACCAGGGCCCAAGGTCTGCAATTTTTACCCGACTATAGCAAAGCCAGGGGCGTATTTACTTTAGGGGCAAGAGGGGCACGTGCCCCGGGGCGCAAAGCCTAGGGATGCAAAGCAAAAAGAGGGTTATGATTTTGACCTGTGGGTATATGGCTATATGTATGTATGCATGTGGAATTTTTGCAGCTACTGTAACGCCAGCGACACTTAACTGTTATTCTATTGCCACTGTGATTTTGTACTAAAAACTATTAGCATAATACGAAACTACCAAAAGCATCCAACTGACATGCTATCGTCCGTCACACAACTGGAACGATTGTCATTCAGCTGATTTCGATCTCTGGGCGCATGACAACCCTCGTGTTGTGTGCTCTGTAGTGACATTGCTTGTGGATTTGGAGCGAATTTGTGCCAGTTTGTGACGAACAGACGGTCAATCAGAGGAATTCAGAGCCGATTGGCAGCCTATTGTCGTGGATGCTCTATAGAACTACGTCAAACAGGCTACTGCCCAGCTTAGTTTCTGTATTATCTTACTTAGTAAGTTAGTTGTTCAACGGGTAATTGGACGACTTGGTGTCCAACACGAATAGAGAGAGTATCGTCAATTTTATATGCATGTATTCCAATTATTTTATACGCTTAAGTAGATAGGTACTTACATTGTAACATAGTACAAAAACAGGTAGGTAGATTATGTAGAGGTACTTAAACATGAGTTTTATAGACTCTGGAGCAGTGACACGACTACGAACAAGGAAATGCTTATAAAGACTTTTTAGCAAAAAATATCACCGCCGAAAACTGAAAAGTAAAAAATAATAACTATTGTTACTATATGTACCCTACCTATGTAATATTTTTGGAAATATCTTCTACCATATTGGAACTTAGAAATTCTGAGTCGGCGTCTTAAATTTTTACAAATTAACACGCTTCATTGGCATGACGCCGACTCAAAATTACTAAGTTCCAATATGGTAGAAGATATTTCCAAAAATATTACATAGGTAGGGTACATATAGTAACAATAGTTAATATTTTTTACTTTTCAGTTTTCGGCGGTGATATTTTTTGCTAAAAAGTTTTTATTTTATAGTTTTTAGTGGTTACTTTTCAAGTTCGTTTACATTCAAGATAGCCATCTACACGACCCACCTTACTGTTTCTAAGGAGTTTCAAGCGCACATAGAAACTTCATGAAATACTTAAACGTACATGACTAATATAAGAGCAACCTCCTTTTTTGATGGACATCTTTGGCAGATGTTTGGCAGACAGTCAACAACGGGCAGACGTCAGTCGTGTATGTAAACATAAGTACGTTTTGCTTCAAACGTGTCGCAAAATATGAAGAATTTGTTAATTTCTCAAGATCCTTCTATCAGATCCTGACCTGATGACTATGGGACCACCTGGACAGTGCACCCTTTCAAACAAAAAAAGAATTTTCCAAATCGGTCCAGGCGTCTCTGAGTAATCGGTGAACATACATAAAAAATAAAAAACATAAAAGTTCGCGATGAATTGAGAACCTCCTCCGTTTTTTTTCGTCGGTTAAAAAGCTCATAAACACCTACGTGTCACACCACTCAATGCACTCGCCGACCCACTCAGAAACAATTAAGCGTCCCATTTCTTAGGCGCCGGCGCAGACAAAACCGCATAAAGAGAGGGCATTAAGTAAATCCCACTGTTCATAACTTATGCATGAATGAGTGTACTTTGTAAAGTACAGCCGGAACGAACGTGCTTTCAGAAGGACAAAAGGCTCGCGGTGGGCGTACAGCGCTCGCTGAGACGATTTTAAAACGAGGTAGAGACAAATGTATGAGAATATCTCTTGCTACTGATGGGCTCTACAAATCACACGGCTAGAAAAAATATGCGCGTATTGAGCTGAAAACCGATTTTTGTGAACAGATCATATTTTGTGGTAAGTAGGTACTACAAGATCCTTAGAATAAAACTGAAAATCTACTCGTATGCAATGGAAGTAGGTATCATGCCATATTTTCTTTTTCCTGTTAATTTCCAAGAATTAATATAAACCAACGGCTAAACTAAAGAAAGATAAGAAAGCAAAAGTTAATTAATCTATTACATTTAAATATTTAACATTACAAGTAACCACAAACCAAAATAGTATTTTTTTCTTTTAAGTACTTCTCCAGATAAAGCTGCTACGTACGAGATAATTATACTAATTGCCTACTACTACAACCACAGCGGTCCACTGCTGGACATGGGCCTTCCCCGATGGTGGGGGTGGGGGGGTGGTATTGCCTTACACACCACGCTCGGATGGCAGGCGGATTGGCAAGCGCAGTGCAAGGTGTTGAATCACAGGGAACGCTGCTGCCCATTTCTTGGATCAATCCCTTAGTCGCCTTTTACGACCCCCACGGGTAGATATGAGATGATGCTATTCTAAGCCGGCACCAAACGTCACTAATAGGCATGGTATTAAAGAAACTAATCGCCTGCCTATAGCTAATTCAGCACTGTTTCAGAAGGTCATTGCCCCCACACGTGGTAAAATCGGTGCGGTACCTACTGATAGAATAGACACGTGGCCACGTTGTTGCTATGCTCACTTACATACAGGTTACTACACTTTAAGGTTGAAGTGGTAAGATATTTTTTTACAGTGTGATTGATAGATAGGTACTTGATAGGAATAAATGACGCATGCATGAGGCATGATGCATCCCTAGATCACAAAATAGAGAGTAGGGTCAAGTAGGGATCGGTGACTCAGGCGGGTACATTGACTCGCGCTTATATTTCGTAATAGGACAGCGATATCTTTCAGGTTTCTTAACTAAATGGTAGCTTTTAACAACCAAACACATACAAACCAACAATCCGTCCACTGCAGTGCGGTTTGATTGTGAAAAAAATGTGCGATTGGTTTTGCACCTCTAAAAATGCTTTTAAAGGAACCCTACATGTATTTTTATCGGTTAACATTGAAAGATTCAGGGAAATATAATTATTATGATCGAAAGTGGTATTCATATACTAGATAATAAGCTAGATTTGCTAGCTCTTAGAGAAGTCTGGTAATATTTGTAGGCAAATTATTTCAAAATAGCGACGGCGTCTACACTGGCTCAAATTTAAGTGGTACACAGTGACTCTAACATTCAGTACTGGCTCATCTCTCTATTTTTACAAACATTAACAGACAATTGTAAAATATTTCTTATGGCAATAGTAATGATATGAAAAGAATACTTTGACAAATATAATTGATTATAATGCATAGTTTCAATAAATATTATACTAGCACGACAGGGTTGCCGAGTCCATATAAACTGTTAGAGTCACTGTGTACTACAGGGGTTGAGTCAGTGTAGACAGGTACAGGTACACAGAGACTCAAGTTTTTTTTTTCAGAAAAAAATGTCTGGTGACCTAATTGTCGTGTTATTGAAAAAAATTATAATGCAAAACGAAAGAGTAATAATCAATACATCCTAGGTCTGAATTTGAGTTCGATACTTCAAAGTTTTGTATAAAATTTTATTGATTGAAGAAATCCGAGTCACTGTTGCCTACCTGACCCTAAACAGAAGGTTCACTCGAACTAATTCAGGATATTTGCGATTGTCATTTGTTACATAGCCAGGGTTGCTACTGTCATCACATCAACCTCAAAGTATACGAATATCAAACTTTAAAATCTGATCATAAAGTCAATTTTTATCCAAGAATTATGACGTTCGTGGCAACCAAGTTCTTAGTTACCTTGACTTCCCCTGAGTTTTACATTCTGTAAATGTGTTAAATATTCGCCTTGGCAGTAAACTGAAATAACGACAACAAAACAAATATGACATGAGCATAGTGTGATGGTTATGTATGACACACACAATTCAATAAAATGAGCATTATTTAAATTAAGTTCATATTTCGCCACCCGTTAACATGACAGGATCATGGACACAATATGCCTAGGATAACGTCAGCACAACCTGTACCTACCAATACTAGGTAGTTTTTCTTTGTATTTTTATGAAAAATCCAGTAGAAGATGGTCCCTTAAATTAGTGTGATGTGCATTTGCCTTGTGATGCCGGCTCGAATGGGTGTCCTAAGAAGCAAATAAGGGATTTGAGAGATGTCGTATATTGCAATTTTAGGTGACATGCTGACTACCTGTCACTATGGTGATACACAGTCTTTTGAATGACTCTCAAACTTTTATCAGACGTGATGTAAATGGCAGTTTTTACAGCCGTTTACGCTCTGCCTAGAGATATAGGCGTGATATTATGTATGTTAAATGACTAGGTTGATGTGCTGCCGATGTATCTATTCACATTTAATGAAAATATCAATTTTATTAAATGTGAAATTTCCACTGCCTCCATATCCGTGGTATCGAGTGCTCTGATTTTAATTAATATGCCAGCCTACAGCTCATTGATATTCAAATTGAAATGCGCGAGCCGAATTTGATTAAGTATAATTTCCAGCTGTATATTATTAAAATGGACCAGGAATTGAACATCATGCCGTGTGGTGCCGGCAGAGTAGAATAGCACCAACCCCTCTCTTCCTATGGGGGTCGTAAGAGGCAAACAGCCAGGACCAACCGTATGGTGGCGGTAAATCCACCACAAAAGCATTCCCAAGGAGGGTTGACGTCTGGTAGGCGGGCGGTCGTAAAATTTGGCCAAATCCTTTTGCAACACGATTTTGTGTTCAACAAAACGTGTTGCGCCGACCCCAAGTAACTGGGATAAGGGCAGGATGATGTTAGCTTGAAATTAAAATATAGGGAAATAGGTATACATTTGATCTGTTTTGATTAAGCAGTACCTATTCTTAGGCGTTTTACACACTTAACGTCCTTTTCTGCGGAGCGTTGACAGATGCGCCTGTCAAACCGTTTGACAAAAACCAAACCGTTTGACAGACGCATCCGTCAACGCACCGTTGCGCATGCGTCGTCGCAATTATAAAGGATTAAAGGTGAAAATTCGCATTTTCCTAACGCTGCGATAGCGCAGCGCAACATGAGAATTTGCTTCGATTTTTAGGAATTCGTCGCCACTTCTTCATCTTCTTTTCGTGTGGGACACCGAGTCGTTCAACGACGCCACTGTAGACATGTAATATGTATTCTAAATTGAAATTAAAAGTCTGACTTTAATAACGGCTTAAGCTTAAAAGATAACCCGTTATGGATAAGGTTTAAACTAATCTTAATGCTTATTAAATTTAAGTGCGATGTTAACGATAATTATCTTACGCTATCATAGCCGCTATTTAATTTAACTTTTGTTAGTTTAGGCTCAGTTCTTGACACAACTTATGTAAATATCCGAGATAAAGAAGTTCTTAACTCTTTTCAACGTGAATCCTGCTTTTTTTACAAATATACTGCTTCTATAGTTGTGCCCCTTTTAGTAAGTAAGTACCTACCTAATAGAGAAATGAAATATTGAAGAACAGAGTTTTTTCGCAAGTTCCAACTACGTTACTAGTATCACCACAACAAAGATACTTTTATAAAAGTTTCCTTACGAAAAGAGCTTCTAAGTTCCAAGCATGGAACTAGCAATGTACTTGCAAGTACAAAACAAATATTCGCGTAACAACTGCGTTTGTTCGGTTAGCAGGGAGTTGGGACCGATCGTAAATCCGTAATAAGGCGGTATAACGAGCCCTATTGTTGGACTGCACAACTGTAGCAGACTGTGTCCACTGTGCTACGATGTTGCTACGACAAACCTACGTATCGTGCTGAGTAGAGTAGTAACAACTAGGTTGGTTTGGCGTGTAGTAACAGGCGTAACTAGCCCTATTGTTGGACTGCACAATTATAGCAGACTGTATCCACTATGCTACGACGTTGCTACGACAAACGTACGTATCGGACTGTGTAGAGTAGTAACAACTAGCTTGGTTTAGCGTGTAGTAACAGGCTTAACGAGCCCTATTGTTGGATTGCACAACTGTAGCAGACTGTGTCCACTGTGCTACGATGTTGCTACGACAAACTTACGTATCGTACTGAGTAGAGTAGTAACAACTAGGTTGGTTTGGCGTGTAGTAACAGGCGTAACTAGCCCTATTGTTGTACTGCACAACTGTAGCAGACTGTGTCCACTGTGCCACGATAATGCTACGACAAATGGAAGAATCGGACTGGTAGTAAATCCGTAATAAGGCGGCGTAACGAGCCCTATTGTCGGACTACACAACTCTAGCAGACTGTGTCCACAGTGCTACAATGCTGCTACGACAAATATTTGCCGTTTGTTTTTATTTTCGCACACTTTATCTTTCGTTTCTTAACTTTACCTGCTTCGCAAAACTGACTGGTCAAGACTAGATCCAATGGCAATCTCATCCATATATTTATTCCTATAAACGATTTAGTCATAAGCAATGGAAACGCATCCCAAAATCAGTTGTAGCTGGTCAGCAAGCATTAGCGCGTGCTCCTTGCTCGGCACGTTGCGTTGGTTACGCCCGCACCGCCCGGCCGGGTCACCAGTTCCATTCCCGGCTAGGGGAACAATTTTAAAAAGTGTGATTTCTGAAATCGTGCACGGAAGTTTGCAACGATTTGTCTTGTACCAGACGTATCACATTTTTATGTAGGCTGAATGGATTTGAGTGGTAGAACGTGTGATACAAGCACAAGTCCTAATCAAGCGTGGTACAGAATATGTACCAGTGATTTGGACCTTACTACCCTCAACTTAAAGTAGACTTTCGCATGCGATAATTCAAAAATAGAGCCACAGGAGTCGAACACCTGCGTTATTAGTTTAGGACTCATGGAATTCAAGTATTCGTGCGCCAAAACAATGGTAAATCCAGGAATGCTGTAAGGATGAGGAAGTGGCTGGATTCTTGGATTTTGTATAAGACGCCAGAATAGATTGTTACAGTGTTTGGTTTATTCCTGAAAGGGAATGGAACTTATAAAGTTTATGGGTGGTGTATTTAAGAGGTGGGTATAATACAAATGGTGTAAAATTATTGGTGTTTTGACTCATTTTCATGTTCTTAGACAGTCCCTTTGCGTTAGATTTAATGTAAAAAGTTAGACACTGGCTTATTCCAGCCTTAGAATATTTTTCTGACGAATGCCCATTTGTGGTCTATGTTTTTTCATTGCCTCAAGATGATACCAATATTAAAATTATTTTTACATTTAATCTTTGCTGTTTTGCTGTATGTAAGTATTTATAGAACGGGGAATTTAATTTTATATATTACCAAATCTTGTATTGATTAGTTATGTTATGAAACTAGGAAATCAACCAAACACGCGCTAGAAAGCACAAGGAGTTTTATTATCTAAGCAACTCATATAATCAGCGTAATCAGCCCACAGACCTAGTAATGTATTGTACCTATTTGACCAGATTCTTTTTGGTTACAAAATGACACAAAAATGATATGAATTATTTGTCTGTTTGTAGTTGACGTTTGACGGTTTGTTTTTTGAATCGCATTCCTTGTCATAGGTCATAATTCATAAATCATAAAATAATTTTTCAATCCGCATATTTATTTTAATTGACCAATTTTTGACGAAAATAATACAAATGTGGCCGTTATGGCCTTGCCAAACACGTTTGTTTAGAGTCGCATACAAGAAGTAAACACTACTCTTCCAATGGTCAACCTATTGGCGTCATGGATACAAACCTTCAAATCAGGTAATTACCTATGTGAGATCAGCGACGGCTATGAAAGGGATGAAATCAGAGAATGGGCGGCAACATTCTCCGTAAATACCTACGCTAAGCTTGCCAATCCGCCTGCCAAGCGTGGTGTGGTGAGTATGGAAAGTAACCTTCCCCGATTCTGGGAAGCCCTGGCCCAGCAGTGGATTGTTGTGTTTACTGATGGAAATCTACGGAGGCACAATTGATTCTGGATATTTATACCAATCTATTATTATACGTATGGATCTAAGTAAATATTACTAGCAATCATGTGCTGCCAGGCATGCCGCATAAACAAGGCACCCGCATGGTTTATAATGTTAAAAAGAGATAATATTTGTTTTATTTACGCATTTTAGGTCTCAAAGATGGAACGTGTAATAAGCGCAGCTTTTTATAATAGTGCTGCAAGCTGCAACAAGGAAAACGATACGACAACCCTTATACTGCTATGAGGCTATGACATGGTTGTGTGACGACCGCCGTCTGAGCCCGAAACCTTTACGGCCGCAGACAGTTGCACTACCACTGCATCATATTAATCAACCAACAAGTGGCAATATAATAAAACTACTTTTTTGCATTATTTATTGTATTTTACTTGCTATGCTATCTACCCAGCAGTTAGGAGGTAAATAGTAATGAAATAAGAGCCCTTTCACACAAGAGATTTGCTCCGGCGATTTTTCGGTGGAGAGCGATCGCGCCGAGGACGCGACGGTTCACGGGCCACGGCGACTATAGTCCGACAACTTCGTGCGCGACCTTCCTGCCGATACAGACGGTAGAGGGGCGAGGAAGCACGTCATTTTAATATGACGTGCGGCGCGGATGCGCGCCTCACCCTTCCCCGCTACACCTCCCGCTACCCGCTGACATCTCCCTCCCCAACGTCTGTCACCCCTAAGGAAGGTCGCGCACGAACTTGTCGGACTATAGCGGGTGAATAAAGTAGGATGGTTGGTATTTAATTCACAAAATGGACTCTTATGAGAAGCACGCGGTGATAAAGTGGCGATCGAAAAATCGCGATGATAACGTGCATGCTGCGATGCGAGCTGTCTGTCGCCTGCTCGTTGCGATCACAGTCCGTCGAGTAATAGCCGGAAAAAATCGCTTGTGTGAAAGGGCTAGTGTTCGTCACTTTGGCTCAGAAGGAAATTCTGCAAGTGCCGTGTTTTGGTATTACCTATATGCTTACAGTGTTTCCAGTATACAGTAGGATTCCCCGCTATTTAAGGAAATCTAAAATGCACGTGTTAAAATAATGAGATCAATCTGTTTTTAGGTTATGTATTATTTTTATAAATAACTTTGAATACCGGGTTTTTATAGAAAAGAAAAACTGGAGGTAAATAAGTGGTTATTTAATATCAATTTAGAACTACTTAAGCTTTGAGGCATTTTAGACGGAAGTCCTTTGCCCTATGGGCAATATTCTTATCTTGATGTTAAATCCTTCTCATATCAGTGTTAATTAATTCTTACATAATTTTAACAACAAGGAAAGAATTAGAAGTTTGGAAAATAACAAAACCTTGCAGCCTTCGTTCAGAGTTTTGAACCCAATCAAATAAACAGACAGAAACATAATAATTACGTATCTCCAGAGTTTACATTACGACAAATTTAATTACAGTTTTGTAGCCATCGAATGTTCCCCACGCCTCTCGGCATCATGCTGCGATGCGAACGGTGGTACGGTCGCGGGTTTGGGGTTAGTGTACAATTTTTTAAATTAACTTATATGTAAAAATATGTCAAAAATTAACTTATATGTATGAACAACAGAACAAGTGGCCATAATAGAGCAATAAAATTAAACTAAACTACAAAGTAATAAAATAGTTTCCCTAGAAAGAAATCGTTCAGCACGACTCCAAGAGACATGGTGATGGTACCTACCCAGTAAGCTGGCAGCGTTTTCCCTTTGAATGGCCAAGCTAAGCTGTTGGCCGAGATCGCCAGTGATCTCATCTGCTAATCATTATATATAATAAAACTAAGTTGATATAATGTACGTGCCGATAAAACTTAAAAAGGATTCCCGGTACGATAAAGGGACTTATATAGTGCAATAGCCCTTTATCCCCCCTCGAACAAGAAAGTTCCCATTTTAAATTAAAGGGCGAATTTTTAAAGATAAAAGGGCTTTTCTTTCCATCCCCTCAACAGTGGCGCCATCTGTTGTCGAGTAGTTGAACTCCATTCAGAACAACGATTATTTGAGTTGCGTTTCTAAATGCAATGTATTTCAAACTTTTGTTATTAGACAGATAAATACCGCGAGTGAAGCCGCGGGCGGAAAGCTAGTTTTAACATAATACCTAGTGGTAGATAATACCAGAATAAAAATGTTTTTGGAGCAGAAAACCAGTCTTACCGACCGTACACCTAATGTAAATTTGTTTAAGCGGAGAAGAGGCTCATAATTTAGTTTTAACTCGATGAACCGGGTTCCTAACTCAATTCTGTTGCGAATTACAAAAGGATGACTATTGTATAGAGCCAGTCGCTTGTAAATGTTATTATGATGTACCAAGAGCTAGTGTAGAAAGTAGTCCATAAAAGTAATGATCAAAAGACAAAACAAATATAATACTTTAGATCAATGTTGATTTTTCACTGGTAAAACTGTGGCTGTTTTTAAAGAACCGTAATTTGTGTTGTAATTAAAAACTACATTTTTTCACCTTCCATTTTACAAAATGTAATGTCTCGGTCACCTAACATCTTATTTGGAAGTTTAATGGGAGAGCCCGGACCCATTTCTTATTTCTCATACCTATTTCGACTTTTGTAACTTGGAAATAGTTTGTTCATTGTATGTGGGTCGGCATTTTCGTTAATAATCCTTCAGAAATTTGCTATTTTTTTACACCTATACGCCTAATTCCTAAAATGATATCCCTTTAAAAGACTAACTTAACAGTCGTCTCTTACTCCACATTACTGTGATTCGATATCAATTTGTAATAATTGCGATGTACAAGTAATGCACCCGGTGCACGCACTGCATTGTTACCCCTTCGGATTCCGCTATTGTCCTCGAGTGTATTATTATAATTGCAGTTATATAAGTATACTTACTGTTTGATTAGATTGTTTTTACAGACCAAACTACGGGGGTTTTCTTGATGATTTTATTTTCACCTGTTTTTTTTCTTGGTATTTTTATTCCTTTATCCCTAAGCCCAACACAGCAGCCGTCTCTTACTCCACATTAGTATCTTTACTGTGATTCGATATCAATTTGTAATAATTGCAAGTAATGCATGTATGCAAATGTACAAGTAATGCACCCGCTGCACGCACTGCATTGTCACCCCTGCGGAATCCGCTATTGTCCTCGAGTGTATTATTATAATTGCAATTATATAGCCGTGTGATTGTGATGCCGGCTTAGAATAGCATCATCCCAATTCTACCCGTGGGTGCCGTAAAAAGCGACTAAGGGATAATCATCCAGGGAATGGGCAGCAGCGTTCCTTGTAAAGGCAACATCTTGAACTGCGCTCGCCAATCCGCCTGCCAAGCGTGGTAAGTATGGCAATACCCCCCGTTAGGGAGAGGCCCATGTCCAACAGTGGACTATTGTGGCTGTAAATGTAAAGGTATATAAGTATACAGGGTGCAATGGAAATGCATTTCGTGTCATACTGTTTGATTAGATTGGTTTTGCAGATTATTTTATTACATTAGAGACTTATTTTTACCTAATTGTATTGGTGTTGTTGTCCCTTTATCCCTAAGCACAACACAGCAGTAGTCTCTTACTCTACAATAGTATCTTTACGATATCAATTTGTAATAATTGCGATGTACAAGTAATGCCCCGGGTGCACGCACTGTATTGTCACCCCCACGGATTCCGCTATTGTCCTCGAGTGTATTATTATAATTGTCGTTATACTTATTCAGGGTGTATTGGAAATGCATTTCGTGTCGTACTGTTTGATTAGATTGTTTTTGCAGACCAAACTACATATGGGATTTTTTGATTATTGTATTTAACCTGATTTTTTTCTTGGTATTGTTGTTCCTTTATCCCTAAGCACAACACAGCAGTAGTCTCTTACTCTACAATAGTATCTTTACTGTGATTCGATATCAATTTGTAATAATTGCGATGTGCAAGTAATGCACCCGGTGCACGCACTGCATTGTCACCCCCACGGATTCCGCTATTGTCCTCGAGTGTATTATTATAATTGCACGCATGCAGGGTGTATTGGAAATGCATTTCATGTCGTACTGTTTGATTAGATTGGGTTTGCAGTAAAATTGAAATTTACGAGATTCTGCAAATGAGTCGGCCAGTCGTTCTACTACCCCATCATGTTCATTGTTGAAATGGCATCACAAATACTTAATTGTGTACTTATATAAAATTCGTAGAGGTAACAGAAAAAGTCCTTACCATACCTGTGGTAGCCTGTGGCGACGTATTCTAGGTTATTTGAAAAGGGCAGATTCTCGCACCTTTAGTTATGTTACCTATGTCAAATAAGTTACACCCTATGATTATTGTTAAGAACCCTCAATCACAAGAGACATCCTCTAGAATCTCTTTTGTCCCTCACTGGACATAAATTGCAACGACGCGCCACTAAATTATAACAATAATGAATTCCGTATTTTATTGTTAAGCGACCTCGTAAAGGGCTGGAATTTTTAGTGCTGGGCAAATTTATAGCTCCTTTTCTACGATGATGCTCTTTTTGATGCTAAATGTAAATCAAGCGTGGATTTTCTTTTATCTTTCACGAAGGCAGTTCCCACATTCGACGTCTATTTGCGATTCCTTAACGCATGCGTCTGTCGGATGCAAGTAAACGAATTCACCATACTAAAAACGGATGATAACGCTTGCGTGCTTTACAGACGTATCGAACAAAGCAAATTTATGCGTAGCTCATGCGTCAGAGTCCGTGTTTAGTGTGGCGCATTTTTGAGAAAATTCGATATGTCCTTGCATTCGTTCATCATCATTGGCCATACACGTCTGCGTCAGACGATTTATTCAGTATCTCAGGTAAGACTTTTCATTGCTATGGATGCACCTAAAAAAGCGCAACAACGGATTTCAAGTGCGATTCCCACCGAAGTAGATATTGGTAGGATCGGGAATTCCTTGGAAAGCGTCCAGTCGCTGGCTGGTAGCCAAATCGGTAATGATTTAACAAATGCTCGCAGCTACGAACAGGACTTGCCAAATTTCAATTAGTCACAAAATGGATTTTGTATCACACATGCTCTCGATACGGATTCGAAAGTAGGGTGGCCATCTTTTCCCACCTCAGCGGCCACGTTACGTTACGATTACTATTATTTAGCATAGTCTTTATTAGATTAACATAGTCTGATTTTTATGACAGCTGCAAAAGAAAAAAATAGAGGTTTAATACCTATGTAGGAGGTTATGTATTAGTAAAATCTGTTCCTATCCATGTAGTCGAATAAAAAATATTAATTGGTTTGATTTGAAAAGTAAGTTAATACTTCTAGTTCAAAATACCCATGCGCTCTATTTATCTCAAAGATTGTAACAGTTGCCTTATCTCACAATGCCCAAAACAGCTGGCCACCCCGACCTGTCAGAATCAATAGCCGCCAAGCTAAACTAGTTAATCCGCGCGACGCGACTCGCTTTGTTACAGTAGAAACAAAGCGCGACACCTCGTCATCCATGTTCTCTATCTAAAACTTAATATTGTACTTATTTTCTCATAGATTGGGACAGTTGCCTTATCTCACAATCACTAAAACAGCTGGTCACCCCGACCTGTCAGAATCAATAGCCGCCAAGCTAAACTAGTTAATCCGCGCGACGCGACTCGCTTTGTTAGTACCATAGTTCAGCTCGACACCTCGCCATATGGCGTCTTACACCATGCGAGTATTATTTAATCTGTGCCATGGTTCGACTTCAATCGAGCCGACACAAGCCCCTGATTGGAGGGAAGTTTGGAATCATTGCAGTTTTATTTGGACGATGTTTCGACAGGATTTGCTAGTAGTTGTTGTAGTTGTATTGGTGGGTTTATACTATTGGAGATTGTTTTAAAACAAGCGTATATGCAGTACCAAATAACTGGACTGGATAAGGCTAAACAAGGATTGCGCTCAGTAGCGGGAAATTTAAGTGCCCCGAGTGCGCTAGCCAATACTTACTTTGTGCCCGAGTTCAATTTAGCATTGGTCTATAGGCTGCTAATGATGATCTCTCCCTACCACTTTCTATCTTCGTGTGGGACACCGAATCGTCCAACTATCCGATGAACTTTGGCCCGAGTTTTCAATGATGATGATCTGAGCTTCTTATAAAGGCCAGTACCTATCTAAGTTTGTCAGCCATACCCTGAACACTGAATTTGATAGGACCTTTATAATTTTTGAAAAGTTTATCGTGACCTTTTATTCAAACTTTTATTGAAAAGCACAGCTGATAGAATATTATTTTGAATAACTATAATTCAGCAACAAAGTGTAACAAAACCCACACATGGGCCGTGTCATGGGACCCCACATCAATGCCATACAAATCTATTTAATCTCACAAATTTCACGGCCCAATGGTACCGACAGCTAAGATTTGCCATGACACAATGGGGATTAGTACAATTCGATGACGTGTGATTTCATGGTCCTTTATGTCGTCTGTCGCACCATGGTCGCTGTAGTCACTATACAGGGTGGTAATTTAAAGAGCTTATGAGGTGGTCCGTGTAGATCCAGTATCGATAAAAGAAGCCGTATAAGTACATTTTAAAATCATGGGGCTTGATTTATTATTTTCTGTGTACATATATTTTAATCTTTGTGAAAATATTATTTCATCATTCTTGTAGTGTAGACCAGCAACCATACACACACACACACACACACACACACACTTTGTTCTAATTACTGATGTGCCGTTCCCGGAAACATTCCCCAGCGTGGAAATATTCCCAGTAACGTTCCCGGGCACATTCCCAAAAGTGGAAATATATGGGAAAGTTATTTAAGAATCGTGTTAATCAAAACTATATTTTTTGAAATTGATCACATTTCTGTATGAATCATATTTACTATTTAAACACAGCAAATGATCAACGCGATTCTTAAATTCCCAATGTTACTGGAAAAATACCGGGAACATTTCCCGGAAACTTTCCCAAGAATATTCCTGGGAAAGATTTTTTTTATTTCTTTGGTTTTCATGTTTTTTGTGGGTGACTACCTGAGTGCTGAATAGAAAATGAAAGAATAAATTTAATAAAACACAATAGAGATGAAATTATTTTAGTATAAAAAATCACAGTAAAACAGCACAACTCACTAATCACAGTAATCTGAACAGGATGAAGTTAAGACTGCTGATGTAGACGCATTTGGAGTTGTTTGTGAGTGAGTTATACTATTTCAGAGGACTCTTCAACCATGTCAGAAGATTCTGTAACCATGTCAGAGGCCTCTGCAACCACGTCAGAGGCATCTGCAACCAGGTAAGAGGATTCTGCAATCATGTCAGAGGTCTTTGCAAGCATATCAGTGTAACCATAAGAGAGGCTTCTACACTGCAATCATATCAGAGGAGTCTGCAACCATGTCAGAGGACTCTACAACAATTTCAGAGGACTCAGCAACCATGTCAGAGGCTTCTGCAACTATATCAGAGGACTCTCTGCAACTATGTCAGAGGTGTTTTCAATCATGTCGGAGAACTCTGAAAGCATGTCAGAGGTCATTGCAACTATGTCAGAGGCCTCTGCAACCATATCACAGGACTCTGTAACCATGTCCCCTCACAGTACCGGTACCGTTTTAGTACCCGGTCAATCGATTTACAATATTTAATTGAGCCAGCCAACACTAGGCGCGCAGAATGAGCCGCCCTAAGGCGTGACGTCACAGCATGAGCGCGCGTAATCTCAGAAATTTAAAATAGGGCTAAAACTTCTCGTTAACATAAAATACTTTCCAATGCAATAGTAGTTTATGCAACTGTCTTATTATAACAGAAAGCTTTAGGACGCGAGTGCTAATAATAGTTCGATACGAGCATTCTAAAGCCTAATTATATGCACATGCATACACTATTTTATCTACAATCTACAAAACAAAACTATGAAATATAATTAAAACCTCTGCACTGCACTATGGCGATTGTAAGCCTATCAACTGAACCACCAACTGCACGACTTTTGTACCCAAGTAACTTTTCGCCAAGCCTTTTGCCTTGTAGCCCGTGAAAAATAATGTTTTGTACACATACATAAATACCCACATTACCATACATACAAGCATACATATATACATACCTACTCTCGAAAAACACTCTCGAGGCAGTCGGGCAAAAATCACTATTATCATATAACTAATGTTCCCGACTAAGGGAATATTCCCGGGTACATTGGAAACTTACTGGGAATATACCCATGGAGAAAATACTGGGAACGGGAATATTTCCAACGGCACATCACTAGTTCTAATCAGTCTGACTGAAATACATCCATTTAAAAAAATATCAAGCATGTCAAGCTACTGTTATCTGTTGTGAAATTAAGAATTTTGTTATTTTACGTTACCTAATCTATCTACTCTTATCCTTACCTATGTTAAGCCCGCAATTAAATACCACCCTGTATAGAAAAGTAAGGATTATTCCTTTTGCTCCTATGCGTCAGTTTAAGGTTACAAAGTACAATATTAATATAAAAGGTGTTTATTTAATAGGTGTGTATTATTACCTCCATTGTTAAACTTTCATTGATTCGTTCGGCTCCTGGTTTATTGTTATTTATTATTTCCCATCGATATTTCGATATGCATTATTATTTTGTGAACGTTAATGAGAATTTTGGTATTCATGAGTGTTCAGTTGGTTTTAATAACGCATTGAAACCCATAATTTATGCATCCATGGATCGTTGGATTGATGGTGAAAAGCTTGACATTGAAAATCAGTAATTTCTGTTGTTGTAATAAAACAAAAGTATTATTATTATATTTATTTTAGACCTTCAAATCTGTCACAACAACTTGTAACTAAGGTGACGTTAACGGCACACTACGACGCCGCCACGCCCGTTCTTTATTCTGACTTGCAAGATACGTATAGTTTGTTGTTTTTATGGATTTGACAAAATACTTGTAGAGTTAAGAGATGAGTTAAAGTCACCTCTAAGTACTAGTTGTTGTTGAATGTTTTACCCAGGTTTTACCCCTGCGGATCACTTTTCTTTTTCAAAATTAAATATCATCTCTATTTTTGTACAATAAGGTCAACTTCACAAGAAACAAGTCTGAAAGGTTCACGCCAAGACAAGTGACAGTCTGGGGGGTTTAAATTTGTCTATTGTGGTGTAAATCTGCTGTGGGGTCGACTGATAAAGAAAGTGTTGGGGAATTCAAAATTGAATTACGCCTCGGGAACGAATTTGGTTTAGAATTTTCAGGAAATGTCAACATTTATCGAGCTAAATCAATCAACCGATCGACTCTTTGTTTTATACTGGCTATCGAACGCACCGCACGATTTTGCGTTTTTTTGTCGGTCCGGTTTTGGTTTTATTGACAGGAGTTGTATGGAATGACACGGTAAACACCACACCGCAAATCATGATACAAGACACCCATAGAGAAATTACGTTAGTCCGTATGATGACGTTAAGGGTCTGTAAGGACGCCGTATCGCTGCAAGAAAATACTGTCGCCGATGATGGTCACCGACAATATTTTCTTGCTACATGTCAAAAGCCGCAACATCGCGCAACACGTGTGTGATCCTTTTAAAACTACCGAGAAAGTCTTGGAATTCATTTTCAGCAGTCACAAACAAATGTATCCTCTATGAAGCTGTCATCAAATCAAAAATAAAACATCCACAGAACCGCCAGTTATATCTTTAAATAAGTGTTTAGTGGCACTAGTCAGTTCTCGAGTGCGAATCACTAACACTATTTACACATTCGCTAATTTTACTGCGCGATTTGTCTTTTGCCGCGTGACGAGTTTATTTGAAACGCAGGGGCGGAGTTAGGGCGGGGCGCTACAGAGGAGATACCTACTGCTGAAAACATCTGAAAAACAAACGACAGTCGTCAAAATAAATTATTATACACAGTCAAAGGAGGAATAGGTATGCCCAGTATTTACATGACAACGGCGAAGCAAAAAGGAGTGTTATTTTGTTTTGACTTTATTTTAGGATAGGTACTGAAAGGAGTCAAACATTGTACTGATTCTTCAAGTTTCTTTAGTATTCAGTAGCTCTTCTCATTACATACATACCTATGAATAATTCTAACTCATAATTTGTATATTATAGGTATTACTTAGTTATTGTTGAGAAGCGAGGTTTAATGTAGGCATCTTGTAACAGATTGTAGTACCAGCAAAAAATAATAATTCGTAAACGTATTAAGATAAAAGATACAATAAGACCAAAACAATTTGTGGAAGTACATTTTTTTTTATAAGGATGACTTTCCTCTCAAAAATTCCGAGTTAACTTAAAATCCCACGCTGCGCCTACAAGTAAGTTAAATAATTCAATTCTGCGACCGACATTGCGCCAAATAAATCCAACTTAAGGCTATCTCTCACTGACAGGGTTGCCTCTTTCCTAATTTTGGAATTTATCTGACCCAGCAAAGACACGGGTACTGTGAACCCCAGTGAAGTTGAAAAAGGTAGAGATGGAATACCTACCTACAGTAAAGTCAGAAAAAACAGTAGGTACTCTAACGCAGCTTTACAAACGTCAAGTCATACATACATACATCATCTTCCTGCCCTTATTTCAATTACTTGGGGTCGGCGCAACACGTTTTGTTGAATACAAAATCGTGTTGCAAAGGATTTGGCTTAATTTTACGACCGGCCGCCTACCTGACGCCAACCCTCCTTCCTCCATACATACATATCACGCCAATATCCATTGCGGGGTAGACAGAGTTTAAAAGGCAACGTTAGGTATGTTGAAGGTTGGTTATGCATTGTTCCCAATGCCAAGTAATTTGTTAAGAAACATTACTGATGTAAATTTTAAGGCAGACATAAGAATTTTTCTCAGCATGTTCTATTTCTTTCGCGTTTTATTCTAATATCTAACACGGAGCCCTAAACTCAAATAAATCACGTTTATTGCGCACCCGCTCGCGAAATTCACACAATCCCGTGGACTTTCCCAAATTTTATTAACTTTAATTGCGGAAACGGAAGCTGAAAGGAAATCTAATGTGGAAAAGGTTAAAAAAACGACATTAACGAAAGTTGGACTCATTAATTAACGGTTGACTAGCTTAATGGGTGGGCCGGAGGATAAATTTGCGTTTAATGTACCTATTTGATGTTTATTCTGTGGGTGAATTTTATGTTATTACCAATTTAACGAGTTTAAAATTTGTGGTGTCATAGACTGTTACGATGAGAAACGTTATTTTTATAGTGTACGCAATTAACAGAGTAGTTATAGACATCTGTGCTAACAGCATATTTTTATGCAAAAGTAGGCTTAGTACTTCTTCCAAAAGGTTGAGCTGAGAGCCTGAGAAGTTGGTCAAATTGTACTTATTATGTGTATTTATACAAGAAAAATAATAACGGCCGTATATTTGGATAAACGAGGAGAAACAATTTGAGCCAAATTTCTTCTATTGCGTCATAGATAACGCTGAGTAAAATAAAATTCAGAGAACAATAACAATAAAAACTCCAACCACGTTTTCACTAAACAACCCATCCCGTTAAAAAGAGCTTAGATATTACTATTCTAAACATGGTAAGTACTGTGGTAGACTCGATGATATAATATTACGGAACCCTATAAATTATTAGGGGCCGTAAAAAGCTTCTGCAGGTCGCTCTGCGTCTTATATATTGCTAGTAATATGTCAGCAAATTTGCCTACCGGACCCATCTTACTTATATTGGAGAGTTGATCTACGTTGCTCTTTAAAAGCGTTTACTTATATAATTCTTCTTATATCTGTAGTTAGACCAAACTGTAAAATTTTTGGACGGTCATCTAATGTGGTTAGCTTTTGGCGCAAATCGTTTTTAGTAGGTGCAACGTGTGGCAACGTATTGGAAAAATAAAATTTAATTCGTCTCGACTCGGAAAGAAGAAGTAGAAGTAGGTGCCCAATTTTTATTGAAAGTTGCAATCCTACTAACATAAGCAGTTGGCTCCAGAGTCAGCAAGCAAGCAACTTGAAGGGTAATATTGAAGAGAGATAACTAGTTTACTATGTCATTACTGTGAAACGCGGCTCTTTGAGGTTTGATATTTTCTGTACTGCTGTAGAAAACCCATTTGCACTGAAAGTTTTAGATCTCAGTGGCAAAAAATCTTTCAGAGTGTAGGTTACGGTGTCGGGCCCTCCGGATCCATCCATCTCGTTCGGCCCTCTGCTTTGCATACGTATTGCATTGCTCAATGCTCACCCACCGCCATTTCACTTCGCAAATATCCCCTCGCTTCACTCACACGACCCGTAAAGATGGAACATAGCTAGAACTTAAATAATATGCTTGGTATTAAGTCACAAATTAGGATAACGGCACGCGGGGTGCCTATACAGATGGCTCACTCAGTTCTTTGCCAGATTTTGCTGTTCTGATAATTTTATACTGATGAGATTTTTGACAGTAACAAGTACCAATCGCGAAAATCCAAAATAAGGCCGAGTGAACCTTCTGTAAACGCTATATTATGATTAAGTTGTGTGATGATAATACATAATAAAAAGTAATGAATTAGGTAAGTACCTAGGTACGATTGCGTGATGCAAAAAATAATAATTTGAACGTATGAAAAATAGAAAGTCGTTTTTGCAGACAGACTACTGAATAATTAAAAGTGATATTTTACAAAATGAATGGGTAGACGGAAAATTTTATAAAGCACACAGGAAAAAACCTAGGCTTACTAATAAAACGGCCATATTTCAAAAGGAACAGCACTAAGAATGTCAGCCATTTTGGACAGTGCGTTAAACTGCAGTATTTCAGGGCGCTTTTCGCCTGAGTCCGGCCCATTACTCGCATGATTTAGACGGCGGACGTGAGGAACGCGCATTGCAAAAAATTTTAGTCGGTTGTCAAAAAGCACCGCATGATTTTTCGGTATTTTGCTGGAACAAGTTTTTTGACAAAAGTAATTTACGAAATCCTAGACAAAATTTGGATATCATAGCAAACGCATCACATAGTGGCTGTCTCTTGTATGGTAATTGTCACAAACCGCAATGTCGTACGGTGCAATTCACTTTAGAATAACTACCATGTTTTTCAGGGTGTTTGTCGCCTGAGTCCGGCTCATTCATCGCATGATTTACAGGGCAGGCGTGAGGCACGCGCGTAAAGCGCATTGCTACGTTTGTGTTTAGGAGACCATGTTTTTTGCTTTATTGCAAGTGTTTGTCTTAGAATTTTTATGGCAGTAAATAATTCTTGGCACTCTACTTTCTCGGTTTGAGCAGATGTTGTTTTTTACTTAAATAAAAATAATTTAAGACTCGGTCTGCCTTAAGTTATATCGCTTCACCAACAAGCTACTGGAATCCTAACCATAGTGTCGAAATCATTGTGATCTGTCTCGTGGTAACGCTATTTTATTTCTCAAAATTCCAACTCGCTGTAATTTTCAGCAACCATCGATTTTCTCTTTTCTCATCGTATCATTGCACCCCTATTCCCATTATTTATGCCGTTCATCTTTCTTTTATTTTCCCCTCAAATCTGGGGGTTGTTAATTGTGAAAAATAATACGTTCGTAAATGAGCCAAAAACGACTGGAGATTTGCCCGTGAAAGGAATATTTAGGGGTTGTAATGAGGGTGGACATTTGGATCTGATTTCTATCGACAATAATCGTTGTTTTTGTCTGAAAAATACAGGATGACAAGCTTGTTGTTGGGTACGAATGTTGGATTTCCAAAACTAATGGACAGGTAGTGACTTACATTGAGATACCTATCTACTGTTTTGCTGATAGGTCTTTCTTATGAATATTATAATATTGCATAGAAAGGTTTAGCCAACTTTGTTCTGGCTAACAACGCCTACGGCCAATCCAGCCCCGTGAATTATTGACAAACAAGCCGAACATTTCTGAGCAAAAACCAATAAAAACCTGAGCATACGGGCGGTTATTCAAACATCTGAGTTATTGGTCCCGCAGTGCGCTTGGTGTGAACCGCGTAGGCTGCAACCATACCAACGACTCGCTTGATTTGTGATTACAAAACAAATACATGCAAACAAGCGGCCACCTCCTGCCGAGAGTTTGGCACCATACGGAGCCTTCACAAAGAAAAGACATCACTTGATTCTCCACCTTGAGCCATGAAAATAAAGTCCAGGTTTCATTGGTTCACGCCACGTTCAAGGTTGTGGTAGGGAGCAAGGAATGCCTAATGAGGACCGCGGTTATGCCACAGTTTATCGAGGGAGTAATGACCAGTCTGATACAAAAACCGCAAATTGGAGAGCGTAAGATGACTTGCCTATTAAATAGCGGTTGTGCATAGTGTATCCTATTCCTATGTGAAGCCTTGTACCTACTTAATGTTCTTTGTCAGAAACATGGGTTTTCTTTTCTGCAACAATGCCACAAAAGAAGTTAATAAGGTTCTCTGCCTTACAGCGGTTTCTTCTGGCAGATAGTTGTTGCTGATGAAGCAATTTTCAGATCCTCGTCGACAGGAAATTGATTTTCAGATCAAAAAAATGGAAACCGTTCCCGTCATGGAAGACAAATTTAACCTCAGACGCTGTTCTCTCCTTTTGCACCTTGACCACTACAGCCTGGAGCACGTAACAAGTCCAGAATTTATGTACCCTCTCTTGCAAGAGGTTGGTACATGCATCAATTTCTCGTACCATGATAAATTAGCTGAGATATGGCCTCCGCCAACGACGCGCCGCGCTCAACGAGTATGACTAACCGAATCGTTAAACCCATTTATTTGAACAACGTCTCATTTCGTTTTTTTATTGATTTCCAATTAAAATTCGTAGACGTTCTTTTGTGATTGCACCGCTATGTAATCTTCACCTATCAGTGTATTCAGCATATCATCAAGATAGCGGTGTTTTGATAGTTTGTGGATAATGAAATACAGAAGCACATTCTTTCACTTTGGTCGTTGATTATGATTAGCCTAGCTTGGATCGACAGCGATCTATTTTCCCTGTAGAAATGACACTATTTTCCCACGATAAGGGGATTTTTGTTACTCAGAGATAGGTACGGTAGCTGTCTAAAGATGAAATAGATTCCAAATCGGTCAAGTAGTTTCCAAAAATAAAATAAAAAACAACGTGGTGCATTTCCCTTTAAAAGTGAGGAAAGAAGTGCAAAAGAGAGGATACGAAGGCTACCTCGTTATGAAGTAAGGAAATCATGAGGAAATTCATATCTATTTGTGTCATAAAAGCTCAGATATGAGCCGAACCTCACAAGTCCCGCTCCCAAACGGGCGTGATATTGCAGAATCACTTTATTTACGACGAACGCGTGAGCTCATTCGCGCTTATTGGCGACCAACTGAAAAACTGTCGACGGTGTGTTTGCTTATGGTGCCAAACGCGGGGTTGAGCAAATGGCGCAAGCCCTTCCGTGAGTAACACTCTAAAAGGTAGTAGGTAGGTAGGTAGGAAGGTCTCCAAAAGTTCACTTAGACATATTTGTCTCTAATACTTTTGTGAAATACAGAGGCGGCCCTGTCGCGTAGGAAGGCCTGTTAACTTATGCACTTCCTTTCCACTTTCATTTGCGCGTTCAGATAATTCATAACTACCTATCTGTTATGGTGCCTGCCTAATCCCTGCACAAATTACTAGAACTGTCAGGATTAGTCTGCCTATAGACAGTTCCGTTATTTCTAGTACATGTAGAGTGGTGAGCTTATGTTACAAGGTACGCGAGGCATGGCACGCGCGGTGTATCTCCTGCTCACATAATTTATCACATCGCAGCCTCGTGGCGGCAGAATTTAGTACACTACTAAATGATTAATGGCAACAGGTAAATTACTTCCGTCGTTTCATGTTTGGGCATTTTCTGGGCCTATAACAGGAGAGGAACAATCGATGTGGTTATTGTTAATGTTGCAAGCTTTTGTAACGGCGTGAAGGTATACAGGGTGTTAGGGACGGTGTAACGAAAACTTTGCAGGCGTGCTCAGACCATGAAACTGAACAACTTTTACTATGGAGCCATTGGTAAGAAACGAAAAAAAATTTCCGGTCTCCCATACAAAGTCAGTCAGCTGATCGTGAATTTTGTATGGGAGGTCGGAATTTTTTTTTCGTTTCCCACCATTGGCTCCATAGTAAAAGTTGTTCAGTTTGATGGTCTGGTCATGCCTGCAAAGTTTTCGTTACACCGTCCCTAACACCCCGTATTTCGCAAAGGGCCCATACATGCCGATTCCTTTTCAAAAACGTACAAAGTCATACTCTGACATCAATCTACTTTTAGTTGGTGTAAATTTATCGCTCGGGCCTACCTTGGTTAAAATGCCATCCTTCTTGTACATAGAGTTGCTTGATATAGTAGTACAGACTCTACTTATTTTTTGTGGAAAACTGATACATTTCAGTTTTCCACAAAAAAAAGGGCAGTTCTTTCGCTTTATAAATGTAAGTTAAAAAATCCCATTCCATGATCAAAAATATTTTCTTCAATTATGACAACATTTCATCAGGCTACCCACTTTCTAATCTAGTGGTAAGTCAGTAAATAAATAGAGACTTCATTACCGTCTTCGACAGACCAGCACTTATATTCTATCCATTCCGTTTCCCTTGAACTTCTAAGCGTGTCGTCAGCCGATCTGTCTGTCGCCGGCTGCGCGTGCGCCACAAATGTGTCCACAGCGCGTTACAGCTTCCTGACCGTTCGTTTTACCAGTTTACCACACTGCAGCACAACATAGAAAGTTTACAGAAGGTTCAATCGGCCCTATTTCGGATTTTCGCGATTGGCATTTGTCACATAGGGTCGCGACGCGACTGCCAAAATTCTCAAAGTATAAAAATATTAAAACGGCAAAATATGTTATAAGTAAGAACGTCTTTTATGTTATGATTCTGAGTAAATTTAAATTTAAGAAATATGACGTTCGTGTCACCCACCCTCTTGGTTACCTTGACTTCCCCTGAGATTCCGGTTATTTCCAGTTAAAGTCAGAAAACGTCAAAATCGTCCCTAGCACTGAGTGAGCCATCTGTAAAGGCACTCCGCCCGCCGTTTCCTTAATTTGTGACTGTAGTGTGTTCACTACACACGTTATTGAGGAAACACCAGTTATTGGAATTTGTAAATGAGCGATATTGAGGTTTTTAGATTAGGGTGATGGTTTCCGGCATTCGACTGATACATTGATGCTGCGTTCGTGTATCTTTTTGATCATTGCTCGATCATAATTTGGAACACAGCTTTGATATTTCAAGCAATTACGTTGTAAATTCTTCTCTATTTTTCAGTGGAATTCCAACAAGCCCATATCTTCTGAGCCATAACTCTTGCCAAAGAGTGCAGTTTGAGTGAAACCCGCGGATTCCATAACCGTGCCATTAACTGGAGCTGTGGGTTTACCATAATCCCGCAAATTGTCCGGATGGTCCCAGATAAACCTGGTTTCATACTGGGTCTTGAGATGTTTGAGTTTTATTGTTATGTCTCGAAGAAAAAGGGAATATTTGAGACGATCTTTAAGAATACAGGATATCCACGATTGCAGGCTCGTATTCAAGAGAATTGAAACGTCAAAGTTCTTTTATGTATGATATTGCATCTAAATCATCAAATCGATCGGATCTCAATGGATAAGATAGAACGTGAGGAGTGGCCAAATGGAGAAGAGGCCTATATAGTAGGTAGGAGGATTATTTATAGTAGGTACAAGATCATAAAAGCCTACCTAAGTGATGTGCATTCAATACCTAAACTTAATCAAATATCAAAACAATGCTAGATTTCAGCAGTATCCAAGGACCCTGTTCCGGCGGCGGCGGCGGTTTCACCCTAGCGGGGTAGGTAGATGTCTCATATTTCCCGGCTTATACCCCTTGTGGGATTCACTTTTATCTATCTGTGAGGAACCCGTGACCCGTAGACCCGCGTGGAATTGGTGCTGTAGGGTAATAGTGCAATCATCATAATTTTCCTTGTATTGAAAATTTTACGTCCTTCGATAAGATATATAACAAAATTATTTGAGGTTAAATACTTTAGAAGGATGTTTTGGACATTTAAGATTATTATAAGTACATATTCGGCACATTCGCCATTGATTCAAATTAACCTAAGTTTCGTTGACTTGACTGATCTTGTCTGCAAAGTTTTGGGTACAGTTACCGTCTATTAGAACCTGCTTTAGTATCTATAGGTACATAATCTCTCTAATATCTTCAAGATCTAGGTTTACAGCTGTAAACTAAGTTGTAGTGCAAAACCACTCGTTTACTACACTCGAACTTACGGCACGACTCATCTGCTTAATATTTTACTTCTGGAAGAACATTTCAAGAACAGTTAAATTTTACAACGGAAGTAAACTCACAACTCCTACATTTTATTCTAGAGTTCTTCGGGAACCTCATAAATTGTTACGGGAATAAAACTTTTCATAGCTCTATACTTCACGCGTCTGAGTACCAACTGCATTGTAGATGCAAAAGTTTGGCAGTAGCAGACCAACGACATCTGTAAAAAAGAAAACCAGGTGTTTTTTCTAGTGCATGGATAACAATCGCCGTGTGATAGCGGCTAAGAATACTGCCACCCCTAGTTCACTCAGGGTGTTTTGTAAAAGGAGACTGAGAGTCTTTGACCGTGTAAACCGCTGAATATCTTGTCGACTATGGTGAACCGTAGCATGGTGCCGGTGATACTCGTACCACCTATGATAAGCATTCCCTGGGGGGGTTGACGACAGGTAGACGGCCGGTCAAAAATACATGATTTTGTGTTCTAAGTTTGGGCAGATGTGGGTTGATGATGGTGATTATGATCAATAACGCATAGATAGATTAAGTTCTTTATTTACCAATAGTTAAGTGATGATGGTGATAAACGGAATTATTGAATGAAACTGACAACCCTTGTCCTTACACGGTGAAATTTACGACGCAAAGGCATTTCTCACAACTGCTAGATTCACACCCGCCAAGTACTTACCTACTTACTTTACTATTTCCATGTGGACCTCATAAATTTGTCATAGTACTTCCCTATGTCCTGAAGCAAGCTCAATGTTAATATAGGGTGTTAACACACGCAACAGTTACGGATGCAGTGCAAATAATAGTGTTTTTTTTAAATAATGGCTGTACAGTTAAATATTGGAAAGCTACGAGCTAGAATAGTTTCGTTTTTAAGTTTTTGTTTCTTGCGGTAGGTTGGTTATTTTAGGCATGTTTGTCCATCCCATTGGAAAGCACAACTTCTTAATAACACAAAATAGAGAGTTTACAGAAAGTTCACTTGACCCTATTTAGGATTTTCGAAATTGTCCCTTGTTACACAGCCAGGGTTGCTACTGTCAAAAATCTCAAAGTATAAGAATTCAAAGCAGCAAAATCTGATACAAGAACGTCATAATATGATTCTGAGTCAATTTTAATCCAAGAAATATGAAGTTCGTGGCAACCATCGCTAGTTATAGTTACGCTTGAGTTCCCCTGAGATTCCAGTTTTTGTCAGTTAACGTCAGTAAAAGTCAAAATCGTCGCTAGTACTGAGTGAGCCATCTGTATAGGCGCCACGCGCGCCGTTTCCCTAATTTGTGCTAACACCCTGTATAATAGTCCAGTACGGGAAATGTTTCCGGCCGGACACCGGTGTAATTGTCGTGAGAGATGTGTCCGCAGTAAACGCTGGTAACTGCATGAAATATGACGTCTGCTGTCCCTTTCGCTCTTGTTCTGGAACGAGTTGTGAAGGGAGACGGAATGATATTTAAACTGGAGGCGATGTATTGACGGGTCAGTAGCGGGCGGCGATGGTGATTGTGAATTATGGACAGGAGGCAGAAAACATGGTTTTCCTTGGATGCGGCATGTTTAAAGTTGGTAGTATTTTGTCTCTATAAAAATTTATATGGGAAAACTTCAGTAACTAAGTAGAGAAGCTCTTATAGTTTGCAAAAGCGTTGAAGTTGTTTCAACATCTATGTAGGTACGATGATCTCTTGTGATAATTGAAAAACAAAAAAGAAGAAGCTCTACATTTCTATTTCCTGGTTTTGTTTATGAGTTTTGAAATACGCGATAAAAATTCGCTGTGCGGAAAGGTCCTAACTATTTCCTAAACCGCTCTCTGAAATACAGAAGGAATATTTAATTAGGGCTTTTCATTTCAGCAGTATGTAGTCGCCCTACTATACATAACATTCACTAGACAAAATGTCTTCATCAAAATGCCACATCCACATCAAAAGCTTTCGTCCTTGTTTCTCAGGCGTGAGGCGTCCAAACGAGATGATTAACGATAATTTATATCTTGCATTGAGAACTCATCGCGGCTGTCGCTTCTATATTCAAACAATGAGCGTTCCTAATTGTGCGGCATTGATGCGCACGCGGCTACGTGGTGCACGATTCACGATTCAGACACTTGGAAGTTCTACAGCCAAGTTCTGTTTTCAAAAATGAGAACCTCTATTATGCGGCATTGCGGTGCACGCGGTTAGGCGCTACGCGTTGCACGATTCAGACACTTGGAAGTTCTACAGCCAAGTCCTGTATTCAAACAATGAGCGTTCCTAATTGTGCCGCATTGATGCGCACGCGGCTACGCGGTGCACGATTCACGATACAGACACTTGGAAGTTCTGCAGCCAAGTTCTGTATTCAAACATGAGAACCTCTATTATGCGGCATTGCGGTGCACGCGGTTAATCGCTACGCGTTGCACGATTAAGACACTTGGAAGTTCTGCAGTCAAGTTCTGTATTCAAACAATGAGCGTTCCTAATTGTGCGGCATTGATGCGCACGCGGCTACGCGGTGCCGATTCACGATTCAGACACTTGGAAGTTCTACAGCCAAGTCCTGTATTCAAACAATGAGCGTTCTTAATTGTGCGGCATTGGTGCGCACGCGGCTACGCGGTGCACGATTCACGATTCAGACACTTGGAAGTTCTACAGCCAAGTTCTGTTTTTAAACAATGAGCGTTCCTAATTGTGCGGCATTGATGCGCACGCGGCTACGCGGTGCACGATTCACGATACAGACACTTGGAAGTTCTACAGCCAAGTTCTGTATTAAAACAATGAGCGTTCCTAATTGTGCGGCATTGATGCGCACGCGGCTACGCGGTGCACGATTCACGATACAGACACTTGGAAGTTCTACAGCCAAGTTCTGTATTAAAACAATGAGCGTTCCTAATTGTGCGGCATTGATGCGCACGCGGCTACGTGGTGCACGATTCACGATTCAGACACTTGGAAGTTCTACAGCCAAGTCCTGTATTCAAACAATGAGCGTTCCTAATTGTGCGGCATTGATGCGCACGCGGCTACGTGGTGCACGATTCACGATTCAGACACTTGGAAGTTCTACAGCCAAGTCCTGTATTCAAACAATGAGCGTTCCTAATTGTGCGGCATTGATGCGCACGCGGCTACGTGGTGCACGATTCACGATTCAGACACTTGGAAGTTCTACAGCCAAGTCCTGTATTCAAACAATGAGCGTTCCTAATTGTGCGGCATTGATGCGCACGCGGCTACGTGGTGCACGATTCACGATTCAGACACTTGGAAGTTCTACAGCCAAGTCCTGTATTCAAACAATGAGCGTTCCTAATTGTGCGGCATTGATGCGCACGCGGCTACGCGGTGCACGATTCACGATACAGACACTTGGAAGTTCTACAGCCAAGTTCTGTTTTCAAACAATGAGAACCTCTTATTATGCGGCATTGATGCGCACGCGGCTACGCGGCGCACTATTCAGTCAGACACTTGGAAGTTCTACAGCCAAGTTCTGTTTTTAAACAATGAGCGTTGCTAATTGTGCGGCATTGATGCACACGCGGCTACGCGGTGCACGATTCACGATTCAGACACTTGGAAGTTCTACAGCCAAGTTCTGATTTCAAACAATGAGAACCTCTAATTATGCGGCATTGCGGTGCACGCGGAGCGGCGGCTACGCGATGCAGGATTCAGACATTTGGAAGTTCTGCAGCCAAGTTCTATTTTCAAAAATAAGAACCTCTAATTATGCAGCATTGCGGTGCACAGGCTGAAAAAAAATCTACAAGCTATGATCAGCAATAATCGCGACAACCGAGTGGGTCTTATGCCGGAGCTCTCTCTCGTTCGCCGTCGGTGCTCGTGTACAGACGAATGTTTACATTATAATGTGTCACCGTAAATGAATAAATGGTATATTATTTTAACTTGAATCTGTTTAATTTAGATTTGGCTTAATTTTACGACTGGCCGCCTGCCTGACGTCAACCCTCGTTGAGAATGCTATCGTAGGTGGTATTACCGCCAGTTCTCATCATCATGAAAGTAATTATAAGTCAAGCTTGGCTACAACACAACCGTGCGCCCAATAACTTAGCTTTAAATAAAAATATGTTACGACGTGTCAATAAATGCTTAACACCAATTACATGCAGTTTAAAGCAATTATAGCTGGGGCTGGCTTAATTAAGTTAAGGACATGGGAATTTCGGACACGTCATGCCTTGTCAAACGCCCCACGCGTTTTGTTCATGTAAACTTGGCGCATTTTTTACGTTTATTTCATTTTTCCGTGTGGCATTTAGGGGTGATACTGTGTCGTAAATAACACGTTTATGGTTAATTAGGAATATGAATTTGGACAATGTGAAATTTGTGTTGTTTTATTTCGATGGGGAATGGGGGTTGGTTGATAAAATCGTTGTTAAATAACATAAACCCCAAAATTTATGGTGTGAAGCAGATTTAGCCAACACGAATCCACGTTTTATTTTATTAATATCTGGGTAATACATTAATGAATTAAAATAATTTGTTTCCGTCGTGTAAGGGTTTAATGTGCGTGCTGTATGAATAATAGACAATAGGTACCTACGTACCTATAGCTTGGTACATCGAAGGTTTATTGAGGCCCTCAAAGTCATCGGCAAACGTAAAACAAATTAGGGTACCCTTCCGTTTCCATAATTCACCAAATCCTTACAATTCTAAACTCCAAATTCTAATCTTTTAACACCCGAGCCATCTGCAGCAAACGTGGGCCAAGTGGGCCGATTTAATGGGTCGTGTGAGATTAAAAAGACTTGCCCTAGGGTCGTAAGGGGCCTTAATTTTGGGGATAGGCCCGGTTCGTCGTAGTCGCAGTTCGCCATTCATAAAAAACGTCCTGATTCGACACACACCTAGTATTATTGAAAATTATTGCCCCTGTTTGCTTCTAGGCGACCGGCTGCCAACCTGTCGCCATAGGGATACACGGTTTTCTGAAACGCGCCTCAAATATTTGTCGAACGTCGCTACCCCAGAGAGAATAAGGCGTGATGTGTGTATGTTTGCCATAATCTACCTCAAGCTTCTAAAGTAGGTACCTACTCGATACTTTTTCTACTCAGACAAATTATGCTAATCAAATATGAATGGTATGTTCCGAAACATTAAAATGAAATTGTAAATTATAATCGTCATCAACTATTATCGTTATTTTATTACACTGATACCAGGATACCAGTGTTCATTGTGTCCCACACGAAAAAAGAAGAAGAAGAAACACATCAAGTGTCACGAAGTGGGGCTCATTGTACTGTACTTATGTTTTATTGTGGCAAATCGGCACTGTGGCAAAGCGGGCTGAAATCTAAAAAGACTTGCCGCTGAGCCGTAAGGGGTCTTAATTTTGAAACGCATAGATCTGCTGTCATTGGCAAACATTACGCATTCGCGCTTTACTATGACGCTTTAATCCTGCACTTGAAATATGTTGGGGCTAGGGGTCGAAGGGAGGCTGATGGAAATCGAAGGACTAATCTCAGATCACAAGAACATTTCAGAGCAAACTCTACGAACATCAATAACAGTCGCAATTGGACTTGGACTTTTGTATTCGCGCCAAGTAGGTACTTATAGCCACGATAGTCGCAGGTTTAAGCCCTTCCTGTGGTGAAAAATTTTGCAAGTTTTCAAAAAAACAATTGTATACCTAAAATGGGAGTGTTTTATATTTGGTATTCTACATGTAACCACAACTACTGCTGGCTTGCTTCTTATAGTAGGCGGTTGAAAAACTTTGACAACATGGTTGACGGGGTCGTTGAATGACTCGGTGTCCCACGCGAAGAGAGAGAGGGAGCACAACTTAATGTAGGAAAACACAAAGTTATTCTTTTGTTAAGTTACAGAGTGCTCTACATTCGTAAGTAACAAAATAAATAGCGTTTGTGCATTTATTAAGTTGTGTCTTGCGAAGTTTATTTGCAGTACCATTTACTGGCTTCTCTCTGGTTGTACAAAGGGTTCCTTCTGAAACTGTAGACTCTGGGACCGTAGAGACTGACGGAGAGAACTCGCAAATTGACGTACCTTTATGTAACGCATCACAGGTTTCATAGAGAATCTACTCAGGTATTTACTTCAGGTGTATGAACGGCCCTCCAACCTTTTTCACGACAAAAGACCTCATTCTATCCCAGGTCGGTGCACAACAGGGTGACCCGCTCGGGCCCTTAGTCTTTAGCCTCTCCATCCACAAGGCAATTTCAGAGCTTAAATCGCCCCTCAACATTTGGTACCTGGATGACGGAACCCTTGGAGGAAATCCGGATGTGGTTGAACACGATGTACAGAGTCTACTCCCACGTCTTCGCGAGCTAGGATTAGAAGTAAACACGAACAAGTGCGAATTCTTTCCCTGCAGCACCGAATCCCGATCCTCCCTACCACTTTTCCACTCCCTGCTCCCTGGCCTGAAGGATTTGGATAAGCGGTCCTTCAACCTTCTAGGGTCCCCTATATTCCCTGAGGCCATTCCCGAAGCTTTCAGATGCCGAGAAATGATCCTAAAAGTCGCCCAAGAAAGGCTCAAACTCATTTCATCCCACGTGGCCCTGACGCTGCTACGGTCCTGCTTCGCAGTCCCAAAAATAAATTATTTTCTCCGTACGGTTCCAACCTGGTTGTACCCAGATGAGGTTCGCGGGTTTGATGGCTCTTTAAAAGATGTCGTAGAACAAATTTTAAACGTTTCCCTCAGCATGACACAATGGGTGCAGGCGGCCTTACCAATAAGGCACGGAGGCTTGGGTATTCGTCGAGCGGCCGATGTTGGTCTTCCAGCGTTCATTGCATCGGCGCATGGAGTTGTAAGCCTAGTCACTAACATTTTACCCTCGAATGGTGACAGGGCGAACATTCCCTTTGCAGCCGATGCCTTGGAGGCTTGGAACACCCAACACACGACCGTTGATATACCAGACACCCCCGATGCCCAGCGCTCGTGGGATCACGTTGCGGCCAAGAAAATGCTTGATCAGCTCATAGACGGAGCCGTCGGCCCGGACCTGGCGAGGCTGAGAGCAGTATCGCAGCCGGAGTCTGGCGCGTGGCTGCACGCGCTGCCTTCACCACACACGGGCACTCTCCTCGACGGCGACTCATTGCGGGTGGCTGTGGCTTTACGCCTGGGCTGCGATGTTTGCGAAAAACATGTGTGCATCTGCGGTTCCATGGTCGAAGCCAATGGCCACCATGCCTTAAGTTGCTGTCGCTGTTCGGGGGAGATTCCCACGCCACCATGCTCTTAATGACATCCTCCACAGGGCACTGATCTCAGCCAACATTCCGAACGTACTTGAGCCTCCGGGATTAAGTCGTACGGATGGCAAGAGACCAGACGGTCTGACCATGGTGCCGTGGAAAAGAGGGAAGTGCTTGCTGTGGGACGCAACGTGTGTCAGCACTTTCGCGGCTTCGCACCTTGGCCGCACCACGAGATCGGCTGGAGCAGCTGCGGAACTGGCTGCTATAAAAAAGAAAGAAAAATATTCGGCCCTAGAGCACAGGTACTTGTTCGTGCCTTTTGCCGTGGAGACGACCGGGTGCTGGGGCAGTGAGGCTAAAGACTTTATCAAGGACATTGGATGCCGTCTGAGGGAGAGAGGTTGCGACCCCCGCTCCGGGTCGTTCCTGGTGCAGAGGCTGTCCATTGCCATTCAACGTGGTAACGCGGCGAGTGTGATGGGCACCTTTGCGCCGGGAATGTCACGGGGCGGGATATTCGACTGACCCCTTTAGCTTTAAGTTTTACTTTAATTCGTTGTGTATTTAGCTCTTCATACTTTAATCAAATAAACAAAAAATATTTTACTTCATGGTTTAGTAAGTTTACTTTGATAAAGAATGATTTGGTGCGGAAGATGATACATATTTATTTTTAAGTAGCGTAGAGGCTGTCAATGAAGTATCTCTTTGATTCCGGTACTTAGAAAGACGACATGTGTATTCATACAATCTCTTCTGCATATAAGTAGCATTCCTAGTTACTGTCATACATAAGACTAGAAATATTGTCAAGAGACGAATTCGAGGGGCCCAGTCCAATTCAGAAATCTTGTAGCAAGAGATTAACGCTCGAACACTTGAGTCTTTTATAGGGGCACAAAGCACTATATTCTTTTACGTAGGGGTCCAAAGGGGTCCAAAATGAGATGTCACGAATAGTTTAGAGCTGTTTGGCTTTCTCATGTGAGGAATTAAAGATGGCCGATCTGAATTGAGGACAATACTCGTATTAGTGGCTATAAATCACCGAAGATAAGCGGTTTAGTTCAATTCAATTGAAAAATATAAAAGTAAGTGAATAGATTCATTTAAAGATGTTGAGTTTAGTGAGGACACAAACTTTTCTTCTTCTTTGGGTTCCTGGGTAGAAACTAGTTTCTACATGTGTGGGTACAAGTTAAATTATTTTTGACAATGTCAAATCAACTCTTTTTCCTTAAGTAAGTGGCTGCAACGTGTGGCAGCGTTCACTTATCCAAGTGATCCATTGTTTGTGATACCTTCTTTCACGTAGACCTTATTTGGTGAAGGGTTTAGGTATTTCAAAACAGTGTCTGATAGAAGTTGGATTGTATTTGTGTTCCTAGACAAGAACTTGACTAAGAGCAAGTGAAGGCAATTAGGAAAATGCATGAGATCGTATTAGGATAATCGTATCACACTAGAATTCACCTATCACACCAACATCAGCTCTGTAAGATCAAATAGAAAACACCGATGGAAAATGCCGATAGGATAAGTCCCCGCAGGGCAGGGTTACGAAAATTAGACCCCCGTGACCCGTACCCAACTGCATCCGTACTGCATATGCATTGCAGTGGACCGCAGTATGCAATAAGGTAAATCTAAGTATCAGTCCCGCTTCAGGTGTCGCACTTTCTTTATCACTCAAAGGTTGCCTGGTTGAGAATGCTTCCTAGCTTTAAAGTCGCCTCGTTGTACTGTTTCTTTTGTTTCTGTTTTTTTGCTGTTACCTATATTATTACTTGTAATTAGTGCAATAAAGAATTTTGGTATGTCATATTTATTTGTGAAACTTTTGCAGATAGGAACGCGATGAGATGTGATGTAAAAAGATACTGTGACAATTTGCATTTTGATGTCATATTCAATTTCAAACTATTCAATTTACGACTTCGACAATCGGAATTATCTGAATTATTCAATTTGCAAATCTATTATTTATTAGGGTAAGTCCGGGATATACGCCCAAGCGGGATATGTGCCTCATTACAGTTGTGTGAAAAGTAAAACCACACACACAAAAAATGACTCTATTATACAATTGCACACCCTCCTCAGTCTGCCACAAAGCGTTGGCGCGTGCTGATATGCGTAGGAGTGTTTTAGACGGCGACGTGACAAACAGTCGGAATTTTACTTTATGGACGAATTTTGGCCTTCAATAACTTTGGATTTACCAGGTAAGTGCACTTTCTTTTTACGTAGAAATAAGGACTAGGGTATGTAGTTTGTTAATAAGGCATTTTTTATAATAAAATATTAGTATTTATATTTATTTGTGATAAGGGCAAATATCCCCGTGAAATAGTAAATGTGCCCCGATATTTTTTGGGATATGTGGCCCTAAGGGCACATATCCCTGGCCTAACTTTATTGTTTGTCTTATATTTCAGATTGGAAATGCCCAGCAAATATAAGCGTTAAACTGACGTGCAACCGCGTATTATTGCTTGGACCGAGGATGCAGCCAGCCTGAGCGACGATGCAGCCAGTAAAAGAGACGACGCAGCCAGTTAAAGAGGTGACGCAGTTAGCCAAAGAGACAACGCAGTTAATCAGATAATCAGAGCAGCCAATAGCCAAAAGAGAAAACGCAGCCAACCAGAGACGACGCAGCCAACCAGAGACGACGAGCCAGCCACGGAGACAACGCAGCCAGCCAAGGAGACAACACAGCCAACCAGAGACAAAGCAGCCAGCCAAGGAGACAATTCAGCCAACCAGATACAAAACAGCCAGTCACGGAGACAATGCAGCCAACCAGAGACAAAGCAGCCCGTCAGGGAGACAATACAGCCAACCAGATACAAAGCAGCCATCCAAGGAGGCAACGCGGCCAACCAGATACAAAGCAGCCAGCCAAGGAGACAACGCAGCCTACCAGAGATAAAGCAGCCAGCCAAGGAGACAATACAACCAACCAGATACAAAGCAGCCAGCCAAGGAGACAAAGCAGCCAGCCAAGGAGACAACGCGGCCAACCAGAGACGATGCAGCCAGCCAAGGCGATAACGCAGTTTTGTTGTTGTTTGTTTGCTAAAATAATAAATATGTACTAATAAATGTATGTTTATATGTTCAAAATATCTATTTTCTTGCCAATGGCATATATCCCCACCAAAGGCATATATCCCCATCAAATAAATCGCTCTGGGGCAAATATACGGCATGCGAGGCATCTATCCCGGTTTGCAGATTTATTTTTAACTTGGAATATACAGATCAGTAATATAATTGTTTTCAAAAAACCATTCAAAATCAATAATTAATGGTCCAAAGTTTGGATATTTATGAAAATCATGTGCTTATTATTGTTAAACAAAAAGATATGAAACTAATAAAAAAAGTTGGGCATATATCCCGGACTTACCCTAGTTTTTAAATCTGTGCTATTATGTATTACCTACGAAACCATAGTTTTCACAAAAGTCAACAGGTAGGATTATGTATGAAAATAAACTCGGAATTACCTACAGCACTTCGGGCCATTCGTGAACAGATAAAAATATCGATATCCCTTATACCTTCGTTAGAATGCAACATTCATCAGCAATTTTTTGCCACAACGCAGATCCACATCATAATAAAATGTTTTGACATCCCAAACCGTTACAAATCTGAAGGCAATAGCCAAAGTTGTATTCAAATAGTGCAAGTCACTTCTGCACACCGCCGTCCTAGTTTTCGCATAGGAAATGAAGTTATCAAGAAATTCACGGCCGCCAGGGGGCGCGGTAGTACGGCTCCTTAGCTGAAAGTATGGTCCCATCTGGCAGAAATCATGAAACTTGGCATGAGTGTAGCTTACATGTGTAAGCTTCAGGAAAAGAAGGGAAGCAAGTTGGACCCCCCTTTACCCCCCCTTTTCAATCCCAAATTTCAGTTATCTTTATTTTTCTCGGAAACGATTAAAGATCGGAGAAATTTGTCAAGGTAAGAAATATTCCTTATAAAATTGTCTACATAATTGTTCTTGGGTTGATGTTGATAGGACTTATACTTTTCGAGTTATGCTTCTGGGAAACCCATCATTTTTTTGAAGGTGACTTCCAGCTCTGAATTAGCCATAACTAACATGTGATAGAATATTCTTTCAAACTTGCTATTGGCTTTTATTAGTTAGGTAGTCTACAAAGGAAACCCGCAGAGACAACACTTCAATCACGCCTGTGGGGATGGGGGCAAGAGGGCAAAGTTTATTTTTTCCGAGCTGAACTTGAAGACTTCTGACTCCTTAAGTAAATGTGACACGAGAAATTCAGTATCATTTTCGAATATATCAAAGACGGGAGTATTCATTTCTGGAACGCTCTTTGGTACATTTCATACAAAAATATAAAAATATTACGTGAAATAAGAAAAAAATATGTTTCGTTCTCATTCAAACGCTGTTTTCTTCATGACCTTGAGAAATATTTACTAGATAATAACACATACTCAAAGACATACTTACCCGAATTATAAAGCCATATTTTATTTTCGAAAATATTAGAAAATACCTAGCCTACGGAAGCCTAAATATTTTTACAAAGTTATGTTTGTAGCTGGAAAAATTTCAAATTCATAGATTTTGTATGCTAAAATAAGATTACCAACCGCAAACGTATATTTCTCAATTGTCGCTAAACCATTCCAGATAGAGAAATGCCCTCATAGGAAATGTTGTTTATACTGAAGAGTTGTTTATGCTGATATATAGATATTGAAGATCTGGAGTACTTGACGTGGAACATCAACAGCCCAGCTAAACTATTCGAGTAATGTCTTCTTAAACATCAAGTACTCCAGATCCTCAATTTCTTTATTCCAACAAAAACAACCCTTCAGTATAAACAACATTTCCTATGAGGGCATTTCTCTATCTGGAATGGTTTAGCGACAATTGAGAAATATAAGTTTGCGGTTGGTAATCTTATTTTTGCATACAAAATCTATGAACTTAAAATTTTTCCAGCTACAAACATAACTTTGTAAAAATATTTAGGCTTCCGTAGGCTAGGTATTTTCTAATATTTTCGAAAATAAAATATGGTGTTATAATAAGGGTGAGTATGTCTCCGAGTATGTGTTATTATTTAATAAATATGTCTCAAGTTTCAGAAGAAAACAGAATTTGAATGAGAAAGAAACATATTTTTTTTTCAATTTCACTTAATATATTTACATTTTTGTATGAAATGTACCAAAAAGCGTCCCAGAAATGAATACTCCGTCCTTGGTTTATTCGAAAATGATACTCAATTTCTCGTGTCACATTTACTTAATTAGTCAGAAGTCCTCAAGTTCAGCTCGGAAAAAATAAACTTTGCCTCCCTCCCCCCACCCCCACAGGCGTGATTGAAGTGTTGTCTCTGCGGATTTCCTTTGAAGACTACCTAACTAACAACAGCCAATAGCAAGTTTGAAAAAATATTCTATCACATGGTAGTTATGGCTAATTCAGAGCTGGAAGTCACCTTCAAAAAAATGATGGGTTTCCCAGAAGCATAACTCGAAAAGTATAAGTCCTATCAACATCTACCCAAGAACAATTATGTAGACAATTTTATAAGGAATATTTCTTACCTTGACAAATTTCTCCGATCTTTAATCGTTTCCGAGAAAAATAAAGATAACTGAAATTTGGGACATAAAAGGGGGGGTAAAGGGGGGAAGCAGGGGGGGTCCAACTTGCTTCCCTTCTTTTCCTGAAGCTTACACATGTAAGCTACACACATGCCAAGTTTCATGATTTCTGCCAGATGGGACCATACCTCCATACAAACTGCCAATTAAGAACTCGGACTACGGGCAACACGACGACAAAAACATAGAATTGCATTACTAGTCGAGGGGGAAAGCGACAAACAGTGAACAATGCGCATAATCCAGCAGGATATACTTAGAAGGAAATTATTAATGTGCTGGCCAATAATATTTGTGGCTATCAAAAAATTAAGAGCAAATTGCCAATTCTCGAATAAAGATGCTCTATCGTCAGCTTTTTACTAAACAGGCTTGGCGCGCTAAACAGTGCCGTAAAAGAATGTTAAAAAATCATGCAACTGAAGTAAAAAAAACTGTAGAGTTTTTTCTTATACTTTGAATTGAACTGAATTGAATTTAATACGTAGGACGTATGTTATGTTTCATTTCAACAATATTTTGTACAACGTCTATCTATTTTGCACATACAGTTGAAAGTTAAAAGATCCTGTATTAAATGTCGGTCCGTGCGCATGATTAATGTCTTTCAATTCAATTTACGAAATAGGAAAATTTTGTTACTCAGTTAAATACTCGCCACATTCAACAGCCGACTGTCTTATTCATACAGTTAAAAGTTTAAACTCCCTTATTGAGTGTCGGGTGGATGATGAATGCTCAGTCTGTCTGTCTGTACCAGTTACCGCCTTTGTGAAGCAATGGGGTTTATTATCACTGATCCCTTGCAGTGGCATGGATAAATTGATATATTTTTTATTGGTACGAATGTAAAAAACTTGGATGTAAATGTGATACAACTGTATTGATTGATTGATTTAAGTTGCAAAAAGTGGGAGTCATTTAATGAACAGCGAAGTTAGAAAAAGCCTAGGGAGCTCATCTTCTCTCCCGTGCCGGTTGCTTTGAGACGATGAATCCTTGGGACATCCGCAAAGAAATTTCTAAAAGAAGTGCCAGCGCGCCGCAATCAGACCACCGGCGATCTGAGTCGGAGAGGATCGAATAGTAGCTTCCTCGGCCAACGGCTAAGCTTGGCCAACCAAAGGGGAAACGCTGCCAGCTTACTGGGTACCATGTCTCATGGGAGGCGCTGGAAGATCTCTTCTTAGGTTAACTCTTTTATACATAGTGATACTTCCTAGATTCGTTTCATTATTTCTTATTTAGCCATTCATTTGTTATGTTGTTCTTATATAAACTTATTACACTAATCATAAAGATGCTTAAACTTTCGGTATAGGGCCTACTAAACGCAAAAGGCGTAGGTACTTAATCCTAAAATTTAAATAGCATGCCACGAACTACAATGCATAATTATTCAGTAACAATTCAGTAACATTAAACTGTACCGGACATAAATTTCTGTTGACGTCTCAGAATTTGCTGTGAATTTAGTAAGAGCAGTTTCAAACTCGCACCAGATAGCAACTTATCATCACACTTTGTCTGGAAGTGTTCAGTTCAGTCAAATTTTGCCTGTGTGGTTTAGCAGTCCAAACCTTGGACCCTTAATCTTGATGAAGTAGGTTCGATTTCCTACACTTTGTAAATAGGTTTTCTCACCAAGACATAAAATATTTCTTGTTTCAGTAAAAAGTCTTCACTTAGGTATTTTAAATAAGTCTGCAAAGCTTTGTCGGATTGTTCGGTAGTCTAAGAAAAATGATATTTTAAAAGCTAGTACGTGTGTACGAAGATAAAACTTCTAGCGTAGAATGGTAGAACTCTCAACTAATTCGTATTCATCTCGTCTAGAGTGTCGTTTATAACTTTCGATGTGTTCGACGCGACACCCATAGACGCCTCGTTGGCGCTTCGAGGGTCTGCTATGGCTTCCATATTTAAAAGTTTAATGTTATGTGTGGTGCTTATCACCAGCCAGTATCGGCTCGTAAAAATGTAATGTTTTTCTAATAAGCTTGAATGTTTTTTCACTTAGTCGGTCGGTGACCTTTGACTAAGTACTACGTATGTTGACGATTTTGTTTGGTATTACCTAACTAGAAAGTTAGAATTTTTTACGAATTCTTTAATCGACAGCAATGAGCTTGAATTGAACTGACAATTTTGCTAAAACTTTAACCTCATATGACCTCACGTTCACAACTTTTTAGCGTCAAAAGAATCAAAAGGAATTTTAATATCCGCAATCTGATCACGTTGCTTCTGTGTCACTGAAACCGTAGAGATAGAAATTTTTCCCGAGGCTAGAAGCAGACTAGGAACGAAGTGATGTGACTGAATCATTTTTTTTTGGATTTAAAACGATTTCGATATCCCACTCCGCAAGGTGAAATTTTGCTAGTGACCAATATTGAAAACAGTTGACAGGCTGGTAAGTAATCGTTAAGAAAACGGTTTTCCTAATTTAGTGGGTGAAATTTTACTATTGACCGATAGCGAAATCTCAGATCCGGCTGGTGATAAAGAACAACATTTCCCACAAAGCACATAAGTCGAAATCTGAAAAAAAATTTGTAGCTCCCATAGTAACTCAATTCAGCTGATCTAATCAAATTACGATTTTGTATTTTTATTTCCGACCTATGTTGTGTTATGGAAAGTTGTTCCTTATTACCAGGTTCTGAGTTCTCGGTATAGGGCACTAGTAAAATTTCACCTAGTATTTTCATGAGTTTGGTGGTCCGTACAAAATTGGCGATCCTTAGGAAAGTTGTTCTTATAAGGGTTGTGGCGTGTCTTGCTGATATTGCAACTCCATATCATATAAACGGCCACACGTTCACAATTTAAAAGCGTCAAAATGTCAAAAGGAATTTTAATATTTGCAATCGGTAAAATTACTGAAACACAATCTGTTCACTTTTTTCTGTGTCACTGAAACCGTAGAGAGAAAAAGTTTTCCCGAGGCTAGAAGCAAACTAGGAACAAAGTGATCCGTAGCGGCGGTGGACTGAAGCATTTACACTCGTCTTTAATCAATGGCGTCGCGACGAGCACAAAGGAAATATATTGAGCTGGCTTCAAGGATGGTGGTGCAAGTTGACAATGAAGTTTAGAGTTGATAGCCAGAAAATATTTGTCCCTTAGCCACGGTAGTGTTATTATTTATTCTTGTGCCTTAGCTTTGAGTCAGACATTGTAAAGGATGCGGCGTTTTGTGGGCAGGCGTGAGATGCAGTCTCTGGATAAAGCGCGGTCTTTAGAGGCGCCTGGAAGAAGCCGTGTCCAAGAGTGGACGTCGTACGGCTATTGATGTTGATGATGCTGATGCCAGAGCTAGACCATTTGATTTAGATCATAAGGCAATAAGAGCTTATCTTAAGACTTGGCTAAGGATAGAAGTAGTTACTAAGTTGTGGCAGGAGTGAGACAGAGCCAGGCTTTGTAGCTGCCTGTACTGACTGCGATACCGTGGAAACAGCATTTCATCTCTGCTTCAGCTTGTCGCCTATAGCTTGCACTGTGGAAACCCGCAACTTCATTCAGATTGCAGAAGTCGTTATTGAATTGTGGCAGCAGTGAGACAGAGCCAAGCTTTGTAGCTGCCTTTATTGACTGAGATACCGTGGAAAGAGCATCTCATCTCTGCTCCAGCTTGTCGCCTATAGCTTGCACTATAGAAGATCACAATTGCATTCGGATCGCAGTAGTCGTTATAGAATTGGGGCAGCAGTGAGACAGAGCCAGGCTTTGTAGCTGTCTTCATTGACTGTCATACCATGCGAAGAGCATTTCGTCTCTGCTTCAGCTTGTCGCTTATAGCTTGTACTCCGGAAGATCGCAACTGCATTCGGATTGCAGAAGTCGCTATTGAATTGTGGCAGTACTTAGACAGAGCCAGGCTTTGTAGTTGCCATCATTGACTGTGATACCGTGGAAAGAGCATTTCATCTCTGCTTTAGCTTGTCGCCTATACCTTGCAGTCCGCAACTGCATTCGGATTGCAGAAGTCGTTATTGAATTGTGGCAGCAGTGAGACAGAGACAGGCTTCGTAGCTGTCTTTATTGACTGTGATGTCATGGAAACAGCATTTCATCTCTGCTTCAGCTTGTCGCTTATAGCTTGCACTGTAGAAGATCGCAACTGCATTCGGATTGCAGAAGTCGTTATTGAATTGTGGTAGCAGTGAGACAGAGCCAGGCTTTGTAGCCGCCTTTATTGACTGAGATATCGTTGAAAAATTGCTCCGTCACACAAAGGGATTTATTACTTCTTGGCAAATAATTCTATGCCAAGCCTTCTTTATTACAAGTGTATGAAATAAATATACCTACGAGTAGAAACAGGAAATAGAAACCAAAAAATTTAAACTAGCGGGATTCGAAGCCACTACTTTCGCCTACAAAGAAAGCTGAAAGCTCCTACCTCTGAGCATTATTCGAGTATTCTTACTGGCCTTAACACTGATTACCTACTTCAAATCAACATTAAGTAAAATAGAATTTGCAAAAGCAAAAACGTGTGAACAATAAAACATGCAGTACTACTTAAAGCAACTCACGCGCCAAAATTTATAACCAATCAAGTAGTAGGTAGATAAAAGTCTTCGAAACGTTTTCTTGGTGCGGTTTATACCTATGACTCTTTGTAGACGCTGTAAGAAAATTCAATGTCGTTATAAAGTCAAGAGGCACTCCCTAAAAGATGAGGACACCTGGGGCCTTATTATTCATAAACATTTTACAGCTTATCAACCACCAAAGATTCAAGGAAAAAGGTAGTGTCGGCAACTGGCTGGTGCCGCCTACACGTTTGTCTATTTTTCATATTATTTGAATCTGATGTTGTCACTTTTTGATCTTTGGTGTAAAGTCATTATATGTGCTGTCACGATAAAATTGTTGTTTTCCTTAGTTAGGTTTTTGCAGTCCATTTACATATTTTAGGTATTTTCTTAACAAAGTCCTTCGACTCTCTGCCTAGGGGCACCTGGCCGTTAGGAAAAATTAGCAAAATTCACCCAGGCCAGGATGGGGTAGTCAGGGTGGTCGACGTGGCCACCCAAGGTGGCACGTTGCGACGGCCGGCTAGAAAGGTCGTGCTGCTAACTCAGGGACCCCAGCCAGCTGCCGATGCTCATTGAGTGCCTGCACTGGGGCGGAGGATGTCGGCAACTGGCTGGTGCCGCCTACACGTTTGTCTATTTTTCATATTATTTGAATCTGATGTTGTCACTTTTTGATCTTTGGTGTAAAGTCATTATATGTGCTGTCACGATAAAGTGGTTGTTTTCCTTAGTTAGGTTTTTGCAGTCCATTTACATATTTTAGGTATTTTCTTAACAGGTAGGATATTGGTTTCAAATTTTGAGTGTTTTTATATTTCCTGGGGGTGTCGTAAGGGACTCGAGGGTTTCATCTATATTACAAATAGACGATGGTGGTCTGACAATCTGTCACCGATACCAATACATTTTATTGTAGGTTAAAAATATGACGTTACGGCCGCTTATGATATGATACAACAAATAGGTAAAGGCGAAGATAAAGCAACTTAGAAACTTTACAGTATTATTACATTCATTCTCATAAATGGTGTCGTTCGTCGACTTGGTTTCACACACGCCAGAAGAACGCTGTCGTAATAGAAATGCGACTTGCAACGGCCTACGCGCCGGCCGCGTGTCCTGCTACGAGGCGCGTCCTGCTACGCCGTAGCGGCACGCACTCAAGCGCACCGTCACAAGGCCAACCGCGCCTGCGACGCTATATAAGCTCGCGTCCCCCCGCCACGGAAGGACAACCTTCCCAGCTAGCTGGAAAGAGGCAACGGTCATCGGCATTCACAAACCGGGAAAGCCGGCCAAGGAGCCCACTTCCTACCGCCCGATCAGTCTTCTCAACCCCATTGCCAAACTTTACGAACGCATGATCTTCGCCCGACTGCAAGATCATGCGGAGACTAACAGACTCATCCCCGACGAGCAATTTGGCTTTCGGCACCGGCACTCTTGTGTCCAACAAGTGCACCGCATTGTCGAACACATATCTTCAAAGCTAAATGACTCGACTAAACCGACCCCCACCGGAGCAATCTTCCTCGATGTAGCGAAAGCCTTCGACAAGGTCTGGCACAACGGACTGATATACAAGCTGTATCGGCTCGGTGTGCCAGATCGTCTCGTGCTTATAGTACGAAACTTTCTGTCGGATCGCAGTTTTCGCTACAGAGTAGAAGGCACTCTGTCGTCCCCTCACTCCATACGGGCAGGAGTCCCCCAGGGCTCCGTCCTATCCCCGCTACTCTTCACGCTATACACTAGCGACATCCCCAAACCAACCTCCTCGCTCTGTCATCGTGCCATGTTCGCCGATGATACAGCTATCTATGCTTCTCACAAGAACGACGGCAAACTAGTCAAGATTCTCCAAAGCGCAATGGACTCCTCGGGAGTTGGTTCCGCAAATGGAGAATCGAGGTCAACCCGAAAAAGTGCAGCAGTGCACTTTCATAGGGACAAACCGGTCACTCCCAGCTGTAAAGCTTTTCAGCCAACCATCCCGTGGGTAAATGAGACCAAATACCTGGGAGTCACACTCGACTCCAGACTAAGTTTCCGTAGCCACATTGTGAAAGTACGCAACCGCGCGGCGTTCGTTTTGGGCAGATTACATTCGATGCTGAATCACAAGAGCAAACTCTCCTTAGAAATAAGGTGAGAATCTACACCACCTGCGTCAGGCCAATCATGACCTACGCTAGCGTAGCATTTGCTCACACCTTCCATTCGCATCTGAATATGCTGCAGGTCATCCAAAACCGGTTCATGCGCAGGGCTACTGGAGCTCCCTGTACATGCGCAACGCCAACCTCCATATCGACTTAGGTCTCCCACCATAAAAGACTTTATGAAAGAAGCGTCCCGTCGATTTTTCGACAACGCTGCCCATCATAAGAATCCTTATAGTTAAAGCATCCAATTACTTCCCCATCCAACTTCGAGATTCAAACGCCGCCCCAGGCATGTCCTTTCTGATGATGACGATCCCATCACACTAGCAGCCGCTGCAGCCAACGCGAGTAGACTCATACACTCCACAAGCTCTTCAAGCAACCGCCGTCCCCGCCGGCGGGGACGCGGAGGTCCTCATTTGTGCCCTTCTTTGGCAACTACCGGCATATACCCGGTAGACATAGTCCGATTCGTTCTTCCCAGAACAACTCGTAAGCCCAGTCTCGCCCCAAGGGCGTGATTGGGCTGGTTGTTTGAACAACCACCCAAACTCATCCGGGTGAGCCCTCGCTCCCCACCAAATAGTCAGGTGTAGTTTTAACGGACCCGGGTCCGGAAAACATAGAGTCCATCCCAAAAAAAAAAAAAAAAAAAAAAAACCACGGAAGGACAGTCTGCCGCGATCCGAATCCGACACCAGTAGCCAGCGAAAGGCTGCTCCCGCGACCCAGCGCGTAAACTGGGTCCCCGCCCAGGCTTCCGAATTTTACCCGCGTATATGTAGTGACTTTTTGGCCTTCAGCCCCCGATATTTGCAATTGTGGTTCCAGCCCGCAGCAGAGGTCCAGGTTAGTGGCGATCTACGTACTCTCTTGCTTAGGCCCGTTTAAGACCCCGACTTAGAGTAAAGCTCCGCTTCGTGCGCGAGCTAGGAACTGACTAACCCGACTTGACCTGGATAAGGCTTAACCGTGAGTGTGAGCCGAGATAAAGTTCCACTTTAGTGAGAGCTAAGATAAAGCTCCAATTTTGTGCGAGCTAAGATAGAGCTCCGCTTCGTGCGCGGGCTAGAGAACTGACTAACCCGACTTGACCTGGAAGAGGCTTAACTGTGAGTGTGAGCCGAGATAAAGTTCCACCTTGGGTGAGAGCTAAGATAAAGCTCTGCTTTGTGCGCGAGCTAAGACAAAGCTCCGCTTCGTGCGCGAGCTAGAGAACCGACCAACCCGACTTAACGCGGATAAGGCTTGACTTTGAGTGTGAGCCAAGGTAAAGCTCCGCTTTGTGCGCGAGCTAAGATAAAGCTCCCCATTCGTGTGCGAGCTAGTACAAAGCTTAACTTCGCGTGAGAGCTAAGAAAGTTAGCAGCTAAGGGTTCACCCCCCCAGTTAGGAAACTGAGCAAGAGATTCGTAGTAGCCCTTTTTCACTATTACTGTGCTTACGCGCTCTATTTACCGTATATGCATTTCGCTTTGCGCTTCCCTCCTCGCTCTTTATAATCGTGTGTTTAGAATAAGGATAACCGTGCCATTTTTATGAATAAAATGTATTTTGTTGTTATATTGTAAAACCGCCGTATTTCATTTCGCACACCCCCAACCTACACAGAGCTTAACCAACCCATAATCTCAGCCCCCTGAGATCAGAGTATCAACTCACTTAAATGTCAATGTCAGAGGCTGTCTTTGAAGGATAGCCACATCATTACATTTTGGCGCCCAACGTGCAGAAATTGTGCTTGTTTCGTTATCTTAAAGACGACTTGTACTTATATTTCTTTTGTGGTTAAAAGCTCTGTAGGTTCGGGTGACATACGGCCGCATCTTAAGTAGTAGGAACGTATGTCCGGGCCCGCGCCGAAGCCGAATTTGAGAAAGAAAGATTTAATAGAATTGGCAGAAAGTAGAGATTTGCCAACCGTTAATCCCGTAACAAACAAACCGTATACCGTAAAACAGCTCAAAAACGAGTTGTTAAATTATTTTATATCCGTGATAGACCCAGTAGGCCCGAACGCAGCCGCCAAGCAATTGTTAACGTCGGTTAACAGTGTCGAGTCTGAAGTAGAGTTAGACGACGAGTCTTCGCAGGACAGTAGAGAGGATTTGGAGGATTCTTTTTACGAGGAAGCTAGCGTAATAGTCAACCCCGTACAAACAGGAAACATGCCGCCTAAGCAGGAGAACACCTCCGCATCAGGCGAGGAGAGCGTCTACAACATAGTAAAAAACTGGGATATCAGTTTTGACACGTTTAATGACCCAGTAGAGTTTTTGGAAAGCCTAGATGAATATGCCACCTCGTGCGAGGTCCCCAAGGAGAAATTGTTACCCGTTTTGACCAGGTTCCTGAAAGGGAAAGCCAATTTGTGGCATAGAAATAACCGTGACGATTGGGCGACATGGGAGGAATTTATAAAAGACTTCAAAAGATATTTTTACCCAAGTGGGTATGAAACAAATCTACTGGAGAAGATTATCGCAAGAAAACAAGGTTTTCGAGAAAAGTTTGTAGATTATTTAACAGACATACAAACAATTATGCATCGCTACGGAAAACTTGGGAAAGAAGAAAAACTAGAGCGAATATACGAGAATATGAACGCGAACTATAAACTGTATGTACAGCGGCAAGATTTTGATTCCGTACATGACTTGATAGAACTGTGCACGGAATATGAGAAAATAACCGAAGAAATGTATAGCAACTGGCAGCCAAGAACGTTCGAGAACGATCTCGTAGCCAACCCGTGTGGTAGCAGTAAGCCCGACATGCGAAACGACGTCGGCCCGAGGGGGCCACCGAAACCGTCCTACGGCAAGAACGCCGAAAGGGGAAGTAATCACCCGTCTGAAAATAGAGAGCGCAGGTATTTAAGGAACTATAACAGCCGGACGTCATGTTTTTCTTGTGGAGGTGAAAACCATAGATACACAGAGTGCACAGGGAGAAAGCGGATCTTTTGCAGCACATGTGGTAGAATTGGTGTATTAAGTCGAAACTGCTGCAAGTCACCAACCGAAAAAGTTTATACCGTGGGCAACCCGACCGATAAAGAAAACAGAGTGTTCATTCCAGTAACTATTTGCGGCAATCATTACCAGGCATTGCTCGATTCAGGTTCTACATCTTCATCCATCACCCAGGAAGTATATGATGAATTATGCATGCGCAGCTCCGTCCAACAAAAGAGAGTAACGGACAAATTTGTCCTTGCGAACAATACACTAGTCTCCGTGACGAGTAGTGTATTTTCGACAATAGATATTTTGGGAAGCCGTTTACGTCATCAAATGTACCTTCTACCTGATTCTGACGTGATAATAGTCGGCATGGACCTGATGAGAAAAATAGGTCTGCGTAAAATATGGGAGCATATCGAAAAGACCGAAACACTAAGTTTGGAAGCGCCTGCGAATAACGTTAGAGCAACCAGTGGAGGACAAGAGAAACCGACAAGTTCTTTCCCACCCGACGAACACGCTGTGGATAACCAGCCAGCTGATGAGCCCACATTGCCGACAGGCAGCAGTGAGCCGCAAACCGGTGTTACCCAAAATGGTGATGTTCCGTCCGAGGCGAGCGACGAACGTCAGCCAGAAGTAAATTCGAAGACAGTGAAGAGGAGGCGCCGTAGAAAGCTTCGAAAGTTAAATAACCCGACTCCAGAGGTCGTAAACCCGAAAGAGTCCAGAGAAAACCATATAAAAAGCGTGTGTTCTGCCAGATTATTACCGGTAAAGCCAAATTGGTACCAAAGAAAAATTACCCAAGTCCAGAAAAATCCGGAAAAATATTCTACATATTGCGTCAGAGACGGAAAATTACGACGAAAAATTGACAGTGCATCGTACCGTTTAAAAATGAGTGAAGGGGTGCAGTGGAAAGTATGTGTTCCGCCCAGCGAGACTGACGCAGTTATACATAATCACTACAATGAAACAAACCTGACAGCATCAAAATTGCTACAAATTATAGCGAAAGATTATTACTGGCCCGGGATGTTCAGAGACGTTTCAAAATACGTTAACAAACGCAAGCATACCGACATCCGAATCCCGCCGATAGACAGACCCCGTTTATAAGAATAAAGTTTCCCGTGTGCATAGCAAGTTCATACTTATATTTCGTTATGTTTAAACTTGCCAATGTACGATGCTCCGTCCGACTGTACTCCCGACCTGACCTGTTAACTTGTGGCGAAAACCGGCGACATAAGTTTGATGTACATTGCGCGCTATAGAAAGCCAAGTACCAGTCAAACATACTTGTCAATATAAAGTTTAAATACGGAAAAGGACAGTATGTCACGCATTAAATAGGTTGTAGCCAGTAAAATAGTTTTACAGCGCACCTAAATAGGAATGAAAAATTTCGCAAAAACGGCACTTCGCAATGGATATTGCAACACTTACGCGTCAATAACTCGGCGCGCCGGAGTCAGAACCACCCGCGCGGCAGGCAGCGTGCGCGCAAACCGCCGCCACGCGCCACTCGCCAGTATTGCGTAGTGAGGAGACGAGACCCGTCGCGTCGCGCTCACGACCGTCCCTCCGCAGCCCGCGAGTGTTAGTTGAGATTAAAAATTTGCGCCGCTAAAAAGTGCGAGATTATTGTGCGGGTTCCAAATATGAACTGCAATGTCAGGTGCTACCGTCATGTGAGTAATAGTTGTAGTATTTTAATTATTAGATTTGTTCAGAACCGATGATTTTAGCGTTACGGAACGCGTAAAATTGATTGTATTATGATTAGTCATTTAACCGTTATATTTGAACCGACCCGATTAATACCCCAAAAAAAAGTTATACCTGTTTACTGCTTAGGTAGGATGCGTCCTACTAGGTAGAAATAAATAAAGCAAGACGTGTTTAGGCGAGAGATACCCATTATTATGTTGTAACGATTTTTCTTTTTAATTTAAAATACGTAATCCGTAATTGGGAAGTGCAAGCGGATGTGTTAAAGCGCGTAAAGCTTGATTTTTTTTTCCTGAGCGGACTAAGTTAAATTAATCCGGGAGCTCGAGAGCGTGATTAAAGAAAAGTAAAGGCTATTTAGTTAGCCCACCGATGACGAGGTGCCCCTAGAAGTCCAGTAGTTGGCCCCGTCCCGAAGGCCACCAGTGGCGAAAGCCGCTCCGGTGGTGGCCCACCGTTTCCTCCAGACCGTGATAAGCCAGGTCTGTCGAGGAATCCGAGGCTGGTGGCGATGCTTGCCCCGAGGTGAACCACTGTCGAAGGGAGGTGCTGGCGAGGCTCGAGCGCCGAGAAGGCCAGCTCTGAGCCTATGCCCCCTCAATTTGGCACCACACCAGGAGGAGCCTTCTAGACGCCACAGCCACCGTTCCTGTCCCCGTGACCCCGTGCAACCAGAGGCGCGATCCAGATGCCGCCGCCGCTCCAGTAGGATTGCCGCGCGCCCAGAGGTGCGGTCCTAGCGCCGCTACCACCGCCGCCAGCATATCCAGGAGTGAAGTATAATTCAAACATTGAAGTATGTATTGATCCAGATATTTTAATATGTTGCAGTTGTTATTTGAGCATTAAGTTTTGTCTCACTCAAGATAAGTTTAGCATTGAATTCTAAATAACAAATAAGGAGATAGCCGAAACCGAAGGGAGAAGAAGATAACCGATTTTGTTTAGACTTTGGAATTGATTTTTATATTTTGTTGGATATTTCTTTTCTTTGACTTATCGATGTTTAGGAACTTTTGATTAAAATCATGCTGTATAATGCAGTCCCGGGTTCAAACCCCGGACGTAGTCCCTGTATGGACTTTTCATTTTAATTTATTTAAACTCAAGTACAAACCAGAGTGATGTTTTAGATTGATATTCGTAGTTTATATTATTTTGTTTCTGTTGTACAATAGCCGATACCTTAGACCGATACCAATAGATTGGAAGCAAAAAGTTAGATATCTTATGTGAATATAGCACCAGGTCGGTGCATATGTGTAAACATTTTCTGTCCGGTGATTTTTTCCTTGACAGGAAAAAATCTCACAGCGAAGGAGGGGAGTGCAACGGCCTACGCGCCGGCCGCGTGTCCAGCTACGAGGCGCGTCCTGCTACGCCGTAGCGGCACGCACTCAAGCGCACCGTCACAAGGCCAACCGCGCCTGCGACGCTATATAAGCTCGCGTCCCCCCGCCACGGAAGGACAGTCTGCCGCGATCCGAATCCGACACCAGTAGCCAGCGAAAGGCTGCTCCCGCGACCCAGCGCGTAAACTGGGTCCCCGCCCAGGCTTCCGAATTTTACCCGCGTATATGTAGTGACTTTTTGGCCTTCAGCCCTCGATATTTGCAATTGTGGTTCCAGCCCGCAGCAGAGGTCCAGGTTAGTGGCGATCTACGTACTCTCTTGCTTAGGCCCGTTTAAGACCCCCGACTTAGAGTAAAGCTCCGCTTCGTGCGCGAGCTAGGGAACTGACTAACCCGACTTGACCTGGATAAGGCTTAACCGTGAGTGTGAGCCGAGATAAAGTTCCACTTTAGTGAGAGCTAAGATAAAGCTCCAATTTTGTGCGAGCTAAGATAGAGCTCCGCTTCGTGCGCGGGCTAGAGAACTGACTAACCCGACTTGACCTGGAAGAGGCTTAACTGTGAGTGTGAGCCGAGATAAAGTTCCACCTTGGGTGAGAGCTAAGATAAAGCTCTGCTTTGTGCGCGAGCTAAGACAAAGCTCCGCTTCGTGCGCGAGCTAGAGAACCGACCAACCCGACTTAACGCGGATAAGGCTTGACTTTGAGTGTGAGCCAAGGTAAAGCTCCGCTTTGTGCGCGAGCTAAGATAAAGCTCCCCATTCGTGTGCGAGCTAGTACAAAGCTTAACTTCGCGTGAGAGCTAAGAAAGTTAGCAGCTAAGGGTTCACCCCCCCAGTTAGGAAACTGAGCAAGAGATTCGTAGTAGCCCTTTTTCACTATTACTGTGCTTACGCGCTCTATTTACCGTATATGCATTTCGCTTTGCGCTTCCCTCCTCGCTCTTTATAATCGTGTGTTTAGAATAAGGATAACCGTGCCATTTTTATGAATAAAATGTATTTTGTTGTTATATTGTAAAACCGCCGTATTTCATTTCGCACACCCCCAACCTACACAGAGCTTAACCAACCCATAATCTCAGCCCCCTGAGATCAGAGTATCAACTCACTTAAATGTCAATGTCAGAGGCTGTCTTTGAAGGATAGCCACATCATTACAGACTAATACTATTTTCAGATTCAAGAAGTTCAAAAGTAAGTCATTAAGCTGAGTCATATTGTCAAAAGCTGCTTAAAAATCTAATATCCTTTAAAGCAAATTGTCGTAGGCACATTTTATAAATAAATCGTCTCATAGCCGCCGGTTGTTTTCACAGGAGCAAGCTAAGTGTCAATTTGGCCGAGCAGGGCGGGCAAGGCGAGCAAAGGAAACACTTTGCTCGATCCAGTTTTGGAAAAGTCCGTTAAAGTGCCGCCCAGGGAAATGATCCCCTGTTTTTGCCATCATAACTTTAGCTAACTTTTATGTATACTGGATTTTGTGAGTAGGCTAGATAATTGTATCTTAGGCATGTACTTTTTACTTTTTTGCACTTTTATAAGGCTTAACTTAAGCCATGGCTTAAGAGAGTTGAATGTTCGTGTGCTATCTATCAGTAGATCAAAATCGTATACCTATACCTACATATTTTACAATAGTAGATATAAATATGACAAGATTTACTTATGTCATAATTTAAACTCAAACATATGGAATTAGCGCGACTGAACCAAGACTGAACTAGTTACACATTACACAACCTATCTACAGTGATCAAAAATTTTGCACTAACTTTGCTGTTTCTTCTCAACTTCTTATATTTTCGCCACGGTATTCCAATTTCTTTCCCGATTGCCATTTTGTTTTGCCCCAAAGTTTTATTTCGTAATCTACTTGAAAGGGAAACTCGACGCGACATCTATCTCATAACTTGATTAAAGTTTGATGATAGGAAAAGTTAAAATGAGATCTGCAGAACCGACTCCAAGCTACAGTTATATCTATTAGGTTAAAACGCTACAAAAACCACTCGCAAAAAATAGGTATAAGTACCAACATGTTTGAAAAAAATGAAAAAATACTTATAGTCAGAACTTTAGTCATGGTCGGCATTGTTTGAATATGACATCAAAAAAATTCAGTGAGTGTAAGGTAGTTGTAAAATTTCATTAAGTTTAAAATTCCGCAAATACCTATACACAGAAATTTGACTGAACATCAAACCTCAACGAAATGAAATCATTATCAACCAACATACCTACATGGCTTCATTATTCGAGCGTAACGTGTAATTGCAACCAATCGCACGCCCACCGCATTGGGACCGTTTTGACGTGCGATACCCAATAACTGTCAAAATTGGAGTGTCGATAATCACCGTGCGCGGACTGACCCCAACTGACGGGCAGCTCGTTAAAACCCCCTCGGAGTGCTAAGGGAATAAGGGATGCGGAGTCACGTCCGAGGATGAAAATAGGACGGGAGCAGTAGTGCTAGTGATTCTATTGGACACTAATATGTTTAATTTTTGTAGGCCTAGTAATAATATAAGTATTGGCACTTAATTTTTAGGCACTTCACTTAGCAAGGTCTAGCTTTCAACATCGTCGGAACTCACCTACAAATTTTCAAATTGTTTGGATTTTCGCGCTTGCAATAAACATTTTCCGCTCAAGTTGTCATTCCTCAAACTCAATATATCCAAAAACTGAACTGTAAGAATCGCTTAGCAAAGATCTACCTCTACCTTGAAAGCTGCGTCATTTTAGCTCCCCTTCGGAAATAAACGCGAGCGCCACAGTAAGCCCGTGGGCGGCTACCCCTGACCTGGTGACTCAGACGACTCAATCCTGCGAGCCGTCATTAATGTCAGCCCCCGGCTATTTTAGGGGTTAGCGAGACGTGACAATAAGACAATCGATACCGCAATGTTTGTGCAACTTTAGAACTTGCATGCGTCAAGACTTTTCGACCTAGTGACTCAAACAACTCAATTTGACTCCAGCCCTGATTTACTGTCAGCCGTCAGTTGTTTTAGGGGTTAGCGAGACGGGACAATAAGACAATCGATACAGAACTGTTTTGGCAACTTCAGAACCTGGATGCGTCAAGACTTTTCGTGTCAGTTTCAATGAATAGCTTGGTTTGACCTGGTCAGACGACTCAATCCTGCGAGCCCTCATTAATGTCAGCCCCCGGCTATTTTAGGGGTCAGCGAGACGTGACAATAAGACAATCGATACAGAATTGTTTTGGCGACTTGGATGCGTCAAGACTTTTCGACCTAGTGACTCAAACAACTAAAGACTCTAGCCCTGAATACTGTCAGCCGTCAGTTGTTTTAGGGGTTACCGAGACGTGACAATAAAACAATCGATACAGAATTGTTTTGGCAACTTCAGAAGTTGGATGCGTCAAGACTTTTCTTGTCAGTTTCAATGAATGGCTTGGTTTGACCTGGTCAGACGACTTAATCCTGCGAGCACTCATTACTGTCAGCCCCCGGCTATTTTAGGGGTTAGCGAGACGTGACAATAAGACAATCGATACAGAAACGTTTTGGTAACTTCAGAACTTGCATGCGTCAAGACTTTTCGACCTAGTGACTCAAACAACTCAATTTGACTCTAGCCCTGATTACTGTCAGCCCCCGGTTATTTTAGGGGTTAGCGAGACGTGACAATAAGACAATCAATACAGAAACGTTTTGGCAACTTCAGAAGTTGACGCATCTAGATCTCTTGTTATGTGTTCTAACCTAGTGACTCAGACGCGACTCAATCGACTCAATCAATGCAATCGTCCCTATTTTAGCTAGAAGTTATTGAAAGAATTGTTGGTACGAATGATATTTGTGAGCTTTTCAGCGGCACTTTCCGCTTAGAAACGAGAGATGTAGTTAGTTGCAAATTAAAACGCGCTATCGTTGTGTTTTCTGATTATAGCTATAAGACAGGTCATCACATCAAATCGTAAGTTGAAATTTAGAATATTGCACTTATTTTTGTAAAAATTGCCCAACTAACCACGGGCAATTTTTTCTCGATCTTTAATAATGTTCATGTAATAGTCCACGATTGTTGTCTTATTGAACTTCACACAGACCTTTCGTGTTGATTGTAGATGTTTTTTTTAAAAATATTATGCTCTATCTTCCAGAAAAATTTGAAATTGAAATTGAGCATACATTTACTGAAACAAAATTATTCTCCTCGATTATTCCGGATTCGTTCCTCACATTCTGTGCTTCCGAATCAATACTTACAACTTTGCCCACATTCTGCAATGAGTATACAACCTTGATAATTAGCAAACTGAATTAGTCACAGATAATATCGTTCCCCAGAAACCAATATAAAGCAAACTAGATCATGAGAGCAATAACAGTGTCCCCATTGTGACAACTATAGGCTCGTACAGACTAACTGCAAACTTACTTCATTCGGCTTCAAATGCAATGATGTTTGAAAATTCACTTAAACATTCTTAACTCTTTGCGAAGATCTGTTAAAAAGCAGACTATAACTGTAAACTTACTTCATTCTTCTTCATATGCAATGATGTTTGAAAATCCACTTGAACATTCTTAACATCTGTTAACATTTTAAACTATGAATTCTGTTCGTAGTTTGTAAAAATCCTACCTACAAAAAATTACATATATTTTTATAAAATGTCGTCTTCCAGCGGCCTATGACGCTGAACAACTTTCGCCGAAAAAAAATAGGGTGAGATAGCAATTTAATTCTTCTTGATCTACCATATAAAATCTGTCAGAAGCATTTGGTTCCTAGGTAAATATTAGCATTTTTTGTAATTCTGTGATACATACGTATGTCTTCAGGATGGACTTGTAAAAAGAAGAACTACATCGTGCGAGCGAACTGCAAACATTCTGCTTAGTTTCTGCTGTCTAACAATACAAAATGTCTAAGGTTTTGCTGTCAAATAAGTGTCGTTTAGCAGTTGGTCTGCTCTGACCCTGACATTAGTAGCACGTGACACCGCAAGCGTGATAGGGCTCCGTACTTTCGGCAATAAATAACATGTCGATTGAAATGTCTGATTGCTTTTGTTGGACTTCATTTTCGGTCTACTGTTTTGGGGGCTGAATTTGATAATATAATCAAATACGATCAGGAAAATAAGCAAAAATGTTGGTTTCACGGGTCTCTTACGTTTTTTATTTAAAATTAAACTACTACCTATTCATTGACTATTTATTTGTGAATTTAAAAAGTTCAAACACAATTATTGAGATGTTCACACATAACAGTTATTAAATCCGTGACATTGTTTTATAGAAAACACGTTCGTTCACTTAACTTCAAAAGCTTACTAAGTAAGTCGCCGCCATCATTCCATAGTTAATGACATGCTGAAAGCCCCGACATTATACTTTTCCATATTAATCTCCATTAAGGAACAGCGGAATAAGTTTACAAGTATTTTGTTTACGAAGTAATTAATTTGCGAGTTTGACGAATACCACACCTGGCTTGCGTTGGTGTGAAAAAGTTAGTGCAAACATAGTCAGCGTAAAGAATTTCCAGTGCAGGAATTTGCTGGACTTTACGTTATGCTCTGAACTAGTGAGGTCGAATACACTCTTATCTATGCGAACAATAATATGGGAAATAATTCTCTTAACTTTCCTTAAATTAGCGCTTTCACTTTCTGTCAAATAGGGTTGAAAAAGACAGGAGATGATCCCGACAAAAATTGTCTTATTATTTGACGCAAAATGTGCGTTATCCTTAGGCGTTATCTGTCAAAATAAATCGACTATGAAAACGATTTACTAGAAATGGCGAATATCCGTTAACCATTTTAAACATGACAGGATTTAGATATCTCTTGTCCTCTTCGAAATTATTCCAGCCCATTTGTCGAAAAGTGACAGCGCCAATGTCAGATAAGTTTATAGAGAATTTATTTCTAGAATTGACAGCCGCATCTACCACAATAAGTATAACAGACAGAAGACAGTTGTCAATGCACGTTTTTGCGTTCCGGTCCTGCGTTAAGGTGGATCGTTTTCCATACAAAAGTTAAATGGAGTTACGTCTTTAAATGAGACAAAAATATGATTAAAAAACTTGATTGGAAGTCCTGTGCTTCTATAACATTTTCGCAAAATAAAACAAATATTTTTTTAACCATTAGATTTCTCTGTAAAAACCGTTTCGCCACTTTATGAACATAGATGGAGCGACTGCTGCAATAAACACGTTTAATTTTTTTGTGGAGAAAATACTCAATATTTTTTTACCATAAGCAGTTTTGCGACAAATTTACGTGTGCCTTCATCATTTCACATAATGTTTTTTTGATAAAATTATTGTTTAGCTCATGTTTAACTCTGTTGAAGTTCAGATTTTCGTTTGTATGACGTGACGATGCGCCTTAAGGTAGTATTTCAGTACATATGGGAAAATCGAAATTTCCTTGCATCTAATTGACGCCTGCGTTACGGATGCGCTAAAAATGCACAGAAACGGACGTCAATTGTGAGAACCGCCTTAGAGCGAGTTCGTGTGAAGCACGCGAGGGAGTGAAACTTTCAAGCGGTTTGATGGATGTTACTTTTTTCAGTGAAGTCTAACTTTGATTGCGGGGAAACTAACTAACACTATCTCTATACAAGGAAACTTTACCTACATGAATCAGACTTGCTTATCTTATTACCTACACCTACTTTAGTAGAGTACTTACCTACCTAAGAAAATTCATTTGGCACTTTTTCTCTTAAGCTGCTTTGAGTTTATCAAACTCAGATTCAATCTAGAGTCATTCGGGGTAAAACTGCGCAGCGGGTAAAACTGCGCAACGTCGATATTACGGAATAGGGTGCAGGGGCAGGGACGCTGATTTGCTGGGAACACGTGTACTTGAACCGCCATTTTAGGTCCAGACACTCTGTGAAGTGCGGGTCGATTTTCTACCTATTACAACCAAAAATACCAAAACGTGGTTAAATTCGGACTTTATTCGGTGCAAGGAAAAGTTTGTGGGAGTGTGGATTATGATCATGAAGAGTTTGCTTCTATTTTTTTATTTTCTATACATATTGAAGTTCTTTTGCAGTAACAACATTTTAACCGTGCCTCAAAAGTGTCAAAGTTACGATGAATTGTTTTGAGTACTCATTGAATGGGGTAAAACTGCGGGGGTAATAGTGCGCACATGACGTATGTGGCTAGATCTGCGCAGTTTTACCCCACTATAGTGATATTTAAATACGCATTTCTGTACAGAAATACCTATATTATATTATATCTTTCTTTTTTAATTAATTTAGACTATAAAATGCCTCGTAATTATAAAATACAAACATCTCATAAGACCTTAATTATTGTGAAACCCTTGTGCGCAGTTTTACCCAACACACCGCGTAGTTTTACCCGCATCACGGGGAAGAAGTGCGCACTCTGACTTAGTCACTGTTTTTTTAAATATAGGAAAAAGCGCAGATTACATCGCAAGTTGTTTGTTTGTATTTGAGAGTCCATTAACCAAGCTATTAGACAGCACTTACAATGTGTCTTAAATCGCAGTAGTTTGGGAGTTATGAAGTGAAATATCCAAAAGTGCGCACTTTTACCCCGAATGACTCTAAAGGGAATATTATTTACGAATACCTGCCTACTTCTTAATTTAACTTAGGTTTGGAAAATTTAGACTAGAACTATCAAAGATGTCTATTAATATAAAAATGTAATCTGAGACGATACTAAAATGCTCACCCGTCGATCTAAATGAACTGAGTATCATTTTACATGAAGGAGATCATACAATACAACAGACCAATTGACACTCAACCACAGAATACATAATAGTACAGGTACAGAAGACGCACTCCGCCATAGCGATTCAACAAATATAAATCTTTACGCGCGATAATAAAGTACAATTTCCTTCGCGCCGGCTTTGGATAGTATCTACTTTTATATTAGCCTACTCATCGCGCGCGCAAGCAAAAATGAGCCGAATGGCTGCGCGCGAAAGTTCTTCTGCCGCTGGCGCGTCCTGAAGGTCACAGTCAGCGCGCTCAGTGGGGATGTCACTTTCGAATTTTAAAGGAGGAAGGCAGATAGGTTCAAAAAATCTGACATCAGGGTTCATCAGGTTGTTGTAGTAGTACTTAGGTACCTAGATAATAAATAATAATTTTATTACATAGCTAGAATCTATGTAGGTACCTATTTTCTTACCTTTCGATGTCACGCGGTAACTTGTGGAACTTAGGCTTTTATCACTAGAATTATTCAAGCAATTATAAGCAATGCAGTATTTTCTTATTCTCATTTTCGCGTAATTTACGTAAATTTAGTACAAAGAAAGAATTAAGAGCGGCAACGTGGGAGCGCGTGCGTAACGAGCGGCGTGCGGCAACCCACTGATTAACCTCCCCGCGGGTGTCGCCGCACGTACTTGTAAATCTATACCTACGCAGCAGAGTGCGCCAGGCCTGACTCAACTCAGTATTTCAGGTTCTTAGAATGAAATGGAGATGGGCAGAAATAGAACATTGCGTAAGACCACAAAATAGAAGGTTTACAGAAGGATCCTATTAAGAATTTTCGCGATTGTCACTTGTTACATAGCCAAGGTTGCTACTGTCAAAAATCACAAATGAAAAAAATATCAAAATAGCAAAATATAATACAAGAACGTCATATTTTTCTGAGCCAATATTAATCGAAGAAATATGACTTTCGTGATCGTGATTCCAGTATCTAAGCGTTATATTCGTTGCTAGTACTAAGTGAGCCCTCTATAAAAATGCCACGCGCGCCGTTTCCCTGATTTGTGGTAAGACCTACCTCTTGATGAAACAATTTAAATCATTCAAGGTAATCTCTCTACATCGTCACACGAAGTTTCGCAACCAAAAAATTAAAACCAAACATATCAAAAGAAGCATCAACAACCATGAATCACTTATGAAATCAGAATGTGTAAACTGAAATTTTCAAATCATAAAACCTACATTTAGTTAATGCGTGGTGTAAAATTATCTTAATTTACAACGTAGTAAAGCTGTCACAGGCCATTCATATAACAGCTTATAATAGCAATAGTTATAGCGTTGGAGGAGTTTTGATAAATGGTTGTGGCACAAATTAGAGAAACAGCGCGCGGGGCGCCTAACAGATGGCTCACTCAGTACTTGCGACGATTTTAACACTTACTGATTTTAACTGGAAATAACTGGAATCTCAGGGGAAGTCAAGGTAACTAAGAAGTTGGTTGATACGAACGTCATATTTCTTGGATTTCAAAATTGGCTTAGAATCATGTGACGTTCTTTATCGAATTTTGCTATTTTGATATTTTTATACTTTGAGATTTTTCAGTAGCAACCCTGGCTATGTAACAATTGCCAATCGCGAAAATACAAAATAGGGCCGAGTGAACATTCTGTAAACTCTTTATTTTGTGGTTGTGGGACGTTTAGACCCGTTCAAAATGTGATCTGTATAAACGGTGCCCAATTAGAATGTTAGTCTTGGTTAGTGCTGAAATTGTCGCGCGGTTTATTTTCAGGGCGCGTCTGGAGTATTCTAAAATTAGAATTTGCAGTGATCTTGTTGGTGTGGAGTGCGGACATGTTACAACAATGTACCTACGTATTTCTTGCTGACAGTAAATAAATGTCTCTTTGCGTTATTTTATTACTTACCTACCTAGATAAAAGTTTTACATGTAGAGTAAAAATTCAATTAACATGCAGCAACTGAAGCTAACATCTTGTACGTATATTTTTGATCCTACATCCCAGGTATTATTCAAATTGTCATTTGTTGGATTGTGAGAGTCTTTTTTGACGGACGTGAAAATGTAGCGACATGGATCTTGCTGGCCGGTTTTAACAGATACTTAACTGAAAACTTAAAAAATTTATCTACGGTGGATCGAATCGCGCGGATCATATGAGTCGGTCTATGATTTATTTCTTAAGAAACTGTTTATTTGAAATGAAACTGCTAATGAAAAACGTTTCGCGTTAATGTGTCCCGGCCTTAAAAGTTAATTGCGAAAACAGTGCGGATTGTATCGGGCACGCGTGGGCCCGTGTAGTCAGGGCGGTGTTGGTTGTACTTATAAATAACGACGTCACATTTGTCTTGCGCGGGCGCCTGTCGCTAACGAGATCGCGGTCGGCGGCGCACGCGCACCTATACAATACAATCGTACTACAGACGACGAGACATGCAACAGGGTGTTCGTTCCTTGGCTTCTTCTTCAATCAAGATTTGGCAACAGATTCATTGATCAGTTTCCAATTGGGTTTGCTTCCGTAGGCCATAAGGCGTAGATGAGCTGGAACTGTATTAGGGCCAGTAGTGGGTGAGGATCCTTGACACAAAATAGATACTTACGACTACTTACCCGTACTTTGTGTCTTTGATTTTCGTTTAGCAGTTGGGTAGGTTAGATTAGAAGATAGGTTCTTTATTTCACGGTTTACCTTTGTGAACAATACAGTCTCACCCTGTAGGTACAACTCTAAGTGTGAACTACAATTTCGTTTGGCTTACAGAATGCAAATAGTTGATATACCCCGTTGCGGCGTGTTGTCTGTCGTCTGTAAATAATACGTCGTCGCTGACACAGCGACCCGCCGAGACGACAATCCAGCCCACGAAATGAGTAATTGTGATCGGGACTTGTTTGTGAAATTACTTGGATAAGTAGGCATAGTTCTAAGTTCCCCTATATGGTTCTAAGTGTGAAATGCAATTTTGTTTGGCTTACAGAATGCAAGCCATAGTAAGCATAGGTAGTTGATATACTCCACGATGATATACCTATAGGTACTTGGGCGGCGTGTTGTGTCGCAGTCGCACTGTCGCTGTCTCGTCTGTAAATAATACGTGCCGACGACGACACAACAATCCAGCCCACGAAATGAGTAATTGTGATCGGGACTTGTTTGTGAAATTACATTACATAGGTAGGTAGGTAAATGTTTAAAGCAGTACACTGCTGGACCAATTGCCCTTTTTCTAAGTGTAGGCTGTAGTAAGGAAAAGATTCATCAATCGGTCTTTTTGTTAGTGAGTTGTATTGAAAGCTTGTGGTCCCCGATCCTCATAACCTGAATATTCGGTGGTGCTGGGGAGCCAGATCACATCCATCCATAAGTAGTTTTGTCATCATTAAAACTTTCAGCCAAATCAAATTCTTGACTTGAGGCGAATTTCCTTGCCCAGTAGAGGACTGTATTGGCCGCTGATATTTTACTCTCTTCATCATCACAATAACGAGAAACGAGTATATCCTTGGGCAAACATAAAACACGTCCATTTTAATAATCTCTCGCGCGAACATAAATAAAGTCACACAGGGTGTAGAGAAAACGAGACGTGTCATAAATTTGTATCTCTTTATCGCGATGGCATCGTAACTCGAGAGCTTGTACGGTGATCAATGGCGGTTATCTGCGGCGCCCCCTGGTGATGAATTTATGGGACTTTTGAAAAATGTTTTACTGAGGTTTAGAGACAGCTGTAGGTTGATCTGAGGTCATGTTTCGCATTACAGACAGGATTTTTTATATTAGTCATTTAAGCCAGGAACCGGGAAGCATCGTGCGTTTTCTGTAAAACATGTTGCAGCTGCGTTGTGGAAGGCCTCCTATATTCTCAAATTGAAAAGTAACTTAATCGGGAAATTTGTAACCGCTTTCTCTTCCAAGAAACTAAAATCCTTTTGCCCCTACCAAAAGCGTGCGCGCGGGCGTGGGGGCGTCATTGTATGCAGACAAGCGGCGCGCGCGCAGCCTCCAAACTCCAATGCAACAAGACAATGAGTAAACAAACACTGGCCGCATGCGCCGTCATGCTTACAACCCGCTTTCTACATTTGAAATTCGAACATAATCGTTGGGACTTTGCTGGAAGATCTGTAGCTAACTGAAGGATATGTAAATTGCCGGAAATTTGTACCTGTACTGGTTTTCAGACTATACCTACCTACATCAATTAGGAAAATCTCGGCAGGTACCGATTGATGATACTTTTGATGGCTATACAAACACTGGCCGCATGCGCCGTCATACTTACAATACAACCAGCTTTCAACATTTGAATTTCGAACATGATATTATGTGCAGTAAAGTTGCTTTTGGGACTTTGCTAGATAGTACGGGTCCTTAGCTGGAAGTATGGTCCCATCTGGCAGAAATCATGAAACTTGGCATGTGTGTAGCTTACATGTGTAAGCTTCAGGAAAAGAAGGGAAGCAAGTTGGACCCCCCCTGCTTCCCCCCTTTACCCCCCCTTTTATGTCCCAAATTTCAGTTATCTTTATTTTTCCAGGAAACGATTAAAGATAGGAGAAATTTGTCACGGTAAGAAATATTCCTTATAAAATTGTCTACAAATTTGTTTTTGAGTCGATGTTGATAGGACTTATACTTTTCGAGTTATGCTTCTGGGAAACCCATCATTTTTTTGAAGGTGACTTCCAGCTCTGAATTAGCCATAACTACCATGTGTTCTTTCAAACTTGCTATTGGTTTTTGTTAGTTAGGTAGTCTTCAAAGGAAATCCGCAGAGACAACACTTCAATCACGCCTGTGGGGTTGGGGGGAGGGAGGCAAAGTTTATTTTTTCCGAGCTGAACTTGAGGACTTCTGACTCCTCAAGTAAATGTGACACGAGAAATTGAGTATCATTTTCAAATAAACCAAGGACGGAGTATTCATTTCTGGGAGGATTTTTGGTACATTTCATACAAGAATATAAATATATTAAGTGAAATTGGAAAAAAATATGTTCCGTTCTCATTCAAACGTTGTTTTCTTCATGACCTTGAGACATATTTATTAGATAATAACACATACTCGAAGACATACTCACCCGAATTATAAAACCATATTTTATTTTCGAAAATATTAGAAAATACCTAGCCTACGGAAGCCTAAATATTTTTACAAAGTTATGTTTGTAGCTGGAAAAATTTCAAGTTCATAGATTTTGTATGCAAAAATAAGATTACCAACCGCAAACTTATATTTCTCAATTGTCGCTAAACCATTCCAGATAGGGAAATGCCCTCATAGGAAATTTTGTTTATACTGAAGGTTTGTTTATGCTGGAATATAGAAATTGAAGATCTGGAGTACTTGATGTGGAACATCAACTGCCCAGCTAAACTATTCGAGATACTGTAATGTCTTCTTAAACATCAAGTACTCCAGATCCTCAATTTCTTTATTCCAACAAAAAGTACCTTTCAGTATAAACAACATTCCCTATGAGGGCATTTCCCTATCTGGAATGGTTTAGCGACAATTGAGAAATATAAGTTTGCGGTTGGTAATCTTATTTTTGCATACAAAATCTATGAACTTGAAATTTTTCCAGCTACAAACATAACTTTGTAAAAATATTTAGGCTTCCGTAGGCTAGGTATTTTCTAATATTTTCGAAAATAAAATATGGTTTTATAATTCGGGTGAGTATGTCTTCGAGTATGTGTTATTATCTAATAAATATGTCTCAAGGTCATGAAGAAAACAACGTTTGAATGAGAACGGAACATATTTTTTTCCAATTTCACTTAATATATTTATATTCTTGTATGAAATGTACCAAAAATCCTCCCAGAAATGAATACTCCGTCCTTGGTTTATTTGAAAATGATACTCAATTTCTCGTGTCACATTTACTTGAGGAGTCAGAAGTCCTCAAGTTCAGCTCGGAAAAAATAAACTTTGCCTCCCTCCCCCCAACCCCACAGGCGTGATTGAAGTGTTGTCTCTGCGGATTTCCTTTGAAGACTACCTAACTAACAAAAACCAATAGCAAGTTTGAAAGAACACATGGTAGTTATGGCTAATTCAGAGCTGGAAGTCACCTTCAAAAAAATGATGGGTTTCCCAGAAGCATAACTCGAAAAGTATAAGTCCTATCAACATCGACCCAAAAACAAATTTGTAGACAATTTCATAAGGAATATTTCTTACCTTGACAAATTTCTCCTATCTTTAATCGTTTCCGAGAAAAATAAAGATAACTGAAATAAAAGGGGGGGTAAAGGGGGGAATCAGGGGGGGTCCAACTTGCTTCCCTTCTTTTCCTGAAGCTTACACATGTAAGCTACAGACATGCCAAGTTTCATGATTTCTGCCAGATGGGACCATACCTCCATACAAACTGCCAATTAAGAACCCGGACTAAGATGATCTAATTGAAGCGTAGAACTAGTGGGAATTCGTATATTATTGATTTTCCGACTATACCTACCTCTCCTACCTACCTACTTTCCCCGCAATTTTTTTCTTGCTTATTTATATTTTAATACACTGAATTGTTCATTTGGCTGATCTTATTTTAATACCTACTTCCTACGTAGGTAGATAAATACAGTTGAAAATTATGCTTTACGATTTCTCACGCCTATCAATATAGCCACTCGAAGTGTAAACTTACAAACGAGCCTAAAAAACTGAATAGGATTGTCCCACGCAATGAAGGTCGTAAAAACGCTGTAAAGTTTATCAAAACCATCACCATTCCACACCTCCTCTAGTCGTAATAATTATCTATGCATAGTCATTGTCTGCCTCTATCAATAAAATTTTGATTCACATTCATAGCTTCTACAATAAATGCTTTTCTTATTAGCTAAAATATTATGTAGGTATCCTATTCCTAGTAGGAATTTTCGATTTAGAGTTGACAAATTGCGCGGAAAATATTTGTCGTCATATTTGAACAATCCGAAATTCTACGATTATCTACCTACTTAGGCAACAGGCATGTGAAATCAATGGTCAAAACTTATCCAACATATTTATCATGTAAATTGTGACACAAAAATTAAATTATTAATTTAAATCTCTATTTTAAATAAGTATTCAAGCCCCATCTTCATGCTTTCGTCCAACAACAAACTTTTCTCATATATTACGACTGGCTGACTATCAAAAAGGCATCAGCCGCCCCGTCCACCCGACCCACTCGTTCGATCTTTAAAATTCAAATATCGAATATCCTATATGCGTAGGCGCTTGTCAAAGTCTCGTCAGAAGGACGGAAGTGTCTCATGCATAATGTAGGAGTAAAGGCAAAGGATAATCGTACCAATACTGTTTGTTAGGCAAATAAGGCATTGTGCACAACATCTGATAGCAGTCTCGTTAGTAGGGGTAACAAGGCTAAGGTGAGGGCTTGATTGGGTTTTCGCTGGTGTGTGCTCGGGCTTAAATGAACACGTTACAGAAATAACTAGTTCAGTAAAGTCAGGAGTGTAATATACTGCTCGATTGGAACATTATCGACACCATGATCTGATGCAGGCAGGCGGATAGCAAAAGCTCAAGGGAAATCAATCGAACTAACTATCACTTTTCAATCAAACTTTATTTATACGAGTATGATAGTGTTTGGGTCTTGTCTTGTATTCACATAGGTAACTATTATTGCCAACAGACTGAAAATATACTAGATCTGAAACTACTATCTATTATTTCTTCTACCGTTGTCTTTCTAATACTTCCCTAATCAATTTAGTATGGTCGTTGATAGCTTTAGAATTTTGGACCTTTACTATCTAACTCAACCCCATTCCTTCGATCCGTCCATCCGTGCAATGCATGCCTAATATTCCCAGAACTAAGAATCCAACAATACAAACAAAGCCAATCCCACATAATTTCCAAACGGTTGTAAATTTGTCCCATGGTATGCACCTCCATTGGCATGGCACCAGTCCCACATTACTATTCCATACGACTCTACTATAAACAAGACCCGTGATCGACGACTTACGTGAATGCACTGTTGATACACAGACTGTATTTGACTGTAAAGGCAAGATTCCTTGTCAATTCAATCCTCATGACTCAGTCAGTAACAGTTTTTTTGTGACAGACACTATGTTTTTGGCCCAAGGGCCTGACATGTATTTGAATTGTCATTGACCATTAAAACTGCGCCAATCGACTTGGTGGTGAGTGGTGAGCGAAGGCTCACACGAAACTAGCAGCTCATTCGGAAGTTTACAATACAGTGTTAAAAAGACAGCCAATACAGTCCAAAGAATACAAGAGTCTACCTAGATGATCATCACGACAAACAAATGTCCAACACTTGATTCATTTTTCATACATAGATTGTCTAAAAAAACTTTATCATGAGAGTTAATAAGAATCCTAATTTTGACCTTGAATAAAGAAACACAATAGATTATTTACATTCTGTATAGTAATATTATAAACCTTTGGTCCAGTCCGCTAAATGAAAATCGTTTCAGTCGAGTCTCGATGGCATCTCAGTTGGATGGTTTCGGCCATTTCGTAGTCTGCTAACAGTTTTTAGTATGGAAAATCACAGTGGCAGTAGAATGACAGTTGAGTCTCGCTGGCATTACAATGGCTAAAAATTAGCAGACTTGGGGCCCTGTATTCTATAGACGTTTGGCTTCCTCAATTACCAATGTATTGCTGATGTTATTGGTTTGCGACTTGATTCGTCATAAATCCAGCGCGTGTACGGCGCATGCGAATGAGGAGTTCTTGGGAAGACGTCTGTTGGATGACTTCTCCCATAAGTATACATCATCGTTTTAGTCAATAGTCCTCCCTACAGGACATGGATCTTCACTAATTTAGTCATTAACATCGGACTGAGAAAATAGCACAAAATCGTGCAACAATAAACATAAAGGTTCAACTCATGCGAAGAACTTAGCATACATACATATATCATGCCTATATCTCTTGCGCGGTCGGCAGAGTAAACAGCTGTAAAAATGGCCATTTACACAACGTCTGACAAAAATTTGAGAGTTAGGTATTAAGAAGACTGTTTCACCGTAGTGAGAGGCTGTCAGCCTGTCGACTAAAATTATTGTAATACACATCAAATCCCTTAGTCGTTTCTTACGACACCCACGGGTAAGATATGTGATGCTATTCTAAACCGGCACCACACGGCAATCTAGCCGGCACAAAATGGCAAGAACTTATCAGCTTTCGTCAAACTCTACCACTTCGTCAGATCACTTTTCTGCCAACATCTGCAAGCTCTATGTACTCGAGCAAAATAAGAGCATTATAAGTAGATTTGACTTTCAAAACACAAGCGGTGGATGATCGAAAAACTACAGCCACCTGCCTGATTCAGCAAAAACAGAAAACAAACGATACCGATCGCAAATGTGTTGTTCGAAACATATCTACTGGAATAACAACACGCCTGAGCAGAACTTATTTATCGTTTTTCAATTTCCTGCGGATAGCGAGCCGCTATCGCGACGGCTCCGAAAAATGTTAGAGAAAATAAACTTCTTCCTACCTGTGTTCGTATCGTACACGAGTGACTGGATCGCAGTTCGTTTAAGAACTACTTTTTAAAAGGAAAACTCACGCTGAAAATCAGAGCAACATTTTCTATTTCACTTGATGTGTGATTATTTCCTGTATTTATTTTTCTCGACAAAATTCTCGTATCTTGCATTCTGTCTACACTTGCTACGCTTTCGTAACAAAAGCCTACAGTAAAAGGTGTTAATAAAAGCGTCATCAAACGTAACCCACCACCTACATTTTCCTCACTTCGGTTCAAATAAAATTTTCACCTACTTCAGCGTTCTTACCTCCTTTATGGACACTTCACTAAGAGCCCCTCGTAACCTCCGCGTGGCCGTAGAGCCGCCATAAAGCCGGACACTAACTACTAACTACCTTCATCCGCACTTAATTCGCCAAAGAAAACTAGTAATTTATACTACACATTACCCCAATTGCTCAACGTACCCTGCGCTACCCTTTTACAAGTTCTATCGCCAGTGACCTGAAAGAAAACTTCTCTATTAATCCTTAGAGTAGAATTTCGTCTGGTTCATGTGAGAGTTAGTTTAATTCCCTAACTATTCTAGCCCGGGCCCTCTCGGTCCGGTGAACATCGGGTCTGGTCTGGGTGCTTAATTACGTGATAGCAGTGGTCCATTTTAGTAACACCCCCTCTTCAAGCGTTTTGTGTTGGGCGCAATTGCTAGACGCTCTGTCACAGAGTAGATGAACACAGTACTTGAAATTATCCTACTGCGAGATTGCCTCGTAGAATGTATGGTATGAAAGTTGTCTACAGGCAATGGAGTTTAAGTGTGTGGTTTGAGAGGCAGCACATTGTGCAAATGTCAAAATAGCTGTTATCCTAACGACTGTTGGTTTGACAATACAATTTAGGGAGGGTCTGCTTTAGGTTGAAGGGATCCTGCTCTTGCATTAATGGGTCGACTGGTATTTGTAATTAGAAACGAATTTATCAAAGTTTCACGATTAAAAACAAGATGATCCTTCAAGTTTTATAACAACGAATAAAACGTATTCTTTATTAAAATCTTCTATAACGATAAATATGACGTCTCATGAATGGTATTAGTTTTGTTTGGTAATGGAAATAAGGTAGACATCATCAATACAAAGATGTATAAAATTAAGTCACTTTTCGCGTTTCTCTGTCTGTCTGTCTGTTGTGGAATTTGTTAACTTCTCCGAAACCAAACAACGGATTTTGATGCAGTTTTTTTCAATAGATATAGAAATTTAAGGGGAAGGTAGGAAATAACTCATGCCGACAAAATGCCTTTTTCCGGTAGGAAAAGGAGTTGCAGCGGGTGAAACCGCTAACGGGCCGCTAGTAACGTATAAGTTCAAATTACGCCTGGGACATACAATAAACAAAACACGCACAATTTTAATCAAAGCGTAGTCTGTCGCAAAAACAAATTCGAAATTCAAAACTGAAATTACAATGGCGCAACGGAATGAAGTTGTTGGAGCAATCGAAGCGGGTTTGAATACGAACGAAGCGCAATCACAAAGGATTGTGTTCCAAATCCGAATACCTCCACATATCTCAGTCCGTTGACCAATCGAGGACCTTTACTGTTTTAGAGATGTACCCCTTAGTGGTCTACTTTTTGTGAAGTGCGGGGGGCAGGGAGGGTTGTCTTGGATCGGATGGCAAGGCGTGAAGGGGTAGCGTGAATGTCATTTGCGTAAGCGGACGCACGCCCTAGAGATTAGACGATATACGATGCATAGCCGTCCTATAGGGATAGATTGGTGATTTTAACTTTAAATTCAAACGGACTGGGGAAGATAAGAGACATTTCCCTTAATCCTGAATCGATAATTTTGTCCCTTTTGTTTCATTATCAAAAATTAACCGAGATATTATATGAGTGTAAGTAACTTCTTTAACATTAGCAATATTAATTGATAGAAGTTTCTTTTGCTCAACAAAAGTGACGTGACACATTCGCTGCTTTTGTTATCATGTTTCATTTTATGAATGAAACACCAGAGTAGTTAAAATTAAATTGTCCGCCGGACCATGAAAATGTCCTTCCTTTATAACAAAATTTTATTTCTATCGAACCAGTCTAATAATCTACTGAAAACCAGATTTACACAAGGACAGATCCATAGCCCTGTTTTTCCGCTGTCTCGGCTCGGCGGGACGCTGTTTAAATTGCGTAGAGGCCTAGAGGAGCAAGTTGTAATGGCGCCCATCAACTAGAACGGCTCACGGCCCAAAATTGTGCTCGTTCCCACATCGAAACCAAATTCTATCAGCCTGATACCGAATTTCATTACAAGGCTTTCATAAAATAAAAACCAAACCTCAAAACATAGAAAGATCCTAATTTTGGTAAAAACCATATTTTTAATTTCTATCAATCCAGTCTAATCTAATTCGAACCAGATTTACAACAAATCCACAAGGACGGCTCCATGTCCTGTTTTTCCGCTGGCTTGGCTCGGCGGGACGCTGTTTAAATTGTGTAGAGGCCTAGAGGAGCAAGTTGTAATGGCGCCCATCAACTAGAACGGCTCACAGGCCCAAAGTTGTGCTCGTTGCTACATAGAAACCAAATTCTATCAGCCTGATACCGAATTTCATTACAGGGATTTCATCAACGCGTGCTACATTCCCTTAAACGTTCCAGCGAAGAATATAAATGAGCCGAAGAAAATTGCCTGCTCCGAAGAATTGGCAGCAAAACGACCTAATTACGTCACTCACAAGAAACATCGACATTGAGAAATGGCATCGATAAAACCTCCCTTACAATCAATTTTCTCCGGATTAATTGGAAACGAATTGTTTCCGGTGATATATTAAAAAAGGTCTATCGGATTGCGGATGTCAACCTTCGTTGGGATAGCATTACGAGCTCGAGTACCTATTGGGAAAAGGCAATATTTTAATGCGAGATTTAGGGGATCGTCTATGTAGTGTAAGGTACACGTGCCGCACGATATTGCGGATTTTTGTCGATGTCAAACTTTGACAGAATTGTTTTTTTATACATAAAATCTTCACCTCTCACATTCAAATCTCAAAATCACCTAAGTTTACTTACACGGTGTTGTTTTCTCATCGACGTTTTGGAAATTTTAAATTATGGCATATTTGGCAAATGTTAGTGCTGCTTAGTATGTGCTTTTGGTGCAGTTTAATGCAATTATTTTCGTCAGTAACACCGGACTGGCAAAATGCATACCGCAAAATTGTGCGGAATGTGTCAGAACAGAACAGAACCTACTAATGCGTACCTACGATCACTGAAATTAAGGCAATGTCCCGAAATGAAAAACGGCGTTTCATCGTCGAAGATTATCGTGAAGCCGCATCGTGCAACTTTCAGGGGCTTTTATTTGCTAATTTGTTATGAATTCCACTTACAGCGATGGCGGCGGCAGTTTTTGGAAGGGTTGGGGGTGGTAAAGTTTCCTCGTTAAGCGCGTTCTATATGCTCGGATATATTTTACTGATATTAATGTTTCGTTTTGTTTACTCGATGGGGTGAGTGTATCTTCCCATTGTTAACATGGTGTATTTTCATGTAAATTAAGCGCGTGGATTGAGTTGCTTTATCTTATCTTAAGGAAGTTTAATATTTATTTACCTTGACTCACATAAATCCTGCAAGGATTATCAAAATGGGCCGCAGTTTTTTGGGATCATATTTATATGACATCGAAGATTTTCTGCGTGCAGATTGTCCGTCTTTTTTATAGCTTTTTTGTTTAAATTCCGTTCCGAGTTCCAGAGTCATCACATCATCATACCTATCCTGTGATATGACAATCCTATCTTCCGCTAGCATAGATACCTACATAGATTTTCTCTACATCCTTGATGTCAAAAGTCTTTACTTGTTTTGACAGCAAATTCCATACAATATGACACATCTTCTCTCGCGAATACTTCTCGCGCCCGTGATATAACTATCACTACAGTGCATTAACGGGAGATCGTGCCTTATGGCGTTCCCTGGGGGAGGCCTACGTCCAGCAGTGGACTGCAATAGGCTGAAATAGGAAAATAGGACAGTGCATATGCTAGCCCGACTGGTACTACCAAGTTATTGCGAACCGATGCGCTTTTAAGCTAAAATCTAAAATTGAATTTAGGTAAATTTTGAATTCATTTTGCCGGTGCATCACGGTTGGTAGCGGTGCCGGTGCCGGCTGCCGAGCTCCGGCTCTAAGTTAATTTCCGCTCCAGTCTCCACTCTGGGGATTCCTAATGGAGTTTATCCCGATTCCCTACTGTAAATACAGAACTTTCTCAAACGGCCCGCTTGAACCGCTACGCCAAATTAAATCAAACAAGATTTTGTAGGGCTTACAAACGCTTACCGACCTACCTACCATTCTAATTTTAAAAATACCCGTGCTACGAATTGCATCTACTGAGTCCACCGGTACAGTTTCCCCGAAGAAAAATGAAAAACCTATTTCCTCACTCATGGGGAACAATCGAAGAGGGGAACAGATAAAGGATGATATTAGTGCTAATAACTCCGCTACGGTCCCACGTTGTATTGAATCAGACGTGCGGCAACACAATAAACACACAAAATAAATTATCCGTTTCCAATAAAACAACATCCTTGCAACGTTCGCTGAACGCCAAGAGTGTCTGACAGAGAGGGGATTAGACGATTTCGATTTTGCGCGATATGTGGAAGGTCTAATATCGGTTGCGATAGTAGCGGTTATGGCACACGTCGATATCTATGGGGCGTGCGATTTTTCAAAAACCCATCCTCCGCGTTTAATCGAGCGGCGGTAAACAGCGCATTTTTCGCTTCGCGCGGAAAACGTCGATGGGGTACGAGTGTAGCGCATTGTAGTCGATGGGAAGCGACGGCTCTGAGCCACAAAATTGAGAATTTACAGACCGTCATCTCGCCTCTATTTCTGACCATTTATACCTACACTCTAGGGCTGCTTGCTACCTTTTATATCTGAAATTTTGAAATTCGGTATCTGGGACAAACTACCTTACATTATATCAAACTTACACTATAACTTTCAGGTAATTTTGCCGTCCTCCCGCGCCGAACGCTGTTGTCTGTCACTCGCTACTAGCCGGTTCGAAACCTTTCGAGATCGTAAACGACGGCGTGTAAGTAGATGTGTTTGTGTGTGAGCGTAGTGACGTTTTCTTGAAGCCGTTTCTCTGTATTGGGCGGCCGCCAATACTTACTTTGTCCCTGAGCCACAACTCCCACGGATGAATATGTTTTCGAAGACTGCATCATTAATCATGCATTGAGAGCGCGCACAATGCGGCGCGTAATGGACGCGGGTTGTCGCGCGACGGGTCTATAACCAGGAGCCTACATGACGATACAATAGCGCTTCCAATAGGAGGCTTTGTCTCTCATTTATCATGTTTCATTTATCATCTCCGAGTAATTAATGATCTCCGTTTCGTCTGCTACCTTTCCTGGCTACCTTTATTCTGGTGACAATCCTCCATTAACTTTATCAAGGGCGAAACAGGCGAACGAATTTAGACGCCACAAAAATGATATGGAGTTTAATATTTGACAGCGGAACTTGTATTAACATAACTTTTACAGGCTTCATCGATAGAGGCCATAGCATAGAGCTTTTGTGAAGCAGTTTTGTACTTTGTTCTTTAACCAATGGAGCTCAATTTCATCTGCTCTTTCAAATGTCTTAGGGCAGATGCTGTAGCTTGTAAGGATGATTAAAAATGGTCCACAGCCATCCATCAAACGAGTCACTGCGATACGCGTCTTATTTGAATATCGCGCTTCAAAGCAAAATTGCCGTGACATTGCATTTCCTTAATAACATTTAAACAAATACAAATAAAATATTATAAATTAAGATACTAATAAAAGATTATAAACTAAGGTTTTTTTGTATTGAAATGATTATGGTACCTGGAGGTTATTTTTGGAATCGAGTCCTATCAAACGAAAGACCTTTTTTCTGATGAACTTTACCTATATGAAGTTGAAAACTAGGCACTATTCGAGTATAGCCACTTTCAGAAACATCCTGTGTGTTTCAATTTTTCAGGTAACATCATGTTGACTCATTCAAGCTTCTTTTCCGTAGAAGATGACACCTACTTACTCTTTTTTGTACACAATCTTAGGTATTCAACAACTCAGACTCAAGCAGGATCATCCAAACAGGACTGTGGAATGTGGAATAATCCAGAAGAGATGATACCTAATAATATGTTTGTCGCTCTGCCTACCCCGCAAGGGTAAAGGCGTAATTTGGTTTGTGTATGTTTAAAAAGCATTCAATATTCCCCCAGTCCCCTCATCCTGCGGAATATTATAACTGGCCACTTTGTATCCATCTCGGTCTTATACGGGGAGTGTCCACGCGAGTGATTGATCGCCGCGTATCGGCCGGCGGAGGACTGGAGACGCAATTCGAGCTCATTTTAATATTAGATCCGGGAAATGTAGCGCCCTGTGTACTGGAAGTCGCGTTTTGTCGAGTGTGTTGTAGATTTCCTGTGGAATATTATAACCGGCCACTTTGTATCCATCTTGGTCTTATACGGGGAGTGTCCACGCGAGTGATTGATCGCCGCGTATCGATCGACCGACGGCGGCCTGGAGACGCAATTCGAGCTCATTTTAATATTAGATCCGGGAAATGTAGCGCCCTGTAGAACTGGAAGTCGCGTTTTGTCGAATGTGTTGTAGATTTCCTGCGGAATATTATAACCGGCCACTTTGTATCCATCTCGGTCTTATACGGGGAGTGTCCACACGGGTGATTGATCGCCACGTATCGGCGGAGGACTGGAGACCAATTGGAGCTCATTTCAATATTTAGATCCGGGAAATGTAGCGCCCTGTATACTGGAAGTCGCGTTTTGTCGAATGTGTTGTAGATTTACTGTGGAATATTATAACCGGCCACTTTGTATCCATCTCGGTCTTATACGGGGAGTGTCCACGCGAGTGATTGATCGCCGCGTATCGGCGGAGGACTGGAGACGCATTTCGAGCTCATTTTAATATTAGATCCGGGAAATGTAGCGCCCTGTGTGCTGGAAGTCGCGTTTTGTCGAATGTGTTGTAGATTTTCTTACGCCTTGTTATCAAGTAGGTCTAGGATAATATTAGTAAATATTACTATTATCTACAACTAAATCTCTACCTTTACTGAACTGTGTCTGCAATAGGTAAAGGTAGGGGTACAGATGTAAATCAACCGGTTTAAAACGTTTAAAACCAAATTTCGCGGTTTAAAACCTGAAATCAACCGTTTTCAACCGTTTAAAACTCGCCTACAAAAAAAAAAGTTCTGTGTTTTACATACACATACATACATACACAAATCACGCCTTTATCCCTTGCGGGGTAGGCAGAGCGTAAACAGCCGTAGGTACCTACTATACAGCCGCTATCGCCACGTCTGACTAATATTTCAGGGCCGTTGTAGAAAAATCGTGCCGAAATGCAAAAAAATTTTTGCCGAGTAGGTACATACAAAAATTCATACCTAAGTACTTAGGTATGAATTTTTGTATGGAACATCCAAATTATTAATATAACCCTGTATATACAAAATTCGGTGTTTCCAACGATTTTACACTGACTTGCTCATCATAGGTTACCTACGCTCGGGCCTCGGAGCGACAAACTAGGTAATAAACCCGCAAAATCACATCATTAATCCATTTCAGTGATCCTTACCTTTGTAATATTACGAAAATGTATTAAAATCAATAAAACATTGTTATCAACCATCCGCCGTTTTAAACCGAAAAAAACGGTTGTTTATGATTTAAAACGGTTTTTTTCGTTTAAAACGATTTGGTTGAATTGGTTTTAAACCGGGCTTACATCTATAGGTAGGGGTATAGTTTTAATAGAAACTTTTCTTCGAAATGTGGAAAAAGAATGAGCCACCCATACGAACGTGTTGAAAATGTTCGTTACTTTATGGAAGGTTTAAATTTTTTATTTATTTTGATGAAAAGTTTCTAATAAAACCTGTTCAGTTTTGTGAGTAGAATATGGCCTTAAAATGTTTGTACTATATTAAAAATCCTATATTTCCAATACAGTAGGTACGTAATCATCAGAATCCTCACATCACTTTAGCCACTGCTGGACGTAACCCTCCCCCAACGATCTCCAACTAATATTCAATTCCAAATTAGCATTCGATAAACATCCCTTTCAGTAAAGCTGAACGAGCACTCATATTAGGAAGGTTCTGATTGATGATATCTGTGGGTGAAGCTGATAGTGTGCGGACGACATTATAATCACAAAGCAAGTATTGGCGGGCGCCCAATACAGAGAGACGGCTACAAAGGAAACGTTACTACTCTCACAAACATATCTAAACGCCTATCTCGAATCATTTCAAACCGGCTAGTAGCTAGTGTCAATAGCGATCGGTGCCGGCGGACGGCAGTATGACGTCTCGCAAGTGCAAATATTTTTCGTTGTATAATTAGTGTAAGTTTGATATAATATAAGTTATGTACCTAAGTAGGTATGTTTTACCCAAGTACCGCATATTAAAATTTCAGTATTTTTTTTGCAAACTCATAGTGTAGGCATAAATTATCGGAAAAGGGGGCGAGCTGTCCTTCTGTAAATTCCCTATTTTGTGTGATAATCATAAGCCCGTGTTTGTACACGCGGTATCGCGCGGCGCAGGCGGCCAGTGTACACCCAGCCTAATTGATCGGTTAGTCAACTGTTTACACTCATTTACCAACTTTACTTTGCACCTATGTAACTTGAAATTTCAAACATGTTTAGCAGGGACTTTACTACTGCAGCTGCAAATTAATTTTGTTTTAGAATAGTAATCCGCTCTTCATCGTCAAATAAATCGGTATTAATCCATCTTTTAAAATCGATTTAATATTTACTTTAGGCGTTATTATCATGTTTCGGTGTTTGTTGATTGAAGTACATATATGTAGTTACAAGTAGGACATCGATTTCATATGTTTGTTCGGTTACAAAGATTTCAATCTCAACGGTATCATTATTTCATTTATCATTAAAATTACTGGGAAATTAAAATAATTTGCTTGTTCGAAATGACTGTGGCGGTCCATGGCAATTATTTTGATGAGGAAGAAGTCTTGTTTGCGATATTGGAATTATTGTCTGTTTGTTTTTAAGTACTTTTTTTCTCATTTTGGTCTTGGTCAAAAGTAGGTAGGTACTTAGTTATTACCAGGGTTCGAAAATATCCGATATTTATAATAAATATCAAAATATCCGATATATATCTAATAAATCGGATATATATCCATATTTTGATATTTATCAGATATATATCAATCAGTCTAAAATCTTTCAAAATAATGTTTTAACTTTGACGCTAAACACAAAAAAAATGTAAGAAAATTAATCTGTGACATTTAATTTCATTATAGTATATTTTTAAATGAAAGTGGTATAGAAAATACTGTATAAATTTACCAGTAAAGCAAACACATAAAGCGGGTGGCCAATAGTGCATACGTGCATACCTTAATTTTATAATTTGACCATCGTATATGAGCCCGTACGCAGAAAATGCTCTTCCAAATGAACCATTTACTTTGAACACCAAAAAAAAAAAATTTAAACCTATGAGTCTATCTAAATAAATACCAAAGAAAAAATAAAGATAACTTTAATATTTATAAAATACTTATAAGTTAAGCAAAAATAATACATTAATTATTTATCTACATAATACTAATTGGTTTCTTTCTAATGCATAGTAAAAGTGGAGTTTTAGGGTTTCGTTACTAGAAACCCTTATCATTTCGACAAGTCTGTCTGTCTGTCTGTATGCCGTGCCCTCATATCTTAGAGTTATCGACATGAAATTTAGTGAAAAGATAAATCGTGTTGACCAAAATATGGAAATTGAGAAAAAAAATATAATAAATGTTTTTTGAACCTTTCTTCCATACAAGTGAAAGGGGGGAAAAAACAAAAAAAAAAAAAACTTGTGTAATATTGAGTAGGGTATCGCTGAATAGGTCTTTTAAAACTAAGGAGAGGTTTCTTTGAAACAATGTCACTAAACTGTTTCTGTAACGAAATATTTGCTTTTAAAAGGGGCGTTTTTGATCCATAATTTGTTCCTGCTGTAACTTCTAAAGTATAAACGCTAAAACTTAAAAAACAAAATGAATTGAAGTAACTACGAAAACTTTAACGGACACTGTACCCCTAAAGCAGTGTTTTTCAAACTGTGGGTCGCGACCCCCAGGGGGGTCGCGGAGCCTTCCTAGGGGGGTCGCCAGCAAAAGCTAAGATTCAAGGCAGAACGACAGGTCGGATAAAATTCAGTAAAACACAATTTTAGTGACAATGAATGGGCATGTTTATTTTTCAAAACTTTCAAAACGTACTGCTATTTTATGCAATATGCAGTGTTGTATACCTACTTACGTTTTTTACCTGTTTTTAGCGTGAAAAGTCGAGCTCGCTTCGCTCGCAATACGTGCACCTTTCTGCCTGTTTTACCCTCACGGCTAGTGTTAATGGTCCTGACTTGAATGTAACGTGAAAAGTCGAGCTCGCTTCGCTCGCGATACGTGTATTCCTCAGCCTGTTTATGGCTACCGTTCAGGCTTTTAAGCTCGTGTTTAGCGTAAAATTCTCGCTCGCTTCGCTCGCGATGTTTACGGCACGCTGTAGTTTATTTTTGCCTGACAATTTCAGCCTACCCAGAAAAATATCCTAAAAATGCGCACAACGCTTATAGTTTTTCCGTATCCACCATTGAATAAATTAAATTATTAATTTTATGTTTCTATGATGACCCAACAGGGGGGTCGCCATTGATTTTTTGCCTGGAAAGGGGTCGCGTATTCAAAAAGTTTGAAAAACACTGCCCTAAAGGATTCAGAAAAAAATGAGTTTTTCTATTTGCGGTTGGTAACCATACAGCTCCAAACAAACCAGCAACAAAATTAAGTTTGTAACGCTGAAAAACCTGACTACGAAACCCTATTTGTGGGCGTGTCTGACAAGCACTAGGCCGGTTTTAAAATTAATAAAAGATATTCATTGGTGGCGTACTTGGCAAGTTCTTTTTTAGTGTAATTGACCAAAAATTTTCACTAATCCTTAACGAAACATGTGTGATATATATCCAAAAAATAAATATCATAATATCACGCGATATATATCACTTGATATTTATTAAGGAGTAAATATCGTGATATATATCCGATAATTATCAATGATATATATCTTCGAACCCTGGTTATTACTATGCTAGTGTACGTTTTCGAATCTCGGGCCTCAGGCATATTTACATTTTACCTACATGTTGATTTTTCTCCTGAAATAATGATATTTACGTTTCATTAATAAAAATTATGCATGGTTGTAATTGTAATATATCTCGTCGCAGATAACTCTGTCTAGTTTTACTATGACTTTTTATCATCATGTAATTTTTTTTATTTGTCGTCATTCAAGTATCTAAGTTTTTTAAAAGTAGTAAAATTAGGTAGCTTTACATAGGCGTATAAGAATTTGTCAAAGTTCGTACTTAGATAATATATATTCTCTTATTAAAATAAGATTTATAGACGATGCATGTTTACCAAAGATAACAGAAAGATTGAAATTAATATTCACAACCAAACCGTACAATTATTTCCATAATTTCAATCAAATTTCAATATAATGACACTGCCGAATTTCTGCTTTTTATCGTGCTCATTTTGTAAATTCACGATAATTACTTAAAAGTCCATGATAAACGAGTTTTTAATTTACAAATTTCATCGCACGATCGCTAACAAAATTATGTAAACACATGCTTCACCCGTCAAGCCTTATCGTATAGCCTGCCGAGAGGGCGCCATACATTGCTGGTTGTTGTATGAGCGTTATTTATTAGGATATAAACATAACCATCGCCGTGTGGTAGCTATATAATCCTTAGAGCGGTGGCAAACTACGAACATATTTTACGGGTTCGGATTGGATTCGGACGTTGTACGAAACCGCTCTTAGTCCACTCCGGGTGTTTCCGTAGTTTTTGACCACGGTTAAATAAATATCTGTCGACTATGGTCAACTGCACGGTTGCGGTGATATCACCTACAATAGCATTCCCTAAGAGGGTTGACGTCAGGCAATCATTTTTAGACTGCTATCACGCATTACCCAAGATGACTTGCCCGCTATTTTGTTCAACAGCATGACGGTGCCCCTTAGTCCCAATGTTCGTAATCTTGGCCTTAACTTGGACTCCTCTCTTAGCTGGATCCCACAGGTGGCACAGGTAAGCTAAAGAGTTACGTGGTCACTACGCTCCCTTTCAAGACTAAAAAACTTCTTACCAATGCGTACAAAGCTCTTATTGGTCCAGGCGTTGGTAGTCCCCATAATTGATTATGCTGACGTATGCTATGTAGACTTGAATGCCGATCTGTTGAACAAGTTCGATAGGCTGATGAACTGGTGTATACGATTTGTGTTTGGACTTCGCAAGTATGACCATGTGTCACAATACCGCTCGCTGTTAAAGTGGCTTCCGATTCGTGAGCGTAGAAACGTGCGAACACTCTGTGTTCTGTATACAGTTCTTAATGACCCCAGTGCGCCACCGTATCTTAGTGAATTTTTTCAGTTTCTTTGTGATTCGCATGAACGCCAAACACGGTCATCGGAAAACCTCTTGTTGGCACCGAGACGCCATAATACTGGGTTTCTTAACAAATCGTTTGCTTCTCAGGCAGTTCGTATGTGGAACGTGCTTCCTCTGGATATTAGGAAAGCTCCAAGTCGACCAGTGTTTAAGGCCAGATTGCGTGAACACTTTTTAAAACTACTTGAAAAACAGTCATCTCGAGTGTAATTTAGAAAATATCTCTCATTACTACCCACTTGTTTCTTCGGTTTGTTTTTATTTACTTTTAATATTGTCCTTGGTAAGGTAAATAGGTATATATATTTATATATGTGTAATATTAATATATATTTATATAATATGTTAATATATTAGTGTATAATAGAGGTTAGGTATATATAATTTATATATTACTATTATTATAATAAATTATACTTTTATTTGTATCATTATTAGGTACTCTTGTACTTGTTTGGTAAAGTTTCAAAACTTTAACTGCACCTGCCCTGTTTTTTCCACATGCCCTAAGGTAGACTGGGAGATAACGCCTTTGGCGTTAAGTCCGCCATTGTACAGTTGTGCATTAAGTTTAATAAATAAAAATAAAAAAATCATAAAATTTTGCCAATCCTTTTATTTTCATGATTTTGTGCTCTAACGAAACATGTTGCGCCGACCCGTATTCATTTTGGATAAAGGCGGGTAGGGTAGGTGATGACCAGCAATGTAAGCTAAATCAGATGCCAGGGTCGGGAAGTGTATCAGCAACCTAAAGTAGGGTAATAGGGTAGTTTTCAAAAAGTGAAGAGTCATGGGGTGCAGTCAGTAGGTGAAAGTAGCAAGTCATCGGTCGCAGTTATGACAGTTTACCCTACTTAGTTATGCTTAATGTACGATTTTGTACAGTCAACCTCGTGTAATATGGTAGGTATTGGTATCGTCTTGGCTTTATCTTTTTAGCTGTTTTGGAGCAACGAAAGAGCAGAAAAGGAAATGTGCAAGTTTCTAATATTATAATTTTGATAACCTCTGACCTCTACAGCGCGTTATGGCATAACCCATAATTAGGTAGGTATTATCTGGCGCAGATAAAGAACATACCCTGAATTGGCAACATTATTGTTGACATCCTGCTCAAATGGTAATATTATAGAGATCAAATATAGAGAGGCAAGCAATAATGTTGCCAATTCGGGATATGACCTTTATCTGCGCCAGTTATACCTACTACATTTTGTTAATTTTACTAGAATAAATTCCTACCTAAAACACTACCTCCTGCAAGACACATGTAAGAAACTGAAATAGGTAATGCTGCTAATCACATAATCCCAGGAAACCATATCCTCCACAAGAGTTTACACGCACTTCCCACGATACCATTTCTGGTTACATACTTGCATCAAATCCCAGTCATTATGTTCTACTCACGACCAAGTTGATTAGAATAATTCTACTCTTGGCTACAATTTACAGGGCTGAACATGCGGGTTCCAGGATAACATGCAAATTGTTAGGATACATGGGAAGCGATACTGGTTTGTGGAGCGATGTGTTGATATGTGTAATAGTTTTTTACGTAACTGAGGTATTTTCCTATAACTTGAACTTGTTTAAATATGATATCAAAGATTTTCCGCGCAGTTGTTATAAAACATACAAATTCTGCCGCGTTCCTGAAAGTTCCGTTACTATTTTTACGCTAATACTATTTTATTACCTTTCGTGGCTCTATCACACAAAAACTGTGAGATCTATCTCTCTCTGGTCGGTCCTTCATGACTGAAGATCGTTCTCTCTCTCTTTTCGTGTGGGACACCGAGTCATTCAACGACCCGATGAACCCTGGTGTCAGAGTTATTCAACCGCTTACTGCAAGTAGCAGGCCTCTGACATGGTTGTGTAACGACCGCCATCATAGACAGCAACCGGGACCGACGGCTTAACGTGCCCATCCGAAGCACGGAACCATCTTACTTGCGGACAATCAGTGCCCGGTTTTTCGAAACTACAGGCTACAATCCTACAGGCGAAATTCGATGTACATTGCGTAGCCGGTTTAATAATGGGATAATAATGGCTAACCGACTACGCAATGTACATCGAATTTCACCTGTAGAATTGTAGCTTGTAGTTTCGATGCATAGGCCACAGGTGGTTCAGCCTGCAATGTCCTAACCAGACTGGGAACAAATTCATTGATAAATATCAACTTTGTGAGTGACCCCGCCGGGAATTGAACCCGGAACCTTTGCGTGGCAGGCAGGCATACTAACCACTGCGCCACATCGGCTGTCATGTCACTGAAGATCGTTGCCATGGTGGGATATAATTTTGAATGGACAAATTGTCTCCATCGGCTTCTATCAGTGGCAGTATTGGCAACAATGTAGAATTTTGATGCCTCTGCGTCCTTAAGCTGGTCAGACCATCTGGTAGGTGAGTGGCATCTAGGTCTTTCCCTTCCGTATTGCCAACTATGATAAACTTTTTGAGGTTGTTTTCTCCGGATATCATTATATGACCAATTATTCAAATTCTTTATTATTAAATAAACATAATTGCTAATAGGTAAAGCTATACAAAACAATTATGAGGCTAATCTATTTCCTAAACTAAGAATAGAAATTCCTGTGTCTTAGGTAAACAGTCAACCAACATAATTATTCTAGATAATAAAATACAATAATGATAAAATACTACTATACAGTTTTATAATAAACTTAAATACACTATAAAAAATACTTATCTTACACTAAAAACTAATTTAGTTTGGGAGTCGCATTCCGCATCCTTCCCCGAAACCGGCGGAATACAACGCCCTTCGGCCAAAACTCTGGCGAGGTAAATACGTCCAAGTGGGCAGTCGGGACTCGAAGCAGGAATGAGTTAAAACCCACCACATACCGCGACTCCAACGCCTCCACAAACACGCCGAGTCTTGGTGAGTCCTTGAAGACACCAGCTTTATGTCTCGCGAAGATGTAGTCCAACACGTCCTGCTTGGTAGTAGATGCGTGCAGACGGGAGACATATAGTGATGTCCTCGGCGTAGCGGCGCGCAGCGCTAGGTTGGGTTCTCCAGGCGCGGTGCCACAATAGTTCTGGCGATGTCGCTGTCTGCGCTTTTTCTGGACCAGGGTGAATCCCTCCGTATCTACCTGGTCGTAGCGCGTGTTGTGGGGAGGCTCGCTAGGTCTTGATTGAGCCTTTCCCGTTTTATTTGAGGGCGGCTGAGGTTGCCGCTTTGCCGTGTTCCCGCGCGGCGCTCGCTGACTTTTAGTCTTGTCAGCAGCTACACGGAGCGCAGGTGGCGGCGGCGGTGCAGCGGGGCGGGGCGGGGAGAGCGGCGCGGTGGCGGCGGCGGCGGCGGCGGGGGGCGCGCGCGCTGGCTGTTCGGTTCGCTTGGCAGCACGAGGTATCTTTTGATACCTCGTGCTGCCTCGTGTGTATTATGAGGTATCTTTTGATTAATGTTCTTTGAAATCTATCTTAGCTTTAAATAGTAGTGTAGCTATTCTCATTTGCAGAGTCATAGTGCTTTGTCAAAATCACAAGTCACGTCATATTTTACGGATTTCATGCCAGCTGGTGTAACTGATGTGTCACTGCTTTTTATTGCAAATCATATCAAAGAATAGTTAGCTGGGTGCACCCCTGTGCATATCAGATTTTCATCTGCAGTAATAAGTACTTCGTATTTATTTGTTAGGAAATACAGGAGCATTATGTTACCTCTATTATTTTTTGCTGTACCTAGTAAAATATCCTTTCGGAGTAATTAAACGCAAAACAAACATAAATCTTTTCTGTTTCACAATGCCGACTAATATTTCCGTTATCTACCAAAAACTAACGACCAAAAGCAATATTTTAGTCATTGGCTTTTTCACCCTCAGATATTGAGTTCAAATAATTCTTCTTTTTTATGATTCTTTATTTTTATATGACAGTATTTATTTTATTGTATCTTTGTTATTGTTATTTTAGAAAGGGGATGGTGCGTATTGTGTACTATGGAGACAATACTTGAGGGGACACGCGTCACTGTATGATTAATATTATCGCAGAAATGAACCATTGAAATCGACTGGTTTGGAGATATAGATGAGTAAATAGTAATAGGGACAGAAAGCGCAGCGTGGGACGATCTCCTAGGTAGATTTGCATACAAAAATCCCATAATCGTAGTCTATCAAGGTGAAAGAGAGACCTAATGCTACTAATGCTAGTACTATGTCCAGCAGAGTTAAAGTTGCAAGCAGCCATATTGCATTGGACGCAGTCAACCCAAAATCACCATCTATAGAGCCAAGGCGAAATCCAGCATTGAAGGTCTTATGAGTTATGATGATACTCATAGGCTTTGCATACAATAATTATTTAGGTACCTACATGGCTCGGGTTGGGTACGGATTCGGTGCCCAAGTCAGGCACAACACTGATACAAAACCGTTCTATTAAGGCGCCTGGGGGAGGCCTATGTCCAACAGTGAATACAAGCCTTTTATAATATAAATGATTTTATTGTGCCAAAATAATGTATTATTTAATTTGAATTATTTATCACATATTGAATGCTTTATTTAATGTTGGTAATTGTATGGTTAATCTATTGTTAACCAAACTAAGACTTGTAACTATGTTATCAATAAAGTTTACTTTACTTTACTTTACTGAATTACGGTTGTTCATCATGAAACTCATAGGATATGCAAACAATCATTATTGACATGGCTCCCAGGGCAATACTCAGTGCCCAGTCAGGCACAATAAAAGAAACTGGCAAATTGTTTAGTTAGGGCAACATTATCGTAATTGCCTGGACCCGGACCTGTAATCACAGGGTCGGACGTAATTTCTTAAACACACGTACAGCAAGATTGATGCGAAAAACAAACAGAACACTCCCGTTTCTCCCTATCTGTAGTTTTAGGAGCTGTGACATAATAATAATATCTGTTGCAAAATTATGGGAAACGGCGAACAGTAGTAGCGACGATTTAACTAGAAGTAACTGGATTCTGGAACAGAAGATGTTTGTCACGAACGTCATATTTCTTAGATTAAAAGTGGTGCAGAATCATATGACATTTTTGTATCGTATCAGTTTTTGTGTTTTTGTTGTTTTCAAATTATTGACAGTAGCCGCCCTGGCTATGTATGTGTGTGTCATACATAAGACTCATAACCTTAGCTTAATACTCGTATGTTTGATAGATTGAGTTGATAGGTTAGGTACCTATCTTGCAGGAAATTAACACGGAGTTAGAGGTATCTACCGAAAACATTCTATTACGTAGACGTATTTTCCATTCCCGGTTTAATAACGTTCTCGTTAAGATAAGACCAGTTTTTTTTGGAATTTCTAGGTATTCGTATAGCTGGTTTAACTCGAGTACTGCATTAATTGTTATCCGATGCGCAATATTTTCAAGTGCAAGCAGGAATGAACTGAAGTCATGTCTGGTTGTTGTCAGGTGGAGCAATTTGCAATTTCCCCGGATCAATATCAGCTAACGAGAGGATGCGTTCGCAAATTGCAGTCGGTACCTTCGCAAGCAAGGTAGTACGGACGCCAAGGAGAAAATTCTGGTCAAAATTTTAATACCTGTGAGTAGAAAGGTAAACTGTCATTGTCAAATTCAGTGAACATATCCCTTTTACCTTTCTTTACAGCCCCAACAGTCCACTGCTGGACATGGGCCTCTCCCGTATTGGGGGGCACTGCCATACACACCACGCTTGGCAGGCGGATTGGCAAGCGCAGTGCAAGATGTTTAATTCACAGGGAACGCTGTTGCCCATTCACTGGATAACTATCCGTTAGTCGCATTTCACGACACCCACGGGTAGAATTGTGGTGATGCTATTCTAAGCCGGCATCACACGGCCAGTAAACATATATCTATTTTTTAAATTGAACAGGATGTTACTCTTTTTTCAAATGGAAGGCAAGGAAAACAGCATTAGGGACCCAGGGAGAAGCATTGCTAACATTTTAATCGTGTCCCTATTATGGGTGTGGGTATGTATTTCTCAAAGAGAATCATATTCTTTGTAGCAGATACATACTGCTTGCAATGTTATCGACGTAGGTATCTAAATCTTGGAAATGGTAATAGTGTCCAGCGACCGCACTATAACTTTCGTAAGCAAGATGTGAGATTTGCAAGTGGGTGGTACTGTGGTAGATACGTGGTACCTGTGGGCCTTCTGCAAGCTGTGGGTCAGTCCAATGTGCAAACAAATACAATACGAGCGCCCGCACTACAACTGCGGCAAGCAAGATGTGAAATTTGCAAGTGGGTGGTACTGTGGTACCTACCTGTGGGCCATCTGCAAGCATTGGGCTGATGACGAATGATTGTCCACTTCAATGCGTATGTCCAAATAAATACAAGACGAGTGCTTATTATTACAGGGTTGCTCTGGAAAATCATACTTGACTTGATATGGTCTTTGCCGTGTAGGTAAATAAAGCTCACAATAAGTTACTATGTATGATATGGCTTATACTTCAAACTTTAAACTTGCGGAACACATTAATTGTTATGCGACTTTTAATAATTTCACCTTTTCCCATACCTAGGCATGAGAAAACTGTCATACTGTAAAGAATAACTCTAATAAATAGTACACGTAAAAGGATTATGCTAAACTAATGCATAATATCATCATGCAAAAAAATAGGTATAGGTCCTCTACGTCTTTTTCTGTCAAAAAATATTAACTGCAATGGCACTTATTATTTTCCCGTTTTATTGTCGTTTAATCCTGGGCAATATTTCTGCCGGCACAGTCTTGGAAATAGAGAGGCAACAAAAATAAAAACAAAGGAAAACAGTTATCGTTATCGGCACTGTTCTTATTTTATCAGCGAAACATCGCACGAGGTTTTCCCGCGCTTTTCCTCCAGTTTATATTACAAAAACACAACACGAAAGTTTTCTTTCACACCCTCGCCTTCGAAATATTGAGACAAGATGGCGACTGTGAAAAAATCCGGGAAGAGAACTTTTGAGTCCATTGGAAGTTGTACTGAAAAGCTCCTATTTAATATTAAATTAATTTGACGTGTAAGATAATTATACTTAATGGGTACGATGTCTACTTGTAGTCCGAGTTCTTAATTGGCAGTTTGTATGGAGGTATGGTCCCATCTGGCAGAAATCATGAAACTTGGCATGTGTGTAGCTTACATGTGTAAGCTTCAGAAAAAGAAGGGAAGCAAGTTGGACCCCCCCTGCTTCCCCCCTTTACCCCCCCTTTTATGTCTCAAATTTCAGTTATCTTTATTTTTCTCGGAAACGATTAAAGATAGGAGAAATTTGTCAAGGTAAGAAATATTCCATATAAAATTGTCTACATAATTGTTCTTGGGTAAATGTTGATAGGACTTATACTTTTCGAGTTATGCTTCTGGGAAACCCATTATTTTTTTGAAGGTGACTTCCAGCTCTGAATTAGCCATAACTACCATGTGATAGAATATTTTTTCAAATTTGCTATTGGCTGTTGTTAGTTAGGTAGTCTTCAAAGGAAATCCGCAGAGACAACACTTCAATCACGCCTGTGGGGATGGGGTGGGGGGAGGGGGGCAAAGTTTATTTTTTCCGAGCTGAACTTGAGGACTTCTGACTCCTTAAGTAAATGTGACACGAGAAATTGAGTATCATTTTCGAATAAACCAAGGACGGAGGATTTCTGGGACGCTTTTTTGTACATTTCATACAAAAATATAAATATATTAAGTGAAATTGGAAAAAAATGTGTTTCGTTCTCATTCAAACTCTGTTTTCTTCATGACCTTGAGACATATTTATTAGATAATAACACATACTCGAAGACATACTCACCCTAATTATAAAACCATATTTTATTTTCGAAAATATTAGAAAATACCTAGCCTACGGAAGCCTAAATATTTTTACAAAGTTATGTTTGTAGCTGGAAAAATATCAAGTTCATAGATTTTGTATGCAAAAATAAGAAAACCAACCGCAAACTTATATTTCTCAATTGTCGCTAAACCATTCCAGATAGAGAAATGCCCTCATAGGGAATGTTGTTTATACTGAAGGGTAGTTTTTGTTGGAATAAAGAAATTGAGGATCTGGAGTACTTGATGTTTAAGAAGACATTAAAGTATCTCGTATAGTTTAGCTGGGCTGTTGATGTTCCACATCAAGTACTCCAGATCTTCAATTTCTATATATCAGCATAAACAACTCTTCAGTATAAACAACATTTCCTATGGGGGCATTTCCCTATCTGGAATGGTTTAGCGACAATTGAGAAATATACGTTTGCGGTTGGTAATCTTATTTTTGCATACAAAATCTATGAATTCGAAAGTTTTCCAGCTACAAACATAACTTTGTAAAAATATTTAGGCTTCTGTAGGCTAGGTATTTTCTAATATTTTCGGAAATAAAATATGGCTTTATTATTCGGGTGAGTATGTCTTTGAGTTTGTGTTATTATCTAGTAAATATGTCTCAAGGTCATGAAGAAAACAGCGTTTGAATGAGAACGAAACATATTTTTTTCTTATTTCACTTAATATTTTTATATTTTTGTATGAAATATACCAAAGAGCGTTCCAGAAATGAATACTCCGTCTTTGATATATTCGAAAATGATACTAAATTTCTCGTGTCACATTTACATAAGGAGTCAGAAGTCCTCAAGTTCAGCTCGGAAAAAATAAACTTTGCCCCCCTCCCCCCATCCCCACAGGCGTGATTGAAGTGTTGTCTCTGCGGATTTCCTTTGAAGACTACCTAACTAACAAAAGCCAATAGCAAGTTTGAAAGAATATTCTATCACATGGGAGTTATGGCTAATTCAGAGCTGGAAGTCACCTTCCAAAAAATGATGGGTTTCCCAGAAGCATAACTCGAAGAGTATAAGTCCTATCAACATCGACCAAAAAACAATTTTGTAGACAATTTTATAAGGAATATTTCTTACCTTGACAATTTTTTTCTATCTTTAATCGTTTCCGAGAAAAATAAAGATAACTGAAATTTGGGACATAAAAGGGGGGTAAAGGGGGGAAGCTGGGGGGGTCCAACTTGCTTCCCTTCTTTTCCTGAAGCTTACACATGTAAGCTACACATATGCCAAGTTTCATGATTTCTGCCAGATGGGACCATACTTCCAGCTAAGGAGCCGTACTATTGTGACATTCAAAATTCACAAGACAATACCAACTTACCTACAAGCAATCGCAGAAAAGTAGAAAGAACTTTGAACACAACTTTATTGTATTTACGCAGGCATTATTTTATTTTCATAACCAACTCAATAAACACTTTTCTTTCTATAGCTGCATTTTCCATTTTTTGACGTATTCAAAAAAGGTAGCATAGCGGGACTGTAGCATACCGGTACTAAAGGATTTATACTTACGCGCTATTATTTGTGTTTATCTAAGTAGCAGTAGCCAGGAATGAACGTCAAACTTTTTCTACCATCGCCACTGTAAAGCTTGCATAAACTGGGTAACAAAGAGTTGGCCCAGTTTCCTCACCGCCATAATAGATAATAATATTTCCCCGATATTCCCTTAAAAGTTCCCTTTACGCCTTTTTGTTTGATGTAGAGCCGTCGCGGGTGCGCTCTGTGCCGCAATATTTTCTTATTAAGTCGTATTTTTCTCCCTTCGCAAATTATGATTAAAATTTATGATAACTGTGAAGCTTTATACCAGGCAATATGAACCGTGGTTACCCGAAACACGGCTTCTGGTTTATTAATCTACGGCAAAAATGTTGCTGACTCACAAATAAAGAAAATATTAAAATTTCGCTGCCGGACTGTGGTACAAATTGGTAATGGAAGATGAGTTTTCCGGCGTGTAGATAGATACATTTAAATAATTGGTGGCTGTGAATAAAATTAAGTACAATTTCTTTATGAATTTTTTCCACTCCACCGTGCCCGATCTGCATCACCTGACCCTGGGGCGAAAACTGGTTGAAGAACCTGAATATAAACAAATAGGGCCTTACCACAAAAAAACGACAGACCAGCGTTCAACGCGTGTCTAGCGTTTTTTTGTATGAAGTTTTAGTAAGGCCCATAGGATCCAACGCGGAGAAACGCCATAAGTACCATATGATATGATGATGATGAATTTTGTAAGTAGCAGATAATGCAAGTTGCTTTAGATTTGCGTTGAAATCATCGCCTTGAATTTAAAAACACCATCCATTATTTACAAACAGGTCAGTTACTATGTAACAATGATAAAATGTTATCCTTTGCAGATCACTAACACGTTTATAGATCGTTATTTTAATCGATACAATGTGCAAACATTTTAATAACAACATGCAATTTTTTTCCCTTTTTACCGTAATTTATACGCCATTATTCAACACATTCCCAATAATTGCATCCTTGATAAACTTTTATAAGAAACAAGTACCTATAGATGTGATAAAAAACAAAAACCCGACTGCGGTGATTTTAAAGTAATATTGTGCTGTAAAATCCGTCATCTTGAATCTATATTTTTTTAATATAGCCAGTGTCAATCGCGCTGCTGAGACAAATCTAACGACACATCATATGTCAAAATCCAACTATCCGTTTGGGCTGTAGCCCGTGAAAAAGAATTTTCTTGTCCACATACATTATACATACATACAAACTCTCGAAAAACATAACCCTCCTTCTGAGGCAGTCGGGTAAAAAGATCGACTGAATGAGCTCATACACATTAATAAACATCTGGTTTATAAAAACCTCCATATTATTGCCTTTTCGATTTTATAGTGGCACGTGAAGTTGTTAATAAGTTGTTAAATGTTAAATTATTAATAAGCACCCAGTAAACTGACATAATTAAACGCTTATAGCAAGACACGGTATCTTATAAAGTGTTGGTTTGTGCCTGCATGAAGTACTTACATACTCAGTTCATAAATTATCTGTTAAACGTAATTCTATCGAAGTGATGACAGCTAGTATCAAACACTAATGTTATATCTACGAGTATTAATACTCATACAAGTTCATCTTTCTATTATGTCATATATCTTGGAGAAAACGGCTGAATAATATTAAAAAGAAAACATTTTTGTTAAAATTCACATGATATGTCAGCAGTATTAAATTATTAAACTAACCAAGATAACTCATCATCGAGTAGCCATCTTCCTCAACTTCACAATACTAGGGTAGTTGTTTGAAAACATTTATGAAAAGTCAGTAGTATTTGCTTATTTTTTGTTAATTACTAATCAGTAAATGTATCACCTGTAACCGTTTAAAGATTATACAGCCCTAAAGCTATTGAAGACATTTGCTGGTACTAACTGTCTGGTACTATTAAATAAGACATACATCACTCCTCTGTATTATTATAGCGGCAAATAACGTAGGTCCTGATGCTTGCTCTTCAATTTACCTGTCTCCTAGTAATAGGTGCCTCCTACACCCTATAATTTTATTATTAAGTATATAATACAAAGTATGTTAAGTTTCTTGTTAGAAATAAGTAGTGCCTGTTGTGTCATTTTTATTTTTGTCCTTGTCCTGTATTTGTCTTTGTGTACAATAAATGGTTAAAATTAATTTGACTTATGCTATTAATTATAGTTATTATTTCAGAGATTAAATAGTAGGCACATTTGTAATTTTATTCTGATAAGTATTTTATCACAAAGACTTTTCGAAATGAAGATGCGCAAAATCTTTCTTGCCCTATCAAATACCACTTTTAAAAAAATTAGTCCACGAGGCGAAACTAGACCATTATTCTCCACTCCAAATCATCTTCTTCTTATAAATACTATCTAGACGAAGAAATACTATCCTTATTTTCAGTGCTTCCAAGATTGAAGGTGCAATGAGCTGCAAACTTATGTTTATCCGAAGTGGTACTGGTAGTGCATTTGGCGCAGGTGGCCCTACTCCCCTCTGTCTTAGCTACAAGATACAGTAGAAATAAATGAGAGCAGGTATGCAGTAGAGATCTTAAAACTAGCTCTCCAAGTTTTCAATCTATCAAGTCACCTATCAAAACATCTAGGTCTTGTTGTTGAGAATGGTTTGCTCAACAGAATGTCACGCGGTAAGTAACCGATCACAGTAAAATTATCTTTACTTTTATGCTATCAAAATTATTATTGTGTCTCAAATCTTTCATTATGTCACACTGTGTAGACGATAAGTACCTTCAGTCTGGTACAACAAAAGCCATAATTCGTATACAATCTCCCCTTGGTACCTAGTTAGATACCTAAGCACATTGCACGATTTGCATATGTTGCATATTATGGTATCCCCTGTTTATCCGACTATTCCGACCCAAAACTAAAATATTGTGGTATCCACGACATCCAACTCTACCAGCCCCTAGACTAGACTTCTAGCTGAAACAGCGAAGTAATTATCAGATTCTTCTATCCTTTACTGTGCCCCAGCCTCTGGCGCAGGATGTATCAGATGGAGCCTCCCTCAGAGCACTAAGCAGGTTAATTATTCATACTTCGGCAACTCGGCTCTTGCTAGTTTGGGAAGTAATAAGTTATTACTAATAACTGCATTATCCTGACAGTTGAGGGTAGGTATGTACTGTTTGTATGTATGTAGTATGTAGGTATGTATATTGTTAGTGGAGCTAATACCAATACCTACTTGGAATAAATGCCTTCGACTTGATCGACTTAGATGTGATCTTATAAAAAACAATAGCTACAAAGTTTTAATACCTACTGCAGTAATGCAGATAAAATTCGTAGAAAATTTTAGAGTTAAGTTCCAATGCAGGTATATTAAACTACCGTGTTATTACAAAAAAAAATTAGACATGGTTTAAGTCGCTTGACAACGGCAAATCGTTTAGAAAATTATTTTATAAACAATGTCTAAACTTTCTTGTAACAACACCGTAATTCTCTCCGTTAGAAAGACCCACCTACCATGACAAGTAATTTTCTGTATGGTCACTAGTTAAAATTTTTAACCGACTACCTCAAAAGAAGAAAGAAAGAGAGTATGTAATTAATAAGAATGTACCTATCTCTGTTGTCAAGAAAAAATATTTTACACGGGCTACAGTCTAAACCACTTGGTGGTGATTAGATTCGTCTCAGCTGTGCGAGTGATACTGGCTATATAAAACAGTAATTAATCTGAAATTGTTTAATATTTTAACACAAAATATTAAACAATTTGTTATAACTACGTTGCGGTGTAGAGAACGGTGCGAAAGAAAACTCTACAGTTTTATTCATACCAAGGAACTTAAGGTACACCATCCCTTACTCCACTATTAAGTAGTCTAAGTAAAAATTAGGCCATCAGTCATATAATTGAAGAAAGTCAAAATCACTTACTTCTTTAATCGTTAATTTGAAGCGTTTTGACGTCGACCGCCCTTCGCTGCGTCGTGTGGAAAGACTTTTGAGTGGTTAGGGTGACCATGGCATTCCTATGCTGCAGTTAATTTTAATAAAATATATATGTGCTTAACACCTCAATCTTCTAGATTAGATTTAGTCCAGATGAATACAAATCTGTGAGACATCGGTCTCACGAGAGCCTTGCGACAACTCTTGTGAGTTTCGTCCTCTACCTACGATAAGTCATTTGTACTCATTACAGGGTAATCAGGGTACCTAATCCTTAATCACCTCAATCTTCTTTGATATTTTCGGATGCTAATATTTGCCGACAACAATGGCATAGTCAGTCACTTAATTCAGTTTGTCCCCACTGCAAGTGGCCAATGCGCCATTTATATTGAAATACGATTCTTATCTCATTCCGCGGTTCATCCTCTTTTCTCGGTTTCTTTTTCGTCCTTACCAATATCATATCCAAGCCTAACTACAAATAGCTAATAGTAGGTCGGAAAGGAGAGCAGTCTTTACTTTCTTTCTAATAACTTATAAACCATGGTCGCCATACCCGGCGCACGGCTGACATGAGGTGATTACGAGGCTTGTTTATTCAGTTATTATTATTGTTATTACAGTTTTTTTTGTTATTATTGTTTTTTTATCTAAACACGATCGTGATTATCGAATGGAAGTGCTCGGACGTCGGCTTGGCTTAAAGCAATGGCTTAAGGTTAACATCAGACTAGTGGCGCTCCATTTCTATCCGTGGCTGTCGTAAAAGGCGACTTTGGGATGGATCCAGGGAATGGGCAGGAGCGTTCCCTGTGAATATCTAAGACATGCTGCCTGCCAAGCGTGGTGAGTGTGACAAAACCTCTCAATTGGGGGAGGCTCATGTCTAGAAGTGGACTGTTGTAGCTGTAGTAGTAGTAGTAGTGGCGCTTTCAAACCGACGTAAAGTTGCTGAACAAGCTGGTCCCAAATTGGTAATCAGACATTAGAGACGCCGATATTGGTAAAAGTTGGCACTTTTAGCATTTTTGACTTACTAATAAACTAAACACACAAACAACTAGGTATAAAACATGGTTCTATTGATTCTTAATAAACTTTGTTAGTCACAAAGCTGTGACTGTCGTGTCATTCAATTACAAATTAGTTTCCCAATCAATTGCATATTCACTCAGGCTGTGTTTTTTTTAAGAGGCGCTAGTATCGCTGACGTTGCTCCTTAAATTCTCTTTTTTCTTCTTTTCGTGCTGTCAGATTGGAGATTGAAGCCACTTATACGAGTGGTGACCTTCGTGGCTTTGGATTAACATTGAAATCTTTTATTGATTTTGATTATTTGCTTTGGTACTGTCGATTCGTAATTGGAATTATGGACGGTTGCATTTAAATTATGGAAGACAGTCAAATATTAAGAGGATTCGATTTAAAAATTTACTTACCGATACGAAGAATATTGATAATAATTAGTTTGTAATAAGTACGTATGGCTAATTTTTTGCACTTCCATGAAAAGTGTAAGGATTCCAATAGAAACAAACTAACCATGGCCATGTATCTGTCTTTTCGTTAGATAGATACATTGGTCATAAAACGAAAATAATTCAAGTAGGTATGCCAACTAACTTAGAAAAAAGGCATCAGAGAAAGTTTGAAAAACATTCTGAATAACGTAACATCCATCATACACCTGACGAACGATGTTATTGTAGCAGCAGTGGGTAACCTTAAGTTAACCCCTAGGATGCCACTGCCCGGCCTGACGTTTGACAGGTTGACTGCTGACGCTGACGGCCAAATTGCGGCGGCCAGTGAAAAAGTAACATTTGACCCAACAGAAGGCTGTAGCGCTGTAGACTGTGGTTTTCATACACGTTAATATTTTAGAGATAGTTTAAAAAGAGTTACACTTTGCAAAGGCGGTAAAAGGTTAAGGGGATGGTGCCCACTGGGCTCCATGTCTTATTTTGATTTTTCAGCTTCCAGGGTCAATCCTAATAGATATAACCAACTATTGGCGTTAGGTATTCTCTAAACTAAGATCTAAAGCAAGAGAAGAAAACGATACATTTCATGATGTTTATTGAAAGTGAGTGTATATTTGTTTGACCTACCATCAAGCTACTTTGTTTTTAGATTCTCTCTTCTCATTTTCATGTAGTTTCCACAAAGTTTTTACCATTAATATGACGTGAATTGAAATTGAACACCCCAACATCAGCTGTGTTTCGCTGACACGTGGCGACAGGTCATTCGGTGGAAAATAAAGGAACATCCTATATCAGACGTGACATTTCGTGACGAGGAAATTGAATTTTTCCACGCCCTGTATCATACCATATGATACGTAGGTACATTATAATTCAGTTACTCCATTCAATGTACAGGGTGTACGGGACGGAGTATCGAAAACTTTGTAGGCGTGATCAGATCATGAAACTGAATAACTTTTATTATTGAAATGAGAAAAAAATTCCGACCTCCCGCACAAAATTCGCGATCAGCTGAGACTTTGTATGGGAAGTCAACAATTTTTTTTTTTGTTTCCCACCATACGTTCCATGGGGAAAGATGTTCAGTTTCATGGTCTGACAACGCCTGCAAAGTTTTCGTTACACCGTCCCTTACACCCCGTATAATAATAGGATAGATCGACTAGAGTCCTAGACCGAAGCCTTTCTGTGTGGTAGCGGCTACGTTCGAATACTGCCAACTCAGGGTGTTTAATAATTTTCTTTGGTGTTATCCATTACCTGTAGGTATAGTTAGTTACTTTTCAATTTGTTAGAATAATTTTGCATAAGAAGTACCTACCTAGTTAGGTACCTACTTTTTGTTTTCGTTTGTGTCTTTTACTTTTTGTTTTTCATTGTGCAATATTTTTACTGCGTGGCGGCGGCGGTGCCTCTACATTTCGGCTCGCTTTGAAGTCAAGCACTGTGTTATCTGTGATTGAATTTACACTGAACAACTTTTTGCATGATTCGTGACCGCCTGGAGTTAACCCCTATAAAAAGTAGACAGAGTACGTCTATAAAGACACGATTCCACATTACCAGCTGAATGACTAAAAATAGCGCTGTCATATTATCAGTTTAATAGGTCTAGAAGAGGTTAAGTTAATTTTTTTTTACCTTTACATTTACGCAGCAAAATAGTTCTTTTTAGGCTGGTGAGCCTAAAAAGAACTATTTTGCTGCGTAAATGTAGTGGGGAAAGGTCGTCTTTATCCATCATTCGAAATTCAAATCACATTTCTCAACTTGTTGATAAAAGTAGTGGAGAAAAGTGATTTGAATTTCGAACGTCCAATTTAACACTAAAGTTTTCAAAAACTAGTCGTAATAATGGCGGCGATTTCAGAACGAAAATAAATAAATAAACGTAGGTACTTACTTAAAATTGTACCCGTTGTTATTCTGTTCTATCTAGTTAAAACAAATAATTTTCTCACTGGTAGAGGTGAAAAGAAGTGTGTAGGGTACCACACGAAAGCAAACACATTTACATCTCGTGCTTTTGAATCCCTCACTGCGCTCAGGATACTACTCATCAATTTTAGTATCCTTGGCTACCTCGGATTTCAAAATCAGCACTCGCAGCAAAAATCAACTTTGCTCTCTTGTTGTACAAATAACTATAACTCACTTGATTTCGATTCTTGTCTTAACCTATTTATCTGAAAGTGACAGCGCTTTTCGGTTATTTCTCGCTATAAATAATCGGGTCTAGTGTTTTACTAAGCAAAACACTAGCAAAGCATGCTTTGAATGTGCCGCTATTTTTTGTATGATCTTGTTAGTGTTATGAATAAATCATAGACTTAATTTGTAAGTGTTGTAGGTATGTGGGAAGAACATAGATTGAAGACTCATTGTTTTGTATTGTATATATAAGGTCCTATTAAATTCACTGCAAATATTTTAAGGGCATGCGTAAATATGTTTAAGAAAAACATCTAAGGCATTTAAAAAAAAGTCTACACGCTAGATTTTTTTTTCATTTTCAAACAAACTTTTTAATTAATTATGTGAACATCCTTTGACTGACCCGACTGACGTTCCGCCACGTAGACAGGATTCTCTTACACGGCACGCACACTAACAACCAACCAATCACAGTACCTTTTTTTGGCGCGTAGGTAATTTAAATTCATCGAAGTGTGAGTTTCTAGGACAAACAGGGTGCACTTTTTTCGTTTTGTGTTTTTATAGTTAAATGCAATTTTCTCGAAAACTAGCGTGTAGATTTCTTTAAAAATTTGCCTAGTACATGCTTATATTTTATTTGATCTGCCCCTAAAATATTTGCAGTGAATTTAATAGGACCTTATATTATGCGGTTTTATTACACAATTGCTGCAGCGCTGCAACGTCAAACCCATACTATATAGGAAACAAATCAACAAAGAAAATTGACCTTATGTCATAGTCATAGCATTAACATGATTTTGACATCTGTCAAATATGGCTTACAGGTATAGTGTAGTAGACCAGTGTGAATACTATGAATCATGATTGGTGACATCTAAATGCGTACATGTCTGTAACCATCAGGCGCCACTCACTGATTGCGACCCGCGCAATTTGCACCGTTCCGTTCCGATCGCAATGTAATGTCAGCAGCATTTGAACCCGCCAATTTAATAGATCATCTTGTACCTACTGGTAGTTTTATAAACAATGATGATGAATCCGATGAATCCTATGAATCATGATTGGTGCCATCAAAATGCGTACATGTCTGTAACCATCAGGCGCCACTCACTGATTGCGACCCGCGCAATTTGCACCGTTCCGTTCCGATCGCAATGTAATGTCAGCAGCATTTGAACCCACCAAATTAAGAGATCAAACTAAGACATGCTGCTGTTTTTCATGATGACACCGATGAACTTTAGATACGCCTTTGATATTTATGATTGGTGACATGAAATGTGAGTCGTGCATGTCTGTTACCATGAGGCGCCACTCACTGATTGCGACCCGCGCAACAATTAGATCAAACTTTACCGGTAATTCGTGATAGGTAACTATATGAAGACATGCTGCTGTTTTTCATGATAATACCGATGAACTTTAGATACGCCTTTGATATAATGATTGGTGACATCAAAATGCGTGCATGTCTGTAACCATCAGGCGCCACTCACTGATTGCGACCCGCGCAACAATTAGATCAAACTTTACCGGTAATTCGTGATAGGTAACTATATGAAGACATGCTGCTGTTTTTCATGATAATACCGATGAACTTTAGATACGCCTTTGATATAATGATTGGTGACATCAAAATGCGTGCATGTCTGTAACCATCAGGCGCCACTCACTGATTGCGACCCGCGCAACAATTAGATCAAACTTTACCGGTAATTCGTGATAGGTAACTATATGAAGACATGCTGCTGTTTTTCATGATAATACCGATGAACTTTAGATACGCCTTTGATATAATGATTGGTGACATGAAATGCGTGTCGTGCATGTCTGTAACCATCAGGCGCCACTCACTGATTGCGACCCGCGCAATTTACACCGTTCCGTCCCGATCGCAATGTAATGTCAGCAGCATATGAACCCACCAATTTAAGAGATCAAACTAAAAGGTAACTATATGAAGAGATGCTGCTGTTTTTCATGATGACACCGATACATTGATATTATGATTGATATATTATGATATTTGATATATGATATTATGATTGGTGACATGAGTCGTACATGTCTGTAACCATCAGGCACCAATGGCTGATTGCAAATTGCGACCCGCGCAATTTGCACCGTTCCGTCCCGATCGCAAAGTACCTACCTACTCTCAGCAACAGTTACACTCGTCATGAACTGTTTAGTTCGAATAACTTACGATGCCTAGGTGTCTCAGGTATATACTGGGTGTTACAAAACAACCAATAAAGCTTAAAGGAGGTCAAAGTACTCGTAAAACTGAACAACTTTCCCTATGGCACATGGGTCGAAATATGAAAAAAAAATTTGGACCTCCCATACAAAATGAACTCCATTTGTATGGGAGTTTTTATGGGTTGTTTTGTAACACGTTGTATAAAACCTGCATTAACCAGCCTAAATGAAACTACCACACAGAAATTTAAAGAAGTGAAAAACACAAAATTCACATTTATTTACCAAAATACAAAAAAAAATATGGTGAGGTAGTAGCTCGGGGTGGTAGGGTAATCAAGTAATCACAATGTAATCGTAACGTGCAGCTGTGCTGCCCAGAGTGATTTATGACAATGTTTTATAACCGACCGCCTAACATCAACCTTCTTTGTGTATGCTATTGTAGGTGGTATCACCGGCGCCATGCGGTTGACCATAGTCGATAGATATTCAGCCGAGGTCAAAAACTCTACGTCGCTTTATATCCTGAGTGGATTAGGGGTGGGCGGTGACAGTATTCTTAGCCGGAAAAAGGTAGCATAGCGGGACTGTAGTATACCGGTACTAAGGGGCTACGACACGGTTACTAAATCAACATAAAAGACACCATGTCTTGTCTGACATTCTTGGCTGACTGTACAATGGAAGCGTTCAGGGAACTAGTGCACCATCTTGGTAATTTGAAAGCCCCCTCTCCCCTTTCCTACCCCCTCCTGAAACGCGACCCGCCACATCCTCTCAATCAACTGCTAAAAGCAAAAACGCTGATTGGTTTTTTAATTTTTTCAGCTTTTAGTGGAACGTGACTTCACAAGGATATTGGAAAGGGTGGTTCTTCATCTACAATGGAAAAAACGCAATTATGTTTAAACCTACTAATGGTTTCCTATCTTATTGTCGGTAAAAAAGGTTTTTTGTAGGTAGCGTAGGTATATCGTAAGCTCTAACTTGACTTAGAATGCCTAGGTACGTATTCCTACAATTCATGCATAAGTATTACTTTACTTAGGTACATTACATACCTACTGCATTCTCTACCATAGGGTAAGTTCACACCTCCATAGGTAGTATTATGCTACATCTTAGTATAGGTTAATCGGATCAATCGTCGACTTGGGGTCCCATATGGTAGCAAAACAAGAACAACTAGAACTTTCCTTTATGTAACGAACGAAATAGGTCCTCTCGCCAGCATATCCACTATTCATTATCGATAAGCCATTAAAAGGATCAACTTATACCTACTTTGCATGAAATCCAGTATCTACAGGTAGCTGGATTTACCGGCGTGACGATTGTAGGTACTCGATGTTGTTCAATTTTATGCAGTTGGAGCAAGTGATTTTTTTTTACACTTGCTCCAGCAAGTGAAAACTTACCTCCGTATTATACCTACCTCTATTCCATCAGCTAGCTTTGAAATAAAGCTTCTTAGCTCTCATAGCGCCTGCTAAAAAATTCGTAAAGAATACGCTTGCGTTTGAGTTAGCTCGTGATCCCTCGAGCTTTGAGAATGAGAGATCTCCATCTCGCGGCCTTTGACGAAAGCAATATGCAGGCAAACAACATCCTCTGATGGCTGTAGGTACTTATGAGTGAGGCACATTTATCTTGGTACTAGCTGGTGCCCGCGAACTTCGTTTCGTTTCGTGCCTTATACATTGAAAGATGCTAATTTCCACACCAGCACCCTAAAAATTGTATCCATCACGCTAATTATGTATTAATTGTTGGAACCATATTTCTAAAACCATAGATGCATTGCCAGCAGATGCCAACAGAAGCGTTACGTCAAGCTGAACAACTTTTGCTTTGGAGCCATTTACATTCTCCTCTTGTGGTGTTCCTGGTGGTCTTCGTCAACTACTCCAAACTTTCGATGTCTTTTCGCCAGCAGAAGCGTCCCATCAAGCTGAACAACTTTTGATTTGGAGTCATATCTGTATGTCTTATGATTTACCGGTACTCCTGTTGGTGCACCTGGTGGTCTACATCAGGTAATCTTCGATGTCCTTTCGCCAGCAGAAGCGTCCCATCAAGCTGAACAACTTCTGCTTTGGAGTCATTGCTGTATCATCTATACAATAGCTGGGCTCCTGTAGGTGCACCAGGTAAGTCATCAGGTACCTACTCCAAACCTTCGATGTCTATTCTGCAGCAGAAGCGTCTTATCAAGCTTAACAACTTTTGCTTTGGAATCATATCTGTATCTCCTATAGTATACCTGGGCTCCTGATGGTGCTTCTGGTGGTCTACATCTGGTACTCCAGACCCTAGAGTGGTAAAATGTATCCTATATGTTGACCCGACTAGTAAGGTATTACGACACAAAATTTGGTTAAAATCCGTCCAGTAGTTTTTGCTTGAAAGATGGACAAACAAACAGACAGACAAACAGACAAAAATTTTTTTTTCTTGTTTTGAGATCTGTATCATGAGCACAATTAGAAGTAAAAACCCATTTATTGAACAATCCCATGTACAGAATTTGTTTCGTTTCTGTTTTATTATATATGTATTGTATAGATGTAAGTAGTAGTAGTAACACAAAGTAAGTATTGGCTAGCGGTAGTAAGTCCTAACTACCTACTTATGCACTTTCTTCATCTTGTGGCCGTTGACGAAAGCAACATCCACCTGTGAATCCTATGAGCATCTGTGAGTGATGGCTGCATGATTCTAGAGACACAAATATGCAAATGCTTGGGTAGGTATGCCTAAGCTATGCAGCCAAGTCTTGGCTCGCCCACAGTTGAAGTCCCTCTTAATGACTGCTAAAATATTTGTGAAGAAATCTAGACACACGGCAGTGTGTCCGCCAAGTTCGAGCAAAGAACCGACACACCGGCCGTGGGTTATATTACACGAACCATTTCGGGCCAAGTTCGACCTACCTATAACTCAAAATCTATTTTATCTACGCATATGAAATTTCTAGTATCTGTCGAGATCTACTTACTTATCTAAAATACAAAATTTCATCAATGTACCTATTATAGGTCTTGAGATATTGACGTCAGAAAATCGTTATTTTTACTATATGTACACTCACTGACTGACTGACTGACTGACTGACTGACTGACTCACTCACTCATCAAAAACCTAGACCACTTCCAATGGTCGTATTGACTTGAAATTTGGCATGGAGGTAGGTCTTTAGGTCAAGGTAAAGGAAAAAATCTGAAAATGGCCAAGTGTGAGTCGGTTTTAAAAATAATGAAGGTGTAAATTCATACCCCTAAGGAACTAAAACAAAAAAATTATCTATATCTTCCAATGGTCGTACCGACCTAAAATTCGTTACGAAGGTTTGTAATTTAGTCAAAGTAAAGTAAAAAAATTGCTGTAATTGCTATGCCGTGTGATGATGAGGCTTAGAATAGCATCACCCCAATTCTACCCGTGGGTGTCGTAAAAAGCGACTAAGGGATACTCATCCAGGGAATCCTCGCCAATCCGCCTGCCAAGCGTGGTGAGCATGGCAATACCCCCCGATAGGGGGAGGCCCATGTCCAGCAGTGGACTGTTGTAGCTGTTATGTTATGTTAAGTAAAAATTGAATATATCCGGCTATGTACATTATACCGCCCTGACTTGGCAAGCTTATCAGTAAATAGAAAACGTGTAAAAAAAAACCAAGATATTGAATGGGCAATGCGCTCTAGCGTGTCAGTCGTACAAGACAGCATACAAAATGACAAAACAAAAAAGTTTCCTTTGCCACGCAAACGTAGAAAAATTTAATAAAAAAAACTAGTCCATTTCTTTATAAGAAGCATAGTCCATATAGTCCATATTCAAAAATCTGAAAATTAGTATAAATGAGACATTTCCTTAACTTACTTAATCATAAGAAAAAAAGAAAATAAACCTTACAAAAATAAATGAAATCCCACCCAAAACATAAATGTGAAAGGCTGCCAAGTTCGATAATATTCGAATGCTTCGCCTATAAAAGAAGTGAGATCTAAATAAGTACCAAGTTCCATACACAGACCTCAGTTAAAAATAGTTACAGGAATGCACACTTGATTTTCCGCAGTTTGGAAAGTAGATTCTGAATAAATATCATTAAATACCTAAAATTGTAATACTTACAAAAACGCAAACCTGTTTTTTCAGCAGTTTCCTTATGACATTTTTTATTTTACTTTTTCTGTACTTTTTAATGATATAACTTGGCAAGTTTCAATAGAAAATTATATACTTGACTCATTGCGTTAAGTAGGTTTATAGCAAAGTATGTGAAAACTTGCCAAGTTATATCATTACAAAGTACAGAAAAAAAAATGTCATAAGAAAACTGCTGAAAAAACAGGTTTGCGTTTTTGTAAGTATTACAATTTTAGGTATTTAATGATATTTATTCAGAATCTACTTTCCAAACTGCGGAAAATCAAGTGTGCATTCCTGTAACTATTTTTAACTGAGGTCTGTGTAGGTATGAAACTTGGTACTTATTTAGATCTCACTTCTTTTATAGGCGAAGCATTCGAATATTATCGAACTTGGCAGCGTTTCACATTTATGTTTTGGGTGGGTTCACTTTATCTTGTGATTGTTGGCCGACATACCAGGGTTTATCGGGTCATTGGACGACTTGGTGTCCCATTCGAAGAAGAAGAAGATTACACGCTGTTACTACCTACTCCATCGAGACAAACACGTCATGGAAAACCTGACGGAAGATGCTCGAAGTGGAAAACGTACGTAACGTGCGTGAGGCGAAGAACCGCGCTGCTGCTGGTGTTTCAAATGTGAAATGTAGAAACCGTTCCGTTATTTCAACAAACCATACAACAGCCCGGCTAGCTCAGTCGGTAGAGCATGAGACTCTTAATCTCAGGGTCGTGGGTTCGAGCCCCACGTTGGGCGAAAATCTTTTTATATTGAGCGATTTTATAATTTTTTGTAATTTTTTTTTGGTTGTACTTTTACATAATGTATCATTTTTTATTTCTTATTATTAAACTCTGTGATAAACTCAAAAACAATAGATGAAGTGAAAAGTTCAAAAATAAGTAATGGGCAGAGATAATGGTACATTACAGCCATCTGGCGGCTAACATCGTAACTAAAAGAACCGCTACGTCAGGTATGGTAACGTCTTCGTGGAATACCTGCCACACTGCCAACTTGTTAGAACGTTAACTCTTAAGATGATACACAAAATATCTACTAGATGGCAGCACTGCCCAAACTGCAAAAAGTTTGCTTTAACTTTCTTGTCTAAAAATAATTAACTTTAGCCACTTATTACCTTAATTGTGTCTTATCTATCTTGGTTTCGTTATTAATAGGAAACTGGCTACTGTCTAGTCACCTAACTACAAATCTTCTTAATTAAATTTATATGAGTCATGCTTACCGGCGGCACTTAACTTTTTTGTTCTAACTTTGTTACCTCCATTGTATGCGTAGACTGAGCTTCTCAGAGATGATGTTCATCTTATTTTTTATCCTTAGCCTAAACGACACTTGCAATTTGTCAGGGGTATTCACTGGTTAATTTGTCGCCAAGATTAGAACCGAGGACATAAAGTTTTATATCTAGAAGTGGTTACCTGTGGGTATAGTCAATTAGTCAACAGCATTTATAAGGGACTAGCAGCCCGCCCAGCGGTTTCACCCGCTGCTACTTACCTATATTCCCGTAGAAATTGGATCTTTGCCCGTAGTAAAAAGTCCATTATTCCGATCCAGGAGAGGTAAATGTGCGAGCAGAAGCGGCCCGTCATGCTGAATAACTTTTACTTTGAAGCCATTACCGTATCTCTTATTGTTTATATGGGATGCTGGTGGTCTACATCAGGTACTCCAGACCCTCGTGACCATTTGCCAGTAGAAGCGGCCCGTCATGCTGAATAACTTTTACTTTGAAGCCATTATCGTATCTCTTATAGTTTATATGGGATGCTGGTGGTCTACATTGGGTACTTCAGATCCTCGATGACCATGTGCCAGCAGAAGCGGCCTGCCATGCTGAGTAACTTTTACTTAAAAACCATTACCGTATCTCTTATAGTTTAGATGGGATGCTGGTGATGTTCATCAGGTACTCCAGATCCTCGATGACCATGTGCCAGCAAAAGCGGCCCGTCATGATGCACAACTTTTTCTATGAAGCCATGGCCGTATCTCTTATAGTTTAGATGGGATGCTGGTGGTCTTCATCAGGTACTCCAGATCCTCGATGACCATGTGCCAGCAGAAGCGGCCCGTCATGGTGAACAACTTTTTCTATGAAGCCATGACCGTATCTTTTATAGTTTAGATGGGATGCTGGTGGTCTTCATCAGGTACTCGTACTCCAGATCCTCGAGGGCTGACAAAAAGTAGTCCATGTCCATCTTTACTATGCTAGTAATATCAGTGCCAAAGTTCGCGAAGATCGGTAAAGCGGTTTGGCTTATTTGGGTAATATCCGCTGTATTTCCTGCTTTTCCTGCAGCTAACCGTTTCCCGTGGAAATGAGGAATTTTCCCGTGGTAAAAAGTAGCCTATGTTACTCAGGAATGTTGTAGCTTTCTAATGGTGAAAGAATTTTCGAAATCGGTCCAGTAGTTTCGGAGTTTATCGATTACATACATACAAAAAAACAAAAAAACAAACAAAGTTTTCCTCTTTATTATACAACAACAACAACAACAACAACAACGTGTTACAAAACAACCCATAAAAACTCCCATACAAATTGAGTTCATTTTGTATGGGAGGTCCAAATTTTTTTTTCATATTTCGACCCATGTTCCATGGGGAAAGTTGTTCAGTTTCACGAGTACCTTGACCTCCTTTCAGCTTTATTGGTTGTTTTGTAACACCCAGTATTAGTGTAGACAAATTATTACTTTTTTTTTGTGCAGTTTTGTATCTTGATATTTGGTTTTGCTCATACAGGGTGTAAGGGAAACGTCTCCGAAAACTGATAGGGTTAATTCAGACCATGAAGCTGAACAACTTCCTATAAGAAAATATTTCAGGACAAGTGAAGAAATTATTGATTTCCCATGTATATGCATGCAAATGAAAGTCAGCTGATCCTGAGTTTGTTTGGGAAGACATAATTTTTTAAGTCTCTTGAAATACTTATCTTTTTGGACATAAAAGTTAAGTAGTTAGTAGGTATTTTTATAACCCTCACTGACTTTTGTACTTTATTTAATGTCTTCAGTAGATGGCAGCGTGACTTATGGCATTATTCCAAGTTTTCCTTAGATCTTTGTCAGCGTGAGCATCTTCGGTGTCACTATTATAGCAATTTGCATTGTTTGTATAAAACGCGGGTGACACGCTGGCCGCGCCTTACTCGGCCTGACATCTTGTTGTGGTCTTCATCCTGGGAAGATCTAGTTATTGTTCCTTTGATGTAAAACGTCCAAATCTTAGTCGAAGTTTGCGATATCCAGTTGGACTACATCCTGTGCATTGACGCCAACATGCAGCTAGTACTTTGTTTGGCTTTAGCAGGTAGGCAATCATATTTTAATTAGAAGTTTATAAGTTGTTCGGGTCCTTTGTACCAGTAGTGGGATAGGTACCATAGAATCAATGAAGAAGAAGAAGTTTTTATTAACTGTTGCTGGAAACAAAGGAAATTTGGGACGCAAATCTGCTGATTGGAAAGTTAGTATATGGAAAGGATTAATTTTTGAATAAGTAGGTATTCGTGCTGAAACTTTGTCCTAAGCATAGTATGGAAAGGATATTTATTTTCGAATATCCTTGCTAAAAGTTCGTCCTAAGCGGGCCGAAGATCGCATTGCTCGAAGGTCCTAAGTTTACATTACCTACTAATGAGTCATTTGTAAAATTTCTCCTTATCTGTCGATCTACCTAGCATCTATGTAGGTTCCATTTTAATTACCTTGCGTCTTGCGGTTTATCTTAGAATAATGTTAGAATATTAATTTAAAAAAAATCTGTCATAAGCACGTCAAATTCCTCCATATTTTATCGTAAGTACCTACTACAAAAAATATTTTTCGTCTACTTTTTTCATGCCTACGTTACGAGATATTGCATACAAATTACAAACCGTAGAATTTCATAAAAGTAGAATATAGATAGGTGCAAGTGAAATAGTTTTTTTGTATAAGTCATGCATATAGCTACCTATTGTTACCACGTGTCTAAAATTTAATATGTATGAACCTAATTTAAACTACAGTACCTATTGCGCCACTTCAGGTACCTAAACCATATTTTAGAAAATTGAAAACTCTTCTCATATCGTAATGGAACATTAGTAGTATTTACTTACTCAAAGTCTTGCCAACAGTTGATACTGGAAACGTCTTGCACTAAAAGTCACTAGATGTGCTCCAACTTTTGAGTACCTAACCGAATATTTTGCATATTTATTACGGTATTATTATTTTTTTATATTTTTAAACAGCCGCTGTACATGCCAGCAGAGGTATCTCTACCAAAATGGACTTTGGAGAACCGCCTCCCACATATTTCAGCGAAGAGCCAGAATTTGTAATCTCCAACTCCACTGCTATACCTGCCAACAAAGTTGCCAACAATCCTGTCAAAGCTGAAGATGTCGATGTAGAGCATACTATTGTAGTATCTACTAGACTGAAGAACAACAATAATAACATTAAAAGAGGATTTACGAGCAATGGAGACAGTAAGTTGCATCATTTAGCTAGATTATGACGCTAAAATTATAAAATGAAGTACATAAACAATCAATTAAATTATAATAATAATTAAATTATATTATAGAAAAGTACATGTGGGTAGAAACAGTAGATTATTTATATCACATACTTGCCCTATAATCAAAAAGTTTTTAGAAATGTTATCTATCATCAAATTAGAAGTTTTCTCATTACTCATATTTCTTTTATGTAGTCGGAACGTTTCCGATTCGAATATAACACGTGAATAGCCACGTGAAGTTTTTTATTCCGATGCTCATGTGCTCATGTCATGACTAGGATCCTCGTGTTTAACGTGAGTGGTAACCGCAGAGTCGATTAGTCTAATTGAAATACAGATTGGGATCGAAGATGATTCAATGTTTACATCGTTAATCATTTTTCCATTGAACTTATTGAACATATTTGTGTTTTCCAATTCTTCAATTAGTAGGTCTAAACTAGAGGTACCGAATTACAAACTTTTATTTTTATTTCTCGTGTTGTTTTCAGCTGATGGCACTCTGACCTACAACATCGGTCAAACGAGAAACCAGAAAAAGCAAGACAATGTTGGTGACGTACCTGTAGTCAAAAGCTACAAAGCTATAGAAACTACAGCTATCAGAACCCCAGATACCAGATATAAAACTAAAATCTACCCAGACTCTATTTTTGTTAATCGCAATATTCGTGACGAAGGTGATGTATTTCCAAATGTGGTTGTGTATCCATTGAATTGGAAGCCAGCGAACTTCTACAATAACATCAACTACCGTCAAGATGATGGAAGAGATCCTTACATGACGTCTCGTAGAAGACCAAATCAAGGGAACATACAGAGAAAGATCAGCGAGGAAGGACAGCGAGAATTTTATTGCAAGAAATGTGCAGAGCTCAGCAGAAATCAGGGCTTCAGAGGTTGTGGAATCCAGCAAAGATCTTCAAATTCAGATGCACCAAGCTGGAAGCCTATCGTCCCGAATATGCCAAACTACAACAGCTACAATGCAGCTAATGGTTGGCACGAGACGACTACGCAGAAGATGAAGATAGATGGTAAATTGGCGAAATTAAACTAATGGTGTTATTTTATTGTTTTTGTACATCCCGTGCCGGTAATGCAGCAAAAACTGCGGAGATGTTATCTTAACCTTGAGAGGTGGCCGAGGTTAACTGACATATACAGGGTATAAAGGGCGATACAGAAAAATATGCAAGACTGATCAGACCATGAAATTGAAAACCCAAAAAAATAATCTAGACTACTACAAAAATTGACTACAAAAATTAAGTCACCTGATCGTGTGCCGTTAATATGGACGATCGAAATGTTTTTGCCATCTCGTAACATATATTATGCTCCTTGTAGAATGAGGGTTTCTTTCGTTTTATGGTCTAATAATGCCAGCAGTTTACAATACACTGAGTCTTATAACACCCTGTATATACTACACGTTATGTTACTAATATGGCAGCAGTTTCTTGGAAGAGAATAAGAACGTTTAGGTTTTATGCAACAGTCACAAGTTTTAATTGCTTTGTTTTTAGGATCTTGATTAACGTCGAAGTTTTTTGAATTTTAATTATGAAAATTATGTGAGCAACTTTGAGGATAATCTTTATGCTATTTTTTGTTATCGCAATCTAAACCTGTGCAAGAAACTACTTTAGAAGTAAGTATACATTAAATGCAGGCAGGAGGGTATTCACCTTAGTTTTCTTCAATAGAATCAAAATTAACATACATAAAGAACAACAATGGGATTCACATGTTAACCAAATCCATGTCCATCAATTATGGACTTGAATAATTATTTAGATTCAAACAAAAGCGTTTAAATTAATGGCGTTGCTATTGCAAATGATATGGAGGACAATGTCTACCGTTGACTATTAGCAGTATGAACCTATAACAGTACTTGGTGTTATCAGATATTCTTGACATTGACGAATATACGAAATAGCTCTGAGCATTGAATCAATTGAATGTCCGTTACACCCGTTTATCAAATAGTTTCCATGTAGGCAAGTAACACAAGTTACACACAGTAAGATCAATAGATAAACCTCACAAGTAGGTGAATTAATGACATCACCATAAAATATAACTTGTGATTTCTGTATAGACTTTTTCTTATTTGTTGTCCTAGTCTTTGGAGACTACGCCGCACTTGCTTTATCTGTTGCAATACTTGCAATACCTAAATATAAGAAAAAAATAAATACGTTTTGTTATTGTCTTGTTTTTTATTTCGTATTCACGACTTAGTAAATGATAAAACTTAATTATCAGTTTACCTACTTATCAAGACTTGAAACCGCATGTATAATTTTGAGATCCATGTTTTAAGGGTTCAGGAACATTATGTCTCTAATCGTTGAGTGAGTATTTGGTGATCTTTCCGTTTTCGTTGACTATGGTCTCTCCACCTTTATTGGTCTGCTGTTTGCCATCTACGTTGGAGGAGGTGACGAAGGAAGACGATTGTACGCTGTAAAACTGTGGTCCAGCACCTCTATTAGTCTCGGAGAGCTTCTTGACGTCAATGTTCGGCTTGTTCTAAAATAGAAAAATAAAGTAGAATGTCAGTTTTTCCGTATAATTTCACAACGGATTTTTCGCGCTTTGTGGAATGGAAGAACTGTGTAAACAAGTTGTGGTGGACCCTGCCTTGCTTTTCTTACTATACCTAGGGTCGAAAACAGCTGAATAGTGTCAAGATACCTTTTTCAAAAAAAAAAAAATGAAGATGCACTTACGGGGTTAGCTGGGCTGAGCGCAACCACCTGATGCCTGTACCCGGGTGCGACTGCACCGCCGGCAAACGCACTGTTCTCCGCGAAAGAGTTCAGGTTTGGCATGGCCGGGGGGAAGTTGGCGAAATTCGGGAAGCCCCCGAAGCCCCCCATGAAGTCAGGCTGGGGGATGTCGAAGGTGGGGAAACCTGGAAACCTGTTAAAGTCGGTATCGAAGTTAGGAACGTAGCCAGCGTTGTTCGATGTCAAATCAAAAGCTTTCCTGGCTGCGTTGAGTGCCTTTTTGTGTTGATCCGCGTTTTTAGCAAACACCCTGGAAAGTTTAAAGAGGAGAAGTTAGACACACACGCGCACACGAAAACAGAACAGTAGGTGTGGAAGGTGTTGCAGAGGGAAAGCGACAGATAAAGGAAGAATTAAATGTGCCTCATCCAGGTTAATGAAAAGTTGTAAGAGCCTCTGTAATTTTTATTGCTATATCTATGTCATTATGTAATTCGTAAGATTTTATAACAAATAATACGATACACAATTTTATGTTCTCGTCACTTTTCCGTAAAACCTGAGTTTTACCTTATGAAGATAGTATCTTACCCAGCTTTATCCAAAGAAGATTAAATATGTTAGAATTAGAAGAAAAACATAAAAAACTCCAAAAATCAACGTATCCTCATTCCACACGGTTACCTTCTTGTTTTGAATTTCAATGGTTTCAATTTTAATGGTTTCAATTTCAATGGTTTCAATTGCAATGGTTCCGTCATTCGTCTTGTACCTTGGAAGCTATAAAAACATACCTCATTATTGTGAGATTATCTGCAATAGCTTTATTGCACTGCTAAATAAAAAAATATCTGTTTTTGACCAGTGTTTTGGGTAAAGTTCATAATTATAATGTATATTTTTGCGAGAACATGTGCTCTACCATCACCATTAATGTGTTTTGATGATGAGTGATCATCAATGTTTATGATTAGTCTGTTCAGCTTAGAATTATGATGAAATCCTCTAGTGCACCATGCTCATCACCGCAAGCATTTAGCGTTTAGTAACCAGTATCATCTTACTCTTGGAGACAACTGTCGAGATTCCTAAAGAACTCGGGGAAGAATGAGTCTATGTCCTGAAAGTTTGTGAAGGGATTTGGCCCGAAGGTAGTCGAGTCGTCTATGTCCTTGCCATATACTTGGCCGTCCTTAAGGCCGTATGTACCACCGTACCTATTGCCTGCTGAGTCCTGGTATGCGTAGGCACCTACCCCGTCAGGTTTACCTGGAAAAGATAAAACATTTTCAAGGTTAAAACGATGTAAAAGGTTAAACCATACGGTATCATTGCTGTTTTTTGACTTGTAGTTAAGTACGTACATTTAGTAAGTAGTTGAAAAAGCAATGGAATGAGATAATTTGCACTAATGGATGGGGAACTCCATAGTAGGTATACTGCGTGACGAACTTATTACTTTGGTCTTGAGTTTTGTGATTCTTCGTATTCGTAATAAAAAAATCATCTTTCACATACTTGACCTAGAGTTTGCGCTACAAAATAGGTTCCCTCAACGCGGCACAATAATCTAAATAGAATGTCTGTCTTCATGTACCTATTGTTTTTTATGTAGTTCAGTTTTGTGCTGTTTTCTCGTTAGACACATAATACAATGCCTAGCAGTTTCTTACGAACGGTCTATATGGACGCAGTTTCAACAATTTTCCATTGATCTACACAACATAAATCTATTTATTTTTAGTTTATTTTTGCTTCATACACGGACTCTACTAATGCTATGGCGCCAACTAAATTATCTCGCACTAGAGATTTGGCGTTTGGAAATTCAAAATTTATTATAATTGGTAGATTATGGATCGTAAGTTACGGTTATTATCACATATAGCAGAAATATAAAAGAAAATCCGACTGACCTGTGGGTTAATGTATTCAAATCGCATAACAATTTAAAGGATTGGAGAGACGATTATTGTTTTAATACCTGTTTCAAGATACGTTGATTATTTGTTACCTGATATCTCCGCTAAAACATTACAATTCATACCTACGTTGTTTTTTATGTTTGGCAAACTAACATTCTATGATTCTTTACAATAACTTTAACATTCAGATATAAATTTTCTGAAACAGACCCTCCACAGTAGAATCAACGCTTCTTCTTCGTCCTTCATTCATGTGGGGTGCTGAGTCGGACTTCTACATTTGATTACTTAAAAATCAGCCAAGAGCGTGTCAGACACGCTCACAAATAGGGTTTCGTAGTCAACGTTTAAATATCAGGTCTGTCAGCGTTACAAAGTAAATTTTGTTGCTGGTTTGTTTGCAGCTGTATGGTTACCAAACGCAAATTGAAAAACTTTAATATTTCCTTAGTCTTAAGTGGTGCAGTATTCGTTATAGTTTTCATGGTAACTTTATATTAAGAACTATATTCTGTATTTTTTTTAAATTTTTAGCATGCACGCACACTTTAGAAGTTACAGCTGGAACAAATTAGGTATGGCTCAAAAAAGCCTCTTTTAAAAGCAAATATCTCAAGACAGAAACATTTTAGATACTTTGTTTAAAAGAAACCTCCCCTTAGTTTTAAAAGACCTACTCAACGATACCCTACTCAATATTACAGGAGAAAAAAAAAATTGCCTTCCTTTCACATGTATGGGAAGGAGGTCCAAAAAACAATTAAAATATTTTTTTCTCAACATTTCTGAATATAGGTCAATACGATCTATCTTCATACCGAATTTGATGTCGATAGCTTCAAAACTGACGAAGTTATGAGGGCGCGGCATACAGACAGACAGACAGACAGTCAGTCAGACAGACTTGACGAAATGATAAGGGTTTCTAGTAGACTACGAAACCCTAAAAATGGCATTCATTTGTAAAAATAACCGGTAACAAACAACAATACGTCATCTTAGCTTTGTAAAATCGTTTGATTTCACTTGTTTTTCGACTCGTACACCAATTACAATTTGATACAATCTTATAAGTAGGTAGGTTAAGACCCTAAAACCTAATATAGAAAATAAAATGGTTTATTTGAGTAAACCTAATCGTTAAATATCTCGTTAACTAATGGAAAGTTAGCGTTCATTTCGTTGATTAGGTAATTTGCAGGTTTCTTTATAAACAAGTTCACAATATCCATTTCGTTTTACTTTCTACAATATATTTAACAAAATCTATCATTTCTTTGACACTTTCTTAATCACCAAAATGGATGATAGCTATGGTTAAGAATGTAAATGTATTAATTTGTGTGTAAATTGGCGATATAAGGCTAGTAAAACTGTTGCTTTACAAAATATAATTATAGCCGACCTTACAGTCCCAAGAGAGTTTTTTGAATGATAAACTAAATTTTGTTTGCACTTTCTAATGCCTAAATGTTATCAACCGATTCATCATCATCATCTGCCTGCCCTTACCTAGCCGAATCATTTTGGGTCGGCGCAACATGTTTTGTTAGAGCACAAAAACATGTAGCAAAAGGATTTGGTAATGTATTATGACCAGCCGGCTTCCTGACGTCAACCCACTTTGGGAACGCTTATTGTAGGTGGTATCACCGCCAACGTGCGGTTGACACATATTCAGTAGATTTAAAAAAAATCCACATCGTCTTTTACTTACGAAACGTCCTAAGTGTATAGGGTTGGTTGGCAGTATTCTTAGCAGCTACATTGTTAAAATTAATTAAAATTATCAGAACCTAATTAAGGATATTTCATCTAAACTAAACCTGTTTTTGTTTTAAATTCCTTTGTTGTGGCTTAATCTGCAGAAAGTTATTCAAGGTGTGTCTAATTCTTCTTTTTACGGAAAACAAATCATAAAAGTAGGTCGTAATTTATAGTCGATTTATGGCAATTCCGTTAAAACATGTGGGTGGTGTGATGTGTTGATTGTTTCTATATTAGTACATAACGTCATCACCTCCTAAAAATTATATCCCATGCATACTTGGCTGGCTTCAGATCGATATTTGATTGATGTTTTAGTTTGCGTCATTCACTACGCGATAACGGATTCATATTTTTACCAATAATCGGATAGAAATGAAAGAATTTACTTACATTGAAGACACCTAGTAAGAAAAATGTATTCTATAAACAGATTCTGTAGATAGCTGGCACAGTTAAATTTTTAGCACTTAAGACTAGTAATTGAACCTACCCAAACTAAGATCAAAACTTGAAGCGAAAAACAATGATACCCTAGGATGTTTGGATCTAAAAACTTTTTAGGCACCTACTTACATCCTATAATTTTATTTTGTTAGTGATGTATACAAAGGATAAACTTTCCCCTAGGAACATTAAAATATATTTAAAAATGCACACTTATTGCTTATGTTTCGACCTAGGTAAGTATGTTTGTGGAGAAAGTTGCGCCTTTTCCCTAGCCTAATTTTATTGTCGCTCGTTATTAAAACTGCACCTAAAAGGTAGTATGTAGGTAGATCCTAAAACTAAACTATCTACCATCTTAATAAAGAGGTAAGTACCTAAAACGTACCCAAACATGACGTCATATGCATTGCGCTATCACTCTACACGACAGTGACCTACTGAGCGATTCTTTGCTCGTATGAATTTGACAAGTTCTTGGTCATTTGAGTTCTTTGACCTATACGGGTCTTTTCGTTATCTGCAATCCTATTGTCAAAGAAATATTCTGTACAAATACTGAGCTTTGATGTATGTAGTTATGATGATTAGATTTTATTATACCTAGGTAAATCAATAACATATTACCTATCTATCTACACATGAAAGTAAACGGTCTAGAGTATAAAATTGTTGTCATATAGGCCAGTATTATAAAATAGAACAAGGTAAATTGTAATGTCAATAAAGATTAATAAATTGATAATGATGGATTTGAAAGGGCTTGGCTAAATGTTCATACAACAAAAACCCAGAATCGCCAGCAACGAAATGTATATAAATGGGTTCACTAGAGTATTGACATTTAATTAAAAAAATATACAGGGTCCTAACCCATCTAGTATAGAAAATATTAGATGAAATAGATATCTTATGCGAGAGGCTCGTCCAGTGGTTACTCTTACCCCCGAGTATATCTTGTAGTCAGAACTAGGTAGGATGTCAAATACATACAGAAAATATAATCGTGTATGTGATAAAATGAAAACTAGGTTAAATATGTTTGATTCAAAGATAAAATATATTATAAAATATCTTGGATGACTTTGTTAAAGGTTTATACACCAAAAACCCAGATTCTACTGGAACGAAATGTGTGTACACAGGATGTAAAAAAAAACAACTGCCAATATTTTCAGGGGTGAACCAGCCCATGAAATTGAACAACTTTCCCCAAAGAACAAAGGTCGAAATATGTAAAAGAATTGGAGCTCCCATACAAATTGACTCGGTCGGCTGGTATAAGGGAGGTACCAACGTTTTTTTTTAATTTTTTGACCTATGTTCTTTGGGGAAAGTTGTTCAAATTCATGGGCTGGTTCACCCCTGAAAATATTTGAAGTTGATTTTTTTACATCCTATGTACACACTTTTCGTTCCAGTAGCATCTGGGTTTTTGGTGTATATGTTACAGGCAAAACCCTTAACCAGTCAATAGCCTAAGGGCCTCAGTCAAAACCCTTATTGACTGGTTTTATCTATTAAAAGCAGTCAATAACGATATTGACTGACGTGCCCAGTCAAAACCCTTAATAGGTACTTCTGCCCCGGTAGCAGCAACCTAGACTGGCTGGCTGACTGTCTCGATCGCCGGTTGTTATTCCTGATGACATGCCCAAGTCGCAGACGGCTCTTCACTATCTAATGCTGACATTAGCGTATACGTGGCTTCACCTCCTAGATGTCATAGACTTCACGACGGTGGTTGTTAGGCTCCCGCCTAGTTCAATCGGCGAGCGAGGCTGTAGGCTTTCTTCTAGCTGCGACCATCTAACGGTCCTGATGGTGATCTCAGACCAGCCAGGCAGTCTAGGTTGCTACCACCGGGTCGGATGTACCTATTAAGGGTTTTGAAAAAAAATCTAACGGTCCTGATGGTTACTACGCAGTAACCATTGCGTTGCGGTGAGTTTATGTGCGATGCGGCGGGTAGCACTGCGTTGCGGTGAGTTTATGTGCAGTGCGGCAGAAATCAGTGCGGTGCGGAGAGTTTCGGTGCGCGATGCGGCGGGTATTACTGGGTTGCGGTGTGTTTAGGTATGTGCAATGCGGCGGAAAGCAGTTCGGTGCGGAGAGTTTCGGTGTGCGATGCGGCGGGTAGCACTGAATTGCGGTGAGTTTATGTGTTTTGCGGCGGAAAGCAGTGTGGTGCGGGAAGTATTGTTGTGTGTTGCAGCGGGTAGCGCTGAATTGCGGTGAGTTTATGTGCTTTGCGGCGGAAAGCAGTGCGGTGCGGGAAGTTTTGCTGTTTGTTGCGGCGGGTAGCGCTGAATTGCGGTGAGTTTATGTGCTTTGCGGCGGAAATCAGTGCGGTGCGGGAAGTTTTTTTGTGTGTTGCGGCGGGTAGCGCTGAATTGCGGTAAGTTTATTTGCTTTGCGGCAGAAAGCAGTTTTGTGCGGGAAGTTTTGTAGTGTGATGCGGCGGGTATCGCTGAATTGCGGTGAGTTTATGTGCTTTGCGGCGGAAATCAGTGCGGTGCGGGAAGTTTTTTTGTGTGTTGCGGCGGGTAGCGCTGAATTGCGGTAAGTTTATTTGCTTTGCGGCGAAAAGCAGTTTTGTGCGGGAAGTTTTGTAGTGTGATGCGGCGGGTAGCGCTGAATTGCGGTGAGTTTATGTGCTTTGCGGTGGAAAACAGTGCGGTGTGGAGAGTTTCGGTGTGCGATGCGGCGAGTAGCACTAATTTGCGGTGAGATTATGAGCAATGCGGCGGGTAGCACGGCGTTGCGGTGAGTTTATGTGCTATGCGGCGAAAAACAGTGCGGTGCGGAGAGTTTCGGTGTGCGATGCGGCGAGTAGCACTGATTTGCGGTGAGATTATGAGCAATGCGGCGGGTAGCACGGCGTTGCGGTGAGTTTATGTGCTATGCGGCGAAAAACAGTGCGGTGCGGAGAGTTTCGGTGTGCGATGCGGCGAGTAGCACTGGTTTGCGGTGAGATTATGAGCAATGCGGCGGGTAGCACGGCGTTGCGGTGAGTTTATGTGCTATGCGGCGAAAAGCAGTGCGGTGCGGAGAGTTTCGATGTGCGATGCGGCGAGTAGCACTGATTTGCGGTGAGATTATGAGCGATGCGTTGGGTAGCAGTGCAGTGCGGTTAGTTTAGATGCGATGCGGCGGGTAGCAGTACGGTGCGGTGAGCTACGGTGCGATGCGGCGGGTAGGAGTGGTTACTGCAGTCAGGATCGATATATATTTTTTTAAATAAGATAGGCTCGCATTTGTCTGCTATCTCACCAGCTGATAAAAGGAGTAATCCTAGTCAGCGACGCGATCCCCGGAGGTGGAATGGGGATAATCAGGTCGTGGGGCGATTGCGCACGCTCACTGAAATGCATCTTATAGAAGATAGAAGATAGAGGCAGTCAGAGTGAAAGTCTACTGTTTCGCTCGCCGGTGGCACTGAGCCCGAGTCCTCGAGTAACTACCGGGTGGTCTACGACTTGGGCATGTCCTTATGGAATAACAACCGGCGAGCGAGACAGTAGACTTCCACTCTGGCAGCGACCATCTAACGGTCCTGATGGTGATCTAAGACCAACCAGGACATACCTATTAAGGGTTTTGACTAGGCACGTCAGTCAATAACGTTATTGACTGATTTTATTAGACAAAATCAGTCAATAAGGGTTTTGACTGAGTACCTTAGGCAATAACGTTATTGACTGGTTTTGCCAGTCATTAACGTTATTGACTGGTTAAGGGTTTTGACTGTAACATATAAACATTTAGCAAAGTCATCCAAGATATTTTATAATATATTTTATCTTTGAATTAAACATATTTATACTAGTTGTAATTTTACCAGATACACGATTATATTTTCTATACTTATTTGACATCCTACCTACAACTGATTACTTAGATATACTGTGGGGCAAAGAGTAACCCCTGGACCAGCCTCTCGTATATTTTATCTAATATTTTCTATACTAGATGGGGTAGGACCCTGTTTATTTTTTTAATTAAATAGCAATACTCTAGTGAACCCATTTATATACATTTCGTTCCTGGCGAATCTGGGTATTTTTTTGGCCAAAGCCTTTTGCAAACATGTAATTCATTTAGTAATATTTAATTTAGTTTAATACGTGAAATGAATCCAAGAGCCTAGCTACCTACATACCTAAAAGTACCTACCAAGATGACGGCATCATGATGCACCTGACTCTTTAGCATGCAACTTGTGAGATGTACTGATACAAGGACATAAGGATATGTGTCAAGCTGACAGGACGTTTAGATTAGATACTAAAGCTGCTTGTGGCGAAGGATTGACTAAAATTGAACCTAGAGCACTTTACGAAAAAGCTCTAGGTACAGTCTCTCACGCTAACTTATGAACAATTGCATTTTTAGGGCTTTGATTTTCTCACGATTGATACCGACAAGCCGGGCAAAAACTATGTTGTACGATTCAATAAATGTTGCTGCATCTAAAAAAGTATCAATTATTTATTGCTGTAAAATATTACAGTCTGAAATCATAATTAGTAGGTATGATTAAAATTTGAGTTATACCGTAATTTTTCCCAGGTATTTTCATACCACAACCATGATGTTAAATAAAGTTTAACGCAATAGATTTATGCTCAAAATTACTTTTCCATACAATTTCAGGTTTTCAAACAGTTCTTTTAGTCCGTTCCACTGTTTTTTTTATCTTTGTGTTGTCAATCAAAAATGTAAAATAATACACGTAGGTACCTTACTTACTTCTAAAGCTGCACCACAGTACAATGCAATATGCTTTTATTTTTATTTCTGTTTTTTTTTACATAAGACGTGTGTATAGCCACGCTTATTTTCTAATCTAGCACGCCTTGTCCAAAGGTAAGTATGATTAAGAAAAGAAATAGGGCGCAGACCAACCCATACAATCTGAATATAATTTTATCACAAAGTAGCGTTTACTTTATACAGGTGTCCTAAATAAAATTAATGTAAGATTTCAGCTTTCATTGTTCAATTGATAGATCAAACGATATTTTTAACATACATATATGATACTTTCATATTTTGTTGATAACAAAATAGGTATACAGGTTTCCTACTAACTATGGAAGAATTCCCCAAAAACCTTTTGGGGACAATTGTGCCAGAAAATACCTACCCGCAATTTTAGCTCTAATTCCATGATATTCATAATATGGGACATCCTATACACCTATTAGGTTTCGAATTAATAATTTACATTGTTCACCTACGTTTATTTATAGAACATTCTTTAGTTGCTACTTAGTTAGAACTTAATGTGTTATTAAATATCCGTAGCGAAGTAAATTTAATAGCATATCTGAGTCACACTTCAATTGTATGAAATGCAACTCTGATGAACTGTATATAGGCAAGGCCAAGTTAAACAATTCGATATGCCAACTACTTAAGTATTTCAGTTACATAAAAAGGTTAAAGTTGCCGTGTGGTAGTGGGTAAGAATACTGCCGCTGAAACCCCCCTAATCCACTCAGGGTGTTTCGTGAAAGGCGACGTAGAACCTCTTAACCTTAATATCGTCAACCGCATGGTGGTGGTGATACCACCTACAGCAGCATTCTTAAAGAGGGTTGACTTAAGGCAGCCGGCCGGTCATAAAACACAACCAAATACTTTTGCTACACATACACTATTTAGTTTTCTAACAAAACTTGTTGCGCCGATTACAAACGATTTAGAATAAGGGCAGGAAGATGATGATGAAAGATCATAAAAAAAGTAATTGAATTATAATCAATCTAAGTATCTTGTAGCCATCAACTGAAGCAAACTTTTAAAACCACTAACCATTTTCAAACCACTCTATCGCAAACGAACTTACCTAATAATAGGTAGGTAAATTAAAAACCTACATACTAAAAATAACAATTCCAAAAGCGACCTACCATAGCTCCATTGAAGTTGAAGGCAAATCGCACAAACAAAAAACAAAGTCTTCATGTTGGCAACACAAACTTGTCAAATTAATATGCACTTGAACTTGGCGGCTCTGACTTGAAGTATAGTCTGGCTTCAAGTATATTTTGCGTTATGATTTTATTGAACACACGTCCGTCTTGTGGGTTGTTGGCACTGTAGTGTGGTAGGTGCGCGGAACAACCTAATAAATAGCAACATTAGCGCTCCTTATCACTTTAGCGGGGTTTTGTTTGACAGACACATAAAAGGACTGCCTTTTACTGATGACTTGATGAGTAAGTAGCACCATTCATTTAGTACTTCGAGAGATACCCACTTAAAAAATGAGCTTTTGTAGTTAGTTACCAACAAGTTCGTACCAACACAATGTACTACATACTGGTATTACAGTAGCTAGACTTTAAAAGTGTAATTTGTGAAGGGTCAGCTTTAATAGTGTCATGATGTCAGTATACCTACCTATGTACTACCTATTTACTATTTTCGTGGGTGGATATTGTTAATTAAAACAGTCAATTGAAATTAGGTAGGTTCCAGGTAATTATTAAATCATCCATGTTTACTATTATTTCCTATCACAAGAAATCTATATCTATAGGGTGAAATTTTAATAGTGACCGATAGCGAAAGCTCAAACCGGCTGATGATTTAAAAGAAGCAACTTTTCCCAAGGAAAAGGTCGAAATATGGAATAAAATTTTGGACATCTATCCTAATACGTATGATTTTACAAAATTAATTAAACTCGTTCAGCTGTCAATAATTTCTCTATATCGATCGTCATATGTAGTTGTAAATAGTACTGTATCGTCTATATTTATACTGGTTATCTGCTAATTGTAATAAAAATCAGTATTCATGTTTTTGCAGAACTATATACCTACGATATTTTAATTCGTTAAGTGTAGGACATAAAATCGCTGTAGCCAGATACGTACATAAAATTAATGCAACTTTTAGATCCGGGAGCAACGAGTCCTTTACTCTTTTGCGTATGAATCTAAATAGGGACTTTTGTTTCTTCATTTTTACTTCATCATCACATTAGCCCATAGCAGTCCACTGCTGGAGATGACAAGACGATGGAGGAGACGACACAAGGCACGATCTCCCATTTTCGCCATTCAGTCGCTTCCAGCTGCCAGCTGCTCTCTTTCAGTCGCATCGGTCCATCTGGGCTATAAACTTATAAAGGGCCCTAATTGTTATGTTAGAGAGTAGACATGTTATGATTATGATGTAATTTATGATGCGTGTTGTACCTATTACTTTGCTTACAAAATTGAATTTTGAATATTAAATCCAATTTCGTCCTCACACAAGCCAGTTTAGTTAGTTACGCATGTCAAAATTCATCATCACATCAACATCAAATAAATCAAAATGGTCAAGTATACGTACGAACTGAGTCAAATTCCGTAGAACAGTTTTACGTTGATGTTGTTGATTAATTGTTGTTTTTCTACTTGATCCATGCGTATCATTCGTCGGGTCGTTTGACGACTCGTTGTCCCTCGAAGAGAGAGAGAGATTCCTCGATTAGTTGGTTGCGTAGAATAAGTAGTTATAATCAGATGGACATAATGGGGAGGGAAGTTCATATCTTAATGCAGACGGCGGTTAGAGCAACTGTGCCTAAAGGCATCAATAAGAAGTATCCATGTAGTTTAGGAAATTTTATTTGATTGAGTCAAACCGCACCAAAATAAAAGAACTTTGACATACACACATTTCTGACCCATCAAATAAGTGGACAAGTCGAGAGTGTTGCCCTTTATTATAGTTAGGTATCTCAGTTTTCCTCCTGTTTAAGTATAGGAATATTGACAGTATCTATTCTCGGAATTTTTCCTTCAAATAAAAATATGTTTTTGTTAGAATGGCTAACATCAGTGTAATTTTGGAACATGGTTGATGTAACCAGACTGCCATGTTTGACAAATGTAAACATTACGCCGAACTGCTAAATGGTTAGATATCCTCTTTACAAATAGGCACGAGCACCTTACCTAGTAGTATGAAGTTATCATTTTGTTGGAGGAGTAGACTTTTTTACTATTATACATATTTTATTACTATTATACGCAATGCAGCAGCAGTATATCTACTAGGTGTGAGGGCTGGTGTACCTACTGAAAAACATAAATAAGAAGTAAGGTTCAGTTTTATGGAGACAACTGCAATTTTTTCGGTACACCACCGTCCCTACCTATATATTTTTGTGTTATTTTCATATCACCGTTATATCCTATGCAGGTTAGTAGGATATGATGATATAAATCCATTCAACCAGCGTCAATTATCCGCGGTACAGTGAGATGTGATTATAGTTGTATAATTATTGCTCACAATTATCACACAAGTGCATGCGCATGCTCTCGAGATCAAGGTAGAGACGATAGTGGTTACTACGATCCACAATAACAAAATAATAAAAATACTATAGTTTACAAACTGATTATAATCAGTTGATCACTACCTACCTACTACGAAATTATTTTAACTTGTAAAAGTGACTGAAAATATTTTAAGGGGGAAATAGTAATAAACGTTTAATTTTCTTGATAAAAAAGAATTATTTTCTTGAAGTCAGTTAGCACTCAACACAAAATATTTTAATATTTTCAGCTTTTTTGCACATACAGGGTATAAGGGACGATGTACCGTAAACTTTGCAGTTGCAGACATGATCTCAGACCATGAAACTGAACAACTTGTACTATGGACCCAAGGGTGGGAAACGAGAAAATTTTTCCGATCTCCCATACAAATTCATGATCATCTGACTAACTTTGTATGGGAAGTCAAAAGATTTTTCGTTTACCACCATATGTTCCAGGGGTAAAGTTCGTGGTCTGAACACGCCTGAAAAGTTTACGTTACACCGCCTCTTACACCCCGTCCGTATATCTAGGTACCTAGATATACGATAAACATAGATATACGATAAACACAAGGGTATGTACATATTCTTGTGTTTTTTCTTAAAACCTAGACCATCCTGTTATAGGGAACCCTGTAGGAGGCTAATGAGTGTGTCCGCGTTTTTGTGTCTGTTCATAACCAGCTGACTGGAAAAATAAACGAAATCGCTATGCGTAGGTATCAAATAACCGCAGTCGTGCTCGTGCAGCACGATATGTCAGTCATGAGCTCATGAAATGAGGATATCGGAGCCTTAGATGGAGAGATACCGCCGTAGCTTCACACTGGTAGGTAAATGAAATTAAAATTGATGTAGGTCACCTAGGTAGACTAACACAGTTCACAAATTCGTCAACGAAATCTTAGATCAGTCTACCTCAATATGTGACGTGATGTAATAAAAGATAACGTATAAGGTACCCTACCTTACCTATAACATTTTAAACTCTCGCGGGTAAACTTTTTAACCGGATCTTATTGCGATAGTTTTTAAGTATCTACCTAAATTAAAACGATTTACATGGATCCTGACGTTTCTACTTATACCTAGTACTACTTACCTACGTATGTACTCTAGTATACATATGTGTAAAATTGTAATGAATAAAGTATAAAGTAACATCCATATGTATGTACCTACGAGTAATATAAAATCTTCATATCAAGAGCTTGCTCCGAGATTATGTGCAGGCGTTTCGCACCTACATTTCCATCTAGGTAGGTAGAGCCGAGGCCTCTAGAGGCGGTTTTCCAAGCACCGTATGAATTTCCTGTGTTTTACCGTGTCCAGTATTTTGACAAAAGAAGTTTACGAAACGAAGTAAATCCAACTACTGGATTGCATATACCTACGTCATATCTCGCCGCATCATATTACGACAGTGGTAAGTTGTCAATTTGTATGGTGACTGTCACGAACAACAATATCGTCCGGTGTATCTATGTGCAAATCACTTTAAAGTTCGACTTTATTACCTACTATACAGTTCAGTATTAAAATTCAATTAAATTTTATTAGTATAGCTGTCACGAGTCCCATTTGAATTGGATTTACATTCTTCTTTTTTTTTTGAGTGGGACTCCGAGTCGACGTACGACGTTCTGTTTTAGTGTAACTTATTTAATAATTTCTTAATGTGTACCCCCACCCAAAACCCCACCAAACCCTCTTAAATAATTCATTCCATGAGACTAAATTCTAATAGAGTTTGCCTGTGACGAAGTAATCGGGTAAAATATAACAAACACTACAAAATATTGTAAGTACTTATAAGTTTATTACTTCTGCTCACTGTATTACTGGGTTTCATTTCTTTGATATTTTAATATCTACGTCACGAACTATGTACTTGTGTGAACGGTGGTGTGCGATGGATGATAGTTGTCAAATTAGTGTAAATCATACATTAGGGGTCCTATATTGGACGCCTCACACGGGAAGGGTTGCATTAGATATGACAACAGGTGCTAAAAAATTTGATGTCATATTCATGTACATTAAAAAAAGCAGTGATATAAACATTCCTGTGGGATGAATTTAGGCCCAAATAATTTTTCGTTTTAGTTTTAATAGCGGTTTGTCATTTTCTTTCTCTAGCAATATGTAAAAAGAAACAACCTGTCTGTTATCAAGGAACTTTCATTTTTATCAAGGAAGAACTGACGCACAGCTTGTTGATTGACGTTAACAAGTAATTCAATCAAGTATAGTTACTTAGATGATCATGTCATCAAGTCATCAGTCAATAGGTATTAAACGGAAGAACATTGTTGGCAAATGCAATGCAAATAAGACCAATGACGAAGACAATCTTAATCACTGTTTGCTTTTCCGCCAACAGCATTTGGTATGGTAAGTGTTCGAGATATTTGTCTTGTACTTACAGTGACAGACAACTAACCATCAATTTCTTACAAATTTGTGGGGGACTTCAGTGGATGCTTGCCAAAGAAGCTTTTACTGTTCAACTTTTACTGTACTGTTTACATCTGTAGAACTCAATTCTTGGACTCTTGCAAACCTTTATTCAAGGCCACCAAAGTTTTACCTCTTTTCTGCATGTAGTTATATTAAGCAAATTATGTATTTTTGTGAAGGAACATCCTAAGTATTTTAGAGAAAATAATGAAGTTTATCAAAGGTCTGCAAGATATAAAGATCAGCTGTACCAACTACGAGCCAGACTTAGTTTGTCGTAATGACAATACGTGCTTACAATGCTCTACCAAACCACATTAAAAATGTACAACTACCTGAATTTAGAAATATAATTAATAATTGGTTATTAGATAAGTGTTACTACTCCCTCAATGAATATTTTAATGATCGTAATAAATAATTAAATAAGATTTGCATTCCGATATCGGTAGGACATAATTGTACTTATTTTAACTGCTTTAGAACATCTAAACATGTGCCTTGTTGTGTTATGTTATTTACTATGTTCTTGCAAATAAATATATTTGTATTTCTATAGATATAAAGAAAATCAAGATTATGTTTAATTTTCAGTAGTCTGTGCGTTAGCCGCTTCTTCTCTGTCTTTGGGCGGGAGCTAAATAGGCAGAGCGTGAGCGTATGATAAAGCTGGCGATTATTATCCGACACTCCTCACTTCCACAACTTTGATATTTCGGCGGCCCCTGTTCTTTTGTCAGTAAACCGATGTATTTGGTACATTCATTGTCCAACCTGACCATAAGTCTCACGTTCTCACTATCATGCTCACGCACTAATATCAATGGTTTCTTATCCGCTGTAAGGGGCGACGATCGCTTTTGGCTGGGGCGTGTAGTAGCTGACTTTGCCGTTGTCGTTGATCATCCCGTACCCGCCCTTGTCTTCTGACACTTTGCCATCTCTGTCAGTCATCTTGGACTGGTACGAGTACTCGCTCTGGGAGTAGTAGCGTCCTGGAAATTGAAAATGTGAATATCAAAATTCCGTCGTTGGATAGTAACATCAGCAATTGTATACGGGGTGTTAGGGACGGTGTAACGAAAACTTTGCAGGCATGATCAGACCATTAAACGGAACAACTTTTGTTACAATGGAGCCAGTAAAAGTTGTTCGGTTTCATGGTCTGAGCACGCCTGCAAAGTTTTCGTTACACTGTCCCTAACACCACTGTTTCCATGAATGCCTAAACCATTATTAGTATATTCCCGTTCTCATGTTGAATGCCTCTTTTTTACTTTTCATGCCATTATCTTTAAAAAGGTTTCAACTGCGATCGGTATTTGTAAAACCGTTGAAAAGGGGATTTTGTTCTCACCTCCTGATCCTGATCCCTTGTTGCTGAGGTCTCCTGAGAACGACGGAAATTGCACTGAGCCGAGCTGTGGTAGTGTCTGCAACCAAAATACGTATCACTAATTTAATGTGAGCACCCTTAAGAGGTACAGTATATTTGGCATTGTCCTCCTTTCACATTATTTTAAAGGTTAATACGTTTCTATAGTATTCGCCCTATTGAGTATACTTAAATATCCATAACTTGGTCTGTTATCAGATTGTTCATACTTTTCTCATAAGTTTCTACTCTAAAACAGGATGCTTTTTTTGACATTGCCGTTTTTGTGCTGATAGAAAAACATTGATATGGATATTCAAAAACAATAACAAATGTCTTGTACATAATATGAATATTTCAATAATACTTAATGTTAAATACAATAATAAGAGATTCCACCGTATCACTACGCCATTATTTTGTTCTCTATTTTTGTATAAAAGCAAATTAGCAACTGAAGTGATCCGAAGCGCATAAATTAACATAATAACCTATTTAAAATGTTCAAGAAAAATTTAAAATATACCTGTGGCGAGGGAACCTGGCTGGTAACGAAACTCCTTAACCTGAAAAAGAAAAACATTGTTTTTAAACCCCGTATATTGCACAGGTGCTTCTTCTTCTTCTGCCTGCGACGCAGAAGGTTCCCAGTTTCGTTAGGACAATGATTGAGTCTGAACCACCTGATTGTTCGAAATGCAACATAGTTCCGTACGTCAAGCTGTCGGTCCCGGTTGCTGTCTAATGTCTATGACTACTTAGACGGCGGTCGTTACACAACCATGTCAGATGCATGCTACTTGGCGGTTGTAAAACTCTGGCACCAGGATTCATCGGGTTGTTGCATTCGGTTGCTCACACGAAATGAGAGATCTCAATTAGGCCACGGACCATACGCAAATGTCAATAAGTTAGTATGTGATTTAGCTTACAGTTTGTGTACTCCATCCCAGTCCCCCGCTTCTGCTAACTTCGCGATGTCACCATCCCGCATCAACGGGCTTGAGTAACCTGGAACCACAATAACATTTACATCAATACAGTGAAGTGTGATGCCGCCTTAGAAAAGCATCATCCTAACTTCTGTCCGTAGGTGTCGCAAGAAATGACTCAGGGATTTGAGAGTCTATGATTATTGCAATTTAGGCGACAGGCTAACCAAGGCAACCTGTCGTTATGGTAAGTCTTCTGGATGAGTCTATTGTCAGACGTGGTGTAGTGTAAGTGGCTGTTTTGTACAGACGTTTTCGCTCTGCCTACCCCGCAAGGCATGGTAAATGTACCTATCTTATCTTATCTTAATAAACCTATAAATTTTCCCACTGCTGGACAAAGGCCTCCCTCTTCTCCTTCCATCCTGTTCTGCTTAGGGCCTCCAGGGTATGCACCTATGTTTGTATTTAAAACAAGTTTAGATGAATCTCACACTTACCGCACGATTTTGCGGTTTGTGATAACTTCTATATACCTACTTTAATGCTAACCTGTGACAGCTGTTCAGTTATTTTATACATGTGCCCGGTTCTTGTCAGGTTTTTGTATTTCATTCTATAAAATGATATTTGATATCAATATTTTTTTTTGCTGGATGATCTTAAACAAGTAAACAACCTTGACCTTAAAAATCCTCCGTTTACCTTAAATACTTACATTTCTACTCGGATTAGTATTTTTTGTTGTGAGAATAAATAAATACTGATTAGATAAGGAATTAATTTGACATAATTATGGTTTTGAATAATATTTTTTTTAATAAACACCTACCAGTCAAAGACAAGAAACACGCAACGTCCGTTTGTAGTGCGTTATTTTTGCGCTGTGTAACGCATGCGTTGGGACATTACGAATTTCGACCTTATTCTCATGAAAATATGGTTTATCAAATTATTTGACAAATGCTTCCGTCAACGCAGTGTTTTGCGCTAACGGATGCGTCTCTCAAACCGTATCACGTTTTTAAGAAATTATGGTGTTAGTGGAAAATCGTATTTTTCGAAAATCGTATCAGTAGCGGCTAAAAATAATGCCCAGGGCCACTCAGGGTATTTTTGACCTTGGATGAATATCTGTTGATGATGGTCAACCGCATGGTGGCGATGACACCACCACAAAATAGAGAATGCTATTGTGATACCACCTACAATTGCATTATTATAGAGGGTTGACGTCAGGCATGCGGCCGGTCGTTGCTTACATTGCCAAAACGTTTGCTACTTGATTTTGTGCTCTAACAAAATAAACCTCAACTGATTTGGGATAAGGGCAGGCAGATTATTATATCTATAAAGTAGTTAGCTAACTTGACAACATTAGTGCACGACGCGTGTAAAAATATTATCATCAATTTGTCGCTTGACTTTTGAAATTGAAAAGGTAGGTACTCTGACCCAACAAGCATTTACTTAGCCATTGTGATTTTATAATCACTTCCGGCCCGTAATGGCGACTATTAAAATGAATTGGACTCTTTATAATAGTAATGTTTACAGCCTTAATTTTTTCATCACGTTGGGCAGTAGGGGGTAACTGACAACTATTGTAAAAATTGAGCTAAATGAAAATTAAAAATGTTCTCAAGCATCTGCTTAACTTGTTAAGTAGGTAGTTTATATTTGAGTATGTTTATATTATCCTGTAAGGTACTATCTGCCTGCGGGAAGTTCAGTTGCAGATATTGAAACTGCGTTGATTGGCCACTTGCTACGTCACGTCATGACAACTTTTTAAGAACCTCCAAGAAGTTAAAGAAGAGGAATGAGGAGGAAAAACCGATCTTGGCTTATTTAATACAAGGAATTTACGACTGGACTTTTTGAAGGTGAGTTTCGACCTTGTTTCGACCCCAAATAAGTTAACAAATTCAGACAACAATAAACTGAAGTAGCAATATTATTAGCTGAAAGAAATGCCTACAGATAAACAAACAATGCTGAAGAAAAGACAAGTCCCGTTTTTCAGTACTTAGCTACGGCTAAGTGTATCCGTAGCTCCATTCGTAGACCCTCTACGACAGCTACAGTTACCTACTAGAAACTAAGGACTTCATAATTATTTCAACAGCATTATACATTCAGTCTCGGAATTCGAGACTAGAGATGACAATACGCACGAAAAATAATTCCAATTCTAATAACCCGAAATTCCGCGTCTGAACTGAAAGCAGCTGTGTTCCGCTTGCGACTCTCAAAGAAAGCTTTCATTACCTTGACAGACGAGCACGGTCACAAACACTGCTATGCAGAACTTTGTCATATTTGCAAAACAAATTATGTTATTCAGAATCACTCGCGAATCGTGTAACCTCGACAAAGTGTCGTGTGATAATGTCCACCTAGCCACCGGCACACGTTTATATTATTAGGTAATTATTACGTGTTTTTTGCGCAGGATATTTGGCGATTCGTCAAGCCTTGTTGCGAGTTTCACTGTACTATTATATTATGCGCTTTGACCAGTGTGTGTCTGGCTGTCTGTCTGTGTTTTGACGAATGAGGAACTGTCCAGGGCCACGTTATGAAAAAGAAAATATAGATGGCGCACTGCACGTGCTTAGGTACTCTACTGTAATGTTATCTCTTTGATCGAACCGTTGTATATTTGATAGTATGCACGAAAAATTTAACACTTAGCACGTGGTCCTGGACAGTTCTTCATTGACGGTGCTTTTGCGAGTATATTTATCGAGATTGCACTTGATACAAAAAATAAAACGTGAAATGGGTGTTGTCGTATCGCTACACTGACTACATTATGATTTGACAAAGAAATACACGCCGATGGCATAAAATAGAGAGTTTACAGAAGGTTCACTCAGCCAGCCCTATTTCGGATTTTCGCGATTGGCACTTGTTACATAGCCAGGGTTGCTAATGTCAAAAATCTCAAACTATGAAAATATCAAACAACAAAATTCGATAAAGAACATCATATGATTCTGGGTCAATTTTAAATCCAAGAAATATGACGTTCGTGTCAACTTTACTTCCCCTGATAATTTACTCGTATCGTTCACACATTCCTGCACAATATTACCTTTATCTTTGAATCTTGTGAGTGACCCGCGCGTCGTTTCCATGTTTTGTGCTTGTGGGGTGTTAGATACCTTATACAGCCAACAGCCCCCAAAAAAAGATTTACTACGTATTACCAGATTTTAGGCATAAGTTGCTCACCAATAATCAATTGCGAAAATTAGGAACATAATAGAAAGAAAAATGGTATTTTGGAAAGTATCATAGGCTACAGTGTAGTGCTGGAAAATCTCCTATTTCCACAAAAATATCTCTAAACTGCTCGTCACACCACGGGGCGAAAAGCTAGTTCTTTCATTACTTTATTTTGAACGCCTGCTGTAAAATAAAAGGCAATTAGATTCTTATCTCAGTATGAACGTGTTGCGCATGCGTCATTCTATTTGTCCAACTATGGTTTAGCTAAGTGCGAATTCAAGTTCCGGAAATAATCGAAATTATAGAATTATCCTGCGGTCAGTCGCTAGCAACAATCGTTTGATATGCTAAATTGAAAAATTATTTTTATGTGAATTCAACGCTTATTATAGGTACTAAATATTCAGACATTCGCAATGCATTGCAGTTAGGGGAAAAGAGGCATATCATAACTAGAATGCCCGTTGGAACCCATTCCACACGTGACTTACCCATGAAGATGCGATTAAAAGCGCACCAATATAGACCTCAAATGCGATTTGCGTTAATTCGGGAATAAAAAAGAATATTAATCTTTTAAAATAAAAATAAAATTTAAAATATAAAGTAGTTTCTTCCCATCAATGTCAATGACATTTCATGACAATTAATTGATGGAGTTCGGCATGCGGTACTTTGCAGCTTCGACACCACGCCACGTTTAACCGGGAAGTTTTTTATTTTTAAACCCATACAATGTGTAAACAAAAGGGCAAAAGAACAAACATGAAATGATGAGATTAATATGGGGAGAAAAATTCCTTTATAGTTAACACTTTGTGGTCTTGGAAAAGGTTGTTTAGTTCCTTGAGTTATTTCGTACAGTTAGGTCTTATTATAAACAAGGGAAGTGCATATTTTATTATTATAATATATGTATTACACAATAGAAATTTTTCAATGCCAATAATTATTTATTTCGTTATGATCATGAATAATAAAAACTTAATAAAAATAAATAACACTAATAAATAATGATAATACTGAAAAACGGAACGTAACAATAAACTCAGTGAATCATTTCAATATTTAGAAAATATCTGTTTAAGGGAAGTCGCCGAATTTGGTAGTCTCAATTTTGCCATCCTTGTCCATGACTTTTCTCTCTCCTCCCTTTTTGTTCTCCAAGACCTTGCCATCCTTCATCACAAACGAGCTGTATTTGGTTTCAGACTGCATTATAGGAGCTGAACCTGCCGGGACCTGAAAATAAAGTCTTGTTAGTATCCTGGGCCATTCACACAGCGCACATCTAGACCCAAACCAGCAGAGGTTGTGTTTTGTGAATCAGATAGCTGATATTAATACGTAAGTACTTTTTTCGTACAGAAAAATATTTTATACATAAAAATAACACCCAGACTAATCATAAATATTTTGTAACTTGACCAAAATAATTTTAACCCATGACCCTCGGCGTAGAAGGCAGGGGTAGGTACTATCCTATCCAGTACTATACCCTACGCCAATGGGACAGTATAATCTTCATGTGGTATTGGATATGATGCTGTCATAATGAAAATGTGAACTAATAAGTTCTTCTTCTTTAAGGTAATTTGACAACTTCTATGTATCAGCACAATTTTTCGTGTACAAAAGGGTTTCACATATCGAGAGTGGAAGAAAAGCTTCATGCATTGTATATTATCATGTTTAAATGTAGGAGTAACATCATTGACAAACATTGTAGCTAAGCTACTTACTTATTTGTAGTTTTACGTATCTATCATTTAAATATTCACATAGTAAGAATCGTCTTAGGCTAATGGCTAAAATGCCTTACCTACTAGAAAACCTATACCTAAAATGCCTTACCTATTAAAAAATAAGGTTTAAATTATCTACTTATTTACCTCATTTTTTTCATCGACGGACCTTGGAGCTTCATCTTTAGTTTCATCTTTAACTTCTTCATTCTTGGCGGGTACGTCTAATTCACTTTTGGGGTCAACAACGGCTTCATCTGGGAAGTTTTCATCGCTCACCTCACCTGCTTTGACTGTAACAAATATGGAAAGTGTCACATAGCTCCGTTTTTATGATTGTCTTTAGGAGCAATAAAAAGTTTTAAGGCTCGGTTTAAAAAAAATATATTAAATGATCATGCCCACTCTAGTATGGATGTTCGTCCATTGTTTGCCTTACTACTTGCAGGCTTCGCATCAAAGCCAAAGTTAATAATTATAAAGTCTTATTGACTGACGTTTTGTTACTGAAAATAATTTAATTACGACCGAAGTTCTGAAGTTATTGAATGTTAAAGAGTATCGAAAGAGACAAAAGTGCTGAAGTTTGGCTGTATATCAAGTATTTCGTTCTAAATCAGTTAGCTATACTGAAGTAAGTTCACATCACTGTAAAACTTTTGGTAAAAAATCTTAACGGTAGAAAGACCTTTAAAAATTAAGTTGGTTTCCCTGTTTTGTAAAACAATTGCCGTAGCTATTCTTCATTAAAATTTGAGAATATTACATATTGCTTTCAATTTCATTTTGATGCGAGACAATTTCTTGGACCAGAAATGGTCAATCTCCTTTGGTCTAATGGTAGTCACATACACAAAAAAATAATAAACAAGCTAACGTTTTCAAGATTACTATAGTTGTTTTTTCTACCTACCTATGTAGAAACAGGCGACCGCTGCCAAGGTAAAAACAATCAAACTCTTCATTTTGCTACAGTTTTTTTTCTTTCGTATCAAGACACTCACAGCTGAAATCTGGTGAGACTGGATATACGAAATATTGTCAACTCTTTTATACATCGGTTTTGATTCTGAGTCAAGCTTGAGAGAGGATCATTAGGAAAATTGGAACAGTAAAAGGACTAAGTATTCTCAACTGAATGTGTAAAAGTTTTAAAATTGAATAAAAAAAATAAGGCTTGAAAAAGTACAAAAATGGCTATTTTATTATTATTATTATTTATTAATACACTAGCAGCTCTTTTGAGCTGATGCGTGTATATCACTGCACTTGTGTCTTATTTTTTTTATAGTTCACTCTTTAAATGTTGGTCTAGTCTGTTTTTGAAACTGTTCACACTCGGTGCACTAATCACTACTTCTGGGAGAGTGTTCCAAAGATCCACAACACGGTTAGGCAAGAAGTGTTTCCTAGGGTTGCTAGCAGTTTTGGTCTTCAGTAGCTTCATTGAGTGTCCTCTTACACGTGTGTTACTGTGTAAGGTATTCAAATCCTGGATGTTAGGTACATTATAGTAACCATTCAAAATTTTGTAGGTCTCAATCAAGTCACGCCTCTTCCGCCTTTCTTCTAATGTTGTCAGTTTCAATGCAATGAGCCTTTCTTCATAAGATTTATCTTTTAATGAAAACACCATCTTTGTTGCTCTTCTTTGCACCTTCTCAAGCATGATTACATCTTTCTTTCAACCGCGAATTAAACTTCTTTGGGATGAATAAACAATTGTGTAAAAGGACTCTTATTAACTGGCTGAAGGGTAAAACTTACACGGATATAGAAAACCTGCTGTTAGTTGTTACTTAATCTTAAGTTTAAATAGGTTAGTTACAAAAATAGGATACTTTGGAACTTTATATAGAAATTGATTTTGTGTAAGTAAATTATAATCATGATAATTGCTCTGCACTCAACATAATTTTTAGAATAAGTATACCTAAGATACAAGTGAATATTTTTTGTATTCACTTAGTTTAGGTTAGTTAATTATTTTATGCACCACTATACTTTTATATCCGCAAATTTACTAACTGTATGTACTATTTTATTTTGTCATAAATTATCTTTATCTTTATCTTAAAGTATAGGCTCCATATTTGAAAGGCATATTCCAAAAGCGGGCGCACATATGTTTTGTAGATTTTTACAAACAGGTCTTTAGATATAAGGTAAAATGCTTTTCTGATCTATTATGAACAAAAAATATATTTGAATGCTCAATTTTTAGATAGAAGAAGGCCTTATGTATTGAATTGATATACTCGTATCTAGTTTTTTGATGATTTTGGTTGAAAGACCTTTTACTTTAATTTGCCTCAGTCAAACAGTATTTAAATATAACATGATTCTTATCTCTCACAAATAAATCGTTTTTTTTTTTTTAAATATTTGGCTCGCATGCTGAATGTATGTGAAGAGCATCAAATAGCTACTGTTTTTATTTATCATTCAACATCATCATTACCAACAGTTGCAAAAGTCCAAGTTATTATTACAAACGTAATAGTATCTAACGTTTTTCTATCTAGTGTGTACCATTTTTCCCTATTTTGGAATTTTCCCAAAAAGCATATAACAAAGTACAATTACTTTGTTGTTCTGAGTTAGTCACATGATTTACGTATGGAAATGAGAGCAATTACAATTTCAAAGGATGATGCTCATTTTTAAGACTCCTTGACTGCCTTTGACGGAAGTTTTTCTTTGTGTAATTAATTACTGAGGAATATTTTCATGTATGTTTTGGCCAGTTGCGTCATAAGGTTTTCATTTTTATGTTTACAAGATTTACATCACACACATAGTATTGTTTTATGCCGTGTGGTGCCGGCAGAGTAGAATAGCACCACCCCCTCTCTTCCCGTGGGGGTCGTAAGAGGCGACCGAGGGATAAACCCGACCCAAATAGCCAGGGCCAACAGTATGGTGGCGGTTAATACATCACAAAAGCATTCCCAAGGAGGGTTGACGTCTGGTAGGCGGCCGGTCGTAAAATTTAACCGAATCCTTTGCAACACGATTTTGTGTTCAACAAAACGTGTTGCGCCGACCCCAAGTAATTGGGATAAGGGCAGGAAGATGATGACATAGTATTGTTTTAAGTCTCTCAAACTTTAAACGAAGAAAGACATTCAGACACTTTCCCAATAATCATCACTAATAATAATGGTAGAAATATACAGGGAGTAACAGAAAGGGTAAAACAAGCCGAAAGGAGGTCAAGGTACTCATGAAACTGAACAACTTTTCCCATGGAAGATGGGCCGAAATATGAAAAAAAATTTGGACCTCCATACAAAATCGCCGATCAGCTAATTGATTTACTATGGGATGATTTCACCATCCAAAATTTACAAAACGCATCCTCGGACTAGGATACAATTGATACACATCGTACGTATCATACAAATCTACCGGATGTGTAGAACCTAAAGCTTTTTATTGTAGGTATATCAATCCTGCAATTACGAAATATTTGTGTCTTTCACGGAAATATTAGAAGTCAGGGCGTAACGCAAGCGACATTTTTGTCGATTGCCCCTGTTGCAGGTATAGACTATAGTTGATTTTTAAATATGACATCCAACATTTTCCAAGTTCTGATATATCATATATATAAATGATGTGCCTGCTTAAGCTTAAGTTACGTTCATGAATATGACATCAAAGTTTTTCCGCTGTCATCTTCGACCAATATAAGTAGTTATGGACATGCCTTGCGCATACAAACAGGTCATTAAAAATGTGCCAAGACACAACTACATTATAGACACACGCACACAGCTACACACGTTCTAATCACGTGAATATACGATCAGAGACAGAGATAGCGCGACGTACTTGCACAGTAGTGCGAACGCGATAGCATTATGTCCGTGCCTTTCGTCTTTATGTTCGGACCCTTTTACGCACTTCACGCCAGCTTGCGCGTTTCTTATGCAAATCCATCAATCGGTCGCATACGAAAAGCGCAACCTAGCGTAAAGCGCGTGCTTGAATCGCGTTGCTGTAAAACCATCCTTCGAACTCGATATTTTGATAAGTAATTTAAAAATACAAAATATAAATAAGTACTAACGCATGAAAACTAATTCGTGATGCTTTATTTATGTTTGTTGAATTATTGACACACTAACAAAGCACAAGACGGCATCCTGATGTCAGCTTTGGGAGTTGTAACGAACGTGTCGCGACGACGTGTTTCTCGTAGGCGGCGCAGAGACCGACTAAGCGAGGCGTCACTCGCCTGGGCGCACTTGGAGCGGATCAAAACAGTTGTTCGGTATGGCCCGTCCATAACTACTTATATTGGTCGAAGGCTGTCATAGGTATTCATAGTTAATGATAATGTCAGGCAGGGCGGTATTCCCATAGTACCTACAAGCTTTGCTTAGTTTGGGGCTAGATGGCGTTGTGCGTGTGAAATGTCCAAGGATATTTATTTATTTATATTCTTATTTTACCCACATTTATTTATTTCTTCTTTTAAGTTTTTTGGGTAAACATCTTTTTCTTCTCTATAGATGCGATTCGTTCACAAAGAACATTAGTTTTTGCGTTACTACCTACTAGTTACTTTCTAAATGTGTGTTTGATCTTTGATTTTATACTCATAATATAAGATGTTGCTAACTGTTTTAGATACTACGGGTAACTTAAACCGCGGCGTTAGTATCCAATTCTTGGGGAAGTTTTGTGTTTTTACTTCTCTAGTTCCTCATTTTAACTTCTCGATAGGTATCTTATTTCTCTTGAGAAGTGGTGGATATGGTTATATCTTCTTCTTTTATTTAAATGTTCTCTATAATGTGTGATTCGTTTACTTTTATCGTAGGTGTTCTGTTCTCAGTCTCTTTTTCTCTTTAATTTTAAATTATTAATTTGAGTTATTTCTATGGGAAAAAGAAAATACTGCGTGTTTATTGTATTACTTTCTTTATTACTAAAAAGCAATCACTTATCTAATATTATTATTGTAATTCATTTTTATAGCCTTTATATTTTTTCTACAAAAAATAATCATTGTATCAGCTGAAAATCTCAACAACGTAGCAATAAAATTATTTCAATTCCATAAGTAACCTAAGGCATTCCAGAGTCAGCTATGGAAGAAAGGAGACAGGGCGGCGGTAGTATGGGACTTGGGCTATGACGATATATCGAGAAAGTGACGGTATTTAGATTTCGATATATTATCTACGCCTTCGTGTAAAACCGCATCAAAATCAGTTCAGTGAGTATTGAGAAAATCACTTGCCAACTTTTGTATTCTTCATGGATATTTTGTGCATAGCGAGCTATCATTTTTTGAACTATCATGGCTGATTTTTATTTTCTTAACACATTGTATAACGAAAAAATTACATATTCTAACTAGGGTGACCACGTTACACTTGACATCAAGGAATGCCAGATTTGATTTATGTTTCCTATTGAACATGTATATGTCGCAGGAATGTAGACATATAGATTACAGGTCACATATCGTGACTAGGTGATCACATTTCTATTGAATCAAGGAAAAAAGTATTTAAAAAATACTCGGAACCGCCGGGTAAGATTTTTATTTTCTCTTAAGCATTTATAGATAAGAGGTCACCTATTTTTTCTAAGGTGACCACATTTGTATTGAATGAAAGCCAATATATTATTCTACGATCAGATATTTTATTTTTTCTTAAACGTATAGTTAAGAGGTTACCTATCCTTACAAGGCTGACCACGTTTGTATAGCATCAGAAAAAATAATATATTTTTTTCTCAGAAATGCCGAGTTAGATTTTCATTTTCTCTTAAACATGTGATAAGAAGTCATTTATCTTAACTAGGGTAACCACGTTAGTATTGAATCAAAGAAAAAAATATTTTTATGTTTTTCTCAAAACTGCCGGGTTAGATTCTTATTTTCTCTTATACATGTATAGCTAATAGGTCAATCTTAAGCAGGGTGACCAGACCACGTTTGTATTGAGTCAATGAAAAAATATTTTTATGTTTTTCTCAAAACTGCCGGGTTAGATTTTTGTTTTCTCTTTAGCATGTACATATAGCTAAAAGGTCACTTATCCTAACTAGGGTGACCAAGTTTGTATTGAATCAAAGACAAAATATTTTTTTTCTCAAAACTGTTGGGTTAGATTTTTGTTTTCTCTTTAGCATGTATAGCTAATAGGTCACTTATCCTAACTAGGGTGACCACGTTTGTATTGAATCAAAGAACAAATATTTTTATATTTTTTCTCAAAACTGCCGGGTTAGATTTTTGTTTTCTCTTTAAAATGTATAGCTAATAAGTCACCTATCTTAACTAGGGTGACCACGTTTGTATTGAATCAAAGACAAAATATTTTTATTTTTTTTTCCCAAAACTGCCGAGTTCGATTTTTGTTTTCTCTTAAACATGTATAGATAATAGTTCACCTATTTTAACTAGGGTGACCACGTTTGTATTGAATCAAAGAAAAAATATTTTTATTTTTTTTCTCGGAACTGCCGGGTCAGAATTTTGTTTTCTCTCAAACATGTATAGCTAATAGGTCACCTATCATAATTAAGGTGACCACGTTTGTATTGAATCAAAGGAAAAAAAGTTAAGCCGTATTTCAATGAAAAATGTTTTTGAGCTTTTTCTCGAAATTGTCACGGCAGATTTTTATTTTATCGTAATTATGTATAAAGGAGAAGTAACACGTCAGAACTAGGGTACCCATGCTTGTATAAAATCAAGGACTAAAAAAAAATATTTTTTTCTCGACTCTCCCGGGACGGTTTTTTTTTATTTGTCAGTTTTTTCAACGATGAGGTTACATACCATAACTACAGTGACCATGTTTGTATTGAATTAAAGGAACTCAAATTATGGCCATAGCCCAAGTTCGCCCAGTCACCTTGGGTGCCACAGTCTAATTTTGGTATAACTCCTTAGTGACGTGTCCGTTGCGGTTCCAGACGATCTCCTTGTCGGTGTTGGTGACCAGCTCGCCGCCCACGTTCTCCGTGCGGCTGCTCATGCTCTGCGCCATCCCGTTCACCACCCCTCCTGGTGCCGGCTGCATGCTATCCACGTCTTGGGGAGTGATGGATATCGTTATATCTTCTGTTTTAGATATCCTTCTTAGATACCTTTCTTTTCTCTATAATGTGCAGTTTTATTGTTGGTGTTCTTGCTCAGTCTGTTTTTCTCTTTAATTTTAATTTTAAATTCTTTATTTGAGTTATTGCTACTGTTTTAAATGCGATGGGGAAAAACAAAATACTGCGTGTTTATTGTATTACTTTCTTTATTAATAAAAACAATCACTTATCTACTATAATTATTATAATAATACTTAATTTTTATAGTTATTTCTTATTTTCTACAAAAATCAATCATCCGAAAATCTCATCAAGGTAGCATTAAAATTACGTCAATTCCAGTAGTAACCTAGGATATCCCAGAGATACTTATGAAAGAAAATTCGGTGACGAAGTCTAGTTCTCATATTTCTCCTTAGTAACGTGTCCGTTGCGGTTCCAGACGGTCTCCTTGTCGGTGTTGGTGACCAGTTTGCCGCCCACGTTCTTCGTGCGGCTGCTCATGCTCTGCGCCATCCCGTTCACCACCCCTCCTGGTGCCGGCTGCATGCTATCCACGTCTTGGGGAGTGATGGATATCGTTATATCTTCTGTTTTAGATATCCTTCTTAGATACCTTTCTTTTCTCTATAATGTGCAGTTTTATTGTTGGTGTTCTTGCTCAGTCTGTTTTTCTCTTTAATTTTAATTTTAAATTCTTTATTTGAGTTATTGCTACTGTTTTAAATGCGATGGGGAAAAACAAAATACTGCGTGTTTATTGTATTACTTTCTTTATTAATAAAAACAATCACTTATCTACTATAATTATTATAATAATACTTAATTTTTATAGTTATTTCTTATTTTCTACAAAAATCAATCATCCGAAAATCTCATCAAGGTAGCATTAAAATTACGTCAATTCCAGTAGTAACCTAGGATATCCCAGAGATACTTATGAAAGAAAATTCGGTGACGAAGTCTAGTTCTCATATTTCTCCTTAGTAACGTGTCCGTTGCGGTTCCAGACGGTCTCCTTGTCGGTGTTGGTGACCAGTTTGCCGCCCACGTTCTTCGTGCGGCTGCTCATGCTCTGCGCCATCCCGTTCACCACTCCTCCTGGTGCTGGCTGCATGACAGCCACGTCTTGGGGAGTGATGGGTTTCTTTATCCAATTTTCTTCTTTTTAAGTTTTAGAAATGATTTTTCACTTTTCATCTATGCTATTGGTTTAGGTACTTTTTACTATGGTAATAGATTCTTTCTTTACCTCATAATTTAAGTTATCTTTACTTATTTAAATGCTACGGGGACAAAATACAAAAAAATGCGAGTTTATCATGTTCTTTATTTATTATAACAATCTTTCAACTAATAAATTAATAATACTTTGTTTTATAGATACCGTGCTTTTTAGGGTTTCGTAGTCTACTAGAAACCCTTATAGTTTCGTCATGTCTGTCTGTCTGTCTGTCTGTCTGTCTGTCTGTCTGTCTGTCTGTATGCCGCGCCCTCATATCTTCGTCAGTTTTAGAGCTATCGACATGAAATTTGGTGAGAAAATAGATCGTGTTGACCCAAATATAGAAATGTTAAGAAAAAAATATACTAAATGATTTTTGGACCCCCTCCCATACAAGTGAAAGGGGCGCAAAAAATTTTTTTTTTTCTGTAATATTGAGTAGGGTATCGTTGAATAGGTCTTTTAAAACTAAGGGGTGGTTTCTTTGAAACAAAGTCACTAAAATGTTTCTGTCATGAGATATTTGCTTTTAAAAAGGGCGTTTTTGACCCATAATTTGTTCCAGCTGTAACTTCTAAAGTATAAACGCTAAAAATTTGAAATAAATGTGGAATATAGCTTACAATCTGAAATTACAATGAAAACTATAACGGATATTGTACCCTTAAAGGTTTTAGAAAAAAATGAGTTTTTCTATTTGCGGTTGGTCATCATACTGCTGCAAACAAACCTACAACAAAATTAAGTTTGTAATGCTGAAAAACCTTATATTTTAACGTTGACTACGAAACCCTATTTGTGGGCGTGTCTGACACGCTCTTGGCCGGTTTTTTCTCTTTAAATTGTAAAAGAGTTATAAATAAATTCACTCAAAATCTCAAGTAGGTAGTCTTAAAATTACATCAATTCAGTTTGGTCAACCAGAAGCAAATAATATTACTAGAAGTAACCTAGGACATCCCAGAGTCAGCTATAGAAGTATTTGGTACTAAAGTCTAGTTCTCGTATTTCTCCTTAGTGACGTGTCCGTTGCGGTTCCAGACGGTCTCCTTGTCGGTGTTGGTGACCAGCTTGCCGTCCACGTTCTCTGTATGGCTGCCACGTCCTTGGTGACCAGTCTGCTCATGCTTTGAGCCATCCCATACACCACCCCTCCTGGTACCGGCTGCATGCTTTCCGCGTCTTGGGGAGTGATGGATCTCATTATATCTTCTTCTCCTGTTTAAGGTTTAACTATCATCTTTCTTTTCTCTATAATGTGCTATTTGTTTACTTTTATCATTTGTGTCCTTTTCTTTGTCTGTTTATTCTTTGATTTCAAATTCATAATTTAAGTTATTGCGTTTTTTTTTTATGCTATGGGGAAAAACAAAATACAGTTTATTGTATTACTTTCTTTATTAATAATAACAATCATTTATCTAATATTATTATTGTAATAATACTTCATTTTTACAGCCATTTTCTAAAAAAAAAAACGATCATTAAATCATCTGAAAATCTCAACAAGGTAGCAATAAAATAACATCAATTCCAAAAGTAACCTAAGGCATTCCAGAGTTAGCTATAGAAGAAAGTTTGGTGACACAGTCTAGTTCTCGTATTTCTCCTTAGTGACGTGTCCATTGCGGTTCCAGACGGTCTCCTTGTCGACCTTGGTGACTAGTTTGCCACCCACGTTCTCTGTATGGCTGCTCATGCTTTGAGCCATCCCGTTCACCACTCCTCCTGGTGCTGGCTGCATGCTCTCCACGTCTTGGGGGGTGACAGGTTTCTGCAGGAAAAAATGTGCTTGTTAAAGTCTACTTAGGTACAATACAATTCAGTTTTTTAAAGTAATTCAAGTAGATGGTTTTGTTTTAACACAACTCTCAAAGAATTTGCAGACACTGAATTGAGGATCGTGCTAGCTTCAAGCAAGAAGAAATTTGTTCAATCTCAATTTAAAGATACTGAGCCATTTAAAAATATGCATTGAAAGTACTTATAGTGTTTGGGAGAATACTTCTGTGAATTCAAATCATCCTGCAGGCATCTGGAGCCACTAGATCTAGGCTGGATTTGGGGCCATTGACATTGGAACAGTGTAGGTCATCTAGCATGTCTGATTCTGAGGTCATTGAGGGAATTGTCAACTTTAACTTACAGGCATCTGGGGCCACTGGATCTGGGGCCATTGGAACTGGGGCCACTGGAACTGGGGCAGTCTGGGCATCTGCGGCATCTGGCCTGTCTGCTGCTGAGGCCATTGACCGCCCCAAGTGTTGCCTCTATACCTGGTTAAGAAGACAATGTGTTTCATTATTTAACATATCATTATATTTTCGTTAGAATACTTCTTCATTATTTGTACGAAATAGAGACAAACAGAGAGTAAAAATTAGAAGTGTAATCGAAAACTAGTATGTAGGCACAAAACGAAGAATTTCTGGCCTTGAGTCCATTATAAAAAAAATGAAACAAAATTTAAGTAAAACTAAATTAAACATTGCCCAAACTTATGTTACTTTTAAGAGTCACTTACCCATTTTGTGGATTTAATGCTCCTTCAGAATCTCCACCCGATTCTGATGAGAGTGGGATTGCTGAAAATTAAAATTAATAAACTAGTAAGTTGTTGATGGCTACAGATCTCCCTTTGCTTAATCTAGATTTCGTTTAGTTTATTGAATTAAAATATTTAAATGTCTATTTTTATTTACAAACAATCAAATTATTAAATTTTAAATGTAACATACCATTAACATAACAGACAACTGCTAAAACAAGAAGAAGAGTCTTTGCCATTTTCGTAAATATTTCCAACTTATTACTTTTCGAGAGTAATGCACGTTATCAACTGATAATTGCCAAAACCATGGACCGTCTTATATATAGAACATCTGTTGTCAACACGTTATACGAGCAGGGGAGACTGGGGCTGAATGACTCAAAAATAATAATAATAAAAATATATAATTATAGAAATAAAACATACCTAATTGCCTTTTAGACTGTGTTCAAGTGACAAAACATGTGGTTTGCGTGTCATAAAATGCTCTTGTTGTTAGTTGCTGATATTGAACATTAGTCTGTGAAACGTGATAAAACAAAGTAGGTTCATGATAATTACATGAGTTAAAAAAAATCTACAGCCGTTAAGCGACTTGGTGGACCATTTGAAAAAAAGAAGAATTAAAGTTCTTACTGTTTAAAAAGGTAGTGGTTCTGGTTAGGTTAACATAAATAGTGAAAAAGTACATAAATAACTTTGAACTTACAGATCAGTAGTGTCAATTTCCGTCTACTATTAACCCAGATTTCTCCAAAAGTGGACGGTAACATTGCCATAAGTTGACAATAAAGATTTATCTTATCATAAAAAATAAATAAATAAATAACCGCCCAAAAGCGTATCAGACACGCCTAGACGCCCATAAATAGGGTTGTAGTTAATGTAATCTAGCTAGTTTGTTTGCAGCTAACAGACAGACTTGACGAAATGTTAAAAGGTTTGAAAGTAGTAGACTACGAAACCCTACAGAGCAAACGTGTACCATTTTACCCCAGGCCAAGCAACAACCATTTCCTAAAACTGAATTCTGTGAAAATTAGGTACGCATTCGTTTTGTTAAAGGCATTACTCACGTACATACATTTTCAATACCTAGTAATCAGACGACAGAGTAACAAAGACTACCATAATAACTGCCTTGCTATGAGTAACAGCTGTAAAATCTTTTCTTTTGTCTCTTTCCTGAAGTTTCCGAAGTAAACAAGGTTCTATATTCCGGGAAATACCTGCTTGCCAAAGTTGTTTTCATTTATTTATTTGTCATTTGGTGATAATAATATTTTTATGTATGGCGGTCATCACATTGAAGTCCGTTTGAAGTTTTGACAGACGCATCCGTCGCCGCAGGCCGCAGGGATACGCATCTCTGTATTTGTACAAATACAGAGATAGTAATAAGTGGATATAGGCACGCTGAAGTTATGCACTTTTAAAATCGTTTACACGTTGCGTTTACATCTTATACACACACATGCAAGACAATGCGCGCTCCTCGATACTCACTCTTAATACAACCGCTTTAAATTCAAAACCTCAGAACAATTGCTACAATAACCGGTGAAGTTACTGCTATATGTCGCAGCGATGTTAATCAAACCAGGTTTTTGACCACAAACCAAAGAGCAGTAGATAACAAAGGTAAAATTCAATTTTATCATAAAAATTAATTTGTTTTAGGATTTTGATCGAAAATCTATAACAATATAGGTTTCCGATCATGAATCTGAAGTAGTTTAGAATTAAATATGGTAAAGTTATTGCCAAAAACATTAATATAATGTAGTCTTTGATTAAGAACTTGATTTGGTTTAGGATTATGATAAAAAATTTGGCAAAACTTACGTTAAAATTTTGTTATCTCAAGCGCCTAGCTTTTTGGACAAAAACCTAGTTTTATCAAAAACTACGACATAGAATGACGCTGAACGCTGCACAATGCTGCCCGTTCCCTGGATCCAGCCCTTGGATACCCTCGGGTAGAAATAGAGTGATGCTATTTTAAGCCGTGAAAGTAACATTATTTCAAAATTAAAAATAAAAATACTTAAAATGTTTAAAGAAAGCTTAAAAATCCTCAGAGGTCAATCATTATTTTATATAGTGAAAGGTCAAGGTGGAAAATTTCACATAACACGTGTCTTTAGTTTAATTACGATAAAAATACTGAAAGAAAAAAAGTTCAAATAAAAAAGAATCGACCCATGAGGATACGAACCATGACATCCCTGATTGGTAGGCCACTGTCTTTACCAATGCGCCATCCGAAAATTTAACACGGAGTGCGAAATTTTGTTACCCATTTCACTATTGGTCATTAATGTCATTATTGGAACGTGCTTGATTAGTCATCTTATTCTTTTGCTACAATCGGTTTACTACGCGCTTCTTTGTATGTGTGAGTGGAGTTTGGCTTCAAACGACTTTAGAATTAAAGGTCATGTGCATGTCTCTGTAAAGTCTATATGGAATTTTGTAAGTGTCTGTACGTACCTACACGTAACATGATCTCCGTCTTTTCTTAATTTTCCTATTTATTTGACTTATTGTGAAATGAACTGAAATCTGAATTTTAAATACTTATACCTATTTGTGGAGCGTTTGAATTTCATATATGATATCACAGATTTTCTGCTCATTTTTTCAGTTGTCATATCAAATATTTAAAATTGCATCTAAACTATACCTACGCAGGTGTGTTTCGACGCTAAGAATATACGTTACTTTTATGGGTTTGACAGTTAGACAGATCAATGTTAAATTAATATTACTTATTGGGCTATTATATCCCCTAGGTACTAGGGCGTATGATTTTATTTACATCACGCCTATGTCCCTGGCAGGTTAGACAGAGCGTAAACGACTGGTGAAAACGGCCATTTGCACCAGTTCTGACAACAGTTTGAGAGTCATTCAGAATATCCTATGACGAATTAATTATTTTGTATTTGTATATGTCGCAGGAATGTAGCGAAATCCGGTTATTCGCGAAATCCCTAGGCCCTTCGCGAAGAGCCGGATAATAGCGAAATGCATCGATTTATTCGCACATTTCCCGGAAATCTGCGAATTCGTTATTTGGACGGACATAAATCCAGGAAAACTGCGTATAAGGCGACACGCGGCTACGAAGCCGCTTACGCACCTGCTACGAAAGGTTCCATATGCAGTAAAGGTTCCATATGCTGATCTGCCTGCAATTGCCTACTCATGCATGTCAGCGGCCCACGCAACGCCCAGTGTCGTAAGGGTTCTTCGGGTGGTCATGACCATGGCCATTGCTATGGCCGACGCCGACCATGACCATGACCATGACCATGACCATGACCATGACCGTGGTCGGGTCGGGTCTCGGTCTCTGGTCTCGGTCTCGGTCTCGGTCTCGGTCTCGGTCTCGGTCATAGTCCGAGACCGAGACCGAGACCGAGACCGAGACCGAGACCGAGACCGAGACCGAGACCGAGACCGAGACCGAGACCGAGACCGAGACCGAGACCGAGACCGAGACCGAGACCGAGACCGAGACCGAGACCGAGACCGAGACCGAGACCGAGACCGAGACCGAGACCGAGACCGAGACCGAGACCGAGACCGAGACCGAGACCGAGACCGAGACCGAGACCGAGACCGAGACCGAGACCGAGACCGAGACCGAGACCGAGACCGAGACCGAGACCGAGACCGAGGCCGAGGCCGAGGCCGAGGCCGAGGCCGAGGCCGAGGCCGAGACCGAGACCGAGACCGAGACCGAGACCGAGACCGAGACCGAGACCGAGACCGAGACCGAGACCGAGACCGAGACCGAGACCGAGACCGAGACCGAGACCGAGACCGAGACCGAGACCGAGACCGAGACCGAGACCGAGACCGAGACCGAGACCGAGACCGAGACCGAGACCGAGACCGAGACCGAGACCGAGACCGAGACCGAGACCGAGACCGAGACCGAGACCGAGACCGAGACCGAGACCGAGACCGAGACCGAGACCGAGACCGAGACCGAGACCGAGACCGAGACCGAGACCGAGACCGAGACCGAGACCGAGACCGAGACCGAGACCGAGACCGAGACCGAGACCGAGACCGAGACCGAGACCGAGACCGAGACCGAGACCGAGACCGAGACCGAGACCGAGACCGAGACCGAGACCGAGACCGAGACCGAGACCGAGACCGAGACCGAGACCGAGACCGAGACCGAGACCGAGACCGAGACCGAGACCGAGACCGAGACCGAGACCGAGACCGAGACCGAGACCGAGACCGAGACCGAGACCGAGACCGAGACCGAGACCGAGACCGAGACCGAGACCGAGACCGAGACCGAGACCGAGACCGAGACCGAGACCGAGACCGAGACCGAGACCGAGACCGAGACCGAGACCGAGACCGAGACCGAGACCGAGACCGAGACCGAGACCGAGACCGAGACCGAGACCGAGACCGAGACCGAGACCGAGACCGAGACCGAGGCCGAGGCCGAGGCCGAGGCCGAGGCCGAGGCCGAGGCCGAGACCGAGACCGAGACCGAGACCGAGACCGAGACCGAGACCGAGACCGAGACCGAGACCGAGACCGAGACCGAGACCGAGACCGAGACCACGACCACGACCACGGTCATGGTCATGGTCATGGTCATGGTCATGGTCATGGTCGGCGTCGGCCATAGCAATGGCCATGGTCATGACCACCCGAAGAACCCTTACGACACTGGGCGTTGCGTGGGCCGCTGACATGCATGAGTAGGCAATTGCAGGCAGATCAGCATATGGAACCTTTACTGCATATGGAACCTTTCGTAGCAGGTGCGTAAGCGGCTTCGTAGCCGCGTGTCGCCTTATACGCAGTTTTCCTGGATTTATGTCCGTCCAAATAACGAATTCGCAGATTTCCGGGAAATGTGCGAATAAATCGATGCATTTCGCTATTATCCGGCTCTTCGCGAAGGGCCTAGGGATTTCGCGAATAACCGGATTTCGCTACATTCCTGCGACATATATATGTTATCTCGTAATACATTGACCTTTTTAACCGTCCAATCAAAATATTATTACTTAATTAGATAGAGTACGGCAGTTCTCAGGCGCTTTATTGCGTTGGTGCGTTATTTTTGCACAGCGCTATCCGATGCTTTGAAGATATACGATTTTCCACATGATTTTCATACAAATACGGTTTATGTGAAACGATTTAACTGACGCATCTTTTAGGTTTAAAATAGCGCACAACACTGCGTTGACGGAAGCATTTTTCAAGCAATTCGGCATTAATCAATTTCGTATTGTCCCAACGCATGCGTTACGTAGCGCAAAAAAACGCCCAAACGGACGTTATCTACTTGGGTTTCTTGCCTCAAAATTGACGTCCGATGGTGCGCATTTGCGCAAGGAAATTGAGACGTACTAAAAAAAAACAGACGATTAATAGTGGAAATGTGTAAAAATATTATATCTCCCTCCCAATCCTCCTAAAATTACGATCAGCTGATTTTAGTTACTATGGGACGTCCAATTTCTTTTCATATTCCGATTTGTTTCTTTAGAAAGTTTTTCTCTTTTTGTAGACTAGCCCGTCCTGCAATTTCACTATAGGTCACTAATTTCACCCTATATTGCACCGCCCTGCACTTGTTTCCTACTTTGTGATACTTATCCTACTTTTTAATGAGAAACTGCAGAGAGCATGGGCGTACCTGCCTTTTTAATTTCAGAAATAGGTTTAGAGTAACTAGTAAATCAACGTCCTAAGTGTAGGTACCTACTCGAGTTCTGGACTCTTGCTTCAGGAGTAAACAAACACTCCTGAAAGGCCAAAATCTCCGTTTATTTTTAGTTATTTACGCGTACGCTTACCTATGTGGTGTATTTGTAGGTTTACCGTTGGTATCCCTTTCACAGGCATAATTTTTTTTCGACTAATATGTTTTAGCATAACATGTTTCGCATATTTTTTTCGCCTACTATTGCTTTGACATAATAATTTCTTAGCATAATATTTATCTTGGCATAATCATATTTTAGACTATTGTATTTTATATATTTTGGCATAATTGCTTTTGCAATAATTTTTTTTGGACTAATATATATATTTTTATTAAGTTCAAATGGCAGGAAATGTAAGTCATTTAAGGTTCAACGTCAGAGCAAGCCGCCCAAAGTATGTCAATAGATGGCGTTAGTTACGTTATTTTACGTAGGTAACGTGGTATTTCTATTTTTCACAATATAACAATGAATTTTCGAGTAAGCGGCAACCTTCGAAAATAGTTCACAGCTAGGAACAATAATTTAAATACAATTAGTATATTTTTTAAGTAATTCTGTTACATTTGCCGATACAAAGTTACATTTTGCGTTTCCGTATATAGACGAGACTCACTCACACAAGGCAAGGCCAGTTTGAAAAAGGAAAGACCAATTTGACACTATGCTTTGAGTTTGACCTTAGCTTTGACAGCCGTTGTGGCTTGATAATGCTAACTAAGATTTTCGATCCTGAGACTCAGAGCTCAATTTCAGAAAGTGTGATTTGTGAAATCGTTTACGGAAATCCGTAACACTCGTATCATATTTTCTACTACTCGAGCTTGTTAATACCTTGGACGTGTTGGAATTGATTAGGATGTGTGAAATGGAAGAATATGGATGTGTCAGTAGTAGAACGTGTGATACGAGCACATTTAGAAGCAGACTTCCGCATGCGATAATTCAAAAATAGTACTCCTGGATACTGAAAAATAGTATTATTTATTGACGTATTTTTATTTTTATTTATGATTTTTATTTTTATATCGTATGAAACTGTGTAGATGCATTTTTGATTACTGAAAACTACTTTTACATCAAATAACTGCCACCAACAGTTTTCACGAAAAATGTCGCCAAGATGAGCGCATTATGTCTAACCCTACAAAAAAGTTATCAGGTCTCAAGTAGAACCAGGCTTTTGAATCTACACACCCTCGTTTTGGCGTCGGCGTATTTGTGATATCCAGCGTTACACAAGCGTTTTTTCTCGGCAAAACGCGAATGCCACGGTATTGCCGTGATTTTTAAAATTGACTACGCGGCGTAGTAAAAACTTCTTGGTACCTACTCTGAGTTCGACCTACAGAGAGTATTATATTTAGATTTTTATAGAAAACGCTATCCTATAAAGATCACACTCTTCTAAAGTATACCGAAAACTAGAGTTTGAAAAAAGGTAGGTAATGTCGTCGCTCTTCACTTGGCTCGTCTTGGCGGGGCACCGCTGTGCCTCCAGATAGGTTAGGTAAAAAAATTACCCACCAAAAACATAAGTAAATTTAAAATGGAGGTCAAGTTCGAACGCCTAAAAAGAGTGGAAATCTAAATTAAAGGCAAGTTTTATCATAATTACAACCATAATATATATTCACTCGATCTTGGCGGTCTTACTCGAGGCACAGCTAATGAGCTACTTCTGATAAGAAGAGCAGATCTTACGGAGCTAATTTTGTGCTTTTATCAGTTTCTATCACAAAATTTTAAAACCCGCCAATTCAAATGAATAATGTTATGGTATTAATTATGATAAAATAAGGCTTTAATTTAGATTTTAACTCTGTTTTAGGCGTAAGAATTTGGCCTCCATTTCACATTTATATGTTTTTGGTGGGAATATGATAAATATGATTTCACCTTTTTTTGTTCGGAATATGATAAAGTAACTACAAACTATTTTTATAATTTTGGTTTGAAATCAGATTTTCAAAAGTAAGTTTTACATGGTGTCATTATAAGTATAAACTGTGTAAAGTTTCATTCTGTACAGTAGATAAATAGATACCTATGTAGGTATAGGGTGCGGATGTGACTTGAGTAATTAAAAAAAGCATCGTTTATTAACAAAAATCTAATTTTGATTGTTTCTTTTGCGCGGACTTCGGAAATTTTGAAAATATAATCGATTTTCAAACAATCGATTAATTCTTATTTTATAAAATCGGTATTTCTTTTTCAAATATTTATCTATTTTTTAAATAATTTTTATTTTTTTCACATCCCTGATACAGGCGGGTCAAAAGAGTGCAGTGTGTACCACTGTGCTCGCGGCTTGTGTTTAGAACTTGGCTGGCGCACTGTCGTGCGCTTTGATAAACAAGGATATTTCAATCGTTTTATGAAACCTAAACCATGTTTAGTCTAGGACTTCTAGGTGAGTAGAATATTAGTCTAGGTAACACTCATTTGTAACACTCGTAGAAATAAAAATACATTTTTCCTGCAAATATTATTTACCTTTTTATATTTTGTAGGCACTTATATAGTTAAGTATAAGTGTCGTACATCCGTATATATATATTTTATTACTACCACTTCCATTTCGGTTCTTAGTCCTGGGGTCCTGTACTACCACTTCCAGTTCGGTTCTTAGGTAGGATTACCTACCGTTTTAGCGTTTATTTAAACAATTTTGTAGGTGCATTGCATCCATCTCTTCCCGTCGGTTGTCTCACTGCTGAGGATCATGATTCCGTACACTATCTTTCTTTGGTAATTTGTTCCCATTTAGCTCGATCTTTTGCTTCATGTAGAGCCGTGTTGGTGGACATCTCCATTTGTTCGGAGACTTGATCTAGCTACCGTTCCGCGCATTGTCCTGTGGCCCCCTTTCCCTCTATTTTCCTCGTCAACAGCAGTTTTTCCAGATTGTCTAATTCTCTTCTGACAATATGTCCAAAGTACTGCAGTTTCCGGAGCGTGCATTTCGTGGTGTGGACAGCCGTGTGTTTTTTCCAGTCTCAACTCCTCTAATATCATCTAATATGGTCAAGTTGGTTGGTCCATAAAGCCGCCCAGGGAATCCGGAGCATGCGGCGCCAACACCACATCACGAAGACACCAATTCTCTTTTTATAAACAGCCTTGAGCCAGGATTCTGAGCTACGGCTCAGTTACGACGGCTGAATATGGAAATTTATAGGTACTAAAGGAGGACTTTTGTTTGAAATTGGTTTTAAATTTAAGTATATGTACGAAATAATATAACGCTAGTTTTATTTATATTCTCTCTGCGAAATAATTAAGAAAAACTATCAAAATCAAGTTTTTGATATTTAAATTTTTGAAACTTTGTCATTGAAAGCTTACGTCAAAATCAGGACCGTTCAGTGAGTTTCATACTGAGATAAAAGAGTTTTAAAACGTATTCTGAGGAGATTTTTATTCAATGTGCTCTAGGATTTCTATGGATCGCACTCACACATACGGAAATTGATCAAATATTTGCATATTTTCTAAAGCTAAAAAAACCTCAGAAATAACTTAAATATCATATTTTTATCAGATTCAATAAATTAAAATGGTCTAATTTACGTTATAACACTATATTTCATGTATGAAACAGGGTAGTTTTTCTGTCTTTGCCGATTAAAATTTGTATGGAAATCTGCTCTGACGTTGATCCTTAAGTATTTTTTAAGATAGATTAGATTAAATTAGGTCAGTTTAGTTTAGGTTAGGTTAGGTTATATTTTTTTTGTTTAATATAAGATATTTTTTATAAAGTTTAAATGGCAGGAAATGTAATTCAGTTTAGTATTATTTAAGAAATATTAGGTTAAATTAGGTCAGTTTAGGTTAGGTTAGGTTAGGTTATTTTTATACAATTTCGGGGTTCTTCTAATGCATCAGATTTTTATGCCTATTTTGATTATGGATATGACAATTTATGGTTTTGTATTTTAGACCTATGTACCATTATGGCAATATTTTTTGTGCGTAAAGAAATTATGCCAAAACTGTTATGCGTACATGAATTATGCGTAAGTAGCATTAGTTTAAATTACAGTGTGCCAAAATATATTATGTCAATTCTTTTTATGCAAATGGATAGAGAACCTTAAAGTTGCATCCTACTCTAAAGCCTAAGCCTTATCCTTTTTTAACAATTTTCTATTTAATGGGGTTGGATTGTGCAACATAACTATTTTGCAAAGTTACATTTTGACCACGAGGAAGGCTAAACCTTATTTTGAGCAGAGGAAGATCATCTTCTTCGTAATCTATCTTTCCCGATAGTAGTTGTGTGATTTGCCGTGTGGTGTGGCTTATAATAGCATCACCCCATATCTTTCCCGTAGGTGTCGTAAGAAGCGACTTAGGGACTTGACAGTTTATGTGTATTGCAATTATAGGCCAACCTGTCACTATGGTGATACAAAGTCTTCTGAATGACCCATAAACTTTAGTCAGACGTGGTGTAAATAGCAGTTTATGCTGCCGTTTACTCTCTGCCTACCTCGCAAGGGATATAAGTGGAAAATTTACTAGTGATCGATAGCAAAGACTCAAAACCGGCTGGTGATGAGAAACATCTTTTCCCAGGAACAGAGGCCGAATTATAAAAAAAAAACTTTGGAAGAAAAAAAATGGGTAAAGTGGTTCCTTATCAAAAGCTGGTTCTGAGTTTTCACTATCGGTCACTTGTAAAATTCACCCTATAAAAGAAATTCACCCGATAGCGAAAACTCAGAACCAGCTGGTGATAAGGATCAACTTTCGAAACATAGGTCGAAATAGTTACTATGGGAGCTTCAAATTTTTGTTTTCATATTTCGGCCTATGTTCCTTGAGGAAAGTTGTTCCTTATCTATCATCAGCCGGTTCTGAAATTTCATCATCATCATCATTGGCCTCATACGTCTGTGACAGACGATTTATTCAGTGTCTGAGGCAAGATTTTTCATGGCTGTATAAGCCGATACGGGAGCGGCATGACTTTCCGCACGCTCTACAAACGAAGGTGGAATTAGAGACTGGCACATGCATGTTTAGATGTCATTTTTGCCTTTTGTTTGCGAGACCAGCGAACCAGGCATCATCGTGAGCTTTACGCCCATCAAACACACGCTTTCTCCATACATCCCTATTCTCAGCAAGCTTCTCCCAGCTTTGATGGTCGATGTCAAACGCAGCCATGTCCCGTTTGGCGCAATCTTTGAAACGTAGCATCGGTCTTCCAACTCCTCTTTTGGCGTTAGCTACGGCGCCAAGCAGGACACGCCGCGGTAGACGCGAAGGTTCCATGCGGTACACATGCCCTAGCCACCGCAATCGTCTTTGCTTAAGCAAAGCGGTAAAGCTAGGCAGCTGTGCAATTTCTAGAACTCGCTCGTTTGTGACTCTGTCCTGCCAAGTTATATGCAAGATGTTTCTTACGCAGCGCATATGGAATGTGTTGAGTCGACGTTCTTGTTTTGCGTACGAAGTCCAGGTTTCAGCTCCATACAAGAGTATGCTTAAAACGCAAGTTTGGTAAACAATTATCTTGGTTTTTATGGTCAGGTGTTTATTATTCCATACTCTTGTACTAAGCCTGCCGAACATGGTCGCCGCTTTGCCGATACGAGTATTGATCTCAGCATCGAGGGTGAGATTGTTCGACACAGTCGACCCCAAGTAGCAAAACTTGTCAACTATGTTCAAGGGAACGCCACCGAGCAGAATACGTGGTGTTTCTCCACCTTGAGCTAGCACTACTGTTTTTTTGGCATTAATGGACATTGAGAACAGAGAACACGCGTGGGAAAACTTATCAACAATGTCTTGAAGCTCACTTTGAGAATTAGCAACGAAGGCTGCATCGTCAGCGAACAAAAGGCTATCGACGAATAAGTCATCGCGGTTACGCTTTGACTTAAGAAGCGAGATATTGTACAGCTTCCCGTCAGCCCTAGTGTGCAGGTGTATACCCTGTTGGTCATCGCCGAAAGCAACTTTAAAAGCAATGAGAAGAAAATACCAAACAGGGTAGGAGCCAACACGCAGCCTTGGCGAACACCTCTACGCATTTCGAACGGCTCGGATGTATTGCCGTTAAAAACAACAGATCCTTTCATGTCCTCGTGGAAGGATTTAATGAGGCTTAGAAGTTTTGGAGGGCACCCGATGTTTAAAAGTGCAGTATAGAGTCCTTCCCTGCTCACGGTGTCGAAGGCTTTGTTAAGGTCGACGAACGCCACAAACAGAGGTGTTTTCTGCTCTCTACACTTTTCCTGCAGTTGGCGAAGTGTAAAGATCATATCTGTTGTGGAACGTTGGGCGCGGAATCCACATTGCGATTCGGGATATACACGATCAGCAAGTTTCTGGAGTCTTATTAAGACTAACCGAGCAAATAATTTACCTACTATACTTAAAGGGATATTCCACGATAACAGTTACAGTCACCGCGGTCACCTTTACCTTTGTATAGGGTAATGATGTTAGCATCGCGCATATCCTGTGGTATATATCCCGCTTCCCAACATTTACACAACAGATTGTGCAGGATGGGTAATATGCACTTGAGCCTGATAATTTCGGCGTGGGTACCATCGTTTCCAGGTGATTTTCCAATTTTAAGCTGCTTTACAGCCTTGTGGTACTCCCTTATGGTAGGAAGATCATCTAACTCAGTCCAGGTAGCTAGTTTTGGCATGCAATCTGCAGCTTCTGGCATTATGTTCACTGGTTCTGAGTAGAGACCAACATAATGTTCTACCCATCGTTCGAGTTGGCGTTGAGCATCTGTAATAACAGTGCCGTCCGCTTCTTTAAGGGGGCTGTTTTTAGGAAAGGACCAAGGGCCTTTTTAATCCCAGCGTAAACACCACCAAAGTTTCCCATATCAGCGCATGATTGAATGCTTTGACAAAGCTCGGTCCAGTATGCATTTGCGAAGTACCGTGATGTGCGTTGTAAAGCTGATTTTGCATTCGATAGGTCAACACACAAGTTTACACATAAGTTTACACAAGTAAAATTTCACCTTATATATATATGTAAGTAACTACATTATATAGTTGTGTGATTGTTCAAACCACCAGCCTTATCAGTCTTATCACGCTCTTGCAACTTACGATTTACAACAACTTTCGTTAAAATTTGTTCATTAGCATTTTCATACTCATGTCCTTTATTAATTTTTATAGTTATTAGAAATAAAATTTGTAGACTTTCAAATAAATATAATTTATTTTTAAAAGTGATGTTAGGATATGAATTGAATATATACGATACATTGACACATACCTACAGAATAATAAATACACATTACACTAATTTACATAACATTTCTACATTTTTTTCCATAAGCATTGCAATATTACCTATGCAAAACTTTTTAACACGACCTGCGATGTTATGATTAGATCAGTTGTCGTCGCTGTTTTCAGCTGTGGGCTTCTTGTCTCCTTGTTTGAATCTTACTTTTTGTGCATCTACTTTCCCATTGACGTTGCGCACAATATCACTTCCACCAGCGGTATGCTTTACTCCATTATTGTTTACAGACGAGGAAAAGCTACTACTAGAATAGCCAACAAACTTCTCATTGTCTTTAGGTACATATTTGCCGATTTCTTCAATTTCTATTTTTGGAAAAACAAGCGGTTCGAAAATTGGTTTCTTCACTTTGCGTGCTTTCTTGTAAACCACTTTGGGTCCACCAGATTTAACTTTATCGCCTTCGTTGAAGCCTACTTTCTGTTCATTGACTTTTCCATTTTGGTTGACAATTATGTGTGATCCGCCAGTAGCAGACTTGACCCCGTTGATATCTTGTGAGTGGCTGAAGGATGAAGAGTAACTTCCTTGGAAATGAGTGTTCTTATCCTTGGGTACGTAGTTCCGTATTTCTTCTACGTCAAGGGGTTTTGGCATTGGAGGCATTTTGATTTTTGGCATTTTTGGCATTTTGATTTTCGGGAACTAGACATGAAAACAAAAGAAATAGGTACCTGGTTAATACAGGGTGTTAGGGACGGTGTAACGAAAACTTTGCCATCATGATCAGACCATCAAACTAAACAACTTTTACTATGGAGCCAATGGTGGGAAACAAAAAAAATTTTTCGACCTCCCATACAAAATTCACGATCAGCTGTCTGACTTTGTATGGGAGGCCGGATTTTTTTTTTTCGTTTCCCACCATTGGCTCCATAGTAAAAGTTGTTCAGTTTCATGGTCTGAACACGCCTGCAAAGTTTTCGTTACACCGTCCCTAACACCCCGTATAGTATTTTATGAAATAAATGTTTTGTAAACAGAAGTAAGATTTTACAATGGTTGTTCTAGAAGCATTAAAAAACCTGCACACCAAATCAAATAAGCATATCATACTTTACCTCTGGCATGTGAAACTGAAATGAATTTATAAAAATCCTCAGTACATTATGTAAACGAAGTAAAACTTTAACGATTACCTATAATAATTATTAAACTATATTAATATGAAAAAGAGAAATATTTACCTCTGGAATGTGGATTTCTGGAAACTGTAATTAAAAAATAAACATATTTAATATGTTAGCTTTAAGGTTATTTACGAAATCTTTTAAATATTAATGACAAAAAGGATAAAAGGTACTAGAGTACAACAAATCCTACCAAGATTAGAAATAACTACGTACCTCATCATCGAAATCAGCCATCTAGAACAAAAAATTAAAATAAATAAAGCAAATACTTAGTGTATAATTACCGAAACAAGAACATTTGTTTTGTTGTTGTTTTGGCATTCATAATATATAATAATGTTATGATCCTAGATCTTTTATTTACCTGTAGGTGTAAGTATGTGTTGTGATAACTACCATACATACAATATACATAAAATAGTGTAATGTATATAAATTATAATAGTTTTTATGTACTAGGTATTTATTTTTATATATATGATGTTTAGGAGTAGCTGCCTTCGCCCGATAGATAATTGTAATTATTTTGCCCCGATGGAGGTACACTGAAACAAAAAAAAACTTATATTATTTTTTCTGCAACTTAGCTCAAAATATTTATAAGTGGTAGGTGTAAGTACCTAAGATAAGAAAAAATCTTTTAGAATTTTAGTAGACTACCCAAGTCAACATCTTTTACAGAAAACGCCTGATGAAAAAGTCAACAAATGCTACTCATTACAAATTTTAAGGCGTACCCACAAAATTTTAAACAAAACAATAAATCAAGACAAACAATTATATAGTTTATAGTTTTACATTACATTCATGACTAATGGAATCATTATGATCGATGCAATTTTCGGTATCTAACTGACGAGCCGAATATAACCTGCTTCGAACTTACATGACTCTATTCACACTTGGTGGATTATCGCCAACTGAAAGAAAACAATAATTTCCATTAGTTATCAACCAACATACAAGAGAGTGCTGCATTGGAGGCCCCGTGCAGGCAGTCAAAGTCTTGGCAGATCACCAGCTAGATGGTCAGACGATATTAAAAAGACGGCAGGGCAGTGGCGGACTAAGGTAGGGGCGGGGGGGGCGGTCCGCCCCGGGCAGCAAGCCCCAGGGGGCGTCAAGATGACCCATTTTTATGCTCCAAAGACCGAGTCGTAATTAAAGTTATTTACGATTTGATCACAGGAGTTTAGAGTTCAAAGGCTGTTTTGTTGCCCCCAGGACTTGAATTGTAAATTAAATTTTTACGATTTGATCAAAGTGGGATGCCCCTCAGGACTTTTAGAGTTCGGAGTTTCGGAGGCTGTTTTGTTGCATCCAGGAATTTAATTGTTAATAAAGTTTTTTACGATTAGATCAAAGGTGTTCGCAAGCTATTTTGATGCCCCCCAGGACTTGAATTGTAAATAAAGTTTGGCCAAGTCTGTGGCAAGCCTGTGAGCAGACAACAGCCACGCTTGCCGGCCCGGTGGCTATATCTGTGGTCACTTTTGCTCGCAGCACTGCGCGCAGACAACAGCCACGCTAGCCTGCCCGGTGGCCAGATCTGTGGCAAGCCTGCGATGCAAGCAGACAACAGCCATGCTAGCCTGCCCGGTGGCTAGGTCTGTGGCCACTTTTTCTCGCAGCGCTGCGAGCAGGTAACAGCCACGCTAGCCTGCCCAGTGGCTAGGTCTGTGGCCGCTTTTTCTCGCAGCGCTGTGAGCAGACAACAGCCACGCTCGCCGGCCCGGTGGCTATATCTGTGGCCACTTTTGCTCGCAGCACTGCGCGCAGACAACAGCCACGCTAGCCTGCCCGGTGGCCAGATCTGTGGCAAGCCTGCGATGCAAGCAGACAACAGCCATGCTAGTCTGCCCGGTGGCTAGGTCTGTGGCCACTTTTTCTCGCAGCGCTGCGAGCAGATAACAGCCACGCTAGCCTGCCCAGTGGCTAGGTCTGTGGCCGCTTTTTCTCGCAGCGCTGTGAGCAGAAAACAGCCACGCTAGCCTGCCCGGTGGCTAGGTCTGTGGCCGCTTTTTCTCGCAGCGCTGCGAGCAGACAACAGCCACGCTAGCCTGCCCGGTGGCTAGGTCTGTGGCCACTTTTTCTCGCAGCGCTGCGAGCAGGTAACAGCCACGCTAGCCTGCCCAGTGGCTAGGTCTGTGGCCGCTTTTTCTCGCAGCGCTGCGAGCAGACAACAGCCACGCTAGCCTCCCCGGTAGCTAGGTCTGTGGCCACTTTTTCTCGCAGCGCTGTGAGCAGACAACAGCCACGCTAGCCTGCCCGGTGGCTGGGTCTGTGGCCGGTTTTTCTCGCAGCGCTGCGAGCAGACAACAACCACGCCAGCCTGCCCGGTGGCTAGGTCTGTGGCCGCTTTTTCTCGCAGCGCTGCGAGCATACAAAGCAGACAACAGCCTTTCTATCCTTTTTACTCGCCCGAGTGTAACAAGGATATACTATTGTCACAAACACCAACTTTGTATCTCTAATTGTGGCCATAGGAGTTCAAACCTGAAATTATGAGTACCTACCTAAATACCAATAATGAAGTTCTTAAAAAGGGTTACATTAAGAAAATTTTCTGTCGCTGGGGGCATCCGACGGCTTGACCGCCCCGGGCAACCAACGGGGTTAGTCCGCCACTGCGGCAGGGCCGACCTGGACGAGAATTGTCGCAAATAGAACAGAGTGGAGAAAGCATCAAGAGGCATTCGTCCAACACTGGACATTATTATGTTGCGAAGAAGAAGAAGAAAGAACATAAAATAAAAATAAAAACATAAAAGTACCTGATTGAACTTTGACTTGGCCGTTCTCGTTGGTCACGATAGTAGAGCCTCCAGTCTTGTGGATATTGCCATCAGCATCCTTGGTGACGGAGCTTGAGGACTGGACAGCTATGCCGTTGAAGTACTGGTCACGGCCCGGCCTGATGCCGGCTATCTGATTGGGGGTGGGGACGTGGATAGCTGAGGGGGGGAAGGGAGGGAATGGGGCGAAATTGAAGGGGTTCAATAAACGGGGCATCTGCGAATAGATAATGGTGTACTACGTGTTGTATATTGGTACAATGTAATAAGATGAAGTGTGCCTAAGCTAGTGTATGTTTGATTTGATTACCTATTTATCAATAATATGTTTTAAATAAATAAGACTATCGCAATACTATAAAACATGATGAAAACTATGTGAACTCGCGCGTGATACAAATAATATATATCTCAATGATAATTCAAACAGTTATATATTGCATTTTCCGTAATATTTGTTATAATAAAGAACAATCATGCTTACCCTCAATTGTCTGAAAAGAAATGAATGAATTGTTAATCATTTAAATTCATTTATCTGTATCATCATTTGTAAATGGTTTGAGTTCTTTAAAAATTTTATGAAATAGAAGATAGTTTAGTATGTTTGCTTACCCCCATGGGTCCATACCGAAGCCTGTGGAAAAACAAGTATGTAAGTCAGAGTATTTGGAATAAAAAATAGAAATGATAACTGAAATAATATTTGATAAAGTGGCTAAACACTTTTTTCTCGTCTGCAAAGCAAAGTATGGGTATACCGATGTCACTACTACACACTTTGTATACAATGAATGATGAAATACATATTTCTACCTACCCCGTAAGTAATAAAAGCGTGATATGCATGTGTATATGTAATAATTATGAATTGGATAACAATAAAGTTTGCCTTGTAAATTCTTATCGGTTTTCAATTACCTTTTATATGACCGATATGGGATTCGTCCTGCTCGCACGTCGCTTACTTCTTGGTAGAAAGGGAGTGTTGTTTATCTCTATTCATAGGTATAATTTATTTGATTTAACTTATAATTTTAGGAAGTAACTGATTCTTGGCGGTTGTAAACAAAAAAGTCCTACAAATTAGATATATTTATAACAATTTAGGACACTAATAAAAATTGTCTCGGACAAAAGTAAGTAAGTGACAATGATATACTCTCGAGTTAAAGTAACTAAATTTATTTGACAACACCTAAGCACATGCATGCGGTTTTTGAATTCGGTTAAAATGAGGTAATAATAGGTACTTACCATGCGCGTTCGCAATAGAAATGAAGGCAACAAAAACTGCGAGGTTGAAATACGCCATTTTCAGGCGAAAAATCTGGAAAGTACTTCTCGATTAGTCACTGAATGTGTAGTTTCCACAAAACAGGTATTGATACTAAATTTCTTTTGAATAAACACTCGTTTAAGTATTATTCACAGCTTGTTGTTTCAAAGGCTGCAAACTGTTCAAATAATGAGACTGGTGTTACCGAGAAAACCATACAAATGTGATCAGGCTGAAATCCTTATAATGCACAGTAAGTTTCCACACGAAACTGAAATTATGCTCATGAAAGAGCATACAGCGATGACCACTGCAGTTTTCAGGAACTTGAGTAATGTACCTTATTTTGGGAACTCTTTGCTAAAAGTTTAACACTTAAAACACTACAAAAATAACTAGATACTAGTCGCAAAAGAAACGACGACGCGTTACCTACTTTCTTTTGCAACTTATGCCAAATCAACGTAATTTTTAGTTTTTTTGTGACTTATTTCGAATCTGAGCTCAAGTAGGTAAAAACAGCTCCACGACTTGTGTTGACTCTAATACGCGACTGTGTTCGCCTTATCATACAAATCATACATAACTCTAGCGAATTAACAGGTAAATGACCGAATGATTGAATGAATGAGATTTCCTGCCCTTTCTTATGCTAATTTACGAGAAATATGAGAATCTCAAATAAAGCCCTTTTAAAATGATGTGTAATATATTCTTAGTACTATCAGCAGCATACAACCTCTTAAAAGTTCAACTAAAATGACGAGAAAATGAAAGTACGGCTGCTCGATCGGCGTCCTATTTGACAGATGTCAACCTTTTTGTCAGACATTGAGAAGACATGTCGGCAAAGTAAAATAGAGTTTATGTCATAGCTAGCATTAGCATGATTTTGACAGCTGTGAAGTAGGACTTATTCGAGCGACCGTATTTTAATTATACATACAAATTTTAAAAAAATACCCGTGAAAGAAACTCTTTATATTTTATACTGATTGAAGCGATAAGTAGTTAACTCATCATCATTGGCCTCATACGTCTGTGACAGACGATTTATTCAGTGTCTGAGGCAAGATTTTTCATGGCTGTATAATAGTCATGGTCCTTAGCAAAAAAATACTGTTTTGCCGGCACAGTTGATGCCGCTTTGCTCAGTGATACTAGGGACCATTGTGAATGATTCCATCCGAGGAAATGAAAAATCCGTCCACTGGATTTCAAGATGGCGGACCTTCGTTTTTTTGTATGGCACTAAAAAAATAATTCTTCTGGAGCCCATCGTGTGGGATATCAAATGAAAGGGCTTGACGAGACGATTTCAAAAATATATCGTTTTATTACATTTCAGTTGCCCTCTTAGAAAAAAATCAAGTTAAATTTTTAAAAGTAGTCAAAACATGCCAAGTTTGAGGTTCAGTAGGTACAAAATGGCTGACATATAGTTTCTTAAAAGTATGCCAAATGATCCACCATATCCTGAACTCTAACGTGACGAAAGGAATTTTGAAAATAATAAGATTTAATGTATATTTTGCAATGGAAAGTAGATCATTGGGAACTGCAGTAGGTTAGTAAGAACTGCTTGTAGCCTCCATAAATGCCGCCTCCATAAATGTTTAAAATGCAATTCTTCTCATGATTGCTTTTACACTTTAAGCTAGATTATGATGTGCCGGATCATTTTGAATGTGCGGGCACGGTTGTGCCCCCGCCAAGTCCAGCAAAAAGCGGCTGTGCCGTACCATATTTCTCTTAAAGCAGTTTCGGCCAAAGATGAGACCCCTTTAACGATATCTCCTTATCTTATCTTAATAAGCCTATAAACGATGATGTTGGATAAAAATTTAAATATTTCATTTAACAGATATAGAAGCTCTAAATGGAGTAAATACTTAAGTGTTAAATTTAAGAGTAAAAAAAAAACAATTAACTATGTGATTCTATGTAAATACACAGGATTACCATTTTAAATTTACAGCGAAACAGCATTCATTGCAGTTTTAATTGTAGAATCTTGTTAGTGTTTAGTGTATAAATATGAAATACATTGATGCTGCAGTTATTTCGTACCGACGACGTCGTGTATTGCACAGCTTTTCTGGTAGAGTGGCGAACTTGGCTGTGTTTAACAAAATATATCTTGCAAGTAGTAAGTATATGATTATTTGTTTTTGCAATTATTTAAATACGGTCGCTCAAATACGCCATATTTGTCAATTTTGAGATATAAGGTTATTTTTCTTTGATGCTGTGTCTTTTAGTATAGGCTGTTAAATATGGCCTATTGGTCAATAATCAATAAAGTCAATATTTTATGTACGAAAACTCTAATTTTTTTGCGGTAGATGTAGATGTAGTGTTGAGATGAGTAATGGTGAGACTTGCTTTTTTTGAGTTGTGTTGTAATGGTATCTCATATCTTTACATAAGGCTTTTTTGATCTCTCTTCATTCATACCTATAGGTACATTTCATCTAAAAGTGCTTTAGAAGTTTTATGGTCGGTCAAATTAGTAACAGATTCAAGGGAATTGAATGATTTTTCTTTAAATATTCAATGTTTATTTTAAGACTGTTTGGGTCCTTAAAACACAGGTTTCAAATGTTATCCAAAATATCGTTGTTCGGGTGTTCGAAATTGGCCTGAACTGTTTCGAGAGAAACATTTATATTTAATTTAATCATTTATTGTACACAAAAACAAATATAGGACAAATACAAAAATAAAAACGACACAGCAGGCAATACTTTTTTCTAACAAGAATTTTTCTTACAGCAGGCCTACTAAAGCATTCATGAGTAGAGCAATATGGTACCTATGGCAAATCCGCTTTTTACTCGACTTGGCGGGGGCACAACCGTGCCTGCAGATTCAAAATGATCCGGCACATGCTTTAAGTGTAAAAGCAATCATGAGAAGAATTGCATCTTAAACATTTATGGAGGCGCACAACTGACCTACTTCTTACTGACCTACTGCAGTTCCCAATGTTCTACTTTCCATTGCAAAATATACATTAAATCTTATTATTTTCGAAATTCCTTTCGTCACGTTAGAGATAAGGATATGGTGGATCATTTGGCATACTTTTAAGAAACTATATGTCAGTCATTTTGTATCTACTAGACCTTAAACTTGGCATGTTTTGACTACTTTTAAAAATCTTACTTGTTTTTTTTCTAAGAGGGTAACTGAAATGTATTAAAACGATATATTTTTAAAATTGTCTCGTCAAGCCCTTTTATTTGATACCCCACACTATGGGCTCCAGAAGAATTTTTTTTTTAGTGCCATACAAAAAAACGAAGGTCCGCCATCTTGAAATCCAGTGAATGGATTTTTCATTTCCTCGGATGGAATCATTTATAATGGTCCCTAGTATCACTGAGCAAAGCGGCGTCAACTGTGCCGGCAAAACAGCTTTCGGGTGATATTTGACCGTACCCGCTTAGACTATAAGCCGATACGGGAGTGGCATATGACTTGCCGCACGCTCTACAAATGAAGGTGGAATTGGAGACTGGCACATGCATGTTTATGTCGTTTTTGCCTTTTGTTTGCGAGTCCAACGAACCAGGCATCATCGCTTTCTCTATTCATCCCTATTCTCAGCAAGCTTCTCCTAGCTTTGATGGTCGATGTCAAACGCAGCCATGTCCCGTTTGGCGCAATCTTTGAATCGTAACATCGGTCTTCCAACTCCTCTTATGGCGTTAGCTACGGTGCCAAGCAGGACACGCCGCGGTAGTTGCTAGTTCTCAAAGTTCTTCGTTGTTAATTCTCAAAGTAGTTAAGTAGAGCAAAACATATGCTATGATAGAATCATAAAAGTTTCTTTGTCATCACATGGCTATGTTTCTGTGACTATGTCTATTCACAGTATAAAATGTTGATACAGCTGCTGAAAGGTGACGCATAATTTAACAACAATGATGAAATTATAATGTAAAAAATAGAATACCTACTGCCTAGGTAGGTAGGTACGTACCTACATATTCTATAGGACAGGTAACGATTAAGACCTTGGATAAATCTAAAATATAAGTGAGTAGAAACGAAACCAAAACCAAACGAAATGATTGAAAAACTGAGAAAGATTTAAATTAGTCGAGTTTATGGATGGGCAATAAAATGCCTTTTTAAGAATAGTGATGTATTGGGATTCCTAATGCACTCACCGTGCTATATTATTCTCATAAAATGAAAAAGAGAAAATTTAAAAATTCAATAACGCCCACCTGGACTTGAACCCGGGTCCGTGGGGTTTCAATTTTCTCATTTTCGGTTTATGAGAGTTACTCTTTAAAATAGTACCTGGAGGTACTTCTGATAGTAGGTATCTGTTATATACTCTTGATCAAACATATTTTACACACAATGTAACAAATGAAGTGCATTATGTTCGCCATTTGCAGTCTGTAGGTATTTACCAAAAGTGTTTTGTCAGGTAGTCGAATTTATTGTATATTCTTGTAAACTTAAAGCTAAACTTGGTTATTTATTGTATAAAATAATTATAAAACTCGTTGATTGTCACAAAAATAATTACACAGATTCATAAATAATGCTACCTATGTGACATACCTATATGACAAAAGGTGAGGAACTAGAGTCTGGCCAGCGAGTCTTTGGACACGGAAATGGCGCCAATTTCAAAAATCTTTCACATGTTAACACTGAAAAACTACAATAAAACAATTTTGATACTTACTATTTTTTTGTTTTCTGCCCTTTAGTTTGTGTTTACCTTGCCTACCGGTATGTATGTATGATGTATCTACCGGGAGTAACAGAAAGGGTATAACAAGCCGAAAGGAGGTCAAGGTACTCATGAAACTGAACAACTTTCCCCATGGAACATGGGACGAAATACGAAAAAAAATTTGGACCTCTCAGAGTAAATCAATCATCTGATCTGCGATTTTGTATGGGAGGTCCAAATATTTTTTTCATATATCGATCGACCCATGTTTCATGGGGAAAGTTGTTCAGTTTCATGAGTACCTTGACCTCCTTTCGGCTTGTTATACCCTTTCTGTTACTCCCGGTAGATACATCATACATACATACCGGTAGGCGAGGTAAACACAAACTGAAGAGCAGAAAACAAAAAAATAGTAAGTATCAAAATTGTTTTATTGTAGTTTTTCAGTGTTAACATGTTGCCATTTGAAATATTTGAATTATTTGACGTCCAAAGACTCGCTGTATGTGATACGGCTCACTCAGTACCAGCGACAATTTGGCGCTTACCTACTGACTTTAACTGGAAACAATTTGAATTTCAGGGAAACTCATGGTAACTAAGAACATTGCTGCCACGAATGTCGTATTTACTTGGATTAAAATTGACTCAAAATCATATATTTTGATATTCGCTTTGAGATTTTTTAAAAGTAGCAAACCTGGCTGTGTAACAAGTGACAATCGCAAAAATCCCAAATAGGGTCGAATAAACCTTTTGTAAAATCTCTTTTTTATGACGAGACCATACTGTTGACAATGGTTTTCAGTCATAGCCCTTTTCGTAGGTATCTTCTTTATAGCCTTGTATACTTTAATCTATTTTGTCACCTACGAACTGATTGTTAGCTTGTGGACTTAAGAACCCTCTAGGAGTGTTCATAAAAACGTATTCCCCTGTTTTCTTTCCGAATCATACATGTAGATCTAGAATTCATTGTTATTAAATTAAGACCTACTAAAATCACTGCAAATAATTTCAAGGTATGTTCTACTCGTGAAACTGAACAACTTTCCCCAAGGCACATTGGTCGAAATATGATAAAAAAATGGGTCTCCCATACAAAATGTACCAGTCGACTGAGTCAATTTCTATGGGAGGTTCACATTTTTTTTCTTATATTTTATTGGAGAAAGTTGATCATTTTCACGAGTAGACACTATAAGCGAAAAAAAGATTACTTATAGCTCTACCTACGTGCATTATTCAGAAATAAAACAGAGGAACACGTACATACGAAAAGGTCAAAAACAGACATTACTCAGATATCCTCTTTACCTAAGCCGGATATGGTCATTATAGGTCATTATCATTATTAAAACCACATACAGATCCGCTTTTACTTTGCTCCATATTAAGCACAGAAACATCATTCATTCTTCTAGTTTTGCGGTTAATTTTTTACTGAAGTTTTGCTCTTACGTGACTAGTTTTAGGTAGCAAGTTCTTTAGTCTATTTTTGGAAAACTTCCAAAATTTTCTTTAGTCTATTTTGAACACAAATAGGTAAATCAATAAGGTACTATTGGATGCGTACTTAATCGACCTATGGACAATTTGTTTGTATCGAATTCTTACCAAAGTTCCAAATAGGCAGGTTGGTATAAGTTAGTTGTGAAATTCGCGATTTCCAAGTGTTATTCAATGGTGACATCATTGTGAATACCATTATGAACTCTCAGTTATAATAACATTGTACTAGGTCACATCCTCGAAGTTCGATCCACTTTCTTTGCGTACATTGGGCTTTCGTTCGTCTGAGGGTTTATCGGATCGTCATTGTCGGATCTTGGATATTACCTACTAAAATGAAGAAGCAATGTAGTGGCCAAAAGAAATACTTCAGCAGCCGTTCACAGTTTTTGGCACAGCTTGGTTATTTTAGGTGAAAATAGATTTTCAAGTCCGGCTATCTTGTTGTTATTTCAACACTTTGTTAAATATCATTTTAATAGTGACAGAATTTTTTAAAACGAGCGTTAAATGATTATTAATTTGATGTAACACTTCACTTCACTTCACTTCGCGGTAGTCATCCTAAGAACACTGTAGAAAAAGCCATAACATAACATGGTGATTTAGATGAGTACAAAATTATATTCTTCGTTGGATTAAGTTCATAAATAGCATACTTAGTAGGCCGGTGGTGTTGTCGATCATAATTACAAATTCAATGCTCGTATCGATATTGAGTAATCTTCAATGTCAGCGGCTCGCTACTGTCGTGCGCACGCGTTTCGGTCATCATCCCAATTCGATGATCTCCTGTAGACATGTGCGCCGATGATAAAATGATCGGCGGCGGCGTCCGGTCGAAAAAAGACCGGCGGCGGCGGCGTAATCGGCGTGAAATCGGCGTGGGTATAAATTTAATATTTATAAGCAATAAATCCCAAATAACCACACTTTTTGTGCTGACACTGTTGAAAGCTTTGAAAAAAAATTAAGACTGGAATGTCAGCACTTATTACATAGTAAAATCGATGAAATACGTCAAGATTCCTTAATTAGATCAGGAGTTTTATGTGTTTAGTAATAATTTTAGAAAAATATTAGCACTTGATTCTCCTGGTTCGCGTAAGAAACCATCGTCAAGTAGGCCCTTGTAATCATCCTGAGGTTATTCCGGTTCATTGATAGTATCACGGAAGTATACGTCCCCGTATCAGCAGCTTAGAGTGTGTTAGGCCTGCTGATCTCTTCCAGAGCTCTTGGGCTCGCTGATTCACCCATATGTTTAGGACTCTCCGAAGTGCAGGCTTATTGTTGCCCAGGTTGGGCTCCTGCCCCACAGGTCGTGACCGGAGACCTTCCCAGCCAGTTTGTCTGCTGTCTCATTTCCTCCTATGTTTGAGTGACCTGGGACCCAGCCCAAAGTCACATAATTTCGGGTGCCGTGATGGTTCAACAGCGCAATTGTCTCCATAGTCAGCTTGGAACACACGTTATCGGATTGTAATGTCTTTAGCGCGGCCTGACTGTCCGATAGGATGAGTATCCTTTTGCCTTCGTATTTCAGGCTGAGATAAAAAGATTTAATGATAGCGTACATCTCAGCCTGGAAGACGGTTGCGAATGTTCCCAGGCTAATAGACCCAGTGACCTTGGGTTTCTGACAGAACACTCCAAAGCCACCACTTCCCTCTCTCCTGGACCCATCCGTGAACCCATACTAGTTTAGCCTTCCTGAAAATGGGAGGAATAGTGTCTTCCTTCCATTCAGCCCTTTTGGGTATTATTACTTTGAAGAATCTCATAAACTCATGCGTTAACGTCATCGCATCAGATGACATTGTCATGAGCGGAATATTCATGACACTATCCCTCAGGTTTCTCATGACACTCGAGTGCCAGCTCTCCCTTCCCATCTCAATCGCTCTAACCATGGACGATCTAGCTTCTTTCTGCACAAAAATGTGTAGTGGCGGCAGGTTAAGCAGCGCCTCCGTGGCCAAAGTGGGCGTGGAGGAGATGTCCCCAGTTATTATCAAGCAAGCAAGTCTCTAAAGTCCATTTAGGGTATTGATGTAGGTGGTCATGGACATCTTCTTGGTCCATTTTACACAGCCGTAGGTGATCTTAGGCCTCACCACGGCGGTGTACAGCCACATCGTGTATTTTGGCTTAATACCCCATCTGGACCCTTGCGTGGGAAGGTTAGCCGAGTTTAGCTCGTTGAGCAGACAGTCCACTCCAAATCGATCAGAGCAGGGAGGACAGGACACCTTCCTGAGGGCAGCCGCTGTGCACCCTGACTGCAATAGTCGTACCCATGAGGTCCATTTCTACTGTCCTTGTAGTCAGCATGCCATAATCTTAGTAAACAAAGTTATTTTAATACATTATTTCGCCTATTAAAGGACTTCTGATACAAATTATATAAAATAGGCACATTTAAGTCTACGCCGATTTCACGCCGGTCTATCCATCGGCGGCGGCGGCGTGATCGAAATCGTCGGCGGCGGCGGCGCGGCGGCGCGGCGCACACGTCTAATCTCCTGTCTCCAAAAGTCTCATCCGATTGACCTGTAATTCCAAATGAAGAGTGAAAATTATTGATTTGTTCACAATAAGTACCCTCGCACGGGTGTCTTTAAATTAAGAAAAAGGGAAAAGCAGGAGCAATGCTTCAAATTAGCACTAAATATTAAGAATTTGTCTGCCTGAATAAAACTGCTCGTACAACCGTATCTAATGCTTTTTCGAAGTCGTTTCATTTTATGCTCTGCCTCGTAAAGTAGATGCAGGTAGCCGTTTGTAGATAATAAATGCGTTTTTAAAAGAGGGTTTGACCCTATCGTGTGGTCAAAATATGATTATGCAAATTTAAATGCGACATCTTTACGTCAGCCTTATTTTTGTGTGTTTACAATTTATTCTACTCCTGCTTACCTAAATGTACATGGACTTAGGTTCTGAGTTTGAATCATTATAGGTCCCTATGTCATCCGCCTTAACTTAAACTAATATTCACTAATCTAGTTCAAGTGTACATAGCTATTAGCTATATAGTTCTATAGTAACTAGAAATATCCTAATTCGTATCAATCATTTAACCCTAATAATAAGTAAACCTACAACTACAAGCACTGTGGAATACAGCTACTTAAGTATACTGCAAATTCGTACATTTGACCCAAATATCCCTTGGCTGACTACTGAATGGAGTGATGTCATACTCATACATATAAGACACTGACTAACGTGGGCTTTTCAAATCTGGTTTCCAAGAAAATGTATCTTATTTTAAGTGCAGCCATAGTTACAGTGCGTGCGTAATACACGGATGCACAAAATGTTTAACTCTCTCTCACAATACCTACGTAGGTTAATAAAAGGAAAGGAATCTGCTAAGTTCACATTTATCCATTATGTCAAAATAAGTTTTAAATTACTTATACTTATAATAACATAGAAAGCAGTAGTTTTTGACCAAAAGTCGGCAAAAGGTTGAAGTGGTAGACAAAGTTTAATGTTATTTGATTTTGTTTTTAATTAAAATATTTTATCTACTATCTTATTTCCCGATCAACCTTAATTCGTTTTACAAAGCAAGTAGATATAGATAGGTAGGGTAAAACCACACTTGCACTTTCATGTGTACACCTAGCTAAAATGTGACATCAAGATTTTCCGCGCATATTGTCATATCTCTATCAATACAATTCAGAAATTCCGGGACGAAACTTATACACAAATCAGTTTTGTAATGACCCATGCTATTATTAAGAATTCAAGAGTATCTTAGATGTATCGCACATGCGCTAGCTCATGTAAAGGATGTAAGTTAACCGATACGAGTATGTATCTACCTAGGTGTTGATTTGATTGACCGTGACACAAGACGTGTGGCCCCGGGGGAAACAACGTTTTACCTATTAGATTAAGTACAAATAGGGTTGATTCCATTTTGAATTAACCTAAGTAGGATATTTTTTAATACCTATCGTAAATAAGTACTTAAAAAAACAGGTTGTATCTCTTATGAGATGACTAATATTGGAAAGAATTTATTCATACCTTTTCTAAAAATATACACAGCGCAGGTCCAATCCGGTAAGATTTTGTATTATTTTTGATTCGGACGAAGTCATGTTAGTGTCATATACCTAGGTAGAATCAGTGTCACTTTGATGTGCTTGCGGAATTAGCATGTTTCTAAATTCTAATTAATGATTGCAAGCAGTATGGTGTATGATTATACTGCATCGATGCGTCACATGCGTTACTTCGATATTCACTTCACAACATCGGACAAGTTGTAACATACCTAATTAATAGTTGAATACAAAATATTGCTATAGGGATCTGCCACTAGAAAAAACTTTTGGGGCTGGTAAATCGACACTGAGAAATAAAATAAATCTACGAAATGAACACAAAAGTCAAACAAAATACACAAAAACTAAATGTTTCGAAGATGAACTTGCTATCATTTGTTTGCTACCAAAGTAGAGCTTACAGCCCTGTACATTATTGTACATAATGTAATCTTGTAACCTACACCTCTGCAATAAATATGATAGCTGACAGTAATCATGCTTAATGGATGAAGATTTTATTGTCTCTATCAAGTGCAGCTTTACTTTAGATGGGGTCTGGGTACAGGTAAAAGAAAAAATAAAGATGTAGTAAGGGGCAGTTCAGGTAGGCACTAATTCTTGACATTCGAGGCTATCAAGCGGAGAAGAATACCTCAGCGTTGCCAGAACGTAACTTTTGTTACGTTTTACGTAACTTTTCACCCTTAAGCGTAACCTTGGCGTAACCTAGCCACGGGCGTAACTTTACGTAACATTTCGTGAAAAAATAATTCTCAGTGTCCTGAACCGAAACATCGGCTGTTAGTGAAAGATTCACCTAAACAACAATGAAAAAAAAATGAAAATCATTGTATCTATACTTAACTCGCGTAAAAACACCTAAACAACAATGAAAAATAAAATAAAAACCATTGTATTTATACTCAGCACGCGAAAGAATATATTTTTATGAAAAGAAAATTGTGGCGTAACTTTTTTCTTCAAAACGTAACTTTTTCAAAGAGTGTAAGTAACTTTTGAACATACGGCACTGGCAACACTGGAATACCTACTTATTCAAGTATTCGAGCTATTACGTTGCTGCTTGAATACATACAAACATTTTAACATAATTTGCCAAAACAATTTAAAGGCGCAGCCTCCTTTATAATTTTATTTATACAGAATGATATAATGATATGAGGTCCAATTGAATTCAGAGCAAATATTTTCAGGGTATTTTAGGGTATGTGTTCTACTCGAGAATCTGAACAACTTTTCTTTGTACAAGATTTCAAAATAATGATAAAAAATTGGGAACTCCTATACAGAGTGAGACATGTTTTGAAAATTTTTATATGGGAGGTCCAAATCTGTTTTTCACATTTCGAAAAACTATACTGAGAGAACTAGTTGTTTCACGAGTACAATACACCCTGAAAATATTTGCACTGAATTTAATAGGATCTTTTATTAAATTGCAGCAAAATAAAAGCAGGAATATGCTTTTAAGTACCTGCATTGGATTTTAACAATTTACCTACTGGATTTTTGCTTGATTTTTGGTAATCTAGATTAGCTCAGAAATAAAGTGACCATATTAACCTCTCGATCGATTCGTATTTTTATCTCAAGACGATGGAATGCAAGCCATTGACACCGCCGGTTTTGTTATTCGCATATTTTGACAACATTTTATACGAAAGTCTCTATGATCTCATGATGTCTCGGGATTTAAGTTTGGCAGATAGGTACTGTGTCTTGGAAAAAGGCCAAGGCTGGTGATGAGTCGGAAACAGAAACCATTTAAACTTTGTAGCACTTAAAAGACTTAAAAGCTCGACATAATTTTATACCGATCGGCATTAAGAATGGATGAAAGTAGAATACCAAGTAGGTACTACACGTCTTGTAGGTACATCTTTTATTTTTGCTCAAATGGTCTACCTACCAAAGACCTTTAGCGGTGTTTAGCGGATTTACTTCGACGCCCTGCGACAGACAGGGAATTCTGGTAGGGAAATATTAGTAAATAAATAAATAGAGTTTTTAATCTGCTTGGTTGGTTGGATCAAGCTCATTTATGTAAGTAGCTAGTTAAGTTAGTCTCCAAGTCAATTTACTCGATAATATAATGTTACGATTATGTATGACAAAATGATAAATACATCCTGATGCGCCTCATAATAATAGATCCGTGTACCATACCATGATCAGCAATAACGTGCTTCGATTCCATAAACGCCACCTACTAAAGTAGGACGCTTGGGTGCAAGCTCCACAGAGTAGACGTGAGACGTAAGATGGAATCTATCAAACAAGTAATCATCGGACACGTACGTGCGACATCTCGACGCTTGAAACCGTTTCCTTATCATATGTATGAAACAGAAGAAACAAAGCTACACACGTCAAACGCGCGTCCCATCGACAACGGTTGACGATCGTTTGTCTGACAGATGTCATGTTGCGCGTCGCATCTCGCGTCTATTCTGTGGAGGTTGCCCCTTGGGTTTCCCAATCACCTCTACACCATCCTAACTAGTTTTCCGCGATGACTTATCAAGGAATAATGGCTTTGTTTTTGTCTGTATTATATAAGGTCCTAGATATTATGCAAGGGTTCGTCCTACGCAGCTTTTTGTTAAACCCATGTTTTGGACTCGATGATTTCGCATTGTAGATACCGTTATACTTATTCTAAGAGATTGCTCAAAAGACTAACTTCAAGGATCCAACTTTCAAGAAATAGATAAATGAAATTATTATTGTTATTTTGGAGCCCCATAGAAGTTTTCATACACGAGTTAGACCGACTTACGTAAACTGATATTGAAAATTATTAAATTAAATTATTAATGATACCTATTTTATATTTTTCAGATTTTTGCTATTTTATATTAAAGAATATTTTGCAGTTGCCAGCCAAGTTACACAAATCTGTTTAATTAATAACTTACTTATACTCTAGGTATTACTTGTCATTATAGTATGGCGCAAACAGCGCTATCGAGTAGGTTCACAAAAAGGGGCATAGGACTCTGTATACAAAATAGAAACAATGAGACCGTTACGCTTAAAAGGAAAGGATTGATGGCATTTGGATGTTTACGAGAGGGGGGATGTGGTGAGGCAGGACTCCGGCGCAGGCGCAGCGCAGTGGGTTTTCTGAAGGCTGCGGCATGTGCCGCATGCCAACGTCTCGCACTGACCTCGCACGACCCTATTAATACAAGATACCTCGTCAATCGCACATAGTGTCTCCAATATACCCAAGATGATCATCGCGTATTGCGTGTGCGCGCTGGCTGCGCTCAGCCTCACGTCCGCCAGGTCGTTTGTGTTTCCGGACGAAGTGCAGCGGAGGGAGAAGAAGCTGGAGCCGATTATCACACCTCCTGTTCTGCCGAGGATAGAGCATTTGGAGCGTGATCCGAGCACTTTGTTGCCGAGTGAGAGGAATAACCAGCGCGGTCAAGTGAAGCCGAGGTTTGACTTTGGGGGTGGTTTCAACGTCGCGCCTTCGAACGGAGGGTTGACTGCGAGTATCAGCAGCAGTGCGAATGGTGGTGGAGCAAGCCACTCTGCCTCTCAGTCCTTCTCGTTTGGCTTCAACGAAGGCTTCAGCGCGTCGCACTCCGCCAGCCAGGCCTCGTCGTTCAACGGATTCGGAAGGTCAGTGACACTTGTACTATAATTAGATTCGCGTGACCAAACGCTTGACCGCTGGCTATGGCGTCTAATGACCTAAAGCTATCTTTATTGGCAAGGCAAAACATAAATAACCTGTTCCTTTGAAAAGGACTCCACCATAAAAGTTTTGTGTAGATATCTTGTCAGTTAACGAATTTTAAGTCTTGAAGTTACTTTGACCTCTACACATTTAAAAAACTTTTCTTCAAAAATCAGTGAACTTAAAAGCCTCGAGCTTTTGTTTGCTGCAATCCGAATCAAATGACAGAGCCTTAAATCTTGCAGCAATCGTTTTGCTTATGAAACAATTGCGTTTACGAGTGTAATCGAAACAAACCGGACCAAGGAAAATGCAAGACGATGCAGTTGCAACAAAACACCGTTAGGCGGGAAACACACGTAACTTCCGTTAATGCGTTATTTTTGCGCTGCGTAACACATGCGTCAGGACAATACGAGTTTTGTTTTGACCTTATTCTCATATAAATACGGTTTATTACACGGTTTGACAGACGCATCCGTCTACGCAGCGTTGTATGATGCGCAGCGCTAGCGGATTCGTCTGTCAAACCGTTTGACATACACCGTATTTGTACGAAAACAAGGTGGAATATTGCATTTTCTTAAAGCATGCGATAGCGCTGCGCAAAAATAACGCACAAACGGACGCAACGCGTATTTTCGCCTTAGCCATATTGCTTCTCATCTCGGCGTGGTTGGATGTAGCAACATTATACAGGGTCTATTTGCAAAGGAGTTAATCCTTGAAGCCAAGCTCTGGGTCAAAATACTTTATTTAAATTATAACGTATTTCATCACCAAATACATCTGAAAGAGTCTTAGTTGCGTGTCGATAGTGTCTACTCTTTCTTAAGCAGTCATCATTTCGCTCAAAGCTTGAGACCAACTTGGGACATACGTAATGGAAATATAATGACTGTTGACTGTAATGTAGCTGGAATTACAGTGGCAAAAATACGAGGATTGACGATCAGCAGTTTTATATGGGTGTTTTTTTTTTGTTTTGGCGCATCTTTCTTGAACACGATTTCATAAGGTCTGACCGTGGTTTATGCAAATACACTCTGCATTTACACCCTGTATGGGCTTACACTTGGCCTAGTGGACCGGTCTATTCCGCAAGGAATGTAACATTACATTACTACATCTCGCTATCTCCGCTTGTTTTTCAATATTTGGTTGACATAAATTGATGACAGAATTCGGCTCCAAGTCCGCTATTTTTTTGCCATTGTAATGGCAGCGACACTCAACTGTCATTTTATTGCCAGTAGAATTTTCTATACCCACTAAAACCGTTACCAGAATACGAAACTACCAAAACTAACCAACTGACATTCCATCGACACACAACTGAAACGATTTTTAGTTAGGGCCTGATAGATATTTAACGCTAATACCCAAAATTAAGTAGGATCCCTTAGAATAATTTAGAAAAGGTTTGTAAGGGTGGTACTGGCACCATAAAATCAGTTCTTGTTTGTCTGTCAAGTAAGACGAAATCATCCTTCGGTGGGTAGGTAAGTTAAGCTACTGGTTCTGGTAGCCGGTATGGTATCATAATCGTCCAAGTTAAAGTGTCTAACAATGTAAAAAGGCTTAGGTACGATATTTAGTTAGGGTTCCATTTTGTATTTAAATTTTTAACTTTTATTTTTATTGAGTAACATTTAAGTAGGTTCATTTCACAAACGACGGTTGACGCTAGTGTTGTGTTTGTCAAGTGGCTATAAATAAAAACAGTCTTCGTGTAACGTTTTAATTTCGTCAGTGTCAAGTGCAATATTAATAACAAGTCTATTGGTAAGTTGTCATAACAAGGTGTGGGCCAAAGTGACATGTCGGTAAATTAAGTGCAGTGGGTCAGATAGCCGCCAGTTTGGGTATCAGCATGGGCTGCCCATGTGTTGTGCAACATTTAGGCCGCGGATACTGTAACAGCGGAAGCGGGAAACAAAGTAGATCGTGATAGTTGTCGTTTATATCACGTTGGTAGGGATTTGTGGCTTGTGCTATTTGGCCATCTTTTCCAGTGGAAAAAAAGCTTGCATATTAGGACACTATATCGAGATCAAAAAAATAAATCCACATGAAATTAAAATTTAGAAATGTTTAAATAGTTTAATACATGATTAGCGAGTTCCAAACGAACTAGCTTTTCAACGGAACATAAATAGGTGCTCCACAGGAAAAGTGGTTTGGTTTCAACTGGTAAACGAAGGTGTTTACCCTTGTATATGGAAGTCTTAACTATTAGAAAACGACTGTTTTTTTGTTGGAGAGAGCGATAATGGTCCGCAGAGTAAGTAACTGCTTTGGAAAGTGCGCCAAAACGATTATCAGATCCGCTACTGCTGATATTGTAACGTAGGCCTGCCTCGCGAAGTTTGCTCTCCCACTTCGTAGGTATGTAGTAAGATTGCTCTACAAGTGTAAGAATTTTGTATTCTCCATTTTTTGCAATGTATTATCAGATAGAATAACAAATAATGTAGGTCCTCGTTACGTTACGAGTTGCTCCAAAATAATGATCAAATCCGCTACTGCTGATATCGTAGCCTAGGCCTCGCGAAGTTTGCTCTACCATTTAGCATGTGGTAAGATTGCTCTACAAGTGTACGAGTTTTGTAATTTCCAACACATTATCACTCTATGCTAATAATGTTGAACGGTTTGCCAAACCTTGGATACCGCATACTGCAAATATGAACATAATTTATGAACGTAAAACAAATACGACGATCTCTGTGGCTTACAAATAGTTCTTTTTCAATTTTTGTACGATTTGACAAATTTGAAAGTTCCGGGTTGATTAATGTTATTCTTAACCTGGATCGTTCGTCGACACTGTGTCCCACAGGATAACAGAAGGTGGAGATGGAACTACTCGTAGTATCTTACATACATACATCTATATCCCTTGCGGGAAAGTCAGAGCGTAAACGGCTGTAAAAAATGGCTATTCTGACAAAAGTTTGAGAGTCATTTAGAAGACTGTGTATCACCATAGTGACAGGTTGTCAGCTTGTCGCATAAGATTGCAATACACATTCCCTCTCGAATCTCTTAGTCACTTTTTACGACACCCACTGGAAAGATGGTGATAGTGATGTTATTTTAAGCCGGCACAACACTACCTAGTATCGTAGTGATAGATAAGTAACTAATACCTCAGGCTTGTATTACAAAACAGCTTAGAAGACGTGACAGACACTTTGCAAGGGTCCTACCCAGGTCGTGAGATCGCGACCCCTTGTTGTGTTCTGCAACTGTGAATTGTGAGGGTATCGAGTAGGCAAAGAGTTATAAAAGTGTTGCCAAAGCTGTCGCATAATGTAAGTGTGTAGCCACACTACGGCCAAGATTACGCGACTGGCGTTTTCGGTTGGGATGATACACTATAAGCGCCGAAATTACGTCCAAATCACGCCGAATTACTTTGGCGGCGTAATTTCGGCGACGGAATTTCGGATGAAGTGTGTCATCCGTAATGCAAATAACATTGCGTTCCTTGAATTCCGTCGCGTAATTTCGGTCGTAGTGTGCCTAGAAACTTATAAGCAGATATGAGGAAATACTTACCCATTTACATAAGTATCTACCTACCTACTTACAACAAGATAGAATTGGAATGTGTTTGCTAGACCACTACGTTTGGCAAGGTGTTGTTTTCTTGGGGAACGCTACTGCCCATTTACTGAATCCCTAATTTGACCACACATACCTAGTTGTAACGGGGTAATACTATTCTATATCTGCACGAAATATGAAATACTATATCTAACAATATTCTAACCTTGAATTCCAGTAGCTTCGGCGGCAGTCAGGCGAGCAGCCAGGCAGCTTCGTTTGGGGGTGGCGGCAACTCGGTATCCGGCGCAGCCTCGTCCGCTGCGGCCTTCGGAGGGCACGGTGGAAGTGGTAGCCAGAGCGCCAGCCAGGCCTTCGGGTTCAACTCCTTGAACGGGTTCCAGTCTGAGGTGAGTTATTGGGTTTTGATAGTTTGAAATTAGTAGTAACAAATGAAAAAAAAAACATCTTCCTGCCCTTATCTCAAAACAGTTGGGGCTGACGCAACATGTTCTGTTAGAGCACAATATCATGCATCAAAAGCATTTGGCATGGCAATGTTTTATGACCAGCCGCCTGCCTGACTTTATTCCTCTTTGGGAATGCTATTGTAGGTGGTATCACCGCGACCATGCAGTCGACTAATAGTTTACAGATATTCAGCCGAGTTCAAAAACTCTACGTCGCTTTTTACGAAACACCGCCTGAGTGGACTAGGAGTGGCAGTGTTCTTAGCCGCTACCACATGTTACGATAAGGGCACGGAGATTACGATAATGTAAACTGCAAATAAACAGTATTCTAAATTTTATGTCCCACCATATTTTTGTAGTCAGTTGGTATTATTTAAAGACATCATGTGGTGGGTCTTACTTTACAAACACTGAACAAAAACCACCTGTACCACGTGTACGTACAATGTTGAAACTCGTCACAACTTACAACAGTATATTGCAGCGTTGGGCATCACAAATCTGGGAGGTCAAGAAAATACATACATACATATATCACGCCCATATCCCTTGCGAGGTAGGCAGAGCGTAAACGGCTTTAAAAAAACGAACATTAACACCAGTCAGAAGACTGTGTAGATATCACCCACCATAGTGACAGGTTGTTAGCTTGTCATCTAAAATTGCAATACACAAACCCTAAACACACTCTCAACCCTTAGTTGCTTCTTACGACACCCACGGGAAATATATGGGCTGATGCTATTCTAAACCGGCACCACACGACTAACTGGAAAATAACAATTCATCAATCACATCCTCTATCAATGTAGGTAGCATAGCGATTTGAGAACAAAACCCATTTATGAGAACTTATTTATTTATTTATTTTATTGCTCCACTAACACAGGCGCTTATCTTAAAAGCAATATATTAAAACCAATTAACGAAAAAAACAAGTAGCCTTTAGATTTCGAAACAAATCTACATAAAATTATTACAAAACTCACGCATATTCAAGTAATATTAATACGAATTAATAGTTTTAAGCAGATAATGTTCAATGACGTTTTGTTAAAAAGGATACAAGATATTTTATGGATTTACCATTAATTTATTTACCCGACTACCTACAGCTAAGCAAAAAGGAGGGTTATGTTTTTTTAATTCATAGCTTGTTACCGTGGCCCAATGTAAATAATTTTATTAATGAAATTGGCCCTCACAATAAATTACTTACATTTCAAGTGCAATGAAGCGTTTTTGCTTACATACTTTCTGTGCAAATGTTATTTCAAACGTAGCTTTTATTTTAAATGCTACTTCAGGTTCAAATAGAATTGCGTTGATGTCTTTTTTAAGGAAAGTAAAATGCAATATGGTCCGGTGGTCCCTATGTACCTACACTGTAAATAAATTGGACCTTATTATGAAGTAAGTAGGTTGCATTTTAAAATGTAATAAAGTGTGTTTACATACATACTTTTTTTTTTTTTTTCCTAACTAGTCCCTACGATATCTACCTACTTAGGCAACTATATCTACACCTAGCTGAATTTTGGGGAGCGGAAGGCTCACCCGGAAGTGTGTGTGTGTTGGTTGTTCAAACAACCAGCCCAATCGCGCCCCTGGGGCGCGGTTGGGCTTACGAGTTGTTCTGGGAAGAACGGATCGGACTATGTCTACCGGGTATATGCCGGTAGTTGCCAAAGAATGGCACAAATGAAGGACCTCCGCGTCCCCGCCGGCGGGGACGACGGTTGCTTGAAGAGCTTGTGGAGTGTGATCTACTTGCAATGGCTGCAGCTGCTGCTGCTGTAATTTCATCGTCTTCATCCGAAAGGACATGTTTCGGACGGCGTCTGAAACGCGTGGTTGGATGGGGGGAAGTAGTTGGACGCTGCAACTATAAGGGGGTTTTTATGATGGGGAGCGTTGTCGAAGAATCGACGGGACGCTCGTTTCATATATTCTTTAATGGTAGGGAGTCCTAAGTCAATATGAAGGTTCTTGGTACGCATGTACCAGGGGGCCCCGGTAGCTTTGCGTAAGAAGCGGTTTTGGATGACCTGCAGCACATTCAGATGTGTCTTAAAGGTGTGAGCAAAGGTTACGCTAGCGTAGGTCATGATAGGCCTGACGCAGGTGGTGTAAATCCTCACCTTATTTCTAAGGGAGAGTTTGCTCCGTTTGTTCAACATCGGATGTAGTCTGCCCAAAACAAACGCCGCGCGGTCGCGAACCTTCGTTATGTGGGATCGGAAGTTTAACCTGGAGTCCAGGGTGACGCCTAGGTACTTGGTCTCGTTTACCCATGGGATGGGTCGGCCGAAAAGCTTTACAGCGGGGACGTCCGGCCGGTTTGGTCCCCTATGAAAGTACACTGCTGCACTTTTATCAGGGTTGACCTCGATTCTCCATTTGCGGAACCAGTCTCCGAGGGAGTCTAGCGCGTTCTGGAGATCTTCTGCGAGTTTGTCATGGTTGCGGTTGGATGCGTAAAGCGCAGTGTCATCCGCAAACATGGCAAGCTCGGTCCTAGGTGTTTTGGGGACGTCGCTTGTATATAGCGTGAATAGAAGAGGGGATAGTACAGAGCCCTGGGGGACACCTGCCTGAATGCAGTGAGGGGAAGATAGAGTGCCTTCCACTCTGTATCGAAATTTACATACATACTGCTCAGGTACTTCTTAATCTTAATTTATGCATACTGTTACTGTTTTTCTTAAACGTAGTTTTTTATATCTAATTCATTTTAATATAAACTTACGTTGATGTCTTTTAAGGGAATTCGAAATGCGCTAGCAATGTTTATAATGTTCTCTCTGTTCCTACTAATTGTATAAGAACGCCACAAAAATTCATAGGAAATTATACTTTTACCAAACTTATTTCAGCCCTCAAATAACAAATTTAAGAAAGATTTTTAACAAGGTTTTAACATAGGTCTCAATTCTTATTCCAGCCTTCGTTCGGCGACGGCCTGCTAGACGTGCGCCACCGCGGCGTCCCCGACTTCCCGGTGCCCAGGTTCCCAGGGTTCCCGGGCCGGAGCAAGGGGATCACAGCCGACTTCCCCATCCCGTCCTTCACCCAGGGCCGCAGCAAGGGCGTGGCGGCCGGGGCCTTCAGGAGCGGGAAGACGGGTTTCGGGAGCGATATCGACGACTTTATTGGAGTTCTAGTCTCTGATTAGATTTAGATTAGTATGTGTTTTATGTGAACGAGTAAACTCCTACGAACGAACTCACCGGTATAGAGTCACAAAGTTGGTTACAAATATATATATATTCTTTATTGCATAAAAATACAAGAAATTACATTATTTAAACAGTGTGCGCAAAGGCGAGCTTATCTCTAAGAAGAGATCTCTTCCAGCCAACCCGTCGGTAGTGAGAAAATGATATTTTTGTGGGGACAATACAATGCAACAACAAGATATTATTAGGGATATAAACTATGCTTTATTACTTTACATACATAAATATATATCATTTGACGTCATATTAGATGTTTGAACAAGACCAAAATTTGGCATAAAATTGCCTGATTGAACAGCAAGAGCGTATTTACGATTTGTGTGACATGACAATATGTCAATTAGCTACGATTCGTATAGGTAATAGGTACCGCCAAACAGATTTTTTTCCACATAGGTACGTAAACCAATTTGATTTCCTACTGCTAAAACATCGGTGAACATAAATATTTCTTTTTGGTTTACAAATTATTGCCGTTCATCAATTTTAGGTACTAGGTACTTTCTATTACATTTTGTGTAACAACATTTCACCGTTTTGGTTTTTCAAAGGAAATATTTTATCTAGATACCTAATTTGAGGAGGGTTTCATAATTTTAAGTTATCTGTAAATACTATCAGTATTTATTTTTAGTTGTGTAAGTTGTTATTTATAAAAACAATAAAGTCAAATGAACGAAAGTTAATCAAAAATTCTAGTTTTAATTTCAAAATATTTAAGTCCCAACTATTTCTAGAATGAGGCAAATATTTCTAGAATGTAAAATACCAGTTCTCATACATTTATACTGACATGCTTCTTAAAAATTAAATGTTATATTTCCACATCGGATATATTATACAGTCTTTTAACAGAAAAACTATACTGAATTATCTGAGAGAGTGATCTCTACTAGACAATCTAGCTAGAACCTTTAAGTTATACAGTTACTATAAAAATCTTCAATTTGTCCTTTTACTAAGGATTTGAAAGGTTACAAGTTTGGCTCTTTAAATTGGGTCTCTAAGTTACATGGCCAAATCCTTTTTCTCTTATGTTATCAAATAAGCTTTTAAAAAATTACCATTCTTTCATAGTACATTAAATAGATAGGTATTAATGTGATACTTTGAGTTAACCTCTATATACACATACCTACGATAGTATTTGCTCTAAAACTTACTCCAGGCTCTTTGTCAACTGGCAAGATAAAATATGGATGACTTTGAGTTAATCATTTAATAAATGTTTAAAATGTCAACCTCTTGATTTCGTTTACTTTTTACGTTGAAACTTCATTAATTAAATGTTATTTTGAAGGTTAATTTCATTTTAATACTTCTTTAAAAGTACCTAGGAATATTTCTATAATATTTATTTATATTAACTTTTTGGTTACAAAGTTAATACAAACGAAGCAAGCGGAAAAAATTCACACCGCCGGCGGGATTCGAACCCACGTCTTCTGACAAGCCGGGTGAGACGTGTTAAGCCGCTACACCACGGCGGGTTCTGCCCGAGGCGGCGAAATTGTGATCCACTTGCTTCGTTCAGATTGCTTTGTCACTTGACTACTCACGGGTAGCTTGAGCGCCATCTATGACTTTGTAGTAGAACTATACAGTCACTCAACTGACAACATTACGTATGTACAAGTTGACGAGAGATGGAGCTTTTTGCGATTTGTGAATGTTTTACTATTTTGAAGAAATTTTTCCACAAGATAGTATTTTTTGGAACACTTGGTGTTTTAATCAAACACTAGATATTGATATTAACTTTTTGGTTACAAAGTTAATACAAACGAAGCAAGCGGAAAAAATTCACACCGCCGGCGGGATTCGAACCCACGTCTTCTGACAAGCCGGGTCAGACGTGTTAAGCCGCTACACCACGGCGGGTTCTGCCCGAGGCGGCGAAATTGTGATCCACTTGCTTCGTTCAGATTGCTTTGTCACTTGACTACTCACGGGTAGCTTGAGCGCCATCTATGACTTTGTAGTAGAACTATACAGTCACTCAACTGACAACATTACGTATGTACAAGTTGACGAGAGATGGAGCTTTTTCCGATTTGTGAATGTTTTACTATTTTGAAGAAATTTTTCCACAAGATAGTATTTTTTGGAACACTTGGTGTTTTAATCAAACACTAGATATTGATATTAACTTTTGGTTACAAAGTTAATACAAACGAAACAAGCGGAAAAATTCACACCGCCGGCGGATTCGAACCCACGTCTTCTGACAAGCCGGGTGAGACGTGTTAAGCCGCTACACCACGGCGGGTTCTGCCCGAGGCGGCGAAATGTGATCCACTTGCTTCGTTCAGATTGCTTTGTCACTTGACTACTCACGGGTAGCTTGAGCGCCATCTATGACTTTGTAGTAGAACTATACAGTCACTCAACTGACAACATTACGTATGTACAAGTTGACGAGAGATGGAGCTTTTTCCGATTTGTGAATGTTTTACTATTTTGAAGAAATTTTTCCACAAGATAGTATTTTTTGGAACACTTGGTGAAGCAAAAGCTCCATCTCTCGTCAACTTGTACATACGTAATGTTGTCAGTTGAGTGACTGTATAGTTCTACTACAAAGTCATAGATGGCGCTCAAGCTACCCGTGAGTAGTCAAGTGACAAAGCAATCTGAACGAAGCAAGTGGATCACAATTTCGCCGCCTCGGGCAGAACCCGCCGTGGTGTAGCGGCTTAACACGTCTGACCCGGCTTGTCAGAAGACGTGGTTCGAATCCGCCGGCGGTGTGAATTTTTCCGCTTGTTTCGTTTGTATTAACTTTGTAACCAAAAGTTAATATCAATATCTAGTGTTTGATTAAAACACCAAGTGTTCCAAAAATACTATCTTGTGGAAAATTTCTTCAAAATAGTAAAACATTCACAAATCGGAAAAAGCTCCATCTCTCGTCAACTTGTACATACGTAATGTTGTCAGTTGAGTGACTGTATAGTTCTACTACAAAGTCATAGATGGGGCTCTGCTACCCGTGAGTAGTCAAGTCTGAACGAAGCAAGTGGATCACAATTTCGCCGCCTCGGGCAGAACCCGCCGTGGTGTAGCGGCTTAACACGTCTGACCCGGCTTGTCAGAAGACGTGGGTTCGAATCCGCCGGCGGTGTGAATTTTTCCGCTTGTTCGTTTGTATTAACTTTTAACCAAAAGTTAATATCAATATCTAGTGTTTGATTAAAACACCAAGTGTTCCAAAAATACTATCTTGTGGAAAAATTCTTCAAAATAGTAAAACATTCACAAATCGGAAAAGCTCCATCTCTCGTCAACTTGTACATACGTAATGTTGTCAGTTGAGTGACTGTATAGTTCTACTACAAAGTCATAGATGGCGCTCAAGCCCCGAGTAGTCAAGTGACAAAGCAATCTGAACGAAGCAAGTGGATCACAATTTCGCCTCGGGCAGAACCCGCCGTGGTGTAGCGGCTTAACACGTCTGACCCGGCTTGTCAGAAGACGTGGTTCGAATCCGCCGGCGGTGTGAATTTTTCCGCTTGCTTCGTTTGTATTAACTTTGTAACCAAAAAGTTAATATCAATATCTAGTGTTTGATTAAAACACCAAGTGTTCCAAAAAATACTATCTTGTGGAAAAATTTCTTCAAAATAGTAAAACATTCAATATTTATTTATTTCTGTCTTTCAATTTATCTTCATCTTCTGACCATAGAAAGGACGATGTGTCATCTTGTCCCCCCCTATAACCAAAAAAATTGTAAAGTATGTGCAACAGATTTGAAATATATCTCAATTTAGAGGTCATGGCTAGTTGTTAATTTTTTACTATGGTGACATTTCTCTAACTCGCGGGGTAACCGAGAAAAATCACTTTTTGTTATCAGTTAAGTCGGGACTCAAAACAACTGATTGTAGGCCTAAATTATCTTAATTACGACGTGATGACACCCCCAGCGCAAGTTGGATCCTTCCTTGTGAATCACTCACACATGCATATTGCATACACACACACACACTTATATACCTAATATCACGACAACATCCCTTGCGGGGTAGGCAGAGCGCAAACGACTGCAAAAACAACCATCTACACCACGTCTGACAAAAGTTTGTAATTAATTCAGAAGACTGTGCGTCACCATAGTGACAGGTTGTCAGTTTGGCGCCTAAAATTGCCATACACATCAACTCTTAAATCCCTTAGTCACTTCTTACGACTACCACGGGAATGATAGGGAGCGATGCTATTCTACGCCAGCACTACACAGCATTTGTGAATCACTCTGAGCTATTTATTAAAAAAAAACGCATCAAAATCCGTTGCGTCGTTAAGAAGGAGTTCGCGTTTTACATGTCCAAAGTACCGTCGCCTACCTGTCCTGCTACTCGTCGGCAATTCCACTCATTGCCTATTTCCGCACTCCGCACATCCACCGAAACATTCTCATTTCAGTCTCACGACTCGGCATTTCAGAACAGGTCTGATTGTCTATTACAAAGTCCTTTTTGCTTACATGCATGCTACACTACAACAAAGATGTGTATAAATAAATATCTGATTCATGATGGATTTCTGAAAAGAAGAATAAATATCTGATCCACGACCGATTTCAACAGTGCGAAGACAGTTTGTGTTTGTAGCTTCAAATGTTGAGTTTGCTTCACTCGCGACACATATCCATTACAAACTGTTTAATTTTTGTGGCCATTGCTAAGGCTTTTTGCCCGTTTAAAATAAATTATTATGCTTATATACTTATTACTTAATAAAAACAAAACCGAAATATATCATTATCATACATACCGACATGCATGAGACCTTGTGACGGTGTTCAAGGCTTTGAAATCTTAACCAGTAGCGCTGTATCAGCAACGAGCTTCGTGGCGCGTTTTTCCATTGAGTTTAAGACCGTCAGCTGGTTTTTGTCTGATCCATTCCAAAAGCGACAGCAATACTCCAGACAATATCGGACTTGAGCTTGACATAACTGCAAAAGCTGATGTGAATAGCCCCTGACATTCGATAAAATACCGAGCTTTTTGCCACAGTCGTGGCCAGAGATTTGAAGAAACTACAAAAATTCATGCTGCTGTAAGGGTCATATCAAAAAGATCAAGATGATCAGAAATCGGTATGGATATATCTTGGAAAGTCGGAGTCAGGTTAAAAGGACTCCGTTTAGCAGAGACAAGACACTCCTGTGTTTTCGATGAATTGAACTTAACCAGGTTAATATCACCTCACTCCGAGATTGCATTATGCAACGAGTTAAACCTGTCAACTATGGACTCTCGACATGACTGTGGTTTCTTTGCTAGCCTTCGCTTCGGGCATGTACAACGCACGAAGGAGCTGTCATCTGCAAACCCAAAGGTGTCGGGCGCCAGAATGTTATTGATATGCAGCAGAAATAGTTGCGAGCAGTGGCTAGTACGACTGCCTGCGACGCCGAAGGTTCCGGGTTCAATTCCCGGTGGGATCACTCACAAAGTTGATATTTATCACTTTGTTAATTTGTTCCCAGTCTGGTCTGGACATTGCAGGCTGAACCACTTGATTGTCTGAAAAGCAAGATGGTTCCGTGCTTAGGATGGGCACGTTAAGCCGTCAGTCCCGGTCGCTGTCTTAGTTGGTACTTGCAGTAGGCGGTTGAAAACTCTGCCACCAGAGTTCATCGGGTCGTTGGACGACTTGGTGTCCCACTCTAAGAAGAAGAAGCAGAAATAGTGTTGCAGATAGTACAGAGCCTTGAGGGATTTCGGCATCTAGGGTCTGTTGGTCAGAAGAGCAGCCTTCTGATCTGACTTACAGGCCATGAGAACGCTTCGGTGGATGTCTCAAATAGGCAACGAGTGGAATTGCCGACGGAGGACAGTAGGTGACGGTACTTTAGTCATGTAAAACGCGAACTCCTTCTTAACGATGCAACGGTTTTTAATCATCATCGTCATGATTAAAACTGTTTTTTTTTATAAATATAGTGATCAGAAATGCCGTGTGGTGACGGCGTAGAATAGCATCACGCTCTATCATTCCCGTGGGTGTCGTAAGAAGTGAATAAGGGATTTGAGAGTAGACGTGTTTTGCAATTTTAGGCACCAGGCTGACAACCTGTCACTATGGTGATGCAGAGTCTTCATTATTACTCTCAATTTTTGTAAGATGTGGTACACACATCAAAAATCAGTTTGCGCTCTGCCTACCCCGCAAGGGATATAGACGGCATATATTATGTGTGTATGTGTTTAAGTGATTCACAAATGTGGATCCAACGTGCGCTGGGGATGCCATCCCGTCGTAATGAAAGTAATTAAGGCCTACATGTTGTATTAAGCCCCAACTAGTACGGCTCCTTAGCTGGAAGTATGGTCCCATCTGGCAGAAATCATGAAACTTGGCATGTGTGTAGCTTACATGTGTAAGCTTCAGGAAAAGAAGGGAAGCAAGTTGGACCCCCCCTGCTTCCCCCCTTTACCCCCCCTTTTATGTCCCAAATTTCAGTTATCTTTATTTTTCTCGGAAACGATTAAAGAAGAAATATTCCTTATAAAATTGTCTACAAAATTATTTTTGGGTCGATGTTGATAGGACTTATACTTTTCGAGTTATGCTTCTGGGAAATCCATAATTTTTTTGAAGGTGACTTCCAGCTCTGAATTAGCCATAACTACCATGTGATAGAATATTCTTTCAAACTTGCTATTGGCTTTTGTTAGTTAGGTAGTCTACAAAGGAAACCCGCAGAGACAACACTTCAATCACGCCTGTGGGGATGGGGGGAGGGGGGCAAAGTTTATTTTTTCCGAGCTGAACTTGAGGACTTCTGACTCCTTAAGTAAATGTGACACGAGAAATTGAGTATCATTTTCGAATATATCAAAGACGGGAGTATTCATTTCTGGAACGCTCTTTGGTACATTTCATACAAAAATATAAAAATATTAAGTGAAATAAGAAAAAAATATGTTTCGTTCTCATTCAAACGCTGTTTTCTTCATGACCTTGAGACATATTTGCTAGATAATAACACATGCTCAAAGACATATTCACCCGAATTATAAAGCCATATTTTATTTTCGAAAATATTACAAAATACCGAGCCTACAGAAGCCTAAATATTTTTACAAAGTTATGTTTGTAGCTGGAAAAATTTCAAATTCATAGATTTTGTATGCAAAAATAAGATTACCAACCGAAAACGTATATTTCTCAATTGTCGCTAAACCATTCCAGATAGAGAAATGCCCTCATAGGAAATGTTATTTATACTGAAGAGTTGTTTATGCTGATATATAGAAATTGAAGATCTGGAGTACTTGATGTGGAACATCAAACAGCCCAGCTAAACTATTCGAGATACTGTAATGTCTTCTTAAACATCAAGTACTCCAGATCCTCAATTTCTTTATTCCAACAAAAACTACCTTTCAGTATAAACAACATTCCCTATGAGGGCATTTCTCTATCTGGAATGGTTTAGCGACAATTGAGAAATATAAGTTTGCGGTTGGTAATCTTATTTTTGCATACAAAATCTATGAACTTGAAATTTTTCCAGCTACAAACATAACTTTGTAAAAATATTTAGGCTTCCGTAGGCTAGGTATTTTCTAATACTTTCGAAAATAAAATATGGTTTTATAATAAGGGTGAGTATGTCTTTGAGTATGTGTTAATATCTAATAAATATGTCTCAAGTTTCAGAAGAAAACAGAGTTTGAATGAGAAAGAAACATATTTTTTTTCAATTTCACTTAATATATTTATATTTTTGTACGAAATGTACCAAAAAGCGTCCCAGAAATGAATACTCCGTCCTTGGTTTATTCGAAAATGATACTCAATTTCTCGTGTCACATTTACTTAAGGAGTCAGAAGTCCTCAAGTTCAGCTCGGAAAAAATAAACTTTGCCTACCTCCCCCCACCCCCACAGGCGTGATTGAAGTGTTGTCTCTGCGGATTTTCTTTGAAGGCTATCTAATTAACAACAGCCAATAGCAAGTTTGAAAGAATATTCTATCACATGGTAGTTATGGCTAATTCAGAGCTGGAAGTCACCTTCAAAAAAATGATGGGTTTCCCAGAAGCATAACTCGAAAAGTATAAGTCCTATCAACATCTACCCAAGAACAATTATGTATACAATTTTATAAGGAATATTTCTTACCTTGACAAATTTCTCCTATCTTTAATCGTTATCGAGAAAAATAAAGATAACTGAAATTTGGGACATAAAAGGGGGGGTAAAGGGGGGAAGCAGGGGGGGTCCAACTTGCTTCCCTTCTTTTCCTGAAGCTTACACATGTAAGCTACACACATGCCAAGTTTCATGATTTCTGCCAGATGGGACCATACCTCCATACAAACTGCCAATTAAGAACTCGGACTAAACATAAATGATTACAAAATGTGATTTTTCTCGGTTACCCCGCGAGTTAGAAAAATGTCGCTACAATAAAAATTAACACCTAACCATGATCTCTCAGATGAGATATATTTCAAATCTGTTGATCCATATTTATCCTGATTAGAGGAGGGGGACGGCCTTCTAGGAAAAACGGTCATCGTCCTTTCTCGGGAATATACTCATGACTATCTATACTTAAGTATTGGTATTCCGAAGTATAAGACCGAGACGGGTGGTGCGAAAGAAGGGAAGCCTCTGCCCTGCAGTGGGACATAGAAGAGTTTACATTAAAAAACGGTGAAAAATTAAAAAATAGCGATAACGAATTCCAAAATAAACCACCCTAACAGTATAAAACCCTGCCATCTGTGGCTCTGATCGCCGCATGCGCAGGCTCAAGACGAGCGGAATCGCGTCCGCAAGAAACCGGTCCCAGATTGTATCAAAACGTTTCATTTAAATAGAGCCCAGTTCCGTGATGATGAGCTGTACAGGTTGTAACGGAAAACATAATGGTCTGCATTCCAGCGGAAACGGCAAACTCACTGGACGTAGGTATAACCATCAAAGGGCTAGCTAGTGTGAGCACTATTGGTTAGAAAAGTTAGTATGTATAAACGAAGACACGACACGTAGCGTAAGGTGAAGCAACATTTTCGTATTGGTTCTACTTTTCATCTTAAAACAAGGAAGTATTTTGGAAGAAGCATTACACTGACTTTAAAAATCGGCCAAGTGTGTGTGAGGCTGACTCGCGCACGAAGGGTGCCGTACCATTTTGTATAAAAATTGCGTTTGTTGTTTGGGAGCCCCCCTTGATTTTAAGTTTATTCTAGTTTTTAGTATTTTTGTCATAGTGGCAATAGTAATAAATGTTCTGTGAAATTTTTAACTGTCTAACTATTACGGTTCATCAGATACCGCCTCCGAACCATCAAAGCTAAAAAAATAGGTTAATTATATTTAAAACATCACGGGTTTTTATATGGGCCCCCTTTATATTTATTGTATTAAAATTTTTAGTATTTGTTATTATATCGCCAACAGATATACGGCATCTGGGAAAATTTCCACTTTCTAACTAATACGGTTCATGAGATGCAGCCTGGTGACAGACGGACAGACAGCGAAGTCTCAGTAATAGGGGTTCCATTTATACCCTTTCTGTACGGCACCTTTAAATGCACTCATGAAAGAAAAAGTCACAACCTGAATTTGCACATGATAAAATAGAGCTTAACAAATAGAGCTCAAAAGCACGCAATTCTTGCTAATAACATAAACTTAAGATTTTCTATCAACGCTTGGCGTACTTTGACAGATAACCTAACTGCAATACCTTCTCTTAATAAATATACCTAGCTGAAAGAGGTTAACATACCCATCAATTAAGGTAGAAAAACCGGCTGGCCATGGACGAAGTAATTACCAAATAAAAGTTAAGACGACGACGGTAAGAAATTGCCACTTCATAAATGTGGAATCACTTAAGGTAAATTCGCATAGCAACACAATTTATAAAAACTCTTACGAATGCTTGCGTAGTAAATATAAGGCGCAAGCTCCATAGAAGAGACGTGCGTCTTGACCCGTGGTATGGCATCTGTCAGACTAGTGATCGTCAGCCGTCATCGATGCGACGGGCGTCACACGTGTGTAGCTTTGTCTGTTCTGTTTCATTCATTTTACGAGTATATGGAAACTGTTTCTAGCGTCGCGATGTAGCACCACGTCTCACGCAAGTTTCTGATGATCGTTTGTCTGACAGACGTCATTTTGCGTCGCACGTCGCACGTTTCATCTGTGGAGCTTAAGTCTAATAAGTAAGTAGGTAATTACAGAAACGTAAAATAGGAAAACCAAAATAGCCCTTTGTCATGTAAAGAAGTCACAAACGTCATATACCCTGGATTACCATTGAATTGAGTCATACAATTCCATGCGTAGTAGTTTCCCAGATTATAAATGGGTGTTAAGTTACACTTAGCATAACTTAGCATATAATTGGTAAAGAATTACATTTAAGTCGCGTTGGAACCATTGATATAATTTTTGTAGAGATTGGCAAAATGAAAACCTTCATAGACGATTTTCCATCGACTAGGTTAGAAACTCATAATTCTAATATTACATACAATCTACGATGCCGTGTGGTAACTTAGCATATAATTGATAAAGAATTGAGGCATTTTCAACAAGTGCATTTTTTTCCTAATTTCGGTGGATTTTTTCATTTTTGGGTTTTATGTTATAATTTTTTTATGTCTACTGAAATATTCACTTCCTTAATCCATATTTTTAAGGAAAACTCTATAACTTTAGTATTTAATGAGATATTTCGCCCACCGAAATTGCCATGGCACCGAAATTTATTTTGTGCCACCGAAATTGCATTTATGGCACCGAAATTGCAAGAAGAGACTGCCATAGATCTAGCAGGCGAGGAGCCTATCCTGGCTTGTGTTTGCTTGCAGGATTGCAAGCAGAAACAAGCACAGAAGGCAAAAGTGGTTTAGGTTAACTTGCCACAACTACAACCACAGCGAGCAGACGGCCAGAAACCCAGCCAGTAGGCTAGTGGCCCTGATCAGCGTTTGCTTGCAGCGCGGTGACCAAAGACAGCCTCAGAACTTTCTTGCAGCGCTGCAAGCAGAGATTTAGAAATCTGGCAGCAGTGGAGTGCAAGCGCGATGCTTGTAGACCAAGCTAGCGGACAGGTGGACCTGACCGGCGTTTACTTGCAGCAGCAGAAGTGTGGTCGCAGTCGCAGACCTACGTACTAGGCGGGAAAGCGAGGCTGACCAGCGTTTCCTTGGAGCGCTTCAATCACAGACCTAGCCAGTCGGCAGGTGATCAGATACGGCCTTTTTTCGTAGCACTGCAAGCAGATCAGCAGAGGCAAACGCAAACTTGCTGTCCGAGATGTGAGCGTAGACAGTACAAGTGAGAAAGCCAGGTCTGACCGAAGTTTACTTATGGTGAAGCAATTAGGGTGGCCTTAAACCTAGCTGGAGGGCAGAAGAGTCCGATCGGTTGTTTGTAGCGCTGCGTACTGCGCTGCGTGCTTGTGTTGTAGTGACACAAGTACTGACCAAACCTTAGCCACGCCACAAACCTATGCCACGTTATGAATGAATGTTCCCTCTGCGGTTTTCCCTTTATTGTGGCTGTTATAGTAGTAATACTGATGAGTGATGCAAGTATGAGGGCTAAACTTAGCTGTTAGGCAGGCGAGTCTGGTGAGGCTCGGTTTCGTTTACATTGATGCATGCTGATTGCTGGTGTTTTGTTTTTATTTTATATTTATTTATTAAGCTCAAGTTCACGTAACATCTATGTACATAGTCCCACAAAACGGCTTACACAGTTTTTCTGCGGTATCAGTGTTTGGTCCGGTTCCGGTCCAATACGAGTTTGGTCCGTTCGGGGTTTGCAGTACTGCAAGCAAAGGTGATTTCAGACCTAGTAAGTAGGACTAACTGGTGTTAGCTTGCAGCGCCAAAAGCAGAGATCTAGCCGTTCCGAAGGCAAGGGTGAAAGCCTTGGCTAGCAGCACTGCAAACAGAGACATAGCCGGCTGGCAGGTGATCGTTAAAGGCGTTGCCTTGAGGCGCTGCAAGGAAGGCGACCTCAGTCCAAGCTGTGTTCAAGTAGTTCCTACCTGATTTTGCTTGCTACGCTGCGCTGAAAGAAAAGGTGACTGGAGACCAAAGATAACAATGAGTGGTCGTAATCAGTGTTTGCATTTAGGGCTGCAAGAAGAAATTCCCGGCAGAAAGGCGGGTGTGACAGTTTGCTTCAGCACTTCGACATAGACCTAGCCAGCTGGGAAGTGAGCGTGAACGGCGATTTTTGCAGTGCTGCAACCAGAAGTAATCACAATCTAGCAAGATTGTAGTCTGCAAGTAAGGTAGCCGCAGCCCAACTGGCAGACGAGCCTTGGTGGCTTTTGAACACAGCGATGCTAACTTACAGGCATGCATTTGCAGCGCTAGGAGCAGAGGTTGCCTCAGGCCTGGACATTGGCGTGTGCTTATAGTGCTGCGAGCAGAAACTTAACCGCTGTCCTTTACAGAGGCGAGCATGGGGCAGCAGTATTCCTATCTAGCTGATCAGTAGGAAAGCATGGCTGAGTTTGCTGACCGACTTGAAGCCAAAATTGGTATTATTCCTTAAAAACTCATTTAAATCCAAATTGAAATAATACATACAATTTCGGTGCCTTAGAAGCACCAACAAAAGCCACCGAAAAGCACCGAAATTAGGCCAGCGAAATTGGAAACACAAGGTTTTTTTAAAAAATAAAGTTCATTATAAAGGTTATTTCAGTTTTTTTGGTAGTTATTTTATAGTAAACCAGAGGCTCATTTGCATGCATTAAATTAGAATTTTTCAGTCATGTGAATAGATTTAAATCTTTATCACCGAAATTGCACATTTTTGTTCCGAGTGCGCGGAAATCATATATTTTTATTTTTGACGGGAAAATGTAGCAATATAAAGAAAAACAATTTACACTGCAAGAAACAGCATATTTCATAGGTTACGAGGAGGGGTTTTATAATCTATATAATATTGACGGTGTGGGAAAAAAACGGTGAAACAAAACGGCCACGGAAATTGGTATTTTTGCTGGGACAAAACTAGATTTCATACAACTCATTTACTATGCGTCCAAAAATTCATATTTATGTATTAATACGTAGGGTAACTAATACATAACACATTCAGAAGAACTTTTGTTACGTAATTTGGACATGATTTATCTGAGAGATGAAAATGTTGTAAAAAAGGGATTGGGGACAGGCCACCGAAATTGAGAATGAGGTACTTATTGATTATTCTATTAAATACTAATAACTTTACAAACATTATCTATGTGACTAGATGTAAATACATATGTCTTTTATCTTGAGAAAAAAAATCACATTCGTACGAGGGGTGTTCAATAAAAAGTGATAATGAGTATGAAGCAGTAATATTTTATTTATTATTATTTTATTTTTCGACATTGTTACCATTAAGGTTTATGCACTTGATATATCGCTTTTCTAAACCTAAGATTCCTTTCTTAAAAAAATTTTCATCGTGATCCCTTAAAAAATCATGTACGGCGGCGATCACTTCCTCATCGTTGGCATATCTGTGACCTCTCAGGTGTTCTTTTAACCGTGGAAACAGGTAGAAGTCACTGGGTGCAAGGTCTGGTGAGTATGGAGGGTGTTCCATCAATTCAAATCCAGCATCTTGGATAGCAGCCATCGCAACTCGGGACTTGTGTGCGGGGGCGTTATCTTGGTGAAACAAAACAACTTTAGCAAGTTTGCCGCGGCGATTTTCGCGTATTTCTTGACGCAACTTTTTTACTTGTTCTACGTATAAAGCCCCAGTAATAGTGGCTCCGTGATTAAGATATTCAATCATTATCACCCCTTGGCAATCCCAGAAAAGAGAGCCCATGATCTTACCGGCGGATGGAATTACCTTATATTTCTTAGGCGTTGGAGATGACGGCCTTTTCCAAGTCATGGACTGTTGTTTTGTCTCAGGATCGTAATGATGGAGCCATGTTTCATCCATAGTTACGAAACGAGCCAAAAATCGTTCAGGATCTTGTTGTAACAATTTCAAATTGGTTTGAGAAACCCTCAGTCTTGTTTGTTTCTGCTAGTCTGTAAGCATTCGAGGTGCCCAACGCGCCGATACTTTTTTCATGCCCAAATGTTCATGTATTATAGTATGGATGCTTCCAATCGAAATCTTTAGTTCCTCAGCTATAAAACGAACTGTAACACGACGGTCTGTCAAAACAATTTTTTCAACTCTTTTAACCATTTGTTCGGTAACTGCCGTCGTAGGGCGACCCGAGCGCGGGTCATCTTTAGTTGAAGTTCTTCCTCTCTTAAATTCGGCACACCACCGCGCAACCGTAGAATACGGAGGAGCATTAACTCCTAAGGTTGCTTGCAAATCAAGATTTACTTGCTCAGTAGTAAAATTTTTCAGGCAGAGATATTTTATCACGGCTCGAATTTCAATTTTATCCATTTTGCTCACCACGCTCCGATACGATGAAAACAAATGACTTCTTTTTTTAAAATAAGAAGAGCAGATAATTTATTTTTATTTTTTTATTTTATCTAATGTCTGGGCTTTACCTGCCAGTATTTACTTTTTGTTATTTAAGGAGGTTATATGTCATTATCACTTTTTATTGAACACCCCTCGTAATTGCAAAGCATCACCACGTTTTCAGCCAGGACACGTAAAATTTTCACTTCAGAAAACCACTCAATTACATTTAAGTCACGTTGGAACCATTGATGTAATTTTTGGGGAGATTGGCAAAATAAAAACCTACATAGACGATTTTCTACCGACTAGGTTAGAGACTCATAATTCTAATATTACATACAATCTACGGTGCCGTGTGGTGCCGGCTTAGAATAACATCACCCCATTTCCCGTGGGTGTCGTAAAAGGTGACTGAGGGACTCGAGGGCGACTTGATCTAAAACGAGAGGCTAGCAACCTGCCATTATAGTGATACCATAACCATAACAGCCACAACAGTCCACTGCTGGACATGGGCCTCCCCCTATCGGGGGGTATTGACATACTCACCACGCTTGGCAGGCGGATTGGCGAGCGCAGTGCAAGATGTTACATTTACAGGGAACGCTGCTGCCTATTCCCAGGATGAATATCCCTTAGTCGCTTTTTACGACACCCACGAGTAGAATTGGGGTGATGCTATTCTAAGCCGGCATCACACGGCAATTACAAATATCACATTATAGTGATAGATACGATTTTCTGAAACGGTCCGCAAATATTTGTCGAACGAGGCGATAACGAAATTTTACTGCCGTTAACCCGCTGCTTACTCCGCAATTAAATAAGGCGTGGCGTGATGTGTTATGTAACTCCGGTGCAAGAAAACAGTAATACAATGACAAGCAAATCTTAAGACCTATTTTCCCCTAATTAAGTTGACGCATTGTTTTACATTTAATTGCTTTTTCCTGTGTTCTTCCGCTACCTAGACGTAGATGAATGTCACCCATGCATGCGCACTACGTCATTATTAAGTAGGTTTCTCCTATACTGTAGAGTACGTGTCTTATTAATAATTAGGTAGGTACTTTGTAAGCAAAACATCTAAATTTCTTGTCACGGTCTATGCTTTCGACTTATAACTTCATTACAAAACTATGTACAATACTTCAAAAAACCGAGTCATTCACCTAATAACCAAACATAGCTAGAAAAAGATGACAGATTGACAGATGAATCCAAAACTTGACGAAACATAATCCTACTAATATTATAAAGGCGGATGTTTGTGTGTGTGTTTGTTACGACATCACGCAAAAACGGCTGATTAGATTGACATGAAACTTTGCAGAAATATAAAAGGGCATCTGGAATAACACATAGGATACTTTTTACCACGGAAAAATGTCTCATTCCCACGGGATCACGCATTTTCCAATATTTTTGAAATAGGTGGCGTGACTGAGCCGATTCGCGTTTTAAATGTTTTCGCTGAAAACTAACAGCGACATCTCTTGGCGAATAATGCTTTTTTCCCGCGGAATAATAGGTTGCAGCGGGTGAAACCGCTGACGGGCAGCTAGTAATTCATATTTCTTCGCTTAATGATTGTCAATTTATAAAATTTAATGACATATACATACATGTCACACAAATTACTACATCGGTGCACACGGAAAAAATATTAGCCGATTAACAAATTGATTGAGATGTATTTGCGAATCTATAGTCATGGCAAACTAGACACCTATTTACGATGATAATTTTATTCTTACATAATGTCAAATCAATTTCTTGTGATAAAACACATCATCATTCTAGTTTAACCGTCTGCTGTAGGCTATCGTCTAGTCGAATAAAAATGAGGGTTATTTTATTAAGTTTAGTGTTTTCAATGTTAATGGCCTTAGTGACAAGTCTTCAAATATTTCCCCTCATGAATCCGGATCCGTATACTGCGGATAAAGTGTACAAGATGAAATACTCTGGACTGACCGCTGGACTGTTGCCAGGCAAGTGATTGTGCTTCTAGGAAAATATTAAGTGGGTTTTGTGAACCTGAATATACTTAGTTTAATGTGGAGGACGTGAAGAAATGTCAAAGGCTATTTGCATACGTGCTGTACGGTTTTGCGGTATTTGACGTCCAACAAGCAAATAACAGACAGCCGCAATGTGGTGCTACGGCGTGTGTGCCTTTATACACGGCTTCAGACAAAGAAAGAACAGACAGTCTAAAAAACGCTAAATTGTGCGGCAAGTATGAGATATACTAATTAAGGCTTCCGTCTTGAGTATGACATCACCTAATTTATAAGATATTCGATGACCGTTTGTAAAATAAGGTTACGGACTATTAATTAAGACTACCTATTTAATGTAGTTTGTCCAATGACAAGACCAAACAGTCAACATAAAAACGTTGATTGACTATGACAACAAATAAGCAGATGTCTTGTACAAGTAGAGGTAAAATAATCAAAACAAATTACATTTCAGGTGCTAAGGAATCAGTAGAAGCATCTGGGGGTACAAACCAAGAATCTGTAGCACCTCTGGCAAAAGATCTGTTGCCTCCTAAAACTGGGGTAAGTTTTACCACGCAGTATGGTAATAAAACAAAATTCTCGAGCTGGATACGATTCGTTAGCTAGTGAAACGATCAAATTCATTTCGATATTCAGCAAATATACCTACACTTGCAGTAGGCGGTTGAAAAACTCTGACACCAGGGTTCATCGGGTCATTGAACGACTCGGTGTCCCACACGAAAAGAAGAAGAAGAACCTACACGTATGTTATTGATGCCGAAGAAAAACTTGATCTACTTATCTATTGCTGATCAAAGAAAGCCAAACAAATCCTAAAATTCCTTCCTGCAATGTTAAAAGGTGGATCAGAGTTCATCAAGTCGTTTTCTGACTTTTATGTTCCCAACGCTAAATAAGAACAAGGTCAATTTCCAATGGGACCATATTTTTTTTTTAATTTACAGGCAGCTGGACATCCTTAGACGAATTGGCACAAAAACAACGGATCTTGTCTAAAAACTTCAACTTCGAGTAAAGTAGTATAATTTAATCAAGTGTATTTATTTTTACCAACTAAGTAATAAAACGTGATGTTGACCTTGAGTGGGGAATCCCACCCATCTCAGGTTAATTGTGTCTGTAAGGTTCAATTTGAATCATGATTATGACCAATATTATAAAAGATATTTTATAAAATGATTGTAATCCTTATTAATTGCCAAAAGCGACGGCGTTATCCTTTTGCCTTTTCCGTTCCTTTCTATAATCGTTTTTAAGATGGCAAAAGAGAAGCAAAGCAGTCACTGCCTTATGAAGTTTTGTAGTACCTACCCAATGCAAAAATACCCACTTTAAAGCAAATAGCACCAGAAACTGAAGAGAATCTTTGGTCAAGAAATCTAAATTCATGTATGTAGGCCCTCTACTTACTTAAGGAGATCTGCATTCACACACACTCTATACTGCACTTTTAAACATCGGGTGCCCTCCAAAACTTCTAAGCCTCATTAAATCCTTCCACGAGGACGTGAAAGGATCTGTTGTTTTTAACGGCAATACATCCGAACCGTTCGAAATGCGTAGAGGTGTTCGCCAAGGCTGCGTGTTGGCTCCTACTCTGTTTGGTATTTTCTTCTCATTGCTGTTTAAAGTTGCATTCGGCGATGACCAACAGGGTATACACCTGCGCACTAGGGCTGACGGGAAGCTGTACAATATCTCGCTTCTTAAGTCAAAGCGTAACCGTGATGACTTATTCGTCGATAGCCTTCTGTTCGCTGACGATGCAGCCTTCGTTGCTAATTCTCAAAGTGAGCTTCAAGACATTGTTGATAAGTTTTCTCACGCGTGTTCTCTAGTCTCAATGTCCATTAATGCCAAAAAAACAGTAGTGCTAGCTCAAGGTGGAGAAACACCACGTATTTTGCTCGGTGGCGTTCCCTTGAACATAGTTGACAAGTTTTGCTACTTGGGGTCGACTGTGTCGAACAATCTCACCCTCGATGCTGAGATCAATACTCGTATCGGCAAAGCGGCGACCATGTTCGGCAGGCTCAGTACAAGAGTTTGGAATAATAAACACCTGACCACAAAAACCAAGATAATTGTTTACCAAACTTGCGTTCTAAGCATACTCTTGTATGGAGCTGAAACCTGGACTTCGTACGGAAAACAAGAACGTCGACTCAACTCATTTCACATGCACTGCGTAAGAAACATCTTGCATATAACCTGGCAGGACAGAGTCACAAACGAGCGAGTCCTAGAAATTGCACAGCTGCCTAGCTTTACCGCTTTGCTTAAGCAGAGACGATTGCGGTGGCTAGGGCATGTGTACCGCATGGAACCTTCGCGTCTACCGCGACGTGTCCTGCTTGGCGCCGTAGCTAACGCCAAAAGAGGAGTTGGAAGACCAATGCTACGATTCAGACTGAATAAATCGTCTGTCACAGACGTATGAGGCCAATGATGACTTATTTAAATAAAAATTATTAAGTAGGTATTATTTTAGTCCGTAGGAGGTTATGCAATTACAAGAAGAAATATTGACCTAAGTTTATTTATTTCCGGCCTAGTGAGCAAAAACTCGCGGGACATAACCGTAATTTTCCCCACAGATTCTAAATTACTGATTACAGACAGGTATGCAACATCATAATATAATTACAGCGTATGTCGGTATTTGACCCATCGCATCATGCTTTGTTCCGATGTGATTTTAAGTGGCTATCATATCACCCTGCCAACAGGCCTGCTTCAGCATACAATGCTGGTTATCTAAGAGCCTTATCACACAAGCGGTTTGCGAGAGGATACGGCAAGGCTTTTTAGTTTTATCCAACGGCTCCCATCCGTAAGTGACGATATACCGTCATTTTTGCAGGCATAAGCAGACCATGAAACTGAACAACTTTTACCATGGGGGCTATGTTTGAAAACAAGCAAAATATCGGCTCCATACAAAATTTTCGATCAGCTGACTGACTTTCTACGGGAACTCGCATTTTTTTTCCTTTCCCAAAATAGGCCCCATAGCAAAAGTTGCTCAGTTTCATGGTCTGATCGCGCCTACAGTTTTCAGTACACAGTTTCTTACACCCAGTAAAATAACCAGTAATGTAAAATAAATTGGGTCCTGTTGGCAAGGCACTGTAATAGTCGTTATTACGCTTTGTTCCGCTGTGATCTAATGCTGGAATAACCAACTGCCTTCGACCGGTCAAACCGCTTACTTGTACATTTTGATCCAACAATAATAAAGATATTGCGATGTTGTGTTTTGATGAACTCGTAATCAACTTGTAATTACGTACGGTCTGGAAATATTCGAGATCGATGTTTTATTTTAGTAGGTAGTCTGACTCAGTATGCCAGTAATATACTTAAATCTTGTCTAGTCTTCTTACTGCACACTTTGAAATAATGCTGAAAAAAGTGATTAAGTGGTGAACTTCACTTATGAAATACCTACTTAAATTCGCTTTTTTACAGCATACTGAATAATAATAGGATATATTAAAGACATGTTATAGGAATATGACAGCTGATTTTTATTGCAATTTTAGGCGACAGGTTGACAACCTGTCGCTAAGGTAAAACACAGTCTACTGGATGACTCTCAAACTTTTTTCAGACGTGGTGTATATGGCCGTTTACGCTCTACCTATCCCGGAAGGGATATAAGCGTGATATACGTATACGGATTAAACACATAGGTACAGTGTATTCGTAGGTATCAATCGTAGCACCTACGTAGAGCTGTTTTCCTGCATGGCTAAGTTACGAGTATAGTAGGTAATTGAAATTCATAGCTACTAGCGTTAGTTTTAATTACACGGTAGTAAACAAATTATCTGCTACATCGCAGTTGCAAGAAAATTAAATGAGTCAAAACATTATCCTTGTTTTCTAGTAGATGCACCTATAAATGATGTTATGTTAATCGAAGTGTGCACATTCATTTCAAACTTTACCTGCTTACACCAAACATACATATATCACGCCTTTATCCCTTGCGGTATAGTAGGCAGACCGTAAATTTGAAAAAACAGCGACTTTAGACAAGTACATAACCTACATACCTACATGCCTATCTACTTTCTATATGTGTGAGTTTTTGAAGCTCATGGCGCCAAATTACCATAAATTATTCCAATGCTTTTTGTCCATTAGTTGCAAAAATTATACAAGGAAACCTTATAAATACATGTCGCATTTAATAAAATAACCATTGGAGCGTTATCCTTTAAGGACTCAACATGAATCGTGCAATTTTGTTTGTCCTTTTCTGTGTAAGCTTGACGGCAGTGATGGGGAAAGAGAAGTCAGTATATCTGGTCCAGGGGGTGGATCTGATAGCATTAATAACTGGGAATATTCCCAAGGGAACCAACGTGACCTTGACGAAAGTGCACGACCTGGAGATGAGCCCGGATGGAGTCTACTTTGAACCGGAAGACGATCTCAATGGACCGCATTTGGAGTTTGTGAAGGTGAGTAATACAAAGTAGCAATAAAGGAGCCTAAAATCAGAGCTGGAAAATATCTGACACCTATGTGACCTTGACATATTTATGTCAAAGATCCGAAAAGTTAGGCCCTGCGCACATATGAGACACGATAGTCTCACGACTATCGTCCTCCTAATGAAATAGTATTTAGGTGCGCACATACGCGACACGACTTCGCCACGACAAAAAAGTCGGGGCCCGACCGCGATAATCGCGCGACGCAACTATCGGGCGCAGTGGCGGATCCAGGGGGAGGGGGTCATGGGGGTCATGACCCCCCTCCCTGAGCTGGGCCTAGGACCTTGACTAAGTGGTTATATTATTGTTTACATAATGACAATGTATTTTTTGTCAATGTCAAACACAGGATTCCATTCCATTACATAAGCGGGAACAAGCGTGTGAAGCACGTTATTCGGTTGGGAACGAATGCATAGGGAATTTGAATTTTCGCGCGCCGCCCCCACTGCCCACAAAAAACTTTCCATTGACGCAGATGACGTAATAACCCGTTTTGCGAGAAAAAAAATATCGATAAAATCGACTAAATCCCGTGAAAAGGAATTTTCTTGTCACATACATACAAACATACAGGGTCTCGAACAACATAACCCTCCTTCTAAGGCAGTTGGGTCAAAATTACCTATAGTACCTATAAAATTGTCTGTGACCCCTGAGTCAAGGCTGGATCCGCCGGTGATCGGGCGGCTGGCGGCTTCCTTTGAGTAGGGATGCGACTTTAGTAACAAAAAAATCAAATTACCAATAATCGATTATTTTAAGTCATCCAAAAAATCTATTATAAATAAATTGATTTTATTCAAAGAAAACATCGATATTGAAAATAATCGATTTTTCCGTATTTTACTTAATTTTACGAATTTTTATTTTTATCATATAATTTTTGATAGAAGTAAAAAAAATGCCGTTTAAACAAAATATTACAAGGGTCCTGATAAAACGTGTCGTGTATTTTTATTAATACTTATACACAATATTAAAATAATTCGTTAGTGTCAGAAAAATAATCGATTATTTTTTACTCAAAAGTTCGAAAAGGGCAAGGAAAGGAACCTTAGGGGTATACCTATTGTTGGAAATCAAGAAAGTAAACAATTTTGGCGATAAAATATGAGCCAATATTGATAGTACACAAAAATACAAACAGAAAATACTCTTTGGTAAAATGTCGTTACATGTACGGTTTCTAAGAAAATGAGAGTTAATGTTAATTTTCTATGAATTTTTATACTCTCATTTTCTCAGAAACCGTACATGTTACGACATTTTACCAAAGAGTATTTTTTGTTTGTATTTTTGTGTACTATCGATTGGCACATGTATTATCGCCTGAAGCTGAAATTGTTTTTTTTTATCATCGTGCAGTTTAGGTATACCACCTTTCACAGTAAAATGTCCCATGCTCTATATCGATCGATAATGAGAATTGCAAAATCGATTTAAAAAAAAAACGATTATTTTCTAATTTTTGCATCGTTTTTTTCGATAATCGATTATTTTTTCACATCACCAGTGCCGAGTCGGCCGAGACCTTATAATGCACAACATAATAATGCACAGTGTGACAATGCCGACACTAGAATTTAGAGGGTCTAAAGTCTATAGGTACATAAAATATGTTCGAAAAAAAATGTTTGACGACAGGTAGTGTGATTATAAGAACACGTTCCAAAATTTTTAGTTTATTTTTCTGTTTAGATGATAGATAATATGTGACAGCATTATGAGGATTGTGAGGAGGGAATATTCAATATACATAATATAAGGAACATAATTAAGTCGATATATGAAAAAAAAACACCTAGGTGCGAGTTGGACTCGCCTACCGAGGGTTCCGTACTAGTACTAGTTTTTGTAGTACTAAGATTTGTGTACGTAGTTTGAGGTACGAAACCCTAAAAATTAAATATCTTGCCGTAAATGCCGTAATGGACGTCATTCCTATATCCCTTGCGGGGTAGGCGTGGCATTCCAGGTGAGCCCTTGCACCCCAAGAAATGATGAGGTTTTAACGTCCACCAAAAAGGTTATCACAACTACTGCCAAGTATTTGGGGATCATTTTAAACAACTGTGTATCATTGTAATGTCAAGTTGTCAGCCACGCGCTCTAGTCGTGGAGACATTTTACAAGAAAATCTTTTTTGCAATATTTTGTGCTATCTGGATATTAATAAAGAATCAAGCATCATTTTTATTATCACGTTTATCAAAAGTACGATTCAGTAGAATAGTAAATTATAATGTTTTTTACCACTGATGAAATATTGTCATGTGTTGCATTGTCGCACACTGGTTCCATTTAATAAAAAAGTGGACATGGAATTTCAGGTCGAACGGTCAACGGATGTGGCTGATTTTTTTTTGTGGACAGCTATTGCAATCACAAGTATCTTTTATACATGTTGTTCTTTTTTTCAAATATGCCTTATCTACAGAGATAAAAAATAATGAATTATTATTTGCATGGAAGAAGTATTAATTTTGACTATTACTTCCAAGATTTACATGTATTTAAAATAAAACTTAGCGCAGCTTGTAGCGGGGCTAATTGCTCACAACTTTGTCATAGACACTCAACTGCGCATTTTTGCATAAAAGAATACTTCAATATTTTTTAACACTATAGTTAAGGCATATTTGAAAAAAACATCATCTATAAAAGTGACTTGTAATTGCGTCAGCTTTCTACAAAAAAAATATGCCCATCCGGTGACAAAATATTTAAAGCGCCTGTAATCAAAGCAAAAATGCGCAGTTCAGCGTCTATGACAAAGTTGTGAGCATATAAGCCCCCCATATAAGCTGTCTTAAGTTTATTTTAAATACGTGTGAATCTTGAAAGAAATAGCCAAAATTATGACTTCTTCCATACAAATAATAATTCATTATTTTTTATCTCTGTAGATAAGGCATTTTTGAAAAAAAAAATAACAAGTATAAAAGATACTTGTAAGTTGTAATTGCATCAGCTGTCCACAAAAAAAAATCAGCCGCATCCGTTGACCTTCAACCCAAAATTCCTTTATGTCCACTTTTTTATTAAATGGAACCAGTGTGTGTCGCGACAAAACTATCGCAAAACAGTCGGCAGACTATCGCAAAACAGTCGGCCGACTATCGCGTCGTGGTGTGCGCGGGGTGGACGACACGATAGTTTTGCGATTGTTTTGTCGGGGGCCGACAAAACAGTCGTGAGACTATCGTGTCTCATATGTGCGCAGGCTCTTATAGCTATCTGATATAAATAGGGTCAAGTAGGGATCGGTGACTCAGGCGGGTACATCGACTCACGATTATATCTCGTAACAGGGCAGCAATATCTAACTGTATTCTTAACTTAATGGTAGCTCTTGACAACCAAATACATACAAACCAACCATCCATCAACTCCAGTGCGGTTTGATTGTGAAAAAAATGTGCGAATGGTTTTTCACCTCTAAAAATGCTTTTATAACTACCCTACATGTATTTTTATCCGTTAAGATTGAAAGATTTAGGTAAATGTAATTATTATGATCGAAAGTGGTATTTATAAACTAGATAATAAGCTAGATTTGCTAGCTCTTAGAGAAGTCTGGTAATATTTGTGGGCTAATAATTTCAAAATGGCTTTGGCGTCTACACTGGCTCAAATTTAAGTGGTACACAGTGACTCTAACACTCAGTACTGGCTCAATTCTCTATTTTTACAAACATTAACAGACAATTGTAAAATAATTCTTATGGCAATAGTAATGATATGAAAAGAATACTTTGACAAATATAATTGATTATAATGCATAGTTTCAATAAATAATTATACTAGCACGACAGGGTTGCTGAGTCCATATAAACTGTTAGAGTCACTGTGTACTACAGGGGTTGAGTCAGTGTAGACAGGTACAGGTACAGAGTGACTCGATTTTTTTTTTCTAGAAAAAAATGTCTGGTGACCTAATTATCGTGTTATTGCAAAAAATGATAATACAAAACGAAAGAGTAATAACCAATACATCCTAGGTATGAATATGAGTTTGATACTTCAAAGTTTACTATAAAATTTTATTGATTGAAAAAATCCGAGTCACTGTTGCCTACCTGACCCTATGCCGTACCTAGTTGTTGTTTGTGTAGGTATTTATCTATTGTTTGACAATATGAATAGGGATGACAATTTTGATAATATTTATTGCGCAAAAGAAAGTGTTTATATTTTATCAACTTCTTTGATTCAATATCAGATGAGATGACTAAAATCTGTATCACGTAGGGAATTTTTTATTTAACTGCAATGTCTCTGAAAATCCTAGTCTCTCATTAATAGTCACAAAGTAGGTTGGTATGAACCTATTTCAAGTGAGACAATAAATGAGTATTCCTCATTACCGTATTAGCATTAGAAACGGTCCATACTTATGTGTTTACCCATTGTTTACCTTGTTTCAGAATGACACAAGACATGATGCAGAAGTGAAAAAGCCTGACGCAACGATGGACATATCCAATAAAGGAAAACTATTTGCTACTAAAACATTACTTTAATAAGTAGGTTAAGTATTAAAAACCATTAGTATAGTATCTATTTATACCTAAGTAAGTGTCCCCTTATATAGGGTGAAATTATACTAGTGACCGATAGCGAAAACTCAGAACCAGCTGGTGATAAGGAACAACTTTCCCCAAGGAACATAGTTAGAAATACGTAAAAAAATTTTGGACCTCCCATACAAAATTGCCGATCTGCTGATTTGAGTTACTATGTGAGGTCAAAATTCTTTTTTCGTATTTCGTCCTATGTCCTCCTTGGGGAAAGTTGTTCCTTATCACCAGCCGGTTCTGAGTTTTTGCTATTGGTCACTAGTAAAATTTCACCATATATAAACATTTTGCCTTGCAAAGTTAAGTTGCACATCAGGGAATTAAAAATAAATAAGTAATGTTAGATGAAGAAAATCGATATGCGTAGTACAACACTAATTGTCGAGAGTTATTCGGACATCACTACGGCGTCTGACGGTTGAATTCGCTCCTTTTCGAACCTCGCGTGGTTTTCTTGTGAAAAGTGCTTTTAATAATTAATACATGTTTTCCGATGCTAAATCTTGTTTTATTAGAGTCAGAAGTGCGATATAATCCCGCCTCTATGGTAAAGACACGGTTCGGTAATGACTTTTGCATAGAAGACTACCTTTGTGTGTGTCGCTCGGTTTTGGATGAAAAGTCCTTGAAAAGTGGTTAAAAGTGGGTGTTCAATAGCTAAAGTGGATGCTCTCTATTGTAAATACGCTTAACTAACCGTTTGTGCCTATTCTAACATAATTTAAAACACTTTGTTTGGTGTGGTTCGCTTACGCATGCAACAAGTTTCGACAAGTTACGCCCTTAGTGCGCTGGCTTGTTTGTTGGATTCCCCGGGTCTTGGGTGAGCTCGCTGAGGCTGTAAGCTTTGGCTGATGCTCCCGAAGGCTGAGCATTGTGTGGTGCATTCTACTTTACCTGCCTGCCATTTTCAAAATCTCCAGTTCTGCGGTGAGATCTTTCCTTTTACTTTGATGTACAAAATAGACTGATGTTTACTTTTTACTAACTGTGGTGTGGGACATTGTTTTGGTTTACAAATGCAAATATAAACTTAACTAATTTCAGTGATAAACAGCGGAAAATAATAATACTACTCATTCCTTACATACAAGAGACTGTCTTACAATTAACTTAATTTCTATTATACTGGTGTGAAGTGTGCAAACTTTTAAATAGACAAGCTCATAAATCTTAATATTGTGATAATACTATTAAATTTACTATCTAAGCATTATCTCAATTTTAACCATGGGTCGGCATAAGAAGAGACATAGGTCTCCTAGTTCTTCCTCTTCAAGTGCAAGTGAGGTGGAAAAGACTAAAAGCAAAAAATATAAGAAGGATTTAAAAATGAAAAATAATAGAATAGAAGCCTTAGAGGAGTTGATAAAAGAATTGAGAAAAACAACTAATTATCATGCTGCTAGTACACCTCAGCCATCGGTAGTTCGTTACATGGGTCGCAATGATTTCATACCTGTGTTTGACCCGCAGACCTCCCCGGTCTCTGTTGATCATTGGATCCGGAACTTGGAAGGAATAGCAAATATGCATGGTTGGGACGAACGCACACTAATATGTAACTGCACCTCTAAACTAGGTGGCTATGCAAAAAGTTGGTACGAGCACCAAGCGTCTTTTGATATGAGTTGGGTTGAGTGGAAGGAAAAATTGATCAAAGCGTTCCCTTTCACCAAAAATAAGTTAACCCAAATAAGAGAACTAGTAAACCGAGTAAAGAAGCCAAATGAAGACCCTATTGAATTTTATTACACTAAACTTGGCACTGGCATGTCGTGCCAGTTGAGCGATGAGATCATAACTGAAGCTATCATTGGTACGCTTGGGAATCAACTACTGGAAATTGGTGCTAAATCAGCTGGGTGCCGGGATACAAATTCCTTACTTCAGTACTTGGCTAGTATTAACACTTCAGCTGCTGCAGGTAAGCCGCACGACAAAACTGAAATGCCATTGAAAAATGAACATGGACAAGACAGGGTGGCAAAGTGTTTCACATGTGGAAAACCTGGTCATAAAGCAAGTAGATGTCGCAGAAACAAGGATAATCCTAGAATAAATAGAAACAAGGAGAATCAAAAATGCTCATTTTGTGAAAGGCCGGGTCACACTGAAGCTGACTGTTTTAAAAAGAAAAATAAAAGCAAGCATTGTTCATTCTGTAGTATTGATGGTCACACACTGGAGGAGTGTAGAAAGAAGTCTAGAACGGGTCCACAAAACCGTTTAGTACGCAAGGTCCAAACCATATGCTACGATGCATCAGACAAGAAATATTTCAAGGAGGTGCTTGTCAATGGAGTTTCTTCTAATGGATATATAGATTTTGGTAGCACATGTAACACCATGAGACAAAGCTTCCGTGAGATGCAGAACTTGGAACTGATGCCCAATGATAACACTGTTATAAAGGGGTATGGAGATGGACTAACAATACCATTGGGAATTGTTTCAACTTCTCTTGTAATTGATGGTGTGGAGAAGGTGAACAAACTATATGTTGTACCAGATGACCTGCAAGAAGTTGACGTTCTCATTGGGCAGCCTTTCACCGAATCACCAAACTTAGTTATTGTTAAAACTTCAACGGAGCTTAACATGTATGAAGATGAAATGGCAATTCAAGTGACCGAGTTGTGTGAATCTTTTGACAAGATACGGTTGTACCCACAAAATGATACAAAACTCACTCCTGGAGTAAACAAAGTATTAGTGAAACCAGATCCTGTTGTTGACGGTATTATGAATATTAAGTTGAGCGAACAAAGAAAACCATTATGTGAGAAGGATGTTATAGAAGACAGTGTTGAATTACATGATGGTCAGGCTTTTATAAAACTTATCAACAGGACGAACACAATTCTAGAATTAAAAGAACAAGACTGTGTTGCCAGAGCAGAGCTGAAAGACAAATACCGTGATGATAATATTAAGATAGGTGATCATTTAAATGGAGACCAAAAGGCTTCCTTGGACGAATTGCTAACCAAATATGAGCACTGCTTTTCTGGTGATGGTATGGAACTGGGCAATTGTAAGATAGAAATGGTTGTAGAACTGACTGATGATAAAGTTATAAATTACAGACCATACAGAGTTTCTTACCATGAAAAAGAAATCATACGGAAAATGGTGGCGGACTTAACGGATGCTGGTATTATAGAAAAATCTACATCTCCATATGCTAGTCCTGTGTTACTGGTGCGAAAGAAAGATGGTGGTTACCGCATGTGCGTGGATTACAGGGCACTTAACAAAATAACCAAAAAAGAAAGGTATCCCTTGCCTGTCATACAAGACTTGTTGGACAGACTCGTGGACAAAACTGTATTCTGTACTCTTGATTTGGCTAATGGATACCACCAGATTAGAATTGAAGAATCATCCAGACCTTTTACTGCCTTCGTCACACCCGAAGGACACTACCAATATAAGATGATGAGTTTCGGACTTTGTAACGCACCAGCAGTATTTCAGAGAGCAATGACTGAAATACTTGCCCCTGTGATACATGAGTGTGCTGAGGTATATATTGATGATGTGATCGTGTGGGGCAAAGATGTTGAAGACTGTTTGAGCAACCTCAGAAAAGTTTTAGGGCTGATAGATGCTGCAGGCGTTAAACTTAAGCGTAGTAAATGCTCATTCCTCATCAACAGTGTTGAATACTTAGGTCACGAAATATCAGGTGGTGAGATAAGACCTTCACCTCACAAAATCATCGCGGTTTCCAATTTTAAGACACCTACGAATGTCCATGAGTTGCGGCAGTTTCTCGGACTCGCCAGTTACTTCCGAAAATTTATCAGGAACTTCGCGAGTATTGCACGACCACTTACGCTACTTACGAAAAAGTCCGTGGAGTGGCGCTGGGAACCTGTACAAGATCAAGCCGTAAGCTACCTGAAGGATATCCTAACCTCCGACCCAGTGCTGGCAATTTATCACCCGGACAGAGAAACCCAAGTACACACCGACGCATCGAAAGCTGGGCTCGGTGGTGTACTCCTTCAACGGCAGCCGAATGGTGAGATGAAAGTAGTCGCTTACGCTAGCCGACAGACATCAGAAACAGAGAAAAGGTATCACAGTTTCGAATTGGAAGCTCTTGCTGTGGTATTTGCTGTCAATCGTTTCCGAGTATATCTATCTGGTGTTAAGTTTCGAGTAGTGACTGATTGCTCTGCCTTACGGATGGCTTGGTTAAAAAGAGATTTGTCACCACGGATCGCCCGTTGGTGGCTTGATCTACAAGAATACAACTTCGAGGTTGACCACCGACCGGGGACGTCTATGGCGCACGTAGACGCCCTTAGTAGAAATCCAATGACAGTGAACCACATACAAGAGAAGGATTTAATTGATGAGCTACAGGATGATGACAAGGAAATTCAAGCATTGCTTTTAAACTTGAAACTGGAACAAGAAGCCAATAAGAAGAAGAAGGATGGATTATCGAAAGACTATAGAGTAGTAGACGGACGGTTGTGTCGTGTAATAGAGAATGAGTTGAGACCGGTTCTCCCTAAGAGTGCAAGATTCCATATAATGAAGATATATCACGATGAGCATGGGCATCTGGGAACTGAAAAGTGTCTAGAGGAAATACGAGCTAAATATTGGTTTCCAAAGATGAGAAAATACGTGACAAAATATGTGGCAAGTTGTCTGGGATGCCAATTTACGAAGAAACCAACTGGGAAACAACCGGGTCTGCTTCATCCTATTCCAAAGGTGGCTGTGCCATTTCACACCTTACATGTGGATCACCTGGGCCCCTTTTGCAAGAGCAATGGGAAGACTTATATATTTGCGGTAATCGACGGATTCACAAAATTCGTGTGGTTAGAGGCCGTCGCTGCAGCAAATGCCAGAGGAGCAGTTACCGCACTAAGTAGACTAAGTCAAACATTTGGATATCCCGAAAGAATTGTCAGTGACCGAGGCACAGCATTCACGTGTGGGTCATTCTTCAAAGGGTCGAAAATTTCGGTCACAGGGTTGTTAATGCTAAACTATACAAGTTTGGACATATCGATCGATTGGACATGATTTAACACTTCAATACCTATGTGGAATCGATTAAAAAGTCTTATTTTATATTCACTTAGTATTTCAAAACCCAGTCTGAAGGTTGAAAACGGGAGGATTTTTGGTGTTCTCCGCGTGTCACACCTCGCACTAACTTTTTACAAATTATGATTTTACTACTTTCCTTATGTTTTGTACATATCTATTGTATATCAAAATAATCGTCATAAAGCAATATGTTAGGTGAATGATGAAGAAAACATGTAATGTGTGTAATTTTAAAAATAGACCCGAATATGTATCGGTCACACGATTTCGGACAGTTAGCCCAAGCGTGGTAAAATCAGTCATAACTTCTAAGATTATAACCGTATCCTGCTGAGTTTTTGTTCCTCAAATTATTATGATATGCTTCAATAATCAAGCAGAGTGAATGGGCACCTCAGTGCCCAGAACTAAAAATATTTCCAAAAATAAGGGCTGACGCAAGTTTTAGTACCCTTGCATGTAAGTTACGTGGATTCAAATTTCTCCTAGAATTAATACTCTTAGAGATTCGTCTTTTACAGGGCTGATTTGTAATATAGTCGGGACTGTTGGTCGATAATTTTATTTAGATTCAATAAAAGATGGCCGAGTTATTATCAAAAATAATCTGTTTTTGTAATCTGCGTGGAGTAATTTGCGTGGCAAAATACCCACGCAGCTTACAATTCTTCCCACGCAGATTACACAATGGTTCTAAGAGTTAAAAAAAAGTTGAAATAACCATTTTAAATACTATTATTTTACCTAATATTCATTAAAAAACACATGAAAAGAATTCTTTTGGCAAATATCATCAAGGTTTTGAGTTTTCATATCGTTATACTTGGACATAGAATTTTTACAAATTTTGTTGGATTTGAGTGTATGTTTTGTCAAAACATACTGGACGTTGGCTGTATTCAACCACCTAACTATGTCTCGCAGCAATTTTTCGATGCCAGTGATCGTTGTCTTATAGGCTTGATGTGTATTTTGAGGCCAAAAGTCAAAACTGTAAGGTAAATCCGATAATATGCCAGCGACTGTATTGAGACATAGTGCTACTGATTTATCTCTTGTGCTGACAATCTTGCTAAATTTATCTCCGCTTGCACTACCTATTTCTAAAAGAAGTACAATGCCAAAGCCCCCTTAACTTGCTTATGTAGGTATCATTGGTTCATAAACAGGGCGATAGCGTTAACTCGATTTACTGTTACGTCATGGTGAGGAAGAAGGTCTCCATCATACGCGTGTCATATAAGTCTAATGTGCAGCAAACACCTGCATCTGACTTGTTTTTCTTGCGGATCCAGCCAGGGAGGCCGAGAGGGTCGCGTAGGGCTTAGGCAACCCTGCATATTCCATAACCGTGTCCTGGGCGACACAATGTCTGTGGAGAGTCTCCATGACCTGATACCTCCGTCACCATTCCATCTCCGGTGCACGAGACGCCGGTTGGGATTCCACCCTTTTATCGTAGACATCCCGCAAATTCGCACAAAGCGCTTCGCTTCTACATTTTTAATGCGAACTGCTAAGGAGTGGAACTCTCTGCCTGCGGATCTGTTTCCGGAACGTTATAACCTGGGCCTTTTCAAGGCAAATCTTCCTGATATATTTAAATGGGTAGTATTTAAACGCAAATCAAAAAATATCCTTTTTCTATGCAATAAGATTCCAAATTCCCATCAAAATTACTGATTGCACAGCATAATATTCAACTCAAAATATCACTAAACACACTACAATTTATTTTCGCAGCGTACAGCGATTTTTCCTAAAGCAAAAGCTTTTTCATCAATGCACAGCTAATAATCTTAATGCACATTATAACTTTTAACTCTTTTTCTTTTAAATATAGCTTCTATTTTTATATTATTTACAGCAGTTTTTATTAGAGGTGAACCATCATCGTTAATCATACACATCGATAATCATATTTTAAATTGATGACGCGCATAGCGTGTCGTTTCTGGCACATCGCCGGCCGCTGCCGCGGCACGCTCGCTCCGCTCGCTCGGCTCGTGCGTTGTGGTCAAAGTTCTAACCTAACCTAACCTAACCTGGCGCTTTCCGCGCCAGGTTCGGTTAGGCTATACCTAACGGACCTATAAAATTATGTTTACTTACGTATGTTTACTGGTTAATATGCGACTGGGATAGTTATTTTGCTATGAAATATGGAAAATTTGCTGTGCAGTCAGTATTCATGCTATGTATGTAGTATTATTATACAAAAATAAATTTATCTGTATTGCATCATGAGGAAAAAAGTTATGTTATATTGATGTAAAATTTCGAATTATCTGCAGTTTATGTTTTGTTAAACATTTAGTTTATTTGTAGTGAAGTAAGATATTTGATGTAAAAAAAAATATAAATGATGAACATGTATTGATAGGCGATTATTTATTTGATATGCAATTTCCCAACTAACAACTTGGTCCTATAAAAAACAGGCTAAACGACTTTTGGTTATGTAAAGGTCGTATAGTGGTAAGCAGAATTTCACTGAGTTGTGTAGTGGTGTCTTATTCGACCTTTTAGTCGTAAACGTCTAAAGTCGTATAAATTGGTCGAGTAAACGTTAATACGACTTAATTATACGACCGTCGTATAAAGGTCGTATAAATGATCGCTATACGATTAAATTATAGGACTGATCGTCGCTGTTGGGACCATTATATAACCTTCAGTCAGGCCACCGACTGTTACTAGATCATAAGGTATATAAAGGTCGTATCATTATCTTTTATAAACCGTATAGGCGTATACAAGTCGCCAGTGCGACCGTTATATGACTTTAAGTCAGTTCAGCGACTGTTACCAGATCATAAGTTGTATAAAGGTCGTATAAAAGTCGAATAAATTTCTTGTCTAAATGTTGCATAAAAGTCGCGTTTGCCACTGTTATATGACTTTTAGTCATGCCACCGACTGTTACCAGACCATTAAGTATAAAAAGGTCGTATTACTTGTAATAAACCTCGACGTCATATAAAAGTCGCTATTGCGACCGTAAGATGATTCTTAGTCAGGCCACCAACTGTTACCAGACCATTAGGTATATAAAGGTCTTATTATTTGCTTTAATCAACCACATAGTTGTATTAAGGTCACCATGGCGATCCTTATACGACTTGAAGTCTGCTAGCGACTGTTACCAGACCATTAGTTATATAACGGTCGTATAAAGGTCTTACCGCATTATCATTAAAACGTCGCTGTTTCGACAGCTTTATGACTTTTAGGCATGCCACCGACTGTTACCTGACCATTAGGTATATAAAGGTCATATTATTACCTTTAATAAACCGCACAGTCGTATAAAAATCGTCATTGCGACCTTTATACAGGGAGTAACGGAAAGGGTATAACAAGCCGAAAGGAGGTCAAGGTACTCATAAAACTGAACAACTTTCCCCATGGAACATGGGTCGAAATATGAAAAAAAAATTTGGACCTCTCATAGAAAATCAATTAGCGGATCGACGATTTTGTATGGGAGGTCCAAATATTTTTTTCATATTTCGACCCATGTTCCATGGGGAAAGTTGTTCAGTTTCATGAGTACCTTGACCTCCTTTCGGCTTGTTATACCCTTTCCGTTACTCCCGGTATGACTTTTAGTCAAGCCTACAACTGTAATTTGATCAAAAGTTATATTATGATCATATTATTACCTAAAACACAACGCAATGTCGTATAAACGTGGTGTAACATAACGATTAAACGACTAAAAGTCCAAAAAAGGCTATTTATATGACTCTTAAAAACATTTTAATTGTTTAGTAGTCGTACATAATACTTCTTTACAACTACTTGACCTCGCTGTGGTGTGAATTATTGTGGCCATGGTTCTGTAGGTAATAAAATAGGAAATATATGTTCGAACGGACGGACAGACTGTATGTATGTATGGATGAATTAATGAATGGATGGACGGACGGACGGATGGACGAATGGACAGACAGATGGACAAACAGTCGTAAAATTAAGCCAAACCCTTTGCAACACGATTTTGTGTTCAACAAAACGTATTGCGTCGACCCCAGGTAATTGGGATGAGGGCAGGAAGATGGCATTGATAAGTAGGTAGTGAAATTGACGATTAAATCAGATCACTACTGCCAGTCTTGAGAATAGTTCATAATGTTGTGTAGTACACCCACCTACATTTTTTGTACGGGGCTATAGTTGGACCTGATTCCATTCATCATGTCGTACTTCATTATGTCGTACATTACTCTGTCAGCAATAGTTATGCCGTACAATACAATGTCGTACATTATAGGGACTCGTCGCATCAATTACAGCTGACTATCACTTGTCTGACAGATGTTATCTTACGTTTCCTCCGTGGAGTACATACTATGCATGATATACTCAATGCACAACACGATAATGCCCGACAACGTATTGTACAACAAAATAATGTACGGCATTATGGATAGGCTTGAAATACGGGCCCAGACTAATAATGTACAGTGCTGCAAATAGAATCAAAACAAGTTACGTCACAGCGGATGAAGTGATGTGACAGTGTTGGCTGTAATCGACTTATACAGGGTGTTAAGAAAAGTAGTACGTTCCTTTAAACCACAAGTTCTGTTAAGTAGGTATTACATAGTGTCTTGACCATGTTTAAAAAAAATCTATACATATAGTCTGTACATGAAATAGTTTAAAAAAAGAGTAGTTGTAATAAATTGTGTTCAAGATGTAGATCTCGAAACAACAGCTAATTAAATTTTTGTCTGTTTGTCTGTCTGTATGTCTGTCTGTATGTCTGTCTGTTTGTCTGTTATTCTTTCACGCAAAAACTGCTGGACGGATTTTTACCAAATTCTGTACAGTGATTGTTTATTACTCCGGTCAACATCTAGGATACATTTTACTTCGGGAAAATGTCTCAATCCCATGGGAAAACCCATTAACTGGTTCGGCAAAACTCGGCAATAAAGAATCATTTTTAACAAATTTACTGATATAGAAATGAGAGTATATATTGATACTATTTATTTTATGCACAAAAAAAGTCGCTTCCTAACGGAAAAAAATGAAAAAAAGTTTGAAAAGTTGATCGAGAATAAAATTAGTACAAAAGTAATTTCATAGATGTCGCTGATAGTTTTACAAAACGCGGTATCAAAATGTTTGTTTTTTTTTTCAAGCTGTAAAAAGCCACTGACCGGCGGCTAATTAACCTGTGAAATATCAAAGTTTCATTCCCATAATTTGAATTTAAAAATAATTTGATTAAGTTTCGCTGCGTTAATACGACACATTGGCTTTTCATTACGTACGGACTTTCATTTTGCTTATTGATCTGTCATATGATGATGATGATCTCTCTGGGCTCCGAACTCCGATTTCGGGCATAGCGACCACTTCTTCTTCCGATCAAGTCGGCGATGATGCGCCCGTAAGTGCCCATTATAGCCGATTTTAGCAGTAAACTCCCGTGCACAGTGTGGGCACATGAGTTTGTCATTGATAATATAATTGTAGTTAATGGCAGCGGGAGGACGGACCTCCAGTTCATCGTGTTCAGCGTCCAGGTCTGCTTTATTTGTCCTCAAAGTCGCGGAATCGTTCCTTTTCGTTCCCCGTTCTGGCCGTTGAGCTGCGAAAACGTCAAATTTAGAGTGGTCAGTGTTGCATCTTTTCATGTGTCTCTTCTGTACACCTTTACATACGAGGAATTGACCACCATGCTTTCGCTTGCTGCTAGCTCAGAATAGAAGATGCGCACCACCGAAGCCACATAATATAATAAAGTTGTAATAAATGGATTGTATTTGTAATTTGTATTGTTGTAGAGGGTCGAAAGTCTGTACATAAAAGACTTTTGTTTGGTAATAGGTGGGTACATAAAATTGATAATGATAACAGAACACGTTTCAGCAATTTTCTGTTTTCTTTTACTTTAAGATATTTAGACGTTTATCTGTTTAGATGTTTGTATGTATCAAACAAATAGAAATGCAAAATACCAGGTTATAGGATAAAAAAATGAACCCCTAAAAGGATGTGTAGCCACTATACTTGAAATAAGTTTGCACGTAAATCGATATTGCGTTGCGGTAAAGGAATAAGTTAAGTACAAGATGTAAAAAAAGCAGCTGAAATTATTTCAAGGGGCGAACCAGTCTATAAAACTGAGTAACTTTCCCCAAGGAATGTATTTGAAAACTGAAAAAAGAAATACCTTCTCTCAGTAAGAGACTTAACTCTCAAAGAGAAAAAAAAACAGAAGTGAAATAAGTAAACAGAAGAAGTAGAAAGAAACAAGCATCCATCCATTGACAGTGGGTCAAGCTGTGCTTGCCAATTGACATAAAAATTATAAAGGAACATCGGTTTTGGTAGTGTAACCAACTCTATCCTCAAGATGTGACTCAGGCGCTGAAACAGGAGGCGAAAATGTCTGTATTGAAAAAGTTGTTTAGCTTGGTGTGCTGCTTCTATGTCCTCATAAATTTCCCTTCATAGACAAGTAACACACACAAAACCGCGGTATTCCAGGGTTCCTCCAGGTTATTTCATCATCATCGTCATCACCACCATCATCTGCCTGTCCTTATCGTAGCGATCACGCATAAAATACTAACCATAAGACAAAGATGACATTATGTTGTAAAAATTGCATAAAAAACATGTTTGTTGTATGGGAGCCGCAACGGCAACTGAAATACAACACCCTCCAGTACTACTATAGGTTCTCACTAATCATTAAATATCTTCTTACCATATCAAACATCATAAAACATCGCATTCCTTTTGAGTAATCCATGCACAGTACCACACTGACAGATTGACTTCTTCTTTTTCCTAGCACCTTCTCACTTAGGGGGGTGTTGGCTCTCCTAATGTTCTTTCTGGGGTTGTCGGGTCAGGTAGGTGTCTTCTTTTTTTGTGAGCTTAGTCATACACACTAACAGATTAAATACAACTTTTTCAAAAATAGGTGATAAATGATAGTTTAGGTACTTATTTATTACCAGCCCAATATTTTTAGGTTTACGTACCCAAAGCTGAGAGTTCACTTCGCTATCTGTCTGTAACCAGACTTATATCTCATAAACCATGATAGTAAGACAGTTAAAATTTTGATGTTTTTTTGATGTTTGATATGGTGATAACATATTTAATGATTAGTGAGAACCTATAGCAGCACTGGAGGGCCTACGGCCTGTCTGTCTACCTACCCGACGGAACACGAGCTCGGCAAAACTTTAAGGGATATGAAAATGAATGTATTGAAAAATTGTTTAGCATGATGTGCCGCTTCTGTTGTCTTATAAACTTCCATTGGCGAAACGAAGTTCGCGGGCACCAGCTAGTATATATACAACGTGTTACAAAACAACCAATAAAGCTGAAAGGGTGTGGATAGGTCCGTTGCAAAGAGTCGATTCACAAAAAATTAGAGCCGTAGTATCGTTTTTGAAAACTACGAAAAAAATATTTTTTTATTAAATTACACTTATTTTTAATCGTGGCATCGCAGCACTAATTTTGACAGCTCAAATTTCAAATGAAGGTACCGACGCGGCGAAACGCAGTTCGGTCTACATTGCTGGCTATTACATGAATGTCATCAATACAAGAAACTAAGTCAACCAGCAATGTACGCCGAAGCGGACTTTGTTCGCCAGGTAGTGTAGCACCTACCCTAGACTAGTGATGTGATTATTTCATCGACTGATGATAATGAAAAATATTCTTTTTTTTGGTTAGTTTTGTAACAGGTTGTATAAAACATTATTTAAAAAAATAAATTGAAATGTTCAGCCCTAGGTCTGAGCGTGATAGAGCACATCGTTACTGTCACGTTCAGCTGCGGTTGCACCGTTGTAGATCTTATTACGCGCTGTGAAGGAACAGTGCATAGTATTGGAGTGGTAATTGACAGTACATACACTGTTAAGCGCTCTGTGTTGTAGAGTTGAACTATTTGATTAAAAGATTTTAAAAATATTTTTATCACAAATATTTTTTAAAGATCATTTGAACACACTTAACATACTTTATGATACGATGGGACAGACTACTTTTCCTAACTCCCTGTAGATTCATTATTCGAACCTAACATACAAGGCAACCCAGGGAGGCGGGACGGTGGTTTGAGGGGTGCAGCCCCCCACAATAAAAGACCACCTTTAACACAATTCCAAAACAGTAGTCTAGGTAAGGTTAGAGTTGGAGCGAACAAATTGAGCGACTAAGCTCAATAAAGAATATTATATAATTATATTATTTTAAATAAAAACGATATCGATTTAGTTAGAAATGTATGTAAAATTATCGATCAAGTTACATCACTACGCTACTACTCACGTGATGTCTCCGATCACAATGTCGAGCATTACACCCTGTACATTTTGGTACGGGGTGAAAGATGGCGACATTGTTTTGATTCCATCCATAATGTTGTATTCTGTTCCTCTGGTGTGGTGTACATTATACTATCAGCCAGTATTATGCTGTACAATACAATGTCTTTCAAGGTTTTCACTTTCTAAACGGTACCCTGAAAATGGCGGACAGAAAATGGTTTCTAGTCATATAACCCGACCTTTAGTCGTAAAGTGTTCTTTAACAGTCGCGATCACTACATAAAGTTGTATAAACGTTATATAAATAAATAATGAATTAATAACATAAATAAAATAATTCAAATCGTTATTATTTGTAGGGGGCATTAAAATTTTGTTTGAATAATAACACAAAATAGTCGATAAAACAATTTCCCACTTGAAAACTCAACACTAAACAGTTCCTAACACCATTCACAACTTTTCAGATTATATTCGATAACAAACATGGCAGACATTAATTATTTTGAATGATTTGTTTGTCTTTAACCTCACTTTCACTCGTTTGATAGCACACTGAAGTCCGTGCACGATAAAGTAACACCGATGACCACTACACGATTTCAGGTCGTGTAAATGTCCGTAATACGACCACTACACGACTTTTGATCGGTTAAAAGACAATAATACGACCACTACACGGCTAAATGGTCGAATAACAGTCGTATATGTGACTGTTATTCGACCATACGTCGCGAATCAGACTTGTATATGACGTTTACCAGACTTAAGCCCATTAATACGACCTTTATACGATCTTTATACGGACAAAAGTCATATAATTTGTGCCCAAATCGCGTCGTATAATCGTTTATATAACCACTATACGACCAAAACTATCCGACTTCAAGACGTAGCGATAACGTTGTCCCGACCATTATACGACCAAAACTTGTTAGTTGGGTTATAATATCCCTATTTAAATCTACTGCAATTGACGGAGTTAGGCCATGGTGAGTTAACTTGTTAGTTGCCCCTACCAACTGCGGCCGTCAATATGACTTTCACCTAAGACTACTGGGAATCTTTTTGCGAAAGCTTAGGCAAACGTGGCGAACTTGCCACTTCGCCTGACATTTCGAAGGCTTTTAGCTGGACAAGGTCTGGCAGAAACCTTTACCTGGCACCTCAGCAAGCTTCCTGTTTATGACAACCCAGCTGGTTTTTGTAATCAATAACAGCTATTTCCCTGACCTCATGGCCATTGATGCCTGTGTTCCTCAAGGTTCTAGTCTCTCGGCGACTTTTTTCCTTCGGAACAGCTTTTAACTACTTTAATTTGCTATTCATAGGTATGCAGAAGACAGTACCGTCACAGAGACATTGTCAAGTCCAAATCGCCAGAGCGGAAATTGCATTCTATAGAGAAAGCCCTGGTCTCATTCAATGCTACCACGACACAGGAGCTTTATTGCATCTGAAAGTAGTCCTCTCGACTAGACCATTACATTTCTGAAGTAGACTTATTTCTGTCCTTGCTTTTTGTCGCAAGATGGCCTGCCTAGCAGTCTTCATCATATTTTTATTCAAAATTATGCTGAACCAAGACCTCCACGACCTTATTCCGCCATCTCCTTTCCACCATAGAACACCTGTAAGTATATTTGGCGGGATACCATCCATATTTAGTTGCCAATCCACCAATTCGGACTAAGCACTCTGAATCGTCTTTCATTATGCACACTGAAAGACAGGAACGAATTACCTGGATCTGTTGACTCCAAAATCATAAAACCTTATAATCTTTTTATGGTAGTAGTGAATAATGACTTATTTTCCATGACCTGTCTCCATCACAGACTCCATCTTTGCCTTATAACCTAGACTTAAGTCAAGAATAATCATGTTTCAAGTAAAACTTATAGAAAACTAATGGAAATACAAAGATAAAATTGGCTATGTAATCTGCGTGGCTTGATTTGTAATCTGCGTGGCACACAAAATTTTAAAATTAAATTTCTCGAAAAGTAATTGTGCTAGCGAGGAGCACCAAACTGTTCTATAATCGTGAAAGTATACAGAATCATATTTTATTGTCATCATCTTCAAATTGCTTAAATTAAAATTTGCCACGCAGCTTACGCGGAGAATCGAAATCTAAATAATGACCCGTGTAAGGAGTTCAAACAATTCTGTGACAATAACGGCATCAAACATGTCTTAAACGCCGTGGCATCACCCCGCGCGAATGGGCAAGTCGAGCGCCTGAACCGAACGATTTTAAATTCGCTTTCAGCCCACATGGGTGATGATCAGAAAGGCTGGGACGCATACTTGCCTAAGGTTCAATTGGGCTTAAATTCGACCTTAAGTCAAGGGACAGGCAAGTCACCATTAGAGTTGCTGTGTGGCTTAAGACCCCGTTTACCGAATGATTTACAAGGGGCAGTCTACAGTGGAGACGTATCGACCTCCCGAGTCGAAGCTGCTCAGGCAATTGAATCGAACGCAGCTCAAATGAAAACGCGTTATGACAAAGACCGACGTGTTGTAGAACCTCTGATTATGGGACAGTTGGTCATGGTGGAACGGAAAATACTACGTCCTGGCCTAACAAGTGGAAAACTAGTCCAACGATACGCAGGGCCATATAAAGTTACTGCTGTGCTACCTAATGACCGCTATGAGGTCACATCATACACTAAGGGTAAACAAGCATACAAAAATATAGTTGCCCGTGATAAGATAAAGGTTTGGCATAACAGACCCCGAGAGTCCTCATCGGATGAAGATCTGTCAGAGCGGTCTTGAGTCGCAAATTTGTTGATTATGCCATGATGAACGTATGCCTCAGGGGCCCTCACATCACCTTACTATAAAACGCTTGCCTACGGGGCCTACAGAGCGTCTACATATTGTATGCATGCTTCCGGAGCCTTATTGCACATACCATCACGCTTGCCTACGGGGCCTACACAGCGTCCACATATTGTGTGCATGCTTCCGGAGCCTTATTGCACATACCATCACGCTTGCCTACGGGGCCTACACAGCGTCCACATATTGTGTGCATGCTTCCGGAGCCTTGTTGCACATATCATCACGCTTGCCTACGGGGCCTACACAGCGTTTACCTAAGTGCTTGCTTTCGGAGCCTTACAGCACGTTCTTCTGCCAGTACGCTTGCCTCCGGGGCCTACATAGCGTCCATCTAAGTGCTTGCTTTCGGAGCCTTTAGCACAAGTCTGTTACTAACTAATCCAACGCTTGCCTACGGGGCCTACACAGCGTTCAATTAAGTGCTTGCTCTCGGAGCCTTGTAGCACAAATCTATAAATCCACCTATCAAACGCTTGCCTACGGGGCCTACACAGCGTTTGCTATCATCAACCATCAGATATTTGCCTGAGGAAATAAATTATATCTGTATACCTGAAGCTTGCCTACGGGGCCTTTCCATCAGGTTTTCAGGCCTTGCCTTTAGGCCGCATAACCTCTGTTGTACGCTTGCCTTCGGGGCCTCACAGCGCTACAATGTCATGCCTTAAATGGTGAAGATCGTCGGTGGAAGCATGCAGCAAGCAGTGCGGCAGAGATAGCGTGTCAAGCTGAAGACAATCTCCTTCGGGGACCGAAGGACTGCAGGATGGCCGAGCTGTTAGATGAAGAAAATCGATATGCGTAGTACAACACTAATTGTCGAGAGTTATTCGGACATCACTACGGCGTCTGACGGTTGAATTCGCTCCTTTTCGAACCTCGCGTGGTTTTCTTGTGAAAAGTGCTTTTAATAATTAATACATGTTTTCCGATGCTAAATCTTGTTTTATTAGTAAGTAGGTAGGAACGTAAATACATTCTATACTTAACACTGAAATAATATCAATCCAAAAAGAATACGAGTCTCTACTATATGTGTGATGTTATTTATGTACAGTATTTAATTAAAATGTATATTTATGATACTGAGTTTTTGTATGATTTTATGTTTGTTTATCAATAAACCTACTTGTGAAATTCCGGTGCTGAGGTGATGATGTACTGAATCATGTTGAACCGAAAAAAATGCAACAAAAAGTTTTGGATTGAATCGTACAATATTTCTTAGAAGTACTCTACCATGACTATGTGCAGATATAAGTGGGTATCTCATTATTCTCTAGGTGGAAAGGGAATCCCTGATAATATTGAACCGGTATAAAGTAGAAATAGGTATATCTCTAAGATCCATGCTTTGGGATTTTAACGCAATTGCAGTGCTATATTATTCTCATACATGAAACTTAGAAAAGTTGAAGAATTTATTAGCGTTAACGCCAACGCTAACGAATTTTTCAAGTCTTCTTATTATCATTTATGTTTTCTCTTATAACAGTTTTGTTAATTTCTTCACAAACCTTTTCTTGGTAATCTGTTTTCTGTATTAACACAGATGCTTTAAAAAATCCCGGGTAGGTACAACTTTTGCAGTTTGATGTTCCTTCGTATAACGGGTTTCGTTGTGAGTAAACATAACTTCCTACATTGTTAACTGATAAAATGACTAATTTGTTCCTTAATGCGTGATCGTACACAATTTATTGTCTTAATCAGTGTCAGTCAGTTTCAAAGTCGTGATGATCTTGAGCTTCCATCGTAAGTATAAATAAAGCTTCAGTATCGATTCCTACACATTTTGCATCAACCATGATGAGGCTTGGTCAGGTGCTTTTGAAGTCTTTGTTCTTTGTAATATTTCTCATTTCACTTGTTGAAAGTGAGGGGAATTCTTCGGAACAATTGGTGCTGGTAGCGCCAGTGTTGGCGGCTCCTAGTAGGAACTCGAAGGCGTCAAATGTGGAGACAGCGAAGGACTTTCCGAAGCTGATGCTGCTGACAAGTCCAGCTCTTGTGAAGGAAGCTCAGAACCGGCTGCTCGAAGACAGACCAGTCAATCCACAGCCGATTTATGTTAAAGTGAGTACACGTGTTCTTAACGTCACATAATTTTAGGATGTACGTTATGTATGATAGAATTCAGTCACGAAATTTTAGAAAGCATGCGGATATGACAACGTGCTCAAAATCTTTGATATCATATCTACTTAAATTTTCAGAAAAACTATTTAACAAAAACTACCTCAAAACATTAATAAGTACCTGCCTTGTGTAGACATACTTACAACAGAAGTAACTAACTACCTCTTGGTTACCAGTATGAGTGTATTCATTAAATATTGTACCTACCTACCTGAGTAGGTACTACTTAAATCTACTTAGCTGCTTTGGTACTTGGAATAAAGCATCTAACGTAATGTTTTGCGGTTTTTCTGCCTATATCTGTTTGTACCATAATAATATTATTTTTATATTTCTACCTAGGTACTTACTACGTATAAAACAAAGAGGAAAACCACATAGATATCTCATGTTGTTGTGTTCGTATGAAGAGAAATCAATTATCTGTGATTTCATTAACCTTATGGATCGCTTTGATGAATCGCTGTTTTCAGTTAAAAATACAAATACCTAATCAGAACCTTACGGCGCCCCGCGCGCCGTTTTCCTAATTTGTGCCCCGCACCACAAAGTAAGTATTGCCTAGCTGTGCCCGCAATGTGTAATTACGAACCTTCAAGCTCAAAAGTGGCAATTATCACATAATAATATAATTTCAAAATAATTAATTTAAATCATTGTTTCAGAAACTACAAGACCAACCTCAGCAGAACAGGCATAGAAAAAGAAGAAGTACTCGTATCCATCTAAAAAAACACTGATCTTGACCTATCTACCTATGTATAACAAAACAAAACCCTTTTACGTAAGAACCATTAAATCTACTGCGACTATTTAAAAAAAAACATAAATTAAAAACACCTAAGTAAATACATAACGACTTGATGACGCCCGACGAATCTCTCGAGTCGGCATGACTTCATGACATAACGCACATCTGTAGCCGACACCTATTAGGAAATTTTCTGAAAATAATTACTGAAGATAAGCCACATAAACACAGGGAAAAATTACACTATGACTATATAAAAAACTCAAGAACGCAGATATTGTGTCACTGAAACTACATAAGTCGCAAGTGAATAATCTAAAATCAAGATCAGTAAAGAAGAAGAAAGAGAAAATCTCTGTTGCAGAAGATATAAGACTTGAAAAAGCCATGGATTCAAAAGCGATTGCTGTGCTGCTGGTTTTGGTGGCGGTAGCCTTCCTTCCTGCTGATGCTGCACCTGCTTCAGAAGTAATCGTAGTAGGTAAATAGACTATTAATCTTTTTTACTGCAGAAGCTGTGAGATGTCCACTGCTGGACACAAACTTATCCCTTGCGCCTTGGTTTGGTGGAATGTAATTTGCATCTAGGAGCACTGCTTCCAATGGTTTCGCGTAACCTTTGCAAGGTCGCGGTCTACATCTCTCTCTCTGCGCGTGGGACATCCAGTCGTCCAACGACCCGATGAACATTGGTGTTAGTTTTACTACAGCCTACTGCAAGTAGCAGTCCTTCCTCTGACATGTCTATGTAACGACCACCGTCTAAGTCAACATAGACAGCAACCGGGACCTACGGCATAACGTGCCCTTCTTAACGTGATCGGCGGGCAATGTCCTAACAAGAGTAGGAACAAAACGAAGTGATGATTATCAAGTTCGTGAGTGACCCTACCGAGAATCGGTCAGTGGTCCACCTGACAGACCCAGAGTCTTTATACTCCATCGGTCGTCGATTCTACGTACCTAAGCTATAGTTTTGTTCATTGGAAAATCAAAAAAATAAGTTTTATTTTTAACCATACAATCCCAAATGAAAAAAGATTTAGGTTAATAATCCCGGATTCATATGTTGAGAAGACATTTAACCACGAATATTTAAATTAGTTAAAAGCCGAAACAGTTTTGCTAAATAAACAAGGTTCCAGTGTTTTGTATGAAAAAGTACTGTATCAACTAACACCGTTCGTCCCACTTTTGAAGTCTACTAGTAGAATTTGTACCCAAACCGGCCTAAGCAAGGCAAGAAATGGCCTCTCTTTTTGTATGGGACACCTAATCAACAAACGACCCAGGCAAAATAACTAGGTAATGAAGGATTTTAACTCTTTTTTCAGGCAGACAACCCACCTACGGTGCCAACCCTTACTCGTCTACAATGAACAGAGGACAAACGGTCGTCGTAGTGCCTGGTAAGTATATTCCCTTCTGATCCTTTCTAAGTATTTTCATAAACGTGATTCTGTGGAAACTTGCAAGCTGCGGATTCGTGAAAAAAACAAATAAAATTTAAAGAATCAATTTCACAAAATGTTACACTATGTAAAAAATATACTGCAAATAATTTGAGGGTAAACCAGTCCATTAATCTGAACAACTTTCCCTAAGAAACATAAGTCGAGATACGAAACAATTCGGCTCACATACAAACAAACTGAACAACATATTTTGTATGGGAGGTCCAAATTGTCTTATATTACCTACTTAATTATCTCGAATCGGTACTAATTTGACGCTAAAGTTGAAAGCACACTGCTCCGGAGCGGGCGTCGGTCTGGCCGTAGTGTTGACGATAAAAAATCGATAGCGCACAATATAGCAGGATACCGCGATTCCGCAAATCAAATCGGTACGTGTTTATGTTGCTCAGATAATTCCAGAAGGCAATCGTGTAAACTTAGGCTTCTTAAATGGATGGCATGGATATTTACAGACAAGCACCATTACAAACCAAGAAAATACGTCGGGCATTACATGTTTTAGTTCCAAGTTTAGCCTGTAGTGTCCTTGCCTGTAATAGATAAGTATTTCGTCCACCCTTTGCTAAACCCAAATGCCCCAAATGTCATCGCAGTGTGATTTTGATAAGTGTAATATTATTTTATGGATATGAAAATGATATTTATAAGTAATAGAAAATAACCCGTGTGGCTTAGAATTAGCATCACCCTAAATCTTTCCCGTGGGTGTCGTAAGAAACGATTTGAGAGGTTGACAACCTGTCTCTATGGTGATACACAGTCTTATGATTATGAATGACTCTCAAACTTATGTCAGCTGATATGGTGTACCTACCTAAATGGCCGTTTTTGACGCTCTGCCTATCCCACAAGGGATATAAGCGTGATATATACGGTTACATTTAATTAAGTACAAATCTCTTGAGTGTGTTATCTACTCACAAAACTGAACAACTTTTGTTAGAAACTTTTCTTCGAAATATGAAAAAAAAAAATCTAGACCTATATACTAAGTGACACACTTTTTCAGCATTTTGTATGGGAGGTCCAAAATTTTTATTCATATTTCGAAGAAAAGTTTCAAACAAAATTTGTTCAGTTTTGTGAGTCGATCACACCTCAAGAGATTTGTACTTAAATGTAACCCTATATGTATAGAAAATGACTAAATGCATTTCTTTGTTACAGAAAACCGAGTAAACCCATACGGCGGCGGAGTGATGATGAAGAAGTAGAATAACAACCATTTATCTTACCTGGGAGACTTATTTTTAATAAATATAAAATAAAAAATTGTTATGATCTTTTATTGAATTCAAGTTTTAGGTGAATCGAATTGGTAAATTCAAACCTATGTTTACGCCACTTAACTTTTGTATAATTTGTTGGATAAAAAATAGCTGAGAACAAAAAAACTGCCGATTCCAATGTTATACTGTGTCTCAACTCAGGTTTCTGATTTCTAGAACTTCTCTGTAGTTATTAAAAACAAATATTTATGGCACAAAATAGTATACTTATTTAGTAAAAAATTGTTTGCATAGAACCTAAATAAATGTCTTATGCAATTTGAGGTATTGTTAGTAAGTAGCAATTATTATTTAATAGTGCCAAAATAAAATAATATTTTAAATCAACAATATTAACAATACAATATTTTTAAATTATATTATTTGTCGGAGAGCGATCAAATCGTATAGCGCTGGCAACATTCGACATGGCGTTGCGCTTTATTTGCGGACAGTAAGCTATAGACGGTAATATTGACCGGAGTGACAGTGAAGATGTTCTATGGAGGTGTTGTAGTACGTTCTCACTCACAGTTCATTGTTGGCTACGTTTGTGATAATGAAACGGAACTCAGGCAGCGAACTGAGTAAACAACTTTGACAGTTCCAGCTTGGGTGTGGTTTGGATCGTATCGTTCTGAGGTTAGATTCTGAATCCGGTGAAATCTTGGGAATCTTGGGGTCTTTCAAGGATCTGTGGTCTTCAGGCTATGGCGGAGCCCTAGATTCGAAAGGCTAGTGGAATATTTGTGAAGATTATGACAGTTCCGGTTAAAGTGTGGTTTAGTCTGTGTCTTTTTGAGATATCGTTCGTAATCTGATGAAATCACAGGAATCCTGGTGTATTTAGAGGAACCTGGGCCTCCAGGCTATAGTGGAGCCCTAGCTTCGTAAGGCTAGTGGAATATTTTAGGGCATCATGAAGTGTTTGTAATCGTTTTACCCTCGGAAGGTTACTGGTATGCGGAAGGTTGGTGAAATGCAGAAATAGTACGAGAATGGTGACAATAGCTGGTGGTCTATCCTTGTACGCATACAGGGCTGCTGGCAGAAGACTTCAACGGTGCATGGTGTAATAGGTGCGCGGTGTGAATGCTGTCGTATGGTTACACCATGCCTGATGAGTCCTCCTAGGACGAAACAGCCAGGATGGAAAGCTGACTACGTGATGGTGAGTAAACCGTGGTTTATCATTACAATGGCAGTGGTTCGAGGTAGCATGTGACGATGCAGTATCCTGACAAGAGTTACCAGTTTGAATATTAAGTATTCCATCCTAGTGTTCTGTTATTATACGCCCACCCACATGCGTGTTAATTATCGTTTTTATATCGCCATCCTGATTCGTTATCAGAAGTTGGGATGACCATTGTTTTAGTGGTTTGCGTTATGAGGAATATGGTACTAGGATGAAGTATCAATGGTGATAGTTGCGTAATGATGATTATTTGAGAAAGTTGTCAAGTGCATTCTATCGGAATGGATTATTACCATTGTTGTTGTGGTTAAGGTTGGTGGGACTTGAGAGTTCCAATGCTGATTGTTGTTGATGGTATACTCGTAGTTGGTCATAATTGTTATGGTTAAAGTACACTATCCTACCATTATTTAGATAGGTTTGACAAGTACTTGTTTGGCATTGTATCACTGTTTATTTGGTTACGATACAAGGGATGCTCGTATAAGCTAGTGCAGCGGTGCGGACGAGATGGCGAACCCCAGATTTTGACATTATGATGGTGAACCTTTATTGGTACGGCGGTGTGGAGTATTCTGGCGTAATGTGTACCTAGTGTACAGTTGTTTTGGTTGCTTGTGTTGAAGCATACTCCTTTGCTATTTGGTATAGTATACTGTCATTTGGACGTGTGTAACATCGTCAGACACGAGGTGTTGTAATATGATAGTGTGATATTGTTTTGTTCGCTGTAACAAAAAGAGTTTTCTTGTGCTCCACTAAGCACGCTATTTGGACGCTTGTGATAAGTTCTCCAGTGAGATGTTTAACCATTACTAAGGTTGGATGTCGTTAGTATGGTTTTAAGAAGGAGCATCGTTGTTTAGTTGGTTGTGACTACTTATCAAATGTGAAGTTTTCTTATGAGATAGTACTAGATGAGCGAGTAGTTTGTCCGGTTTAGACAAGTATTCCAGCGGGATTTAGTACATTTCACATTTTACGTTTGTTTAGTTAAGGTACAGAGTACCATTGTTGATGGTCGAGTGCGATTAATTAGTATAGTGTACACTCGTTTGAGAAGAATTATGTTGGGTGTTGTGGTGTGCCACTGATTATTTGGTCGTGACATGAGGAGTTTTCTTTTGGATGGATTGTTCAACAAACATGACATGACAGATTTAACTAGTTTTGGAAAGACTTTTTTGACAGAACATAAACTATGACGAAATGGTTTTGTGGGTTGCCTTTTCCCTTGAGACTGTGATGCGATAAAATAGGTGGGAGTATATTTTTGTTTTCCCATGAGACCCGAACCAGGTGTTGGTTCCTTGAACCACCCTGGGTTCCTTGGGTGTAAACCTTGAGATCGCAATTGCAGTAAAATAGGGATGAAGCCTTGAGATTGTGATTGTGATAATTAGGGAGTTGCTGTGCGTAAAGCACTAGTGACCCTCGAGCGTGAGATCGCAATTACAGTAATATAGGCTGGTGTATCCTTGAGACTGTATTGTGGTAAAATAGGGTATTGTAACCCTTGAGACCGCAGATGCAGTAATATAGGGTGCTATGTTTGATTGTCCCTTGAGACTGTGTTGTGGTAATATAGGGTGGTGTAACCCTTGAGACCATAGATACAGTAATATAGGGAGGTGTGTTGTTTTTGTCCCTTGAGACTGTGTTGTGATAATATAGGGTGGTGTAACCCTTGAGATCATAGATGCAGTAATATAGGGTGGTGTGTCCTTGAGACTGTGTTGTGGTAATATAGGGAGGTGTAACCCTTGAGACTACAGATGCAGTAATATAGGGCGCTGTTGTTGGTTTTCCCTTGAGACTGTGTTATGGTAAAATAAGGTAGTGTAACCTTTGAGACCTTAAGCAGTAATATAGGGTGATGATGATGTGTGGAACTTACAAACATTGACTTGACTATGTGACAAAGTAACCAACTGATGGTCGTGTGCTCTTGTTAAACCTGTGTACCTGTGTTATTTTTGGGTACCTTATGTGTCTGTGTTTTGAGATAAAGAACTTTTTGTGTTTTATGAGATGAAACGTTTTTGATTATGACATGGCGGGTAGCCTGATTATTACATGGCAGGTGGTCTAATTTGGCCGGAAGCCTGGCAACTTGGTGGTTAGCCAAGTTGGTACTCCTTTGGTGGGTAGCCAAAAGGAGAGCCTTTATTTGGTAGGTAGCCAATTAAACTCAGCGTTTTCTCTTTAGCTTGGTGGGTAGCCAGCTCTGATGGTTTGGTGGTTAGCCAAACTCTCTCGTTACGCTTGGTGGTTAGCCGACGTAACAACAGTAGTTCTTGTGAGCGGAAAAACGTAAACTGCTATCATCATATGGCAATTACGTGCTTCGCGAAGATTGGAAGCTCTGTTGAGATGGTGTGGAAACCGTACTTTGAACAAGTGCGTCATGTCCAAGACGGGCATGCAGACCGATTAGACTGGTCAGTGTGAGAATTTGTCAGTGAGCCTAAACTAGACGTGATCTTACGTGACGTGAAATTTTGAGACTGTTGATTTGGGTACAGTTTTGTTCTTGAACTTTTTGAACTGAGTGGCTTATTGCTTTTGATTGATTTTAATTTCGTTTTGATTATTGTTTTGAGCTTTATCGGTTTGATCTTTACTGATTCGTTACAGGGCTGACGTACGCCATGTTTTTTATGACTTACCTGTTTGACACAAAGGAACGCTTTACGTCACAGGGCTGATGTAAGTAATGTTTCTTTTATGACCTACTTGTTTGACACAAAGGGACGCTTTACGTCACAGTGCTGATGTAAGTAATGTTTCTTTTATGACTGACTTGTTTGATACGAAGAGACGATTTGCGTCACAGGGCTGACGTACGTAATGTTTCTTATTGTTATGAATGACTGACATGTTTGACTCAAAGAGACGATTTACGTCACAGGGCTGACGTACGTAATGTTTCTTTTCTATTATCACTGAGACGTTTGACTCTAGTTTAGTTAGCCACACGGATGATTAGCAAGCTACAGGGATAGCTGGAGGATAGAGACTCGTAGTTGTTTTTACGATGTTGTCTATTTTCAATGTGTAATTGTGCTATAGAGCTTATTGCGGTTGGTTTACTGCAGAGCATTCAATTGTTTCTTGGTTTTGGAGTGAAAGTCGTTTTTGTATTTTATGAAGTGTACACTTGACTTGGCTGTATATTGATGACTGAAAGTGAATCGAGTTTTGATTGAATCAAAAGTACAGTGTATTCCCACTAGTTCATGGTGAATGTTTATGTAGCGTCGATGATTCTCTTGACAGAGAAACATAATTGGCAATCATCATATTGCTGTTATGTGCCTTGCAATGACAGAAAGCTCTGATATGTTAGCAACCATTGTGTTGAAGTACATAGGGATTGTCTTGGGCTAAGTTCAGGTGTAATACGGCCGTTGTCTTCAGATCTATCAGACACCAGATTCAGGATGTCTTGAGGTGAATTGTATGTGGATAGCGTTGCTATTTTAGTTGGGTTCAAGATGGAGAAATGAAGTCACGATTGATGTGTTAGATGTGCCTGCGTGTACATAGTGACAGTGTTGTTGGATCATAATAGTTTTGCTTGATCGGGTTTTGGTGAAACAGATACAGCTGCTTATGTTGAGGTGTAGTTCTTTGGGTGAACGGTGTTGTAGAGGTTGTGATGAGGCAGTTGACATAACTGTGTGCATTGTGATAGAGGCTTTGAGATGTGATTGGCAAACGACATTCTTCGTAGACCGATGACAGCCTTAGCTATCCATACGGTAATGTGAACCTGGTGCTAGGATTTCTGACCGTCTTGCCTTGTTTGCTAGGCATAAGAGACAACTTATTTGGTCATGACATTGATTCTTTACCAATTGTGTGGGTTGATTCTTTTTGCTATGGTCAGAATGGACGAGCGGAATTCAGAGCATAGTTGGATTCTTTTCCTACGCATCAGCCGAGGACGGCTGACTTGTCAGAATGGCCGTGTCGGAGAGCGATCAAATCGTATAGCGCTGGCAACATTCGACATGGCGTTGCGCTTTATTTGCGGACAGTAAGCTATAGACGGTAATATTGACCGGAGTGACAGTGAAGATGTTCTATGGAGGTGTTGTAGTACGTTCTCACTCACAGTTCATTGTTGGCTACGTTTGTGATAATGAAACGGAACTCAGGCAGCGAACTGAGTAAACAACTTTGACAGTTCCAGCTTGGGTGTGGTTTGGATCGTATCGTTCTGAGGTTAGATTCTGAATCCGGTGAAATCTTGGGAATCTTGGGGTCTTTCAAGGATCTGTGGTCTTCAGGCTATGGCGGAGCCCTAGATTCGAAAGGCTAGTGGAATATTTGTGAAGATTATGACAGTTCCGGTTAAAGTGTGGTTTAGTCTGTGTTTTTTGAGATATCGTTCGTAATCTGATGAAATCACAGGAATCCTGGTGTATTTAGAGGAACCTGGGCCTCCAGGCTATAGTGGAGCCCTAGCTTCGTAAGGCTAGTGGAATATTTTAGGGCATCATGAAGTGTTTGTAATCGTTTTACCCTCGGAAGGTTACTGGTATGCGGAAGGTTGGTGAAATGCAGAAATAGTACGAGAATGGTGACAATAGCTGGTGGTCTATCCTTGTACGCATACAGGGCTGCTGGCAGAGGACTTCAACGGTGCATGGTGTAATAGGTGCGCGGTGTGAATGCTGTCGTATGGTTACACCATGCCTGATGAGTCCTCCTAGGACGAAACAGCCAGGATGGAAAGCTGACTACGTGATGGTGAGTAAACCGTGGTTTATCATTACAATGGCAGTGGTTCGAGGTAGCATGTGACGATGCAGTATCCTGACAAGAGTTACCAGTTTGAATATTAGGTATTCCATCCTAGTGTTCTGTTATTATACGCCCACCCACATGCGTGTTAATTATCGTTTTTATATCGCCATCCTGATTCGTTATATTTTTAAATAAATAAAAAATATATGCAACTATCCAGCTTTTCATTAGAGGGCGTTAATGTAACACTGCATTTTACGTCGTTTCTGAGCTGCTCAGGGATCGCATGTCAGAAGCAGACAATTACTCAGTGCCTGTGGTATACTTTCAATATCTATTTAAGGCTGAGATAATGAAAACGATGATAAAGAAAATTTAGATTCGGACCACTGAAGTACTAATTTTGATGCAAACATACTATCAGACCTAGGTGACAGTCAAGAGCGAGTCCATTTAAGACCCGAAACCAATGACGACTTCACCAATGACTGTAGCACATAATCATGTATTTTAATCAGCTGTTCCAATTGTTTTTACCCGACTGTTTCAGGAGGGTTATGTTTTTCGAGAGTATGTACCTATCCAGAAATTCGTTTTCACGGGCTACAGTCCAAATGGCAGGGCGGATCTTGTGAGGTGACGTTAGATTTGTCTCAGCAGCGTTAGTGACACTGGCTAGGTATATTAAAAATCCATAAATTCAAGATGGCAGATTTTTGTCGCAAAATACGAAATTACAGCAGTCGGGTTTTTGCGTTTCAGTACATTTGCTTGTTTCTCGACAGAAATGTAAGTACCTACTCTTCTCTAATTGGAATCAATAAAATGCCGACAATATCAATGAATGTCGATATATCAACGAACCAGAAGCATCCAGATCGTAAGACCAGACCATGCAACTAGACCACAAAGGCAGTTTTCAAATAAAAAACCTAAGCAATTCTACCGCTATTGAGACGTCACACGAGTAACTAACACCAGAAAGACTAGCTACATCTTTTAACCTCAGTAAGGTGAACAGAACAATGTAAAGTGCACATGCACAATAGTGCACGCAATTAGCAATAAGCAGCAAGCAGAGCAGGCTTACGATTTGAACGATATTAAGTATGAATGGAAATATAAAGCGAATTTTAAAATAGAACTTTAGGTAGGCTGGAAAAGTTTAGACAAATATTTAAAGGATAAATTGGCTACAAATATAATAAGTGGTGAACAGGTCCCATGAAAAACATAGAAGGTAACCTTCCCCAAGGAATCATTAGGCGAATTAGGTGATGACAATTGGACACCTAAAATTGCTAAGTATGGGCAAAGGATTATTTACAAAAAATGGTTCAATGTTATGCGCTCAACCCACTCCTTGTTCTCCATACATAGAAGTGCAATATTTGCAACCCCATCTCTTGCGATGAATTCTGCATCTCCTATTTGAAAATGCGATTGAAGTAGGTAATAGCAATGGACACCGGTAATTGCACATCTAAATTTATTTTCATCTTAATTTTTACATCCTGTTAAGAAGTTATGTATACCCTCGGGTTCATCGATTCGGTATCTCACCCGACGGAGGAAGTGAAAAGATTATCTTACTTACTAGAGGTAGGTACCTTTGTAACGTGCAATATACACATTTTCTACATTTAAGTAGGATCTCAATAATTGCAAGACAAGTGTAATCCTTATTGGCCACCCACTGATCATAATTGTACTCAGCATGGACGAGCAATCATTGACTGAAGAAGCAAAACAGAATCAATTCTAAGCCTCAACGCTGACGTGATAATTACAAAGATAAATTAAAATGACAAATCACTCTATTATTCCATTACGATGGGAAACTGTAAAAAATAAAAGCCTATTAAAACTATTAAGCTGCTGGACTAATGATAGAGTTAATAAACTTTAAACTATGCGCAACCATTAAGACACTTGTCTTTTTTGTGTATAAATATAACCTGTCGGTAAGTCTGGGTCCTGGAATCAGTGAACCAGTTTGCAAAACGAGCACCACGACCCAACTTACCGCGTTACTGTTTACAAATAAAAGCGATGTTCATAATCTTCCACAAAAAGAAACAAAGTTGCCATTCGAGATGTTATTATACATCCAAACAGTCGAAGCGGCGCATCCGGTTTAAGGGGATAACCAGATACCTACACGATTAAGCACGTGTATAGAATCCACAAATTGGCAGGCGTACACCATCACGCTTCATAACCATGCGTATGTTATTTTCGCGCAAAACTGGAATCTTTTGAACGTCGAGAACATAAATTGATGTGATTGAGAATATCATTGATAACGTCATCGTGGGAACGTATTCGGTGAATCCTGCGAGTGGTCGCGGCGCTAGGCGGGTCGGTGACGTGCGGCTGAAGGAAAAACTGGCCATATAAATAGGTTGGCATTGTGGGTCCTGCGTCAGTAATCACAATGGGGTACCATAGTGCGGTAGTGGGCGTTTTCGCACTGGCGGCTTTTGCCAGTGCGTCTATCGGAGACAACACATTAGAGAGTGGAGAGAGAACGGAAAGGGTGGTGCTAGTGTCGCCGGTACTGGCGCCTTTTCAAGACTCGAAAGTACCGTCTTCAGTGAGAGCGAGACAGTTCCCTATCCTGGTGCTTCTTGCTCAAGCCAACCCGGAGTATTCTCGGGAACAGCAAGCCAAATCTTTGGAAGGGAACCCACAGCCCATCTATGTTCAGGTAAGTTTCGTATAGTCTGACATTGGCAATGACTTTTCATAGAGCGCGCCGCATCAATTAAGCTCGTCTTATCTACTTTGTTGTTAAAATATCAAATTAATCATTTAAAAGCCACAATGCTTCGTGATTCATCTACGTGATCAATTATAGTGAACTCATGATACCTATATACAATAGATCAGTACATAGATACAAAATATACTAGGTAGAAATTAAATTACTTTGATCTAGTCTACCTACCTAAATAGAAAAGCTAGTTATTAAAATTTGTATGTATTTTTACTGTATTTTCGAATAATCTCTCCACAGAAATTAGAAGATCAAGTTCAACCACAACAGGAGTATATTCCTAAAGAACCTAAGAAGCTACACGTAAACCGTCAGAAGAGATCACCGCACCACTTCAAGAAGCACATTTCCTGGGGCGGCGGTGGTGGTGGCGGCTGCTATTCCTGCGGGCAGCCAGTTGTCTACGAGCAACCTCAAGTACACTACGTGCAACAGCCCCAAGTGCACTACGTCCAACAACCTCAAGTCCACTACGTCCAGCCACCAGTGCAAAAAACGATCGTCGTGAAGTTTGAAGGTGGCGGCCACGGAGGTTACGGTCACGGCGGCGGCGGCGGCTACGGTCACGGCGGCGGCGGCGGTTACGGTCATGGCGGCGGCTACGGCGGTCAAGGCGGCTACGGCGGCGGGTGCGGTGGCAACTGCGGAGGCGGAGGAGGCGGCTACAGCCAAGCGACAGCAACTGCTACGGCCACTGCTACGGCGCACGCAGGAGGGTGAGTGTGCAAAAATCTATTAAAGCCATTCCACCAAGTTTTCAAAAAATAGCGCCAGACGAAACCAGCACAGTCTTTAATTGCGCAATTCCGAATTGCCGATCCAAAAAAAGAACAATTTCCAAAGCTACCTATCTAACCAGCCCGTTCACTGACCTTACGTCCAAAATAAACCCAAGAATTACTTACCTAAATACTTTTGACTTTGAAAACTTATTATCCCAAATATTCTGGCCTTTTTGGCAATTTAATTTTGCAATAATTTAAGTATACTTAATTAGGTACCTACGAATATAGAGGTAATGATAATGAGATACATTTTATTCTACCTTTGAAAATAACAAGAACACGTTCTCTGACGCGTGAAGTTCAGAACAAGATATTCTCTGAGACTTCAGTTTTGGAATTAAATTACCTACCTACTTGTTATCCAAGTGTGAGTACCTACATATTCTAACTATTTCAAAATACAAGGGGATATTTTACTGGTGACCGAAACCGAAAACTCAGGACAATAAGGATCATCTTTCCCCGAGGAGCAAATTCGAACCTTACCTCCAGTAAATACAAAATGTACCAAACAGACAGCGAAAGCGAAGTCAATTTGTATGGCATATTAAGTAAAATACTTGGAAAATCCATGACCATCTCGTCCTGAGTTTTAGCAGCGGTCACTATCACTAGTAAAATTTTACCCCAAGCATATTTATAAGATAACTAGATGACTACAATTCACGATTGAGTACTGGTAATCAATTCCAGAAATAAAGCATTTTATCCATATCTATTTTATTTGTAAAAACAGTGGCTACCTCAACCTGTGTAAAAAATTGTTTACAGTAGTAGACCATATAGTCATATTTTTTTATTAAAAACCCATACACAATCATACTCGTGGCATACAAATTAATAATTATCTGTTCGTAGAAAAACATGACACACAGAATGATATTTTATAAGTTTTATAATTGTTGTTATAAAAATTGTTTCTAGTAAATAATAAAATCAACATTATTTTCATTTGTTACAGATACGGAAAGAAATAGACATGGAAGAGACACTGACTTTGAATTTGTGAAAAGTTTTGGCTGCAACTGATTCAAAAAGTGTTTGCTCTGTGTTGCTAACTTTACAAAAAATATGCCTGTTGTAAAGATAGCATACACAAAATAACCTAAAATACATGATTATTTGAACCAGTGTGTGTCAAAACTATGTGATCTGCGTCTGCGCTGAAAACCAAAATAGCTTTAAGTATAAACCGATAGTCAGAATAAAACAATTGTATTACCTACCTACTTGTAAACCTTATTCTTGAAAAAGTTTGTCATGATCAAAGTTTGTTGTTTGTAAACTTGTGTGGCCAGTATTAAAATAAAAACGTTAATAATAAAAACCGTTATAAATGTGTTCATTAACTTTATTTTCTATTTCTTTACATTTCAAAGAAAAGGAAATATTAAAATGATTTAAATCATACTTTCTAAGGCTTACGACTAACTTTTACTGTGATTGTGATATGTAACATAACATCTCTAGCCAGAACTTATACGATAAATGAAATTATAAACAAAAACAGTACTTTTTTCAATTTGTCCTACATCCGTAAACACCACATTTGATTTGTTTTTTATGCTGGTTATTAATTTTAAGTCCTTTATCAAAATTTCCTAAAATTCTAGATTTTATTATCAAAGATGCAGCTCTCCAGCTGTTGACCAAAACACAAATGTTTCCTTAGAAGTAATTATTTTCCCCTAGCAACATGGTTCTTATTTAAATGTCGTGCTGATGCTTAATATGTTTATGTATCTACGCAATTACCTAGTATTGATCAAAATGCGAATAAAACAACAACGTGAAGTAATGAGGATGAGATCATAGAAATAACAACATCCTATAATAACAAAAACATATCAAACACGTTGTTTGATAAATTTGTAGAAAAACCGCACTTGGAAAAAACGCATGGCAACACGTAATTAATTAAGAATAAAAATGATGGAAATACAGGTATGTTTACCTGAATAGGTAATATAATAATAGACACAAAAAATGTTCATGCTTTAACAAATGTAACTATAATACAAGAAAACATGACTAACTTTTTTGTAATAATATCTAAATCTAAATATCTAAAGGTCAACTAATAAATTATTATTACAGACCTCTGAATATCGATAAACACTATGAAAAGGAGTTTCCATCCAATAATAATAAAGTTCTTAATTTATACCAACAATCATTTTTATACTTACAAGAAGTTACCAAAAAAATACAACAGATGTCGCTGTCCCAGTAACCAACTTACCAACTTGTATTTGCGGCCAGCTGCTAAGCGCAGTAGTGGCAGCGATACGCGCGGAGAATTTTATCAGCGACAAAAATAACATTGTACATTCTACATCGCGGTGTTGAGATGTCTTCGTGTTTTGTATAAGTACCGCGGCATTAGCCGTTTTGTGTATCGCTTCTCGGCCTTTTGGCTAAGATCAAAGTGTAGTATCTGTTCTTTTAACAACACGGGAAGTGGCAGTGACCGGTTATAAGTCTGCACGTATGGGCGTAAGTGCGGGCGCCAGGGGTCGCTTCCGTCAGTGGGAGGGTCCATCGTAGACCCACTGATCAGTTACCGCCCGCTCCAAGTTGGGCAGCCCCCGACCAATAAGGTACTGATCCGCCCCGGTGCTGGTTTGCTCTTTTAGGGTGTAGAGAGCACCAGCCTCAACTGGACAAACGGCGCCGTTACATTGTACACCTGCGACTAACAGGCATAAAAATACCACAAACCAACCCCGCTTATCCATGCGATTTGCAACATGGAATGTCCGTACTATGAGGACAGGCCTCCCTGACACCTGTGGAGGTTCTTCTACTGACGCACAAGATCTGCGTAAAACTGCCGTAATCGACGCCGAACTACACAGACTGAACATTGCTGTTTGTGCCTTACAAGAGACCAGACTCCCTGACGAGGGTTCCTTGCGTGAGACACATTATACATTCTACTGGAAAGGAAAGGACAGTAGCGCTGTGCGCGAGTATGGTGTTGGCTTTGCCATACGCAACGACCTCTTAACATCTATAGAGGCTCCTTGCGGCATCTCGGAACGCATTATGTTGCTGCGATTAAATACGGACCATGGTTACGTATCACTGATTTCTGCTTACGCACCAACACTATCCGCAACAGATGAAGCCAAAACACAGTTTTATGACCAGCTCGACCAGACTCTAAGCGGGTTAAAACCATCTGACCGCTTATATATTCTGGGCGACTTTAACGCTAGGGTCGGACAGGACAATATTGCTTGGCCAGATTGTATAGGTAACCACGGTATAGGGAAGCTTAATGAAAACGGCCAACGTTTATTAGAGCTATGCTCTAAACACCTACTGTGTGTTACCAATACCTACTTTAAAGGCAAATCAACTCGCAAAGTGTCCTGGAAACATCCTCGTTCTGGACACTGGCATCAACTGGACCTTATCCTTACCAAAAAGAAAAATCTCCGCGAGACCCTGCACACGCGATCATTTCACAGTGCTGATTGTGACACAGATCACTCCCTGGTGGCATCACAAGTTGCTATAGCTCACAAAAAGATCCACTCATCCAAATTGCCTGGTAGGAAGAAGCTCGATCTTCCAAAAACCAGAGACGATGAGGTGGTCCAAAAGTACGAAGAGCTGGTACGCGACGAAGTTGCTACCTGGGATGTAGACGCTCCGATAGAGGAGGAATGGGGCAAAGTAAAGAAGCTACTTACAGAAGTAGCCGGTACGGCTTTCGGTCATCAGAAAACCAAAACCAGGACTGGTTCGCTGAAAATCTCGAACACATTACACCTCTGCTCGAGTCCAAACGACAAGCTGCGCTAAAACATCGCCTTAACCCATCCGAAAAGACGCGTATCGACCTATCGAATGCAAAATCAGCTTTACAACGCACATCACGGTACTTCGCAAATGCATACTGGACCGAGCTTTGTCAAAGCATTCAATCATGCGCTGATATGGGAAACTTTGGTGGTGTTTACGCTGGGATTAAAAAGGCCCTTGGTCCTTTTCCTAAAAAAACAGCCCCCCTTAAAGAAGCGGACGGCACTGTTATTACAGATGCTCAACGCCAACTCGAACGATGGGTAGAACATTATGTTGGTCTCTACTCAGAACCAGTGAACATAATGCCAGAAGCTGCAGATTGCATGCCAAAACTAGCTACCTGGACTGAGTTAGATGATCTTCCTACCATAAGGAGTACCACAAGGCTGTTAAGCAGCTTAAAATTGAAAATCACCTGGAAACGATGGTACCCACGCCGAAATTATCAGGCTCAAGTGCATATTACCCATCCTGCACAATCTGTTGTGTAAATGTTGGGAAGCGGGATATATACCACAGGATATGCGCGATGCTAACATCATTACCCTATACAAAGGCAAAGGTGACCGCGGTGACTGTAACTGTTATCGTGGAATATCCCTTTTAAGTATAGTAGGTAAATTATTTGCTCGGTTAGTCTTAATAAGACTCCAGAAACTTGCTGATCGTGTATATCCCGAATCGCAATGTGGATTCCGCGCCCAACGTTCCACAACAGATATGATCTTTACACTTCGCCAACTGCAGGAAAAGTGTAGAGAGCAGAAAACACCTCTGTTTGTGGCGTTCGTCGACCTTAACAAAGCCTTCGATACCGTCAGCAGAGAAGGACTCTATACTGCACTTTTAAACATCGGGTGCCCTCCGAAACTACTAAGCCTCATTAAATCCTTCCACGAGGAAATGAAAGGATCTGTTGTTTTTAACGGCAATACATCCGAGCCGTTCGAAATGCTTAGAGGTGTTCGCCAAGGCTGCGTGTTGGCTCCTACCCTGTTTGGTATTTTCTTCTCATTGCTTTTTAAAGTTGCTTTCGGCGATGACCAACAGGGTATACACCTGCACACTAGGGCTGACGGGAAGCTGTACAATATCTCGCTTCTTAAGTCAAAGCGTAACCGCGATGACTTATTCGTCGATAGCCTTTTGTTCGCTGACGATGCAGCCTTCGTTGCTAATTCTCAAAGTGAGCTTCAAGACATTGTTGATAAGTTTTCCCACGCGTGTTCTCTGTTCTCAATGTCCATTAATGCCAAAAAAACAGTAGTGCTAGCTCAAGGTGGAGAAACACCACGTATTTTGCTCGGTGGCGTTCCTTGAACATAGTTGACAAGTTTTGCTACTTGGGGTCGACTGTGTCGAACAATCTCACCCTCGATGCTGAGATCAATACTCGTATCGGCAAAGCGGCGACCATGTTCGGCAGGCTCAGTACAAGAGTATGGAATAATAAACACCTGACCACAAAAACCAAGATAATTGTTTACCAAACTTGCGTTCTAAGCATACTCTTGTATGGAGCTGAAACCTGGACTTCGTACGCAAAACAAGAACGTCGACTCAACACATTTCATATGCGCTGCGTAAGAAACATCTTGCATATAACTTGGCAGGACAGAGTCACAAACGAGCGAGTTCTAGAAATTGCACAGCTGCCTAGCTTTACCGCTTTGCTTAAGCAAAGACGATTGCGGTGGCTAGGGCATGTGTACCGCATGGAACCTTCGCGTCTACCGCGGCGTGTTCTGCTTGGCGCCGTAGCTAACGCCAAAGAGGAGTTGGAAGACCGATGCTACGTTTTAAAGATTGCGCCAAACGGGACATGGCTGCGTTTGACATCGACCATCAAAGCTGGGAGAAGCTTGCTGAGAATAGGGATGTATGGAGAAAGCGTGTGTTTGATGGGCGTAAAGCTCACGATGATGCCTGGTTCGCTGGTCTCGCAAACAAAAGGCAAAAACGACATCTAAACATACATGTGCCAGTCTCTAATTCCACCTTCGTTTGTAGAGCGTGCGGAAAGTCATGCCGCTCCCGTATCGGCTTATACAGCCATGAAAAATCTTGCCTCAGACACTGAATAAATCGTCTGTCACAGACGTATGAGGCCAATGATTGATTGCAGCTTAATATCTGAAAGAGCCCTCACTGAGGGACCAGTATATTAAACTGATTTTTGTACCTAGACGGGATATTCGGGGCTCGCTCCACTCCCGTCGCGGGTCGGCCCGGCATTGCAGTGCCACCGGGATCGGCCCACATAAACCTTACATACAATTCATTATCATCTTCCTGCTCTTATCCCAATTACTTGCAAAAGGATTTGGCTGAACCTACCAGAGGTCAACCCTCCTTAGGAATGCTTTTGTGGTGGATTAACCGCCACCATACGGTTGGCTCTGGCTGTTTATGTAGGGTTCATCCTACTGGCCGCCTCTTACGACCCCCACGGAAAGAGAAGGGGTGGTGCTATTCTAATCAGCCGGCACCACACGGCATTACATTACAGTTCATTCACATCATTACATTGGAGACACGGTGACAGATTTGACACCGAGTGGATGAAATGCCAAAAACGACTCATGACGTCACGTTAATAGTACGAGTAGATCTCTGGCTAAGGTAAAAAACTAACTGATCTACATAATATACAAGAGACACTATCAAGCTTATACCACAAATTAGGGAAACGGCGTGCGGGTGCTTATACAGGCCACACGTGCAATTTATTTTAATTACAGTACAGTCGTTTGAATAGGCCATATTTGACAGATGTCAAAATCATGTTAATGCTATGACATAAAGCCAATTTTCCTTTCTTCTATAATGGGTTTGAAAGCTGTTAAATATGACCGTACTTTAGGTGAGGTGCCATATACGGGGCTATTTTTATAGTCCGGCTAGTTCGTGCGCGACCTTCCCTAGGGGTGACAGACGTTGGGAGGGGAGATGTCAGCGGGTAGCGGGAGGTGTAGCGGGGAAGGGTGACGCGCGCATCCATGCTGCACGTCATATTAAAATGACGTGCTTCCTCGCCCCCCGACCGTCTGTACCCCGCAGGAAGGTCGTGCACGAAGTTGTCAAACTATAGTCAGTGTGCAAACTCTGCAGGGTGTTTTAACTCGTGATTCTGAACAACTTTTACGATGAGGCTATCTGCGAATTCGCAAAAAACAATTTGGATGTTTCATAGAAAAATTCATACCTACTCGGCAAATAATGTACAGTACACCCAAATTTTTTTTTACATTTCTCATATGGCCCATAGGTTATAGTTGATCAGAATCATGAGTAGAAAGTAGAAACATCCTGCTAAGTTTGCGCACTGACTAAAAAATTACCCTGTAAATTCATGTCTATTAAAAAGAAAACAAAAGCGCGAACACCTGAACTGAGCTGAGTTCGGTTATGTAAACTTCAGAATAGTGCAGTGTACGGCTACATGTCTACGGACAGTAATTTTTTGACATATCGCGGCGAGGGCGGGTCTACTATACTAAAGTACGGTCTGTGCATCGTTTGTTCGATTTCCACCTTATTTTTTGACAGACAACGCAGCGTTGTGAGATGCCGTTTGACACAAACCGTATTCATATGCAGGTAGGGTGGAGAATCGAATGAACGACGCACAAACCGACGTTGCGTGTGTTCCTCGCCTTACCTATGGAACTTACTTACTTAATATTTGACAGCTTTTAAACCCATACTAGAAGACATATCAACAAAGAAAAATAGGCCTTATGTCTTAGCAGTAACATGATTTTGACATCTGTCAAATATGGCCTATTCAAACGACTGTACTGTAGAGTGCGTTTCATCGCATAGTTCATCTGGGGTTATGTCGGTAGCATTGTAAATGGGCACCATCTCAATTCAGACGGATTCTACGGCGGCCATAAAGCCAGGTCTTCATTGGGGACAAAATCCCAGATACTTTGTATCTTATACAATTTTCCGGAACAATGTCCCCGAAAAGTTCCCAATGTGGATGTTTTTTTGTTAGGAATTTTGTTCAAGAACATTGTTTAAAATGCGTCCTCATTGGGTTATACAATTTTCCGGAACATTGTCCCCGAAATTATCCCAATGTGGATGTTTTTTATTATGATTTTTGTTCAAGAACATTGTTTAAAATGCGTTTTCATTGGGAACATTAATTTGTTGGGAACTTTGTATCTTAGGTAAATACTCGTACAAAGTTCCTAGGATTTTATCCCCAATGAATACCCGGCTTAATCTCGGTCGCGTACATTATAACAAATATTAATATTGTATTAAAATGTAAGTAGTTACCTAATTAAATTAACTTTTGGGACAGGAAAACGCATATACTCACCTTATCTATTTGACTCCATAGGGGCATTCCACAACAAACTAGGTCGGTTTTTTTTTGCGTGGGTAGGGGGAAATCATCATTGATACCATAAGGCTCAACGTTAGCGACACAAGCGCCACTCAGTGAAAAAAAATCACTGATTGAATACGCAAGTGATTGAGAAACCACGTCATTATGAATTACCGACAATAACTAACAACATACATTTTTTAGAATCAGTAAAACCTTGGAAAAACTGTGCACTTTAGTTATGTAAGCCGAAATTGCTAAAAGTGGCCACTTTTAGCAATTTCGGCTTACATAACTCATGGATACCAATTTTTATACATTTTATTAGATTTATTTATTCTTTATGATTAGTTATTGTCGGCAATTCATAAATTGGGCTCCAGATGACCAGCGTGTTTAGCCAGGGATTTTTTTCCTGTTTGGGGGAGCCACTAGTCTGACGTTTAGCCATAAGGCCCGGGCGCTGGGTTACCCCCAGGCGACCTACGGACTAAAACCCCCTCCCTGTGACTTATCGTTGGTATCTATGCAATTCAACATGTTAGACTGTAAATGTTATTAGTTAATACTGTGACTTAAATTGTAACGTACGAGTGTGTTGTTAGTAAAGTTAGTAAGTTTTTTTTTTTAGTTTATTAGGTAACTAAATTATAAGAAAGAACCTATTTAAATAGGATTAGGTCGATGTTTCCGATTTTGGTAATATTCGAGTATGTTATGTTATAGGTATATGCGTCCTCAATCCAGATGTTTTTTTTACAATAGGTACAATGAATAATGAATAAGTTATGAGGTTTTGTAGTTTTGGCTAATTCATAGGTAAGCTTTATTTCAAAACAAGAATTTTTAAAAAAAAATATGTAAACAAATAAACTAACTAATAAAATGGAGTAAATTTAGTTTTTTTTTAGTTTACTGTATTTAATTTGTTATGCTTCGTATTAGCAATTTCGGAAATAAGAAAAAAACTAAGAGAAAAACTTATTTTTATTTTTAAATATTTTTTTTTAAAGTTCGACCGACCCATTTAATACTTTGTTTAGTTTCGTACCATACGCGCGCGAATACGATATGTTGTTTCGCGCCATTTCGTCTGACGGACCGCGCGACTGACGCCAGCTGTTCGCCCGACGCCATCTTGCTTTTGTTCGTTCGGTTCCCGTGAGCCACGCGGCCGGCGCCATTATTATTCACATTCCATTCTCTCGTTCGCCCCGTGTGCGCGTCGACCGGTGTTAGACCCATTTTAATACAATTTCGGAATTTACGCTGGATTTCTTGTGCTGGGAGAAATCCTTTGGTATTCGCGTCTTGTACAGCGAACGTTTTGCTGTCGCGAACAATAGTGAATAGTGGTTTTTGCGCTTGAATGCGAACTGGGCAGGTTTCTTGATTGGGGGCCAACGTGGCCGAACTATGAACAATAGTGAACTCAAGTGCTTGTGAAAATTGTTGGAGTGACGGATTGCGAGCTCGAGCTGGTATCCGGATGCCGTGAGTCTTAGTGTTTAAGTTTCCCATTCTCTGTGTTCCTAAGTCCAGAAACCTGCTTTTCCTGTCACACTTTGACTCACAAGGGAACGGCGGCGACATACTTGCCACACGGTGAGCAATTCGATGTTAGTTTTGTATAAGTACTTTATTTGTAGTGATTAGCAACATTACGTGGAGGTCACCACCTTGATGACCTTTAGTACAACCGGAACTTGGTACATTTACTTTAGATATCAGCTGCAGTAGTGGGGTAAAATATTAGTCATCTTGTAGGAGATTAAGGGCCGTCGCAGACATCGGAAACAAAAATTTCTCAACAGGAAATTTTCCGGAACAGAAAATTTTCTCATTAAATTTATTTTATTTAGCTATAGTAAAGAGCACTACGAATCGTAGTCAAATGTTGTTCCGAGGCTGATCGACCATTTAGTTTTAGATTTTAAGATAACTTTAATTTGCTTCCACTGCGCTAAGATCAGCTTCGGAATCAAACATTTTTTGGTAGCAGAGCGTGGTTGCTTAATTGTAACATAGTTAAGCGTGATTTAGTATTAAGCGTGTTTTTTATACTACCCACATATTTTATTAATTTTGGAAAATATTGTTTCGTTTTTTCTTGTGACTATATTGTTTGCCTAGTGAACGGTACCTTATCGGTAAGGTCTAGGCCAGTCAACTAACATTTGTTTTGTGGTATTTGTTTATTGGTTTTTCGTTTTTATAAAGTCGAGTGTGTAAAAGTTGGTACCATGGCTCCCTCGATCGCCAGGTATAAGGCTGCTATAAAGACAGAATTAAGGTGGTTTACTACCACAGCGGCAATGATCGGCCGCGAGGACCGGGAGGACGCGCTCTTGAAAAGTGCACTACAGGTAGATGAACTGGTTCGGGTTGTGTCGGAACACCTCACAGAGTGCAGCATGCTCCTTGAGGAGACTCCTAACCCTGAAGATCAGAAGCTGGTCGAGGCCGATGTAAGCCAGTGCTTGGAGCTGGCACAGGACATTGAGCAGGCAGCTGCGGACATAACTAGGCGACGTGACGGAAAGGAAAAGCCATTCCGTGGCAAAGTGGGACAAGGATTACAGGTGCCTCTTCCGCCTGTTACGGTTCCAGTCTTCGCAGGCGATTACGCCGACTGGCCGGCGTTTGAGGACCTGTATAGCAGCGTGGTCCACACACGGACGGACATAACGCCAGCGTACAAGATGGCTCAGCTGATGTCCAGGCTACAAGGAGAGCCTCATGAATTGCTGACGCATTTGGCTGTCTCGGATAGCAATTATGAGGTGGCGTGGAAGATCCTTACCGACCGGTATCGGAACAAGCGCCTGATTGTAGACAGGCTGTTAGACCAGTGGCTGTCAATACCAACCATAACGCGAGGTACGGACCTCCGCGAGAAAATCTTCCACCCAGTCAGTGTCGCGGTCAGCGCACTAGAGCGACAGGGTTTGCCAGTGGCGGGCTACGGTTATCTTGGTCCACACAGTGCTTCGCCGCCTGCCGAGCGAAATGGTCGCTCGATTCGAGCAGCTCCATGGGGGCAAGTCCTCGGACCACCTCCCGACCTACGAGGATCTGAAGTCGTTCCTCGAGGCCGAAAGCAGGTGAGTGGACTTCCAGGCTGGTGAAGCCCCTCGCAAGGAGACCTCTGCCCCTCGCCACCCGGAACGGCCGGGTGCACCGGCGCGAGGAGGCAACAGTAGGCAACCCAGGCGGTACAACACCGCATTGGAATCAGGGTGTGCCTACTGCAGGGAGACAGGCCACAGGGTAACAGCGTGTCAGGAGTTTGTTGCGCAGCGGGTTCAGAGGAGACGGGGTGTGGCACAGCAGAGGCGTTGGTGTTATCGGTGCCTGGGGCCGCATCAGGTGCGAGAGTGCCCTTCAAACACCAACTGTAGGTACTGCCAGGGTGCACACCATCCGCTGCTCTGCATGAATCGCTCCGGAGATGCCGGGGGCAGCGCTGGATCGGGTCAGCGAAGGGAGCCTGCCCACCAAAGGAGGGAGCAATGCTCCCCACCCCCTCCAAGGAGGAGCCCACCTCCGCATAGGTCACAGGGACAGGCAGGGGGACGTCAACAGACGGAGCCCACTTACCCAAGGACGTGGGGACGATCTCCACCACGGCAGCAGGTGCCGGATATGGGAAGAACGGCACAGGAACATGGCCAAGGACACCCATCCCAGGTACGGGATTCAACGGGCGGGTGTCAGGAGAGCACTAGGCAGCCACCAGGGTACATGCAGTATTCTACGGGCTTGAGCCACCTGGTTGGGCCGCAAGACCCACGCATGCCTCCGCCTATGACTGAGTACCCGCGGCTACAGGCGCAACCTCGGTGCGCATGTTTGCCGTTGGGGTACTATAGAGCTCCAGCCATGGCCTTTATGGGCAGACCTCCCTACCAGCAGGAGTGGGACCCATACACAGGTTTGGGTAGCGAGGGGATACCCCCGCGGGACGCGGCCTCACCGCGTTTAGATTCCCGCTAGGTAATCGCCGCCTACTCGTCAGCTTCGGCTCCCCGTCCAATCACGGTACTTTTGCCAACGGCTAAGATTTGGGTATGGGGATACGGTGGCCGGACCATTCAAGTAAGAGCCCTACTGGATACAGGGGCTCAGGGATGTATTGTATCGAGTAAGCTGGTGAGTAGGCTAGGCCTAAATGTACAGCCAAGTGCGGATGAAGCTGTAGGCATCGGGGGCCTAAATGTGCCTGACATTCGGGGTCAGACGAACTTTGAGTTCACATTAGGTAGCACATGTACAGGGGTCAGCTATCAAGTCTCAGCCGTGGTGCTGGATGAAGTGGTTGGGAAACTCCCTCAGGTTAGGTTACCACCAACGGTACGAGGGTTAACCACAGGTTTGGAGTTAGCTGATCCTGATTTTGATACTCCTGGTACGGTGGACGTACTTCTCGGGTCAGACGTCCTCGGGAGATTATGGTGCGGTAGGAAGAAGGTACTCCAGGATGCTGGTTTGGTGGCCGTAGATTCCACAGGGGGGTATGTTGTTTTCGGCCCAGTTTGGAGACCTCAGGACCTACCAGAAGGGGATACGGTCCTCTATGGTAGTGTGCTGTCAGAGGTGCTGCAGAGGTTTTGGGAGTCTGAAGAGCCGCCCACGGCGGACAGACGGAAGCCAGAGGATGACGAGTGCGAGTTGTTCTATCAATACAACACTGCGAGATGCTCGTCAGGCAGATTCGTGACCAGGCTACCTTTTCTCCCAAACCGCCCCGCTTTAGGTAGTTCGCGACAGCTCGCGGAACGGAGACTGCTCGCAATGGAGCGGAAGATGAGGCGAGACCCAGCACTTCGGCAGAAGTATATAGAATTTATGCGGGAATATATTCAATTGGGCCACATGTCGGTGTCCAGCCTGGATTGGAGGTGTGTCGAGCATTATTACATTCCACACCTGGCCCCAGTTAAATAAACGTGATAGGTGATAGGTGACAGGCGACAGGTGACAATCCGACAATTTGACAGTTTCTTGTTTAATAAAGAATTTGGTCGACAAATTTGTCACGGTGGAAAATCGACAAATATGTCGAATTGTCGTGACAATTTGACATATTTCTGTTTAATAAACAATTTCTCTTGACAGGCGACAGGTGACAATTTGTCCGGAAAAACTTGTCAATTTCGCTTTATTAAACACTAAATTGTAATGACAATTCGACATTTTTGTAGAATTGTCGGAGATTTTCGACAGGAACCCTTACCCAATGTCAAAGATGGTTAGCGGTATAGCGGTTATGATATTTTGTTGTGATAACTCATAATAAACTTAAATCAAAAATTGTGTTAACTTCGTCGACGTATAACAGTAGTAGTGAAGATGAATTTGAGGCGCAAATCAGAAGATGTCGCACTTTTAATTATCACTAAATTTGCCGAACAAAACGTTGGTCGTAGGTTAAGGCCAAAATTGTCAATTTTACATCCATTTTAACTGATTTAAAGAAAGCAGGAATCTTAATCAAACGAAAAAATATATTTCTCCTTATTTACTCTCTTCTTTGGTATTGTGCCTTTACAAATATGTCACAAAACGCGACAATATTGTCAATGACCATGACAAATAAGTCGAGGATATTTTCTTAGGACGCGACAGGTAAAATCTGACAATAATCGCCTTTATTAAACGCGTTTGATGGGTGACAATTATGTCAGTTTTTACCTGTCGCATTTGGACATATTTGTCGTGTTTATTTAATGGCACTTGTCGCGACAATCTGACTTATTTGTCGAAAAGTGACATAATTGTCACCTGTCAGGCTTTATTTAATTGGGGCCTGGCTGTCTTGAAGTCACCTGAGGCGAAAATACGGGTTGTGTTTGACGGTTCTGCTCCTACCTCGAATGGTGTGTCTGTGAACCAATGTTTGCACGCGGGTCCTAAATTGAACCGAGACATTGTGGACATTCTCACAGACTTTCGTTTGCACCAGGTAGCGTTCGTCGCAGACGTCAAAATGATGTTTCGCCAAACCATGATACATCCGGATGACCGTCGGTATCAGCTGATTTTGTGGCGTGAGAGCCCAGATGAGCCGATGGTCACATACGAACTTAACACGGTGACGTATGGACTTAAGCCAAGTCCGTATTTGGCAGTACGTACGCTGCGAGAGTTGGCCGCACAGGAAAGGGTAAGATATCCTCGAGCCGCAGCAGTACTGGATCGCGACGTCTACGTGGACGATGTCTGCACGGGTGCTGATAGCGTGGAGCAGGCGCTAATTCTACGAGACGAGCTGATCGCGATCATGGGTTCAGGAGGTTACGAGTTGCGGAAATGGTTGTCCAGTTGCCCTGAGCTCTTGGCCGGTTTGCCAGGCGAGTTCCATCAGGACCCGCACCTCTTTGAGAACCCGGACAATCCAAACACGTTGGGCATCCTCGGGGTGCAATATAGGCCAACGCATGACGTATTCACGTACAAGATTGAGCCCGACCTTTTGGAGAAAACTTGGACTAAGCGGTCGGTACTGTCGACAATCGCTAGAACGTTCGATCCTAACGGATGGATCGCCCCAGTTACGTTCATGGCGAAGTGCTTTTTACAAAGGTTGTGGCTAGCCAACTTAGGCTGGGACGACCAACTCTCCGGAGAGTTGTTGAAGGATTGGCTCAAGTTTGTGACCACCTTACCAGGGATTGTGCACATCGCGATACCCCGCAAGTTAGTCCCATCGGCGGGATGTAAGGCTACCCTACATGGGTTTTGCGACGCCTCGGAGCGAGGGTACGCGGCAGCTGTATACCTTCGGACAGCAAGTTCAACGGGAACTGTGGACGTGCGTCTGGTTATGGCCAAAAGTAAGGTGGCACCAGTCAGAACTAGATGGACCATCCCCAAGTTGGAGTTGGCAGGGGCAGCTCTTCTAGCGCGCTTGCTAAATCATGTAACCTGCAATCTGCGTGGTACCATCAACTTGGATGAAACGGTGTACGCGTGGACCGACAGTCGGATAGTTCTGTGCTGGTTGCAGATGTCGGTACATACACTTGAGGTTTTCGTGGCAAATCGGGTGTCACAGATTACGGGGTCGGAAACTCCGTTAGTGTGGAGGCACGTACCGGGAGAACGGAACCCAGCGGACTGCGCATCGCGCGGGTGCAGGGCCCCTGATTTGGTGAGTCACCCACTGTGGTGGGGACCTCAATGGCTAACTGAGTCGCCGCAGGAATGGCCATTCAACGAGTGCAGGGCGCCGCTTGGGCCACCTGATCGAGGTTTGCGAGTGAACGCGGGGCAACTCGTACCAAAGCCTAACCCAGCTTCCTTGCTGGAACGGTATAGCTCCCTCGACAAACTTCTTGGGTGACAGGTTGGATCAAACGGTTCGTGAACAACTGCAGGAAGCCTCAAGCAGAACGGAACTTTGCACCTGTCCTCTCGCCCGCGGAACGGAATGCGGCTCTATGCTCATTAGTTAGAGTCATCCAGGCGGAACATTTTGAAGAGGAGGTCAGGCTGCTCAGGGATGGACGTGGAAAGCTGAAGGGAGGAATTGTGCGCCTCAACCCATTCCTGGATGAGCAAGGTATGCTCAGGGTTGGAGGCAGACTTCGAAACGCTAGCCTGCCCTTTTCGGCGCGGCATCCACTGTTACTTACATCCACGTTTGCAGGTGTGGGAACGGATTTCGCAGGTCCTTTCATGGTAAAGGCATCACGCCTGCGGAACGCAAAGTCTATCAAGGCGTACTTGTGCGTGTTCGTGTGCCTAGCCACCAAGGCCGTCCGCTTGGAGCTCGTGGCCGACCTTTCTACGGAGGCTTTTTTGGCAGCGCTGGAGAGATTTACGTCGCGACGAGGGCGACCAGCGCTGATCAGGTCGGATGGTGGTACCAACTTTAAGGGTGCTGATCGGTGTATGAAAGAAATTGTAACGTTCTTGAGGGAGAACGAAGAAGCAATCAGCACGGGCCTCTCCCGTCAGGGCATTACCTGGGTGTTCGATCCACCAGCGTGCCCTCACTGGGGTGGTATTTTTGAAGCGGTTGTAAAGTCCGCTAAGACGCATTTGTTGCGCGTCGTAGGGTTAACAATTTTGACTTTCGAGGAGCTGGCAACCGTGTTTTGTAAAATTGAGGCTGTACTCAATTCGCGTCCTTTGTGTCCGCTCAGCTCTGACCCAAATGATTTAGAGGCCCTGACGCCAGGGCATTTCTTAATTGGCCGCCCACTTAACGCCTTGCCGGAATATCCCTATACGGAGGTGAATAGCAATCGTTTGTCGCGTTATCAGTTGTTGCAGCAAATGACTCAAAACTTTTGGAAGCGTTGGTCGCTTGAGTACTTGCACATTCTGCAGCAACGCCTTAAGTGGACGGACAGGACTGAACCCCCCTGCATCGGGGATCTCGTTCTGGTTAAGGATGCCAACCTACCGCCACTGCGTTGGCGCCGGGGGCGCATTCTCAACCTGTTTCCGGGTAGTGATGGCACTCCTCGAGTTGCAGCAGTTCAAGTGGGGGATTCAGTTCTTAAGCGAGCAGTAGCTACATTATCACGCCTGCCATGCATAGAGCGGACCGATGGGTCGGTCCGGGGCGGGTGAATGTTTAGTTTCGTACCATACGCGCGCGAATACGATATGTTGTTTCGCGCCATTTCGTCTGACGGACCGCGCGACTGACGCCAGCTGTTCGGCCGACGCCATCTTGCTTTTGTTCGTTCGGTTCCCGTGAGCCACGCGGCCGGCGCCATTATTATTCACATTCCATTCTCTCGTTCGCCCCGTGTGCGCGTCGACCGGTGTTAGACCCATTTTAATACAATTTCGGAATTTACGCTGGATTTCTTGTGCTGGGAGAAATCCTTTGGTATTCGCGTCTTGTACAGCGAACGTTTTGCTGTCGCGAACAATAGTGAATAGTGGTTTTTGCGCTTGAATGCGAACTGGGCAGGTTTCTTGATTGGGGGCCAACGTGGCCGAACTATGAACAATAGTGAACTCAAGTGCTTGTGAAAATTGTTGGAGTGACGGATTGCGAGCTCGAGCTGGTATCCGGATGCCGTGAGTCTTAGTGTTTAAGTTTCCCATCCTCTGTGTTCCTAAGTCCAGAAACCTGCTTTTCCTGTCACACTTTGACTCACAAGGGAACGGCGGCGACATACTTGCCACACGGTGAGCAATTTGCTGTTAGTTTTGTATAAGTACTTTATTTGTAGTGATTAGCAACATTACGTGGAGGTCACCACCTTGATGACCTTTAGTACAACCGGAACTTGGTACATTTACTTTAGATATCAGCTGCAGTAGTGGGGTAAAATATTAGTCATCTTGTAGGAGATTAAGGGCCGTCGCAGACATCGGAAACAAAAATTTCTCAACAGGAAATTTTCCGGAACAGAAAATTTTCTCATTAAATTTATTTTATTTAGCTATAGTAAAGAGCACTACGAATCGTAGTCAAATGTTGTTCCGAGGCTGATCGACCATTTAGTTTTAGATTTTAAGATAACTTTAATTTGCTTCCACTGCGCTAAGATCAGCTTCGGACATACTTTTTTTCAATTATGTTTTAGAATAGAAATAATTCATACCAAGTCTCATAATGGGCCCGAAATACATAAGAGTGTATTTTTTTCTGGTGTATTAGAATAAAACTAATCGTAATAGCAAATAGTTTGTTGAAATTTTTTTCAGAGATCCATATTTTAGCAACTAAATTGTTTACAAGTTTGTACACAAGATAATTATTTAGTAGTTAGTTAACTTATTTACAATTTTATACAAAATATCATCATTATAACTGGTCATTAAAAAAACATTAATGAAGTCAAAATCAAATTTTCTCTTAGAGTTTTTTTTTTCCGAAATTTGCTATTACGAAGCTTATCAAATTAACTACTTTGAATACATTTTTTTTAAACTAAATTCTTGCTTTGAAATAATGCTTACCTATAAATTAGACAAAACTACAAAATCTCATAACTTCTTAATTATTCATTGTGTACTAGTCCATTGAATTAGTCCCTCCAAGATGGGTCTAGAGTGCGTGAGTTAGTAACGTAAGATGTTTCTTCGGAAACATGTCAAGAGTCCCTAGGTAATAAACATACTAAAACCCCGGGACACTAGGAGGAGGCCCGGAGTGGGGGGAGGGGGGGAAAAGGGTCCATTTTTTAATTTTTCGCTTAAATCTCAAAAACTTACGTTACTAATTCACGCACTCTAGAACTTTTTATTCAATGGGCTTTACCAACCAAATAAATATATATCTCTGGATTGAGGACACATAATATACCTACATATGACATACTCGAATATTACCAAAATCGGAAACATCGAACGTTTTTCGCTGCCCGCTTGGCGTGGAATGCCCCTAATGCCAGATTGGTCAGCTATTTTGTAAATCGAACTAGAGTAAAATACCTAACAAATAAATATATTTTATTTTCCGGTGTTCAGCAGTCAACAATTGAAGAGGAAGTTTACCGGTGTAGTTTATTATCTTAGAAGATTAAAACATTTACATAAATTGGGACGTTTTATTATTATTATGTAAAAAAATGCGGTGTTTGAAAATAATTCTAGTGTTGCAGTGTTCTATTTGTTGTGTCTTCGATACTCGTAAAATAATATCGATCTACGATTCGTACAAAAGTCTCTTTCATGGAAAAGCAGGTGCTATTCTAAAATATTCATAAATTGAAACTTAGTTGAAATCATAATAGTGGGGATGTTAGTCGATAGTAGGTACAGAGACCAAAGTCTGCTAAATGAAAGTTGTTTCAGTTGTAGATATGTCGATGCACTGTCGATGGCATGTCAGTTAGATGGTTTTGGTAGTTTCGTTAGTTTCGTATTCTGCTAACAGTTTTTAATATAGAAAGAAAAATCACAGTGGCAATGGAATGACAGTTGAGTCAATGGCTAAAAATAGCAGACTTGGGCTGCTATCGATTATTTTTATTTCAAACCTACCCTGAAGCTATGGCACACATTAAAATTTAACACTCTTTATATTCGGATTCATGCCGATTGTGAAATTATTAGCTCGATATGCAAAGAGGACCGTAAAGTCCCCACTAACTCATCTGTGGGAACAGTGGGAAGTGTACAGCTCAGTAGCTGGATTTTCATTTATTTCATATAAAATACCGCAAAACACTACTTGGTTTTCCAAAGTCCTCGTACCTACGTGGTAGCGTCTAAGAATACTACTACTCCTAGCCCACCCAGGGGTTGTTTCGCAAAAGACGTCATTTGCACAAACAAGAGTTTTTGACCTTGGCCGAATATATGTCGATTAGGTTCTCTATCCATTTGCATAAAAAGAATTGGCATAATGTATTTTGGCACACTGTAATTTAAACTAATGATACTTACGCATAATTCATGTACGCATAACAGTTTAGGCATAATTTCTTTACGCACAAAAAATATTCCCATAATAGTACATAGGCCTAAAATACATAACCATAAATTGTTATATCCATAATCAAAATAGGCATAAAAATCTGATGCATTAGAAGAACCCTTAAATTGTATAAAAATAACCTAACCTAACCTAAACTGACCTAATTTAACCTAATATATCTTAAAAAATACTAAAATGACTTACATTTCCTGCCATTTGAACTAAATAAAAAATATATTATATTAGTCCAAAAAAATTATTACAAAAGCAATTATGCCAAAATATTGTTAGTATAAAATACAATAGTCTAAAATATGATTATGCCAAGAAAAATATTATGGCAAGAAACTATTATGTCAAAGCAATGGTAGGCGAAAAAAAATTATGCGAAACATGTTATGCTAAAACATATTAGTGGAAAAAAAATTATGCCTATGAAAGGGATACCTGTCGATTATGGTCAACCGCATGTCGGCGGTAACACCACCCTACAATAGCAACGACAAATAGGTTTCACGTCAGGCAAGCGGCCGGTCATAAAACATAGCTAAATCATTTTGCTATACGATTTTGTTCTAATAAATCATGTTACGCCGACCCCAACTGGTTTGGGATAAGGGCTGGATGATGATGATGATGATAAGTTCTCCAAACTAAACCTTCTTTATGAATAACTAGCGGTCGTCCCAGTTGTTGCACCCACTGCAAATATATGGTGTTTTATGAACTGATGACCAAAGCTTTACAAGAGCTTGATTTTAATTTCCTTTATTCACAGGATCGATGACCCACTCCTTACATGGCGGAAGTGACATAACCATGGTCTGCAATGATCATATTCGCATGACCGATGTCTTCCCACCTCCTAACCGCACACTGTCTTTTACTGACGTTACTGTACATGGTTGCTTTCCAATCAACACCACATTTATCTCGGAATTTAGAGCACTAAATATAAATACCAGTATAATACGGTCACTAGAACAACGCTTTAACACGTTCACTGCTGAAAACGCGCCAGGTAGGTGGAGCTTACCGTGACGACCATACTGCCGCACCCGCCTGGCGTTCCAGTAACGACTGTACGGCGCACTCGCAGCGCGAGTGCTCGCAGATATACGCCAGTGCGCATGCACTCGCCAAGCGCGTTTCACCACTTTAACTAGAAAAAGCTGCATGTCGAACTGGGATTGAGAGCCAATCAATATAGTTTGTTAAAAAAATATTTAATCGCTCAAATTAGTACGTGTACAAAGTACAAACATAATACAGCAGCAAAATTAACTACCTAGATCTATTATTTTCGTTTTATGCGGTCACCTCACTTCGCATCGGTACTTATGATTTTCCAACTCTTTTGTTAAAGTTTTTTTACGGTCCGTAAAAAAAAACTGTGTAAAAAATACTTGAATGAAACCGCCTGAACCTATTATACGGACTTTTTTAGTATTCGGACTTATCCACTGACATTTATCGGACTGTTATCGGATTTTAATCGAAAACAGCATGCCGTGTAATGCATTATAATAATGTATTATGGTACACACTGCACATTAACTGGGCAATGTAGGTAAAGGCGCCCGGTAGGTGCGCCGCACTGGTGTAATACAAGTGGACTCGCCTGGTAGGTGCGCCCGCACAGCTGTAGCAAAATCTTGATTTAGACGCGACGGCCGTGCGGGCGCACCTACAAGGCGCGATTCGTCAGCACGGCGGGCTTTGTACTGAAAATCGCTCAGCAGCGAACGTGTTAAAATAAAAGAACCTCTGCCACCCGGAAACTTTATAGAAGGTCTACTAATAAAGATTTTACACATTCAGAATGACGAGCGTTTCGAGTACATATTCAACAATACTCCGAACTACTTTGATGGTTTGACTGATTTGAAAACCATGGAGGTAAAAGGAATACAAATTATTCCGCTACCGATAACTATGGAGCTGGTAAATTTGACACTATCATACGGAGCTTCAATAACAGATTGGGGACACTGCGTACACCTAGAACGTCTTAAGTTGACGAGTTTTACCAAAACGAGCTCTCCAGAATGGCCACGAAACTGCACGAATCTGAAACATTTGAAGATACAATTCACTGAGCCGGATATAGCGCTGATGTTTACGTATAGAATGATAGCTGCGGCTCCAAATATCCATAGATTGGAATTAAAAGAGTGTGGTTTGCAGAAGTTGCCGATTGAGATGATAAGTGCTGCTAAAAGCTTGGTTTACCTTGATCTTTCAGGAAATAGGCTTTATGACGAAATATTTCCGTGAGTATGTCTACAAATCATCGTTTCAATCCTAATCCATCCTCATAGGTTCTTCGTTTGTAGTCATCATCAAATTATTTGAATACAACATCTAAACCCATGCACATTGTTGAAAGTACAAAAACTTGTGTATAATTCAATATATACCTTATCGAGATCTCGGAAACGACTCCTATCACATTAATGAAATACAGTGTTATCGATCTAGTAAGGTTACATTTTCCAAAAATCATTTTAAACATTAAAAAAGCAGAGCAATGCTCAGTGAACCTACTATCAGTCAATCTTCTTCCTTTTTCAGGTTGTTTCCCTACCATGCCACATTGAAGAGTTTAACCCTCGACAGAAACTCCATTCAAGGGTATGGCTTGGGCAGCCTGGTGGAGAAGCTGCCTTCTCTTGTGGATATGGGTTTGAGATGGGAAAATGAATTAACCAGTGACTGTGCAAGCAATCTCAACCTCGAGACAGACTTGAGAAGAAAATTTATTGGTCAGTAATGATGTGACGCCGGCTTATAATAGCATCAGCCTAATTCTACCCGTAGGTATTGTAAAAAGCGACAAAAGAATAATCCAGGGCATCAACAGCGGCGTTCCAAATGAAACAACTTGCATCGCGCTCGCTAATCCGCCTGCCAAGCGTATAGGTGGGGGGCGGCCCCTTAGTCCAAGGGCGGCCCCCATGTCTAGCGGTGGAGTGTTGTAACGCAGTGGTTAGTACGACTGCCTGCCACGCAGATGGTTCTAGGTTTAATTTCCGGTGGGGTCACTCACAAAGTTGATATTTATCACTTTGTGAATTTGTTCCCAGTCCAATAGATTGTCCGAAAAGCAAGATGGTTCCATGCTTCGGATGGGCACTTTAAGCCGTCGGTTCTGGTTGCTGGCGTATGATGGCGCTCATTACACAACCATGTCAGAGGCCTGTTACTTGCAGTAGGCGGTAGAAAAACTCTGATACCAGGGTTTATCGGGTCGTTGAACGACTCGGTGTCCCACACGAAGAGGGAGAGAAGTCACGGTGGAAGATTTTCTAACCATATTTTTTTCGTGTGGTGTTGGCTTGGACCTACCTCGAGTATCACCCCATAGGCGATGGAATGGAAGACAATTTTTGAAAATGTCCCTCAAATATTTTATCAGTATTATTAGACATGGCGTTATCATTCGTAAATTAATGACTCACTTTATTTTACATACATACCTACATATCAACCTTCCCATTTAACGTACTAACATATACTGATTTTTCATTTAAATACTAAGGAAACCAGTATAAGTTAATCACTTAAATGGGCAGGTTGATGTTGTGGCAATAGTTCTTACTTTATATGATTTGTTTCAGAACCTCTACAAAACTCTTCAATAGAGGTCTTGGATCTGCGCAGAACATGGATATATTTGAACTGCTTCAAGGGTATTCAGTTTAAAAACCTGATACATCTCAGTTTTACAGCAACAGATAGTCCGTGGAGTGACAGGAAATTAAAGGTAAATTCGAGATATCTGCAGCATAACTCAGATGTGATGATCTAATATATATTTCATAGATTACTTCTTATAATTACAGATTATGGATCTCCCTACAAGCACGAAGGAACATTTTGAAATTGATATCGACTACGGAAGCTTCGCGGGTATTTCATTTGACAAACACGACTATGAACTTTTGCGATATGAAGTAAGAAAAATACTTTAACATAATCTCGTGCTCTGAAAATAGGTTCATACTGACAAAAAACCTTCGTAAGTGCAACTTGTTGTTGTTGGAAGTAAATTTGGATAGGTAGGTATTTGATATTATTTCAAATCGCGATCCCAAATCTAAACAGTTTCAATGTCATTATTTTACAAATTTCAATAAGAACACCGAAGGAAAAAGAAAACTCGTGAAACGAATTTTATTTATAATCTGTGCTTTTTATAACCATCAAAAAATGCTTTGTCGAATTTATACTCAACACTACAAAAGTATTAATTATGAATATCATAACGATCACAAAAATAATGTACATCAATTAAGTATAATTTTCTTCCATATTAATAAAAAAAAACACAGAAAACAAAAGCTCTGTTTTGCATTTGCTTACCAGACGATACAATTTTTTTTTTTTTATCTATGATGGGCTTACTCTTGACCCCAATCTTACCCTAGAGCAGAGATGGGATCTACGGTGGAGCGAGCTTGCCCAGAAGATGCCTATTCACTCTAGACTTAAAGAGATTCAGGTTATATGCACTCGGAAATACAGACGCAGGCACGGAATTCCATTCTTTAGCCGTGCGCATAATGAAAGATGATTTGAAGCGCTTAGTGCGTAATGTGGGTATATCAACTAAGAACGGATGGTAGCCGGCCGTGCGTCTGGATGTCCGATGGAAGAAAGGAGACGGTGGTATGAGCTCATGCAGCTCACGCGCACACTCTCCGAAGTACAATCTGTAGAAGACCGATAGGCAAGCAACCTTGCGGCGGTGAGCCAGGCTGTGAAGCTTGGTCGCCACCAGTTTTTTATCGCCTATTAATCTCTTGGCTCTGCGTTCCACCGAATCCAGTGCAGCAAGTTGGTATTTAGCCGAGCCATCCCAAAGGTGACAGCAGTACTCCATGCAAGATCGGACTTGAGCTTTGTAAAGAGTTAGAAGCTGTTCAGGCGTGAAGTACCGCTTAACTTTATTCAGGACGCCCAACTTTCTAGCTGCAATTTGAGCCTTGGACTCGATGGTGGTCAACAATTATCGTTCATGGCTCGTGTTATCTATCGCTATAATTTATTTACTTTTCATTCGACATGTAAAGCAGTATACGTACCACGGGTGAAAAATTAAATTGCTACCTCGGAAAGTTACCGATCTCACTCTGTTCGGGCGTCAAAAAACCGAGGTTGCAATTGATGCCTTACGACCTTATGTACGCAATCTACTGTTACCACAAGATTAATTTCCAAAAAATACAAATTTGGCTTTATTAAGGCTCTACCTGGCTCTACTGTTCGAAATAAGGTTCAAAAGGTTTACATGTCTAAAGATATGAGAACTCGCTAAAGTCAGCACCAATTCTGACAGTTTCTATGATCAGCCTCCGTAGCCACATTCTAATGATCAAAAAATTAGGCCCCTATGTTCACAGAGTACTTTACCCTACTGGAACAAAATGTTGAATTCTCAATTACCTATTTCGTACCTAGGCTGTACCATACCATCCCTATCTTAGTCAACGTCTTATTGTTAGTGACATTGGTGATCTAAAAATATCGTTACTTTGTTTATTTAACAAGAATATTATTAGAGTTTCGTAGTCTACTAGAAACCCTTATCATTTCGTCAAGTCTGTCTGTCTGTCTGTATGCCATGCACGCCCTCATATCTTCGTCAGTTGACATAGAAATGTTAGGAAAAAATTATATCAAATGATTTTTGGACTCTCTCCCATAGAAGTGAGGGGGCAAAAAAAAGCTCCTGTAATATTGAGTAGGGAATCGTTGAATAGGTATTTTAAAAGTAAGGGGAGATTTTTCTGAAACAAAGCCACTTAAATATTTCTGTCTCGAAATATTTGCTTTTAAAAGGGGCGTTTTTGAACCATAATTTGTTGCAATTGTAACTCCTGCAATTAACTCCGTTCTCAACCTGCAATTACCATGAAAACTATAACGGATACTGTACCATCAAAGATTTCAGATAAATAAAATATTTTCAATTTGCGGTTGGTAACGATACTACAGCAAACAAACCAGCAACAATATTAACTTTGTAATGCTGAAAAACCCGCTGATATTTAAACCTTGACGTAAACCCTATTCGCGGGCGTAAATGACACGCTCTTGGACAGTTTTTTTGAAACGAAGTCATATACATAGCGCATTTTTTCTTCCGCAGAATTCAACTAATCCACGTATCTACCGCAGCCCAGTGTTAGTGTCAAGCGTTCCCTGTGACTGCCAAAACGGGTGGCTCGCCCGAGGGCTTCGAGACTTTCCCAGCATTATATCAATACCCAATCTACTCTGCGACAATGATGGCAATCCAATTCTGAAGGTAAATAACATCTACTAACTTTGTGATGTAATCTTTATAGTTTATACTTTTAATATGTTTTGGTACGCTCGAGATTGTAACAGAATGTAAACATCGAGTCTTTATACTTATTGTATAAGATTTGTTTATATATACTTGATGAAATAAAATAGTATTTTAGATAGTTGCTTTGAGACGAGAATCACGAGATTGAAAGACAAGGGTCAATAGATGCGTTAATAGCTCAGTGGCAGAGCTGTGGGATGGTACCCACGTGTTCTGGGTTCGATCGCCAATCGATTTTTGACAAAATTTTCAACGTATTATTCTCAATTGTTAAGGTGCCGAGAAAATCCTTGGAATGTGACCTAGAAGATAAAAGAGACAGTGATGGTTGCCTATATAGGAAAAGCTGGAGCGATGGCAGAGTGACAGCGGAATGTAATCATGAAGGCTGGAATAATATAGGGAATCTGCAGCCGTTGCACGGTTTGAACGTTTCTGGACAGGCTGTTTCAACTCTGCATTCAACGTTGCCGGAGACGCTGAAGGTATCAGTTTTGTTATTCCGAAAGCTCAATGATAAACCTGATGGCTTAGCGAATAGAACGCTGCCTTCACGCCGAGGGTCGTGGGTCGATCAACACAGAACATATATAATATGTATTATTTAATTCTTTTTTCAGTGGCTTGACCTTCGCCACAATCGAATTTCATACGGCAACTTAGAGCAAACCACTGCTCTGTTTGCTTACGGGCGAAAAGTTTGGCTTGGTGATAACCTGCTGATGTGCGAATGTGATAACTGGGTGTTCCTGGATGCTATACAACATTATCGACATCAGGTCTGAAATTATACGCGGTTATAACTTGTTTATAATAGAAGGGTTTACTTGCCACCAGACTTCCAGGGGAGATTCAACAACTGATGTGGTTTAGTGGCCGTAGTGTAAGGGCCCTTTTCCTGTCATGCGTATTTTCGCCCGCGCGCGGATCTGGTCCGCATGCGGATGATAGCACGCTCCTGTTCCGCGCGCGTGCTAGCCGCATGATAGGAAAAACATAAAAACATGTATCAAAAGATAAGATGCGTGCGGCCCGCATGCGGACCAGATCCGCGCGCGTGCGAAAATACGCATGACAGGAAAAGGGCCCTTACTGCCTTCTGGGGTTTGGCCCTTGGCTTATGTCATGGGTAGTAAGCAAAAACACGCATAAAGCATTACTTCCAGACCTGGATCTTAGGAACTCTGCCCATAAAGCAGCTGCAATGGCAACATAATAAGTGGTGGAGTCATCTTTGATGAGCTTCAAAGTCAAAGTCAAAAGTATTTATTTCAGGAATTTACAAGATTCTCTTTAAGAAAGTCACATTCTATTTCCACTTTCTCTTTTTTATAACAATTTGTGTTCCTACAATTTGTGTTCACGCTGTTCAGGCGGAATAAAAAAATTAAAATAAAGGCACTGCCTCGGGGCTGGCTAGGCTAACCACACAGCCTGTAACTTTGTGCCTCAAGCTTCTCCGCTAAGCTCTCTAAATTCAGAACTTCTTTCATCGCGATATAGATCCTAATCTTTTTTTTTCTTTAGGTCCAAGACTTTAATGAACTCACATGCGTGGGTACAGGTAAACCACTGAGCTCAATATCAACGTCTGTACTCTGCCAAATAGCTTTATTTGTCTCCCTAAGTGTATGTGGAGTACTGATAGTACTCGTCGGGGTTGTAATGGTGCTTCTGCGTCGGTATGGGGAGCAAGTCCGAATGTTTTTGTATTCAAGAGGATGGTGCATAAGCTGTCTGCAGAGACGAGATCTTGATGACAAGTAAGCTTGTATTTTTTTGTGAATAATTTAGCTCATAGCTTGATTGCAGTCTGACGAACGTCAGGGGTCAACTCATTACCAGTTTGATAACTGCCTGCTTGCCAGTTAGACACTGATGGTCTTTATTTTCCAGGTCATACGATGCTTTCATCTCTTTCGCTCACGAAGACCAGGAGTACGTGATGAACACGCTTCTGCCAGGCCTAGAGAACGCCCCGGAGCAGTTCCGCGTTTGTGTACACTACCGTGACTGGAACGTGGGTGAATGGATACCAGACCAGATCATGAGATCCGTGAAACTGTCTAAACGAACCTTGATTGTACTGTCGAGGAGTTTCGTAGCTTCGACTTGGAGTTATATGGAGCTAAGGTATTGATAAATTTATCTTAATAGCTGAACAGACCACTTCTGAAGATGGGCCTCCCGCTACTGGGGGGTATTGCCATACTCACCAGTTCACCACGCTTGGCTAGTGGATTGGCGAGTGTAGGAACGCTGCTGTTCATTCTCTGGCGCTTTTTACGACACCCACGGCTAGAATTGTTTAATTCTAATTCGGCGTCAGAGTTCTTCTGAACCTTTGAATACCAAATTTTAAAACACTTCTCGTGTTAGGCAAACAATTTTTGGAAAACTTCCAAAATTTTCACCGCAGGCAGGATTCGAACCTGCGACCTTCGGCATCAGTACTGCCGACGCCCTAACCAACTGGACCTCTTTCTTCTGAACCTCTTTCTCTGTGCATCCACTGTTCTGTCGCTCCAACCAAACCCCATTTAATGTCTTGAGTAAACTTACCTAAGTAACTAATTTTACAAGTTAAGCATTCTTTGATAACGTTATAAGTAAGAGGAATCGCAAATTATGTTTTCAGATATGCGTTGGCAAACGCAGCAGAAGAACCCACCGCCAAAGTCCTTGTTCTAATAAAAGATGACGTTCTCGACATGGAGTTAGACGTTGTACTGAAGGAATACATGAAATGAAAATGAAAATGAAAAAATTTTATTTACCAAACAACATGCAAAATGAACAATAATTATAATTTTATGACTAGCCTAGTACACGCATGAAGTAGAAAAGAGGTACAAAAGTTGAGCTTGCTATGACCCCACACTAGGCGTCGCCTGTGTCGTGGGAATCATAAACGTTTAACTAGAAACGAGACCCCAGACAGTAATAAAAATTACATGAATTCTAATTAATAATAAAATAGTGAAATAAAATAGTTAAATCATCATGCATTACATTCACATTAACATAAATTACAAAATAAAATACATTTTAAAATAAATAGACGATGTAAAATATAAATAAATAAAATAAATAATTACTTAATTTTAACTAGCAGTTCCTCAGTCTTATCATAGTCTAAAGCAGATAACCATTTATTCATTTCATACAACACATACTTAAGTTGCGACGATCCTTGGTTTTGGGAAAAACTTCGTTATGCAATGCCGCATAGAGTTAAAAGTAAAGCTTATGAAGCCGATGCCAATTCGCCAAGCCCCCGCGTGGTGCCAGCCAGCCTGACCACGTCTCAGCTCCACCCGCCAACCATACCAAGCCTGGGAGCTGTAGACAAGCCACCCACGCCAGCCAGCCAGCCAGCCAATTCGTAACTTTCTATTTCTTGATATGTTCAGACAAACAAAATACTATACTTAGCGCTTTTTCACTTTTCTAAATAGTAATTTAAGTGTTGAACTTGAAATTATAACTATTGTAATTTTAATAATTTTCTTACTGTTGCACCTTTTCTTTCTTTTTAATACGGGTCAAGAGCCTGAAATAAACGATTATTATTATTTTGTTTTATGAGGAGTGAATCAGATGCCTGTGTGGTCCTCCCTGGCACGGCCCTTGTGGAATCATTAGAAAATAAATATTTCGCATGGCGCCCCGTCAAATAGGCACTTCTCACATAAAACCTCCTTGGTATTTTCTGGGTCTTGCGGGGTATATTTTTTTATCATAGTGTGATAGTGTGTACACCATATACGCCATAGTGGCCACACCATATACGCCAACAAGCATACAGGCAGCCCAAAAGCTGCCTCAGCGTTTGTCGACATTTTTCAATCTGAAGTATATTGTAAATCATTGAACTTAAGTACTAAGTACTTTCTAGTACTATTATACCGGGAGTAACGGAAAGGGTATAACAAGCCGAAAGGAGGTCAAGGTACTTATGAAACTGAACAACTTTCCCCATGGAACATGGGTCGAAATATGAAAAAAAAATTTGGACCTCCCATAGTAAATCAATTAGCTGATCGGCGATTTTGTATGGGAGGTCCAATTTTTTTTTTCATATTTCGACCCATGTTCCATGGGGAAAGTTGTTCAGTTTCATGAGTACGTTGACCTCCTTTCGGCTTGTTATACCCTTTCTGTTACTCCTTGTATATTCTGTGGTACTTTAAAAAGTTGAATAACTTGGAATCTACAAAAAAACGCGGAATAATGGCGGGAGGGGGGAGGAAGACAACGTGTTTAATTAAACAACACAACCCCTGGGTATAAGGGATTATAAATGCATCTTTACACGTCACTGCGCGAGACACCCAGCTTGCTATTGTTATTTTTATTACGCACTACAAAAACGCCTGCGAGTAAATGTAGAGACAACACTGACGCTGATCGTTTGCATTACCTACACTGCACACACAGTCAGGAAACAGATTACAAAAAGAATTTAGTTTAGTCATTTCTACCTAAATGAGTCGTGTGGCTAAGAATACTGCCACCCCGAGTCCACACAGTGTGTTTCGAAAACGGCGACGTAGAGTTTTTCACCTCGGCTGAATATCTGTAGAGTGTAGACTATAGTTAGCCGCTTTTTCTGATCGCACTTTGTTAAGTATTTTCATTTTTTTGTCAGTTCGTAAATAAGAAAACATAATATGTAAAAACTGCTGGTGTTCCAAATAATAGTAGTTTATGCAATTGCCTTATAATAAGAGGCTTTAGGATGTGAGTGTCTGTTTATCACACGAGGCGCAGCCGAGTGTGATAATAGTTTGACACGAGCATTCTAAAGCCTAATTATATTGCAATTGCATACACTATTTTATCTACACTTTACAAGAAAAACTATGAAAAAGAATTCATACTTACCTCCGCACTTCACTATGGCGATTGCAAGCATATCTACTGAACCAACAACTGAACGACTTTTATACATAAGTAACTTTTTAACTAAACGTTAAAATGGAAGCTCATAAAAACGGAACAACTTTTAAAATTAAAAAGCATTAATCGGTAAATTTTAATTCGGAAAATGATTTGAAGCAAAGATTTAATAATAAATAAGTCCTCATAATTTCAAGTGTCGTCCCATTCTTTGATTGTGTCGTGACATTTGTTTTTTTTTTATTATCTTACTGCTAAATGTCGATATCATAAAGTCAGAAAAAAGTACTTACTTTATGACATCGACATTTTTTTTAAAGGCTGAATGGCTGTAAAGCAGTTGCTTATACATTTGCTTTCGAATTTGTAATAGGAACATTATGTATGAAGTGTAGATAAAAAAATATTATTATTATTATTTATGGGAAGTCATGGGAAGGAAAGTTGTTCACCCCGCGCGCCGTTTTCTTAATTTGTGGTTTTAGGGTCTGAATGCGCTGTATAAGTATTCGGAGAGCTGTCCCTTACACCCCGTATAGGTATTTACAGTAACCTCATCCATCGGTCGTTTAGTAGTTATTATAAATTAATAGTGTGGGCAATTTCATTTATCTTATGACTAGATAGTTATCAAGTCAACAATAGTCGTGAATCGTGATCAACTGATTGTTGCAGAATTAATAACTGGATTTTATAAATTACATCCTATTTTAAAATCTTACCTCAGAATCACAATGCACCTACAAAAACAGCATTGTAATGTTTTGTGTTGTGAGCTCGAAGGGATTATCCAAATTCTAATAATATGGATAATACCCATCTTTGGTCTACAATTCAAATACCTATGAAAAACTGGTTGTTAATAATTTTTGTACCTAAAGTATAGAAAGTTAGGTATACATGACTAACGTGTATATATAAAGATAAAAACTAATAATGGAATTTAAAAACCAATTTTCATGTTTTTGTTGTTGGGAACTCAATCATCTGTTGTAAAATTTTGCTGTGTTATTATTTCTAGGGTAGAAACTTGGAGATAGCTGCTATGTCATAGTCATAGCTGAATACAATTAGGTAGATATATACCAATTAAATCAAAGCGTAGTTGGTTTTTTGCTCAGTGCAACAAAACAAGGCAAAATAAGGAAAGGTGGCAGGTTATCTCTGTAGTTTATTTACTGCAAGAACTACATAGGTACCTATTTATCTTGTGAACAAACACACGAAGATAATGCTGACTCACCAAAACGGGAAATTTATTGGAGTACACCTACTAAGTACAGAACAACAACAACAGTTTCTTATCGTTTACTTTTATAAGGCTTTCCTGTAATTTTGTGAATGCATACCTTCTCGAATATAAAAATTATAGTACAGACTGAGCATCATTATAGTACCCAATAGGTAAGTATTTAATTGTTTGCATTTCTCGACATTATTAATTATCTAATAATTCTTAGGAATTCTGAAGAAAATCTCGCATTTTATAATTAAACTAAGTATATTTTTATTCATCTCAACATAATAATTATGATGATAAGATAACCAACAGTTAATATTTTTGTTCGCATAACGCGTTGATGTCTTTTGTATGGCGGTTTCTTTTTCTTTACACATAACATGTTTAGGTGGTTTTTTCAACTGTTCATAAAAATGAAGGCAATTAATAGATTTAGTAACTATAAATGTACAGTTATTAAATCACAGGGAATGACGAAAAGGGGATAACAACCGAAAGGAGGTCAAAAGGTACCTACTCATGAATGAAACTAAACAACTTTCCCGTGAAACATGGGTAGAAATATGAAAAAAAATGTGGACCTCCCATATAAAGTCGCCGATCAGCAGAGCTGATTGATTTACTATGGGAGGACCAATAATTTTTTTCACATTTCAACCCATGTTTTCTGGGAAAAGTTGTTCAGTATCATAAGTTCCTTGACCTCCTTTCGGCTTGTTATATCCTTTTTGTTACTCCCGGTATAAATATGCATATTATGTAGATAAGTAAGTAGATAATTAAGTGTTAATACATAAGTAGTAAGCGATTTAACTGTAGGTATTGCAATCACAGACAATATTTGACCTCAAACTTGAACTCTAGTTCGTACAACAAACTGAATCTACTTGAACACGCGTTCGTGCGTAGTTAAGAGGTCACATCGTCATGTCCATCTTTGTATCATCAAATGCTTGTATTAAAAGATAGATACGGTATTTTTTTCGTTTTAGGTAAGACCTGTTTATATTTCGCATTTTATTTCTTTTTTTATTATACTTTTCAGTTTTAACTCTCGATTTTAGTGATTTGTCATTGTTTACGATTCTTTGCCTACCTGCCTATACCTAGTCCTGTTTTAAGAAAAGTACAGGGCACAACGGCCACAAGTAAAGCAATTCACAAGGAAAAAGGAAAATATTCGCCAGTTGATGCAAACTTCTGAATTACTTTCAAACTGTTGTCAGACGTGGTGTAAATGGTCGATTTATATAGCCTTTTATGCCTACCCCGCAAGGGATATAGGCGTGATATATGTATGTATTTATGTATGGTGCAAACTGCTAACATTACAAAGTAATGATATATTGTAGAGTCCGGTTCTGACAGTTGTCCGAAGCGCGGCTCGGGCATGCGCCGGCGCAGCGAACGCGCCGGAGCGGTTTATGCAATAAAATATAAGTGCGGGATCATTACGAGATGCTGGGCAACTAAAACGGCGCTTCACATCGCTGCTGCAGAGATCAAATGTAAATATTATTAAGAGACTTGAATAGTATCAGTCCATTTCGGTGAAAGAATAGACAACAACTACCATGTGAACGCCAGAACTAGTAGGTACTGTGCTCGCCAAACCACCACTTCCTTGCCTGTAGAGAAAAATACGCCTCGAAAAAGCCAATCCATTAAAGCAGGGTTAGAGCAGATTCGTTCTTATATTAGCCAGTACTCGGCCAGGTTATCCACAGCATAGTTTAGCAATAAGCTACGCCCACAGCAAGCTGCAACAATTTACCTAGTGAATTTTGAAAAGGACGAGTGAAGCATTTTCTTGGTCGATTCTTCTCAAAATAAATCTCTTATAATGAAAGTACATTTTAGCGTCGCAGTGGTCATCGGTCGAACAGGTCGTCGTCCCAACTCTGGCCTTCCTCGACCTTGGTCGCTGATGCAACTAAACTCCGTCTTTCCTTGTCAAGACACTATTAGAAACAAGTAAGCAAGAAACTTGAAACTTGACAACTAAGTAAAAACTTTTCATGCTCAAAAATATCAAAAATAAAAATAAAATACATTTGAAGCAGTAAACGCAAAGGCGGTTTTATAGTTAAAAGTGATTCCCAGACTTTCAGTGGCGGAGAAAGTATAGAAAACAGAGTAGCGCGAGAGTAATCGAGAGAGAATAGGAATAAACAAATAGACAAAACAAGATAGAACACAAATAAATAACAAGATAGTCTTGCTAGAAGCAAAATGATAAAATGTTCCTGGAAACTTTGGCGTGCTTTGATTCTTTCCGATGATTACTTATCGCCATCAACGGATTACCTACTCTTAAATCGGTGACCAGTTCTAGCTTTATTTTTAAATCCAAAGTTTATCAGCTGGCACATGAGCACATTTCTATATACTTAACTTAGTACCTAGTTACTCAGTCTACTGAAGTTCTTCAAACAGTTTCTCTTTTTTCGAGTGGGACACTGAGTCATGCAACGACCCGCTGAACCCTGGTGTCAAAGTTTTTAACTCCCTACTACAATACAAGAAGCAGGCCTCTGATATGGTGGTGTAACGACCGCTGTCCATGTAATCATTGATGGCAGCCAGAACTGACGGCTTCAAGTGCCCTCCGAAGCACTGAACAGTCTTGCTTTTCGGACAATCAAGTGGCACAGCCTGCAATGACCTAACTAGACTGGGAACAAATTCACTAAGTGATATGATAAATATCGCCATTGTAAGTGACCAGCCAGGAATCGAACCCGGAACCAATCTGCGTAGCAGACAGTCGCTCTTCCACTGCGCAACTTCAGCTGTCAATTTCAAACAGTGCCTGTAGTCTTTGTGAGAATGCCACAAAATAAACGACTCAAAGACACGATCAAATAAAACTGAGGGAACGTAGATTACTTCTCATTTTGTTGCAAGGAGTAATTTTTACAGCTGCTGTTAAGTCCCGGTTCAGGGCAATGAGGGTGCAATAAATGAAAGTCTGCGGTGTACAAACAATCTGCAGGTTGAAAAAGTACACTCAACTTAACGGGACATTGACATGAGTTAGATTTAAAGCTACTATGTCCGGCAAGTTCGTGCGCGACCCTCCCTAGGGGTGACAGACGTTGGGAGGGGAGATGTCAGCGGGTAGCGGGAGGTGTAGCGGGGAAGGGAAACGCGCGCATCCGCGCCGCACGTCATATTAAAATGACGTGCTTACTCGCCCCCTCACCGTCTGTACCTCGCAGGAACCTGTCGGACTATAGGTTTAGGTACCTACTATTGGTTTACCTATTATTTCAGAACTTCTGTTTTGGACGGCTTCTGTTTATAAGGCAACTGCATCGCAAAATAGAGAGTGTACAGAAAAATCACTCGAACCCATTTAGAATATTCGCGATTGTCACTTGTTACACAACCAGGGTTGCTAGATACAATACAATGATGACATACAGTACAGCTAAATCTGACACAAAAACGCAAGTATGATTCTGAGCCGATTTCAATGCAAGATAGATGATGTTCGTGACAACCATCTGCTTAGTTACCTTGACTTCTATTTAATTCCAGTGAACTTCTCAGTTCATTCCAGTAAACGTCAGTAAGCGTCAAAAACGTCGCTAGTACTGAGTGAGGCATCTGTAAAGGCGCCCCGTGCCGTCTCCCTAATCTGTGACTGCATAAGTACAATGATCTTTTAAGATCATAATTTTCACTGTAAGCAGTTTGCTACCGACAAATTCTAATAAATATTTTGTTACTTGAATTTTAATAAGAATTTATTATCTATCATCAAAGTAAATAAATCCCTAAAAACATAGTTCATATTATTTTATACAGCGTTTAAAATTTAAGCACAGCCCTAGGAAACTGTCTTCGAACAACTAACGTTGAATACCTACTACAAATCAATCGCGGTAGGTACACAAACAACATTTCTCTGGAAATAGAAAGGGTCTGTGCATTTCCCGCACAGTCAATACATACAGTGCCAGCTACTACAATTTACGGCGCATACAAGTAAAAGCATGGTGCCACTTTCCCAAGCTTTCAGGCCGTGCTTTTGCATATTTAGACAAGTCTAGTGCTTTCTCCCTTTGCGTATAATTATTCGATGTGAAAATAAAAAGTTCTATAGAAACTTTCAACCCCAAATGAACTCAAGCATTCGTGTTTTCATACGCAATAGGGAGTCCAGTGGAAAAAAGAACATCCGAACATTCGAGTATTCCAGAATGAAAAATCTAACGAGCGAGACATCCCGTCCGATCTAAATCAGCTGCCATCGTGTTCTTGAAATCTATCATCAAGGAATTAAAAAAAAAATGGAAGACCGCTTCGCAAGTGAGTGCTGAGCTGTGACGCAGGCTGACCTCATCATGTGGCGTGGCCTAAACGCAGCGTCAGCTTCTCAACAAAATTTGTGCGCAAAGTGCAGAGTGGCACCATCGTGCAATGGTATGCATATGTCACCACATCGTCAGCAATAGTGGGAGGCCAGTAACTTAAGCTGATAAACAAGTGACAATAAAACGATTTAATTATTGACTACCGTCTTCAAAATCAGCCCAATCCAAAACATATCGTCAAATTGGAATTCTTAGACACTGGTGCATTTTTCCTGTCTGATTTGTAGTTGTTTCGGTTGCATGCAGTTCTATCTAATTAACGAGAGGTCGGTAGGACCATGAAATGTGGATTATTACGACTCACCTCTCTTCATATCCAGCTTGAGCCTTCGCTGCTTCCCTTTGCTGCTCTCTTCTATAATCGGATCCAAAAGAACATACCTATGCCAACACTGAAAACGATTTCACCTTATTGACGGAGTTCAAACGATAGAGGAGATTATTTTACATATATTTCTTGGTTAATTCATAGAACATTAATATTTAATTTATAGTTAGAAGCGTTTAGCTATTAGCTACTTCAATATTTTTACGACCAACTTTCTTAGTGCTACAAGAAAGTTGTCTAGCACTAACTTTCAAGTCGTAAACTCTAATGAACAAAGATTTATGTAGGTAAAAGTAATTATAAACATAAAAATAAAAATAAATCATGATGGATTAATCATGGGATTGTACCATGTAAGCTGAAGTGGCAGTGAGCTGGACATCTGTGTAGAACCGATGGACGATGGAGTAGGTGAGTTCTTGAGTGGAGGCCACAGCTCGGCAAGTGTATTGTTATACAAACTTCGGCCAGATGGACCGACGGCTTAAAGAAACCGGCTGGTAACGACTGGCTGGCGAAAACAGGAGATCGTGCCTTGTGACGTACCCTAGAGGAGGTCTATGTTCAGCAGTAGACTGCTATGGGCTGATGTGATGGATGACGGTTGAAACTAGTAAGAAAACATATTTGTTTACAGGAAGAGACACATAGGTTACTTGCAAAATTGTACAGATCATGATAAGGTTAATCAAATTAAATTTATCCACACAAAGTTAACTAAAACTTTTACTCTAATTAAAAAATTTGGAGCCTATGAAATTCTTCATACGATTCACATTCAGATCAAAACTTAAAGAAAGTAAAGATCTAAACAAATATTTGATTTATTTATATATACTCTTTATTGCATAAAATGTACAGAAAAATATTTACAATATTTGTCGCAAGGGCGAACTTATCTCTTAAAAGAGATCTCTTCCAGCCAACCCATGTCTTGTGTGAGAGCTTAAAACTTTTGGGGCAAATTAGCAATAATATATTAAAAAAGAAAAATTTGACAAAATGAACACATAACTAAGTTGAATAATATATCGTACATACATAAATATACATACCTACTTACATAAATAAATAAACAATACTTACATAAAAAGCATTATAATACATAAACATACATAAATATATCAAAGTTGTTGAGAAATGAAGTGCTCTTTTACTCTCTTCTTAAAAACAGAAATAGAGGGGCTTTCCTGTATAGTCCTGGGGAGATTATTCCACAGCTGTGCAGCTTTTACAGAAAAAGAGTTAAAAAGAAATTTGGTGTTCGCTCTAGGACACTGCAGCACCTTAGTGATGCAGGCGCGCCTAGGACGGGGATCTGGAGGAAGAAAATGGAAGCGGGAGCGGAGATAGTCGCGAGTAGCGGGATTGTGAAGGATGTTGTAGAGAGTGGACAGGATGTGCACATCGCGGCGAAGGCGAATTGGAAGCCACTTAAGCTGAGCACGAAATTCTGAGACATGATCGAACTTACGTAGTCCGAAAATAAATCTGATAGCTAGGTTTTGTAGTCGCTCAAGCTTATTGAGTAATTCTTCCGTCGCATCCAGGTAACAGACATCAGCGTAGTCCAGAATAGGAAGAAGAAGTGCTTGTGCAAGCATGATTTTAGTTTTGAGCGGAAGAAAATTCTGGAGTCGCTTAAGAGAGTGAAAGGAAAAGTGCATGCGCTTGCTCACCCCGTTAATGTGAGATAACCAAGATAAGTGACAGTCAAATATGACGCCCAGATTCTTGGCCTTGTCAGTATATGGGATACTTATGCCATTGTAATAGACAAGTGGAATACTTGCAGGATCAAGCCCACTCATTAACCTACTACTACCTATTATTAAAGCTTGTGATTTGCTAGGATTCACAAGAAGCCCAAAGGTTTTAGCCCAAGTGTGAACTGATGCCAGATCATTATTTATAGCCTCAATAGCTTGAGATACTTCAAGTAGAGAAAAGTGTCTATAAATTTGCAAGTCATCCGCATACAGGTGGTAGGGAGAAGAGATGACTCGTGAGATATTATTAATAAAAATGGAAAAAGTAATGGGAGAGTACACCGCCTTGTGGTACGCCAGCAGTTAAGTTAGACCAATCCGACGAATCGTCATTGGCTTTCACACACTGCTGACGACCATGAAGATAAGAATGAAACCAATCGATCGCAGGAGAAGAAATGTTAATAGAGCGGAGGGAAGCTAGAAGGATGTCAAAGTCCACCGAGTTAAATGCACTGCTGAAGTCCAAAAGTGTGACAATAGTGAGTCTTGTATTGTCCATCGCAAAGCGAATATCCTCTGTGACATTCAGCAGGGCACTAACTGTACTGTGAGAGGGACGGAATCCGGATTGGAAAGGACAAAGAAGATTATTGGTGACAAGGAAGGAATAGAGTTGCTTATGAGCAATACTCTCCAGGACTTTAGAGAGGACAGGAAGGATAGAAATCGGACGAAACTGGGAAAGAGAGGTGGGGTTTGAGGTTTTCGGTAGAGGAATAACAAAAGCCTTTTTCCATGCTGTAGGAAAGACATTGTCCATCAAAGAAAAGTTTATAATGTGTGTGATGACTGGTACAATGTCATTCAACACAGGTGTGAGCATATTAAGACTAATGTTATCCTCACCTACGGCCTTTGTGGATATGGAAAGGATGCTCTTTTTAACAACCTCCTCCGCGACCGAATGAAAACTGAAAGGGGGGCAGTCTGGTGGGGCAAGATTTGATAAATAAGACAGAGCAGCAGACTTAGTTGCGTCATCAACTACAACTGGTGGAGTTGAAAATGTATATTTAGGGAACCTAAGTCCATGGTACCTATGGCAGTATTTGTGATCTTGCCCACACCTAGGGACGTCAAAAATTTCCAGGTTTGAGCTTGTGACAAAGAATCTAATGAGGAATGAATATAGCGGCGTTTAGCATCCCTACACATCCTGTTGCAAATGTTTCGCAATTTTTTATAAGCGGCTAAATTTAAATCTGTAGGATCCTTCTTGAGCCTAGACTTAGCCCTATCCCGCTTAGACATAACTCGCCTAATTGCATCGGTCAGCCAAGGGGCTGGTGCATGCCTAACCCGCACGGGGCGAACAGGCGCATGAATGTCAAACAACTTATTGAGAATAATATTAAATTCGGAAACCTTGGCGTCAGCACTATCAGCTGATAGCACTGGTGACCAGTCAATATTTTTAACATCCTCCCTTAAGCGATCCAGATTAATATTGCGAAAGTTACGCTGAAGAGTGACTTTGTTTTTAACTTTGGGAGGACGCACTTTATAGGCCAAAAATAAGAGATCATGATAAGAGAATGGGGCGGTCATTTGCCCATGAGACAGAACAGAATTAGGTTTAGAAGTAATAATGATATCTATAAGAGAAGGTCTAGAGTTAGGAAAATGATGAGTTAGAGATAGCGGAAGAATGTGCAAGTTAAGAGACGAGACAAGAGAAGTAAGTTTAGATGCTCTGGACTTGGAGATAGGATCATTCTTTTCGAGGCAGGTATTTAAATCGCCCATAACAATGAGGTGATCATATAGTGTGCTGTATGTTTCAAGTTGAGATTCAAGTGTGCTAAAATAATCAACTTTATCATTATGGCTATAAACAACACCTAAAAATACCTTCTTGTGATTAAGAATGATCTCCAGGAAAAGGTACTCAATAGACCCAGAGTATGGTGAGGGGGAAGTACTGAGAACAGTGGCAGGAATGGTGCTCCGGAGATAAATGCCGACTCCACCACCACGCAAACCTTCACCACGCTTTCCAACTCGATCATTTCGGAAGAGATTATACCCTGGTAAAGAACATAAAGTAGAAGGAAGAGACGGCTGGAGCCAAGTTTCAGATACCAGGACAGCGTCGACTACCCTGCTGCTGATGGATGCGAGAAGATCTGAGTAGTGAGCTAAAATACTCTGAGCGTTGATGTGCACTAGGGACAGGTGAGGCGAACCACATTGAAAAACAGACCTAAGTTTGTCTTCAAGTGGCTCAGAATCGGAAAGAGAAGAGCTGCTAAGACTATGAGCACTTTCATACTCATCAGAAGAAGAACAAGAAAAGTAATCGTCGTTAATCATAAATATTAAATAAAATATTTTTATTATATTAAATAAAATATTTTATTTAATAAAATTATTAAATTATTAAATAAAATATTATTAAATAAAATTATTAAATAAAATATTTATATTAAATAAAATATTTAATTTTTATTTAACTTGAAAACAGTGGAACTAACAATAATATTGAAGGAAGTGGCAAAAATAAAGATGAATATATAAAATCTGCAAAATAGTAGGCGATTGAATAACTACGACACCAGGGTTCATCAGGTCGTTGGACGGCTCGGTTTCCTCGAAAAGAAGAAGCATTGGAATTTAACAGTCAATGTTCATCTCTATGGTGTATATCATAGTCAATGTTCATATCATGTTCAGCTCTCTATGGATTAATTTTGAACGAAAGATTCTTAAAAATATTTATGTCCATGAGTATCAGGTTTTATTGCCAAGATACGTACCTACCTAAGTCAAAATATAGGCACAATTATAGGTAGTACATATGGCAACTTAGGTATTTATTTTCAAACGTAGTCCCTAATCTAGATATCGTTGGCGGGTCCGGTGTAGTTTTTAACCGGGCGGTCTGCGCGCGCGCCGCACTCGACCGCCCGCCGCCGCGCTCACCGCTTGCGCTTGCGCATACGATCGATCAATTACACTCTTTTTATTAATTACTTTTTCAATTAAAAAATAAAAACATGTTCAAACATCTGGTGCTACTGTGTGTGGTGATCTGTGTTATCGGTGAGATATTTTATTTTTCTGTATTTTGTTAGCTTTTATAGTGAAATGTAGAGAAAGACTATATTATTTTTATCTAAATTTAAATTAGATATTATGTTTTACGTGTGTGCTATGTTTTGTGTTAGATTACTTATCAAATCATATTTAAAATTATGGAACATAATAAGTACCTCAGAAAAAGACAACATACTAAGATTTTCGATCATAAAATATAAATAAAAGAATAGATACTTACATAATTCTTGAACACGATATTTTTGTGCTACAAAAACAACTTAAAGCTCTGTCGATAAAACCTAATTATGTCTACTTTTTGCTCATTTATCTTAATCAATACCATTCAATACTAGCAAATCAAACAATAGAAGTTCATACAAAAAGGATGTTAAAGCTTAAAAGCCGAAACAAAAACTCGTTGACTTGTTTAATTGATGTGTTAAAACAAAAAAACCTACAGTTTGTAATCACGTTTCACAGTTTGAGTCACGGTGGTGGTTCGTCGGTCGTGATTCACACGCGTCAGGATATTTTCCGCAATCGTGCTCCTAGCCGAACTTTTTTTTTACTGAACACCCATGCCAACTTCTGGAAAAAATTAACCAACTACAATATACGATTGAATCAAATAATAGTTCTGTTGTAACAAGAAACGAAACCTATTATTCATATTGATAATAATTATTCATAAGACATGATAATAAGTAATTATATTTTAGATCGAAATAACTAACTACCCATTACTACTTTGGTCTCCAATAAGTACCTAACGATTTGATGGACTCTCGTACTCTACCTCTATTTTAAAGTCGGGTAACTTTTTGAGCTTACGATTATTATTTTCAATTAAAGGTCATTCATTGGATATTGAATTGCAAAAAACTGTTGTTAATTGAAAATGATTGATAACCATGATAAAATGATAAGTTTAACGCCAATTATAGTACTATTCATGACTCGTTGACTGAAAGCTCAAAGGTGAAGCTTTAAGGAAATTGTAATCAAAATAAGCTTTATCAAAATAAGCTTCTGTGTATATGAAAGGCTTGAAGGTCCAAAATAACATTTACAGTGCCAATACAACATGGCAGTATTGTAAAATCTAAGGTCTGCTCCCTTTTCAAAATAATGTAGAGCTAGTTAGGTTACAAAGACTTGCAAGATTATGAAAACTGTTTTTGTTTATTGTAGAATTTCATTAAAATCCCATCGTAATTCGAATCTTCGTTAGTTCCAACACTTATGTATGGGAGTGAAAGTTGGATATGGCAGAAAAAGCATGAAAGTAGAATAAATTCGGTAGAAATGAGAGCGTTAAGGAGTATGATAGGAGTAAAATTGAGTGACAGGGTTAAGAATAGCGTGATAAGGGAATATGGTGGTATAAAAGAAGACGTAGTGACTGGTATAGAAAAAGGAATGCTTAGATGGTTTGGCCACGTTGAGAGGATGAATGAAAGAAGATTAACGAAACAAGTATATATGGCGAGTGTGGATGGGAACGTTGGAAGGGGAAGACCTAGACGGACGTACCTAGATCAAATCGGGGACGTTTTAAAGAAAGGCCAGGTCAAGAGTACCCTAAAGATTGATGAACGTTGAAGAAGCGAAAGAGGTTTGTCAGGATCGTAGCAAGTGGAAGGATGTAGTCTCTGCCTACCCCTCCGGGAAATAGGCGTGATGTATGTATGTATGTATGTAATTCGAATCTGCTTGAATCACCACTATTACGTGATCGTCGCCTTTTTTACACATTTACCATTCCTTACTTATAAAATTCTTTGTTTTTATACGATGATGGCTCATCTATTTGAAAGCTTCGTAATGATCTCATGTTTATTCTGAGAAAGGCATCCTGCAAAACAACAAATCGAACCGAAAGAACTGACAAAAAACTCAATCGATCGCATCACGAAAGACGAAATTGGCTGAACCTTTAGCACTTTATACAATGCTGTTGGCGTTAATACCTTGAGGAAAACGGGTTGTAATAAGCGCGTAATGTAGAGCCAGGTGTGGTAAAATGTCGCGTAATGAAGGGATGTGAAGTGGAATTTTATAATAATGCAAAAACAAACGCGATGGACGATGGACTCGTTCCGGCTGGGTAGCAGAAGGTTGCGGACCACTGGAGGGGCCGTTGACTCCTGTGGTAGACCCGTAGACCCCAAGTCTGAAGTGAACCCAGTTTATGGTCTCAAAAGATAGTTTTTATTGGGTTAATAAACTTATAAGATTAGCAGCCGGTTTAGTTATAGCCGATTACTCGCAGTGTACGTTATTCACTTGGAAAATAAACCAACTGTAATTATAGCAATAGCAATTTTGATGTAATCTAATTTTCTAATGACAAATTATTCTGTTTAAACCTCAGGTTTTAAGTAAGATGATTAACACTCTTTGGAAAGGCAATGTAGATTGTAAGTGCATATACCAAACTTATCTTTGGGCTTTGCTTTGGTTTAGCCTAGCGAACACAGAATGCGTATTCAAATCGATTCGAACTGTACCTAATGAATATTATTTCAAATTATTCCTATGTAGGTATACAGATAATATAAGTACCAAGTAATACTATGACTATTAATAGGTTATTCTATGACCTACTTTCTAGGTTACCCATAACTTTTCTTCGACTTGTGAAACAGGTAGAGATGAGAGCTAGTTTTTATTCCTTTTTAGCTATAAAACGATATCGGAGAAGAGATCGGGTTTCATATTCATGGCAATAAGTAATTATGATTTTCACTCACTGTTTTCATTAAAGAATCATGCCTACTCTAGTATGGATGTTCGTCTATTGCTTGCCTCACTACTTGCAGGCCTGGCCTCAAAGCCAAAGTTAAATAATTATAAAGTCTAATTATTGCTTAACATTTTGTAACTAAAAATAATTTAATTATGATAGGAGTTTTGAAGTTATTGAATGTTAAAGTTGGGTATAGGAAGAGACAAAAGTGCTGAAGTTTGGCTGTATATCGAGTATTTCGTTATAAAATCGTAATCGTTAGCTATACCGAAGCAAACAGAGCAAAAAAGGTTCACATCCCAGTAAAATCTTTGGTAAAAATACCGAACGGTAGAACGACCTTTAAAAATTAATTTAGTTTCCCTGTTTTGTACAACAATTGCCATAGCTATTCTGCATTAGAATGAGGGGTATTACATATTGCTTTAATTTTCATTTTGAGGCAAGACAATTTCTTAGACCAGAAATGGGCATTCTCCTTTTAGCACAACTAGAATACGCATGATGACGTTATAATTATGAGTTATGAAACGAATAATAATACAATTTTGATTAGCTATTGAACGTAGACCGTAGATAATGTTTTCATATCAACTACCTATCAGCGTAAGAAATGAATGTCTGGACTGGACACATTTTTGTTCCGGGCCATTATTAACGAGACCTTACTTTAGAGATTAAACTAATTATAAAATACGATTCAAATAATTAAAAAAATGCGCAGCAACATGACCTAGTAAAACCTAACATGACCTCAGCAGATAGCGCATCGCTTTGTCTATATTTAGACGGCTATAACTTTAAGATAACCCTAGTCAGCAGATTACAAGGAAAGATTTGACCCAGCAATGTTCATGGCTCAGGATAAAATATTATTAGGATGAGCAAGTAAAGGACAAGTAAGGTTAATAACATCTCAGACTTATTACAAAAACAAAACAATCTAAGCTTGTAAAAATATATTTTGAAGATTGCAAATTGTTAAATATTTGAATACGTTTTCTTTCTGTAAAAAATACTGACTGTACTTTTCAGCTGTTAGGTATTAGTAGGTTTAATCTATGGTGCAGAGTCAACGAAATTTATTTCCACACGTGATATTATTTCATGTAACTAGATCAGTATATACCTAGTTACCGCTACTTATATTATACGTATACCTAGTTGTAATATTATTTATGTGCCAGTACGCGTGAAGTCAATCTGGATTCGTCACGAGAATCAAGTCGATAATTTATGGAGACTCTTATCACAAAGCGTTATAAATTAAATTGAGAGATTTGCAATGCTTCGAACTTTGGTCACATCACGTGTATCTGTAGTTGAACTTTCTAGGATACACATACGTATTACCTGGTTTGACCCTAGCTGTATTCACCTACTACATCTACAAAGGATAATAGACAATGTATGAAAATGGACGAACAGAAGGGCGCCTGAAAAGCAAGAATGGCACTCCCTTAAATTAATTTCCGTACTCACCACGAATAAATTCTGGCCTTTTATTTTATGGCTGACTAAACTGTAATGTAGAGTATTCAAAGTGACTGTCAGTACAACCAGTCAAAGTGGGCGAGGTGAAATGATGAGGTACAGTTAGCATTTTGACGGGCAAAAACGCAATCCGTCTCGAGATTGCGGGCCCGTTATGTGGACCGACTCTTGACGGGGTCTTAGAAGTACTCGTCCGCTTGAGTGGAGATAGGTACATCCGTTATAGTTGAAACTAAATGAATCAATGCACCTTTTCTTCCGAATAGAACTAGTTTTTACCCGACTGCCTCAGAAGGGTTGTGTTTTTCGAAATTAAGTGTGTATTTATGTGTGTATGTATCCAGAAGTTCTTTTTCACTGGCTAGGCCCAAACGGCTGGGCGGATCTTGACATGTGAGTTGTCGTTAGATTCGTCTCATCAGCGCAAGTGACACTGGCTATAACAATAATTCATAAATTCAAGATGGCGGATTTTTATCCCAAAATACAACTTTGAAATCCGCAGTTGGGTTTTTGTTTCAAATACATCTGCTTGTATTGTTACTGTGATAGTGATAGATGTAGTAAATTTTCACGTCTTCTATGTAGGCATGGTATTGAAAGACGGCGCGCGGGCCGCGTATTGCAGCAATATGCTCAAATTCGATTTCACATGTTCATGCTAAAGTGATGTTAACTGCTCAAATTAAAGCAGGTTCATTCATAAATATGAGACAAAAAGGCTAACGGAGTAGGCATGCACACGAATGGAATCGTGCGTCAAAATAATATACCTAGTCGAGTGAAACCTCAAAGTGGAACATATAAAAAGTTTCCTAAAGTTTTTCTTGATTGAAAAACAAACACGCTTGATTGAAAATATAGAGCCAACATAGCTAACTGATTCCGACCTACAAGTACAAAAGATTTAAAGCTCAGTTCTGCATTATAATAAAATCTAAGCAGGCTCAATATGAATAAATAAAGATACGAAGTACCTAGTAAGTAAGTACCTCAAACGAAATATGGATATAAGCTGTACCTGATTTGTTTTATTCTTTTATGTTGTATTGTGCAATAAACTAGGTAGGTACTTATTGACAAAAATAAGTAGGTAAGTAAATAAATGTGCCTTCTCATATTTTTAGCTGACCGCCAATTTTCTATAGAAACATGCAAATTTATGTTCATCACACAGGTCCAACATCGGAATTGGCAATATATCTTAGCTTCGTCGCAGTTCGCACACTCTATCACTCGCACGACGCTTTATCTATCCGCAATAGATCGTGAAGCCCGCACGCAGTGACCGCATGCATCATTCATGCGCGGACGCACAGGTCGCTATACATGCAGATTATTGTAGATAGACGCTTGGACCACTGCAATCCTTAATAGGACAAGATGGCATTTGGGGACGTAATGACAGCTCTGACTAGGGAAAAAAGATTGACACTTGTTGTGGTCAGAACAGAAGACAAGTTCAGAAAAAAAGGTTCCGAAACATGAAACAAATTATGATCAAGGACCAAGCATTCATTAATGCGCGGGCGCAGACGCTAGGTCGCTAATACATGCAGATAGACGCAGAGACCACTGCGATCCTTAATAGGAGAAGAGGGTATTCAGGCACGCTATGTAACTTGTGGTCAGAACAGAAGACAGGTTTAGGAAATAAGACTCCGAAACCTGAAACAAATTATGGTCAAGGACCAAGCATTCAGTCGCTAATACATGCAGATAGACGCTCAGACCACTGCAATCCTTAACAGGACAAGGCAGTCTGGGACGCATTGAAACTAGTAGTCAGAACAGAAGTTCAGAAAATAAGGTTCCGAAACCTGAAACAAATTATGATCAAGGACCAAGCATTCATTAATGCGCGGGCGCAGACGCTAGGTCGCTAATACATGCAGATAGACGCAGAGACCACTGCGATCCTTAATAGGAGAAGAGGGTATTCAGGCACGCTATGTAACTTGTGGTCAGAACAGAAGACAGGTTTAGGAAATAAGACTCCGAAACCTGAAACAAATTATGGTCAAGGACCAAGCATTCAGTCGCTAATACATGCAGATAGACGCTCAGACCACTGCAATCCTTAACAGGACAAGGCAGTCTGGGACGCATTGAAACTAGTAGTCAGAACAGAAGTTCAGAAAATAAGGTTCCGAAACCTGAAACAAATTATGATCAAGGACCAAGCATTCATTCATGCGCGGGCGCAGATGCACGGGTCGCTAATACATGCAGATAGACGCTCAGACCACTGCGATCCTTAATAGGACTAAAGGGCATTCAGGGACGCATTGACACTTGTGGTCAGAACAGAAGTTCAGAAAATAAGGTTCCGAAACCTAAATGAAATTATGGTCAAAAGCATGAGCCAATATTTGAAGATCTGGTCTGAATACTGCAGCTTTACAAATTACCTAAATAATGAAATGAGAACATACAAACAAAGCAGTAAAATAAATTAAACCACGATAAAATTTATGCAATGAATTCGAACAATAATAGGTGCCCGTCGGTCTCAATCGGATATAAGTATGAGGAACGTAACATGACGCAAAGGGGCGAAGCAAAAGGGGCAACTGAGGTACACAAACACAGTATATAAAATACCGAAATAAGTATAATAATGATACAAATATGAAGAGACAATGACTGCACTTCAGATTGAAACTAAAGCTTACATAGCAAAATATCGGCTAGTCCACTAAGTGCAGAGTGTGCGATGAGCGGGGTGGCGGTCATTCACCTACTTGTCCATATTTTGGATTTGAAACCTATCAAACAATATTTAGACACAGTGTCAACAGTTTTGTCTAAAGCCCAGACTGCAAAATATCGGCTACTCCAACGAAGTGCAGAAGAGTGTGCGATGTGCGGGGTGGCGGTCATTCACCTGCTTCTACATCTAGACTGGATTTTAAACCTATCAACCAACGCGCGGTTTATTTTTGTAGTGATACGAGTAGACACATTAAACAAGTGGTATTGCTGTATATGGGCGACTATTAAATTGACTAATAAATACGAAGTAAGAATATCTGGATTTTACTGTGATTAAAGTTTTTATTGGGAAAAAGGATGTAGAAATGTGGATAGGTTTACTTGAATGTAAGTATATCAGTTTATATGTTGAGAACACATAAAATAATAATATCGGGTAATGCAAAAATTAAACTTGTTTTTACCCGACTGCCTCCGAATGACACTGGCTATTTAATAAGTCATAAATTCCATAGTCTTATCTTATTATACCATGATAAATTCAAGATGACGGATTTTATCTCATAATGCTACTTTGAAATTACCGCAGCAGGGTTTTCGTTTTTGAATAAATCTGCTTCTTAGTATAGTCTGGTCATGCATACCTATAATTGCCGAAGGATTTTGAAACCGTAACCAACTACCTACACTTACAACTAGCAACCCAAAGCAAAAAAAATATCTACCCTCCGGTCCATAGTTTATATTAGTTAGCAGTTGTAGAGTGGATCACTAGAAGGAAAATGTACCGGCTAAATTAAAATAAGTTGTAGAGTCTCAAAGAAAGTTTAAATAATTAGGTAGGTATCGTTATGATATAAAAGCCAAACGGCATTAATATTCCGCTAAGTACAGTTGTAATCGCCGCGGGCGCAATGCGCAGGTCAAGTCCAAGCTATTTAGTGCGCATACGCACGATACTCGACCACTTGACAAGATAGAGATGGACGGTGGACCAGTCAAAGGCCAGTTGATTCCAGTGCAATTTGATGCAAATTACTCGTAGATATCTACTACTCGCATATATGTATCACTAGGGTAAGGAGGGACACGTATTATGTATCGTAGATGGATATAATTCATAGGCAAAGAGGCGTTTTTTTAAAGTGAAATTACTTTATCTACGATAAATGCTATCACAGTAAAAGCTAACATGATAAATAAACACTATACAAATATTCTTATCTGATGCAAAAACAGAATAAAGCCAGTAAAGTTGTAATCGGCGCGGGCGCAATGCGCAGGTCAAGTCCAAGCTATTTAGTGCGCATACGCACGACCACTTGACGAGATAGAGATGGACGGTGGACCAGTCAAAGGCCAGTTGATTCCAGTGCAATTTGATGCAAATTACTCGTAGATATCTACTACTCGCATATATGTATCACTAGGATAAGGAGGGACGCGTATTATGTATCGTAGATGGATATAATTTATTTAAGAGGAGTATTTTTAAAGTGGAATTACTTTATCTACGATAAATGCTATCACAGTAAAAGCTAACGTGATAAATAAAAAACTATACAAATATTCTTATCTGATGCAAAAACAGAATAAAGTCAGTAAAGTTGTAATCGGTGTGGTGCGGGCGCAATGCGCAGGTCAAGTCCAAGCTATTTAGTGCGCATACGCACGACGCTCGACCACTTGACAACATAGAGATGGACGGTGGACCAGTCAAAGGCCAGTTGATTCCAGTGCAATTTGATGCAAATTACTCGTATCCAGATAGGTACTACTTGTACACTAGGGACGGCGACAATGCGTGCCATAGCTTAGGGGACGATTGAGTATCGACACGACATGGGAACTCTATAATTATTTCTTTGAAAAAAGTAGGGGCATGTCCACAGTAGAAATTAATAAAAGAATTATAGCTGTAGTACATGCATTATTCGGTAAGAAAATATGGGAATACATTTGTATGAAAAGGCAAAAAACTGGCATCACTCCGGTATTCTCTAAGTTATACAACTGTAACTAAGTTATCAATAAAGATTATCTTATCTTATCTTATCTATCTTATCTTATCTATCTTATCTTATCTATCTTATCTTATCTATCTTATCTTATCTATCTTATCTTATCTATCTTATCTTATCTATCTTATCTATCTTATCTTATACAGATACTTATTTTTGGATTGCTGTTCCCATTCATTTGAAAAGCAGGAAATGCAAAATCAAACAAGGAAGTGAGATCATGAACTTTAAGGAAAATTATAACACGGACACTCGGACATCATAACTTGACTTGTTTTAAATAATATTTGATTTGCATAAACACTAACTATCGCCAATCTAACACCTTCCTATCTACCATATCCACGCAACATCAGACAATGGAATCGTGACTCTATCAAGTAATTATAAATTCATACCCATGTGCCATTTACGAGTATGTGGTTAAACTTAGGTTCTATCACGATCAAACATACTAATTATTGCCATATGCATACAATACGTGTTATAATTATTGTAATTATCTTTAGTATCAATAAATGCATGTCGGATTTCCGTATGCACCTCTCTAGGAAAAAAATGTTACGTTACGTAAATTGTTAAGGATCTATTGTTTGATTTGTACAAGGCTACACATTTTTGATATACCTAAGCTCAGTATTTGCACACTTCAGCAATAAGCATAAGTTGGATTTCCTTAGTAAGGCTTTTGCTATAGGAGCTACTTAATATTTTTGTGTCATCTACAAAATATTTGAGATATGGTGATGATGATTATTTAAATCCCTGACTCAGGAATCAAACCCTACCTTAGCGAAGAATTCAGAAGCGCAAATCAACATTTCCTAAACTTTGTCTCTTCTTTTTCAGAGGCGATGCCAAAATGGCAGTTCCTACCCCCCCGCGACGGCTACGTCCCAGTGTACATCCAATCCGGGGACACGCCTCTCGAAGAAATAAACCCTGATTTAGCTGAAGCCTTCCACGCGTTGCCAGCCGGCCGGAGCGCCGGCAAGCACCTTGATGCAGCCCCAGACACCCCCGAGCAAGCTGAACAACCGCAAGGAGACCAGCCAAGACCCGACGCGCCCGAACCCATCGACCATCGCCCGTACGAAAAGAAAGTCGTAGAAAACAAAGCTAAGAAAGCGAGCGAAATCACCAAACCCGAGGAACGTAGGTAGATCAGTTGGAACGTAGATTTAGTTAGTTGTAAGCGTTTTTGAAATAATCGGTTCCTTTTGAATATTCTTGTAAAAGTCGAGGTTGAGGTGCAACTAGGGGGCTGGCCACAGCGAAAAACAATAAAAATTTATGGAAAAATGTCATTTGTATGGCCGCCCTAAGTGCACTCCAACCAAAGTTGAGATTTAGAAAATAAAAAACAGACTTGCCGATTAGTGAAGAAAGCTTTATACTTAAGTTATTTATTAAGTACATGTGTAAGCCCGCCCGAACAACACGTAAAATGCTTTGTACTCTTTAATAGTAAGTGCATTAAATTATAATTTATTTTTATACTTGTTTGTTTGTGTTATTTTTCCCTGTAGGTCTGAATCACATATTCACATGTAGAGCTATTTCGATGTTAGTCAAAGTCGTCAATTTCAATGCGTTATTTATAAAAAGAACTACGTACTTTGTACGTCTAAATTCCTTGAAGAGGTATGTTTGGGCCAATCGTCTGATCATGCCAGCTATTAATGTATTTTTTCAATCTCAAAATGGCGCGCGTCGCATAGAGCGAAATGCAACCCAGCTTGGACATTTTAATTTGATAAAAAGATACTATCTATTGTAAAAATATTTTTATTTATAATACCAATAAAGTTACTATAGAACTAAAACACTTACACAATACTTATACTATGCAAACATCTCTAAAATAGCGACAGCTATATAATAGTTTGACAACTTCGTGCGCGACCTTCCCGCGGGGCATAGACAATACCTCGCCCGTCTATCACCCCTAGGGAAGGACTTTGAAGGTCTGAACTTGTCAGGTGGAAGGTTTGAATTTGTCAGACTATAAGTTTTCTGCACTAAAACACTACTTTCCACTTGTACTGTAGGAGATCATATCACAGGAAGAAATTAAAACTATCTACTAAAGTAAACATTACTCAAATTTTCAATCGACCGGATTTTCCAAATTCATCAATATGATCTAGAAGTAAAAAGTAAAAAAACCAGTACTAACATTATTTATTATGACCTCCGCATGGTCAACATGACGTTAATCTCCCAAATAATTGTCCGTAAGTTTGTTATCACTTCCTTGAGCTGCTTGTTTTTTAACACCACCTGTGAACAATAAGAAGATTTGTAAGTATACTGTATGTTTGTATAGACGGAGTTGTGTTAGTAGGTAAATACTATAAGATCTAACAGTAACAATAAAACAGCTAAATCAAACTTAGCATAATCATCTTCCTGACCTTATGTTTTGTTAAAACACAAAATCATGTAGCAAATGGATTTGGCAATGTTATATGACCGGCCGCCTACCTATCTAACGTCAACCTTTTTGGAAATGCTTTTCTGGGTGACCGGCAGATATTCAGGCGAGGTCAAAAACTCTACGTCGCCTTTTACAAAACACCCCGGAGTGGACTAAATCAAACTTAACATAAAAATAGGATCAATTACAAAAAATAATGATAATTTGAACAGCTACGACATTCCACTGCTGGAAAAGGGCTTCCTCCTTTATGTCGGTGCTTCATAGAGAATGGTGGACAGACGTTACACAGTAAAATACGTACGAAAAAGAAAGTACAAGCGCATGTGATGACAAAATTGTACATGCACATCACGCCTTCTTCCTACGCGGGGTAGGCAGAGTGTTAACGGTCGTAAAATTGATCGTTATCGTCGCGTTCGACAAATATTTGAGGACTGTTTCAGAAAATCCTGTATCACTATAGTGACAGGTTGTCAGCCTGTCGCCTAAAACTGCAATAAATTTCAACTCTCAAATCCCTCAGTCGCTTCTTACGACACCCACGTGAAAGATGGTGTGATGCTATTCTAAGCCGGTACCATTCGGCAGATTTGAATGGATGTGGGTGATCTTTGTGGTTTTTCTGTGGCACCCCAAAAGAAGGAATCCTAGTGGAGGTCATGTGTTCCTATTGCATTGTTTACAATGGCGCTATTCTAAGCAGTCAGAACAGTTACCTGTTCAGTAAGTTCCCGGTTCTCATCTAGTGCCAGTCGGTACGACTCGGTGTTGCGTCGCTCGTCCAGAGTTTTGTTGTCGGCCTCGTCCTTCAAAGGAATCAGGCTGCTCGTTTGACCTGTCAGTCAAGTAGCGGACTCTAAGCAAGACAATTACCTGCTCAGTAAGTTCCCGGTTCTCATCGAGCGCGAGTCTGTACGACTCGGTGTTGCGTCGCTCGTCCAGAGTTTTGTTGTCGGCCTCGTCCTTCAAAGGAATCAGGCTGCTCGTTTGACCTGTCAGTCAAGTAGCGGACTCTAAGCAAGACAATTACCTGCTCAGTAAGTTCCCGGTTCTCATCGAGCGCGAGTCTGTACGACTCGGTGTTGCGTCGCTCGTCCAGAGTTTTGTTGTCGGCCTCGTCCTTCAAAGGAATCAGGCTGCTCGTTTGACCTGTCAGTCAAGTAGCGGATTCTAAGGCGGCAATGACAATTACCTGTTCAGTAAGTTCCCGGTTCTCATTGAGCGCGAGTCGGTATGACTCTGTGTTGCGTCGCTCGTCGAGAGTTTTGTTGTCGGCCTCGTCCTGCAGAGGAATCAGGCTGCTCGTTTGACCTGTCAGTCAAGTAGCGGACTCTAAGCAGGATAATTACCTGTTCAGTAAGTTCCCGGTTCTCATCGAGCGCGAGTCTGTATGACTCGGTGTTGCGTCGCTCGTCCAGAGTTTTGTTGTCGGCCTCGTCCTTCAGGGGAATCAGGCTCTCCATGTGGGTGTACTCCATGCCCTGGGAAAGAACATTAGGATAATATAATTTTTGCAAGCTGAGCGAGCTCTATAATTCGTTAAATAGTTGAGGTAATTTTGAAGTGCGTATGAGAAGATAGCATTAAGAAACAAGGATGGTAAGTTTTACCAGAACACCAAGTTTTTCTAAAACACCAGGTGCCTTACCTTTTCTCATATGGTGAAGATCGTACACTTGAATAATTCTCCAAGAGCAGATGAGCTGTGGTAGCCCAGTAAATAGAGATGTTTCTAGTACCCACTGATAGCGAAAGTCGCAAGGTTCGAATTCTGATTTTACATATTTTCTAAAACTGTAGAGCTAACACATTAAAGTGTTTCAAAATTTGGCGCACCTGGCAGGTCTCGTTGCACTTCTCATAAATGAGCCGCAGTCTCTTGAACAGAAGCCTGATGGTGCGCAGTTGTTCTTGCATCTTGGCCTTCTTGTCATTACTCGCATTCTCACCGTGAGCCGTGCCGTTAGGAGGCTGAAAAAAATAGGTAACATTTAAACAGAATTATTCTCATTCTTAGAGTATATATAAGCAAGCTATAGAGTGCGCGTATCGCCCCGCGCCGTACTGTCAAAACGTAAGCAGTTGCTCCATAAATACCGACGTCAAATGTATGAGAAGTTATAAAGGTTATAAGACTTATAAGTGTTGACCCTGGCATTTTGCTACTGATGAACAGAGGTTGTGTTCTCAATATTGCCACCGCTTTAACTTTTTAGGTGCACTCTATGGCTTTTACCGTATAGGTTTTGCGAAGGGATAATATCAAATACGGAGCAATATTCTGCTGTACATAAACAACACATTGCACTGCTTTCGCCAATCCGCAGAGCAAACAAACTATTGTATAAGTTTGTAACTTGTGCTGTTTCCTAAATAGAAACTCATTTATTTATTTTATTTATTTATTTAACAGAAACATGGAAAAAATCCATCCATATCCAGCAATAAAACTGTTGTGAATGCTGATGATGGGTGATAAAATATTCGCTTACCTGGATAGCTTTCAGAGTTTGAAATACGTCCTGTGTTCTACTGACAATGTCCTGCACTGTTTCCTGGCCAAATCTGAAACATACATAAGAAAATATACAATAAATACAATGATACTTTATAGGAATAAGGAGAAAGGGAACATTCATTCATTGTTTATCTTTATTTGTTATACTGAAATTGTACCTATTATAGTGGATCAAACTAGTAACTAGATCAAAATTTCAAACAACAATGCAAATAATCACTTACTTAGGCAAGCTGTAAATAAAACCTTTTGAATAAAATATACAAATAAATTTGCAACACATAGCATTTTTTCTGTTAAACATAAATATATGATTTTTGTCGAAAGGGCAAGCAAAGCAGTAAGTAGCAAGCTGGAGGGAGCTACATTTAAAATGTAACAAAATGAAGTGTTAACTGTAAGACTGCTTAGGTACTTTCCATACATAGACCTAGGTCTTGTGATAACTACATCTAACGGCTGCCCCTAAGGTGCATTCAAATATTGGCAAAGCAAATTTTGGTGATTGCATCAATATTAATAAATAGTATAAAATGAAGACGCTTTTTGCGTTTCTTCCTGTCTGTCGTGGAATACGCAACTCCTCTACTCCTCTACAAACTACGCAACGGATTTTGATGTGGTTTTCTGTAATAGATAGAGTGATTCAAGAGGAAGGTTTTTATGTCTTTTTTTCGCGGGCCGCGCGCGACCGTTGCGCACGTCTTTTTTCAACCTCTATGTAATTTTAATCTTAAAAATATCTAAAGTACAGTTTTTCACTTAATTCATACATTAGTTTAAAGTTCATCAAAGAGCTATTATCTGGGTGTATTTGCTATTCTGTACCGCTTACCATTATAAAGTTACAAGCAAAATCTTAAATCAACGAACTCATAATTCAAACAGTTTGAACATTGTGAAATATAAGTGAAATTCAATCTAACTTTTGTTACCGTGTCTATCCCAGTGCTATTAAACTAGTTTCAGTGTGTTATCAAATTATCAGTGCTATTTCAAAACTAAAAACCGCCGTAACCGACGCTCTGCAACGGCCGCGTCTTTTTCCCGCGCGCTTGAACTGAACTCTCAGCGCTGCAGCGCTGCGCCGCTACATCGCGCTAGTCGCATTTATTTATTTTGTATGAAAAGTTGAATTTGTGGAAAAATGTCTCTATCGAAAAACATTTGTGTTAAATGTCGAAAGATTATTCCCGGAAGGCGATTTTTATCGTGCTCGGAGTGCCAACAGAAATATGACCTGATTTGTGTCAATGTCAGTGACGCACGTTACAATCTAATAGTTTCCGATCCTGACGCAAAGAAAAAATGGAAATGTAAATTTTGCATTCAATCTCTATCTAAATTACCGAAGCCTAAAATCCTTTTAGCACCAATACGTCAGTCGGCCGAAAAATCCCCATCGCCGCCACGCCTGCCAACTGATGAAGATCGGATGAACGTAACCATACGCAAAGAAAGGACAACTGTTAACTTCGATAACGAGGACCTTCCCAACAGTCCTGACAACCCTGAAAGGTCACTCAGTTCTGAGATAAGATTTCTAAGAGAGCAAGTAGCGCTGATGAATAGCAACCTTTTAAAAGTTATCGACTCAGTTGAACGAGCCCACGAAAAAATTGACGAATGCTCGATTAAACTTACTGATATCGATGAACGCATTCTGAACCTGGAAAGTGCCCTATCTAAGACGGAAACAGTTAAAGCTCCAGTAGCCCAAAAACAGAAACGTAAGCGTCGCAGAACACCGACTAACACCAATGATAACTCGCTTGCACCACCACTACCACCTAACGAGACCGACAATATGAACTCCGCAGACATTATAAGCCATGATAATGAAGCAAATTCTGAAACAACTGATTCTGTCAATGATGACGATGAAACGGCAGGCAACTGGACAGAATATCGTGGTAGGAAGAAACGCATTACAAAACCCATTTTCCAACGAGGTACAGCTGGCCCTAATGTTACCACCCTGCGTGCTGTCGAGCCAAGCAAATGCATTCATCTATGGAACATGCATATGGAATCGCGTGCCGACGAAATACACACGTACTTAAAAACTTTATGCGGCCCAAAACCATGCCAGGTCGAAGAACTCAAAGCACGTGGGGCATATAAGTCATTCAAATTAACAGTCCCCGAAGAGTTGTTTGATAAATGTATAGCGACCAACTTATGGCCCAATAACGCTCGCATCAAGGAATGGACGCCCTTTCGTTTCCCAAGACACACCAAAAACACGTCAAACTAATACCTTACCTTTATCATCGTATAGTTCAACTTTGAATCTTTCTGTATGCTATCAAAATGTGAGAGGACTAAAGACCAAGTTAAAACATTGGAGATCTACAGTTTTGCCACTTGAAGCCGATATGATTGCTGTGACCGAAACAAACCTTGATTCATCGGTGCTGGATGCTGAACTATCACCTGGTGGTTGGAGCATAGTACGACGTGATCGCTTAAATGCAGGAGGTGGAGTACTGTTAGCAGCGCGTCCTGGTCTTTATCTTAATCGACAGGCTGACTTCGAAACCAAAACTGGAGAAGATCTGTGGGTTTCGTTCTCAATAGGCAACAAATTATTTTATACCTGTGTAGTGTACATACCGCCTAGTTCTAAGGAGGAAGTTTATATGAATTGGTTCACAACAATAGAGTCTAAATTGTCAGATCTTTCTGTTAATATATTAATATTTGGAGATTTAAACTTAAATAGTGCACCACAATCTGTAATTGCTTACTTTGGTTTTTTCTTAAACATTTGTGGACTAATAGATGTAAATGAGGTAGTTAACGCTCACGGTGGTAGATTGGATGTGGTTCTGGTTTCTGAGCGGTTCAATGACGCACGTGTAAGACACGATACCTTAGGTCTAGTTCCTCATGCCGATGCTTATCATCCTCCCTTAGACGTAACTATACCTTTAGGAAGCAAACACAATACTGATCGCCTCTTACCTAGTAATATAGATTCTTCTCGTGACTGGAACTTTGCTAAAGCCAACTTCAATCTAATGGTCAATTTATTTTATGAAACGAATTGGGATTCTGTTCTCGAAGCTAATGATGTTGATACAGCTGTGGAACTGTTTTATACTACAATATACAAGATATTCGACTTATGTGTACCAAAAAAAACACGATATAAGGGAATTACAAAGCGGTATCCGGTATGGTATACGTTGGATATCATAAAAGATATAGAACGCAAGTTTAATCTGCATCGGCAATGGAAGGCTACCGAGGACAAGAATTTCCTTTGGTCTACAATGGACAGATTCTATTTTGGACATCATATTCTAATTTGGACAGATTCTACTTTGGACAGATTCTATTTTGGACAGATTCTGCTTTGGACAGATTCTACTTTGGACAGATTCTACTTTGGACAGATTCTACATTGGACAGATTCTACTTTGGACAGATTCTGCTTTTGATATTGGTCTTTTCATTTATCATATTTCTGAAGAAGTTAAGGGTGTGCGGTACATTACTTTTGGTAAAGGGATCAAAATATAAAACTAGCAGTTAAATTAAACCAATCTTTATTTATTCATAACGATCAATTTACGATGTAAAATAATCAAATAAAACATGTCTTCTCTTTAATGAACAATAATTAAAAAATAATGTAAGTTGAAATCAGCAATCAATCATAACCCGTTAATTATGTAACGCAGTGTTTTTCAAACTTTTGAAATACGCGACCCTCTCCGGCAAAATCAATGGCGACCCTGTTGGGTCATCATAGAAACACAAAATTAGTAATTTTATTTATTCAATGGCGGATACAGAAAACTACAAGCCACGCATTTTTGTGCGCATTCTTAGGATTTTCTGGGTAGGCTGAAATTTTCAGTCAAAAATTAGCCACAATGAGCCATGAATAAAGCGAGCGAAGCGAGCGAGAATTTTTACGCTAAAAACGATCATAAAAGCTTGAAAGTTCGTGAAAAACAGGCTGAAAAATACACGTATCGCGAGCGAAGCGAGCTCGACTTTCACGCAACAAACAGGTAAAACGTTTAGGTACAAAACACATGCACTGCATAAAATAGCAGAACGTTTTGAAAGTTTTGGAATATAAACATGCCCATTCTTTGTCTCTAAAATTGTGATTTACTGAATTTTATCCGACCACCCACCTGTGGTTCTGCCTTGACTCTTAGCTTTTGCCGGCGACCCCCCTAGGAAGGCTCCGCGACCCCCCTGGGGGTCGCGACCCACAGTTTGAAAAACACTGATGTAACGTATTACATAATTGATAGGTTATGTATAGAGATGTGTAAGAGAAGACATGTTTTATTTGATTATTTTTCATTGTAAATTGTATGTCGCAGGCTGCCGTCATTCATACGGATCACCAGTACATCTAAGAACGGTAGAGTACCTCCAGCCTCATTCTCCACAGTAAACTTAATTTTAGAATGAAACGTCGAGACTCTATAAGCCTCGACTTAAAACAACAAGGTTAGTCGTTAGTAACATTAAATATATTTTGATCCCTTTACCAAAAGTAATGTACCGCACACCCTTACCTTCTTCAGAAATATGATAAATGAAAAGACCAATATCAAAAGCAGAATCTGTCCAAAGTAGAATCTGTCCAATATAGAATCTGTCCAAAGTAGAATCTGTCCAAAGTAGAATCTGTCCAAAGCAGAATCTGTCCAAAATAGAATCTGTCCAAAGTAGAATCTGTCCAAATTAGAATATGATGTCCAAAATAGAATCTGTCCATTGTAGACTAAAGGAAGAATTTATACAAGGCTTTCAGTGACCTTAGAGCCAACATAAAATTACGATTGGCTGCTTCCTATGACTCTTACGTTAACCGTATTCAAAGTAATATCAGGAGAAAGCCGCAAGAGTTTTGGAAACATGTCAATAACCTGAAAACTACAGGTGGCTTTGTTTCACGTTTAAACTACCAAGGCAAAATCCTGGAAGGTCACGAAGCTGCCAACGGTTTTGCTAGCTTTTTCTCTAGCGTGTTCCTCCCTAATCAGCCGAGCCTTAACGTTGACGATGCAAACTCAAGCGACTGCAGTAAATCAGCTAATTACGTTCACATCAACTCCATATCTATTTCAGACGTAGAATATGCATTAAACAAACTTAAGTCTTCTTCTGCAGTAGGTCCCGACAATTTACCTGCATATATATTAAAGGGGTGTAAAGAGTATATCATGAAACCTTTAGTACATATTTTTAATTTATCACTCAGTAGCTGTAAATACCCAACGCCATGGAAACTATCACAAGTCACTCCTATTCCTAAAACTAGAGATAAGGTATCAATTGAAAACTATAGGCCTATAGCTATTTTATCTGCGCTTGCTAAAGTCTTTGAAACAGTACTTCATAATAAAATACTTAAACAAGTCAGTCCTTATTTGAGCAATAGTCAACACGGCTTCCGATCAGGACGATCAGTTAACTCCAACTTATTAAGCCTCGTAGACCTAATATCTCTTCACATGGACAAAGGTGCACAGGTGGACATTATATATTTCGATTTCGCAAAAGCATTTGATCGTGTTGACAACGACATATTGCTAAAAAAACTATGTGTGATGGGCTTCACACCTTCTCTTCTAAAACTCTTTTCCGACTACTTGAGTGATCGCCGTCAATACGTCCGACACGGCTGCCATGTGTCCAAGCCCTATCATACCCGCTCAGGAGTTACTCAGGGTTCCATTTTAGGTCCCCTTTTATTCATTTTAATGATAAACGATATAGATACTACATTAAAATACTCATCTTGTCTTCTATATGCCGATGATTTAAAGCTTGTCCACGTTGTGAACTCATTAGCTGACTGTGAAAATCTCCAATCTGACATAGATTCCGTTTTTCAATGGAGCGTTTCCAATAAACTAAATTTTAACTACGACAAATGTCACACTATGTCTTTTACACGTGCATTGAAACCAATTCACAATCAATATAATTTAGGGACCAATGCAGTTGAACGGGTTACATCAGTTAGGGACCTTGGTGTTTTATTTGACACAAGACTAACATTTAATGACCACATTGCAGCCCTAGCAGCTGAATGTTATCGACGACTTGGCTTTGTTGTTCGCAACACGAGGGACTTTAGTGATAGAGATGCGATCCAGTTGTTATATTCTGCATTAGTGCGTACCAAAATTGAAACTGCGTCTGTTATATGGGCGCCACATGAGACTACCTATAGTATGCTGATCGAAAAAATTCAAAAAGCTTTCCTGCGCTCGTTATACAAGAAATGTTTTGGATATTACCCATTCCTCTACCCTACTAAGTTTATCCAGGGTACATTGGGTTACAACTCATTGGAAACGAGAAGAAATTGTCAGCTCATGATAACAACTTGCCGCATCCTTCGTGGTGAGTATGATAACCCGGAATTGGTATCGAGTGCTTTGTCTTTTTATGTACCGGATATGTACATCCGTGGCCGTGGACACCAGCTCCTAGCTGTACAGAAGTGTCGCACGGAGGCTAGAAGGCAGTCGCCTCTGCAACGAGGACTAGGCCTCATTGGACAGCTCTTGAATCAGACGCCAGAGATAGACTTATTCACCGAAAGCATATCCAATTTGAATAAGAGATGTCTTAAATACAGCGAAGATGTTCATAATAAGTTGTATGGTACGACAAGTATTAAAAGTTAATTACTATTAATAAGTGTTTAGTTATAAGTTGATAATGTTGATCTCACTATTTTATTTTATGAGTTCATTTAATGAATCTCTAAAGTTTATGTCAAAGTTAAACTTATTGTTATGTTTTTCTATTTTCTTTTTAAAGTTTAGATTGTATGTTCCTTGTATAGTATTTTTAGGTGTAACCTGTAACTGTACATTGTATTCAATAATAAATAAATAAATAATTAAATAAATGTATATTATATTACTACCTGGTTCACAAAAGAACCCGAAATTGCAACATTATTGTTTGCATCTTTTTCATATTACATGACATTTGAGCAAGATGTCAAGAATAGGTAATGTTGCCATTTTGGGTCCCCTCCTTGTGTGAACCAGGTGGTATAACACATACCAGGAAAAGGAGGGAAAACGAGTTGCAGCGGGGGAAACCGCTAAAGGGCCGCTAGTTGGCAATAATTTCTCATGCTAGTATGGCTGGTGATTTGTTTATCATTCTCGCAGCTAACAGCTTATATAGTTCCCTGACAATATCTAAAGTAAGGCCCAAAGAAACGAGATAATTAATGTAAACAACTTTTGTATGACTCAGTGACAGTTATTACAATCTGTCCTTATCTGTCATATGGTATAATGTCAGCTGTCTCTTTCAGATTTGTTTACACTTTTTATCTCGTCTGGTTGGCCTTACTTTACTGCAGTTTCGATGCAGCATATGTCATTAGGTGCGTCCACACCAAACGAGACTGCTCGCGGCCTCACTGCCTCGCGCGACATACGCTTGTGCGCAGGCGAGCCAAGTTCGGCCCAATTTGGACGCCTAAATAAACTAATAGACAAACGTCTGAGGCGCGTTGATTTTGGCTCGGCTCGCGCGCGTTTGCCCGAGCACGAGCTTGCGTTTCCTCGTGTAAGCCACGTAATTTTTTGGTCGTTTGCGTCGCGAGGCAGCGAGGCAGCGAGCAACAAAGGCAGTGGACACACCTAATTAGTAACAGTTTTAGATTATCTTGTTCAGCAACTTACTTGCACAATGAAGCGGTGTTGAACTCTTTATTCTGCGGGGGAGGCTGCGCGGCGGGTGCGGAGGGGGGCGCGGTGGTGGGGGTTGTGACTGCGCCGGGCGTCTGCATCGCTCCTGAAATCAGTAGATGCAAGTAAGCAATATGTTCTTACTTTATATTCAGCATCTTCCTGCCCTTCAAAAGTCTTAAAAACAGTAATTATTAAGAGGCTAGATATCATTTCCTAAACAAAGAATTAATATTTCTGTATTCTAAAAAACAAATAAGAAAAATATAATCTAGTTTTATAACAGGTAAGCAACAATCATTTTGATGTGTCTTTAATTATGTTCGCTGGTATAGCTTTATTTGAAAGTATGCACAAGTGAAGCCCTACATAAAAAAAGCGGCCAAGAGCGTGTCAGACACGCTCACAAATAGGGTTTCGTAGTCAGTCAACGTCTAAGTATCTTTCAGCGTTACAAAGTTAATTTTGTTGCTCGTTTGTTTGCAGCTGTATGGTTACCAACCGCAAATTGAAAAACTTTAATATTTTTTTAATCTTAAGTGGTACAGTATTCGTTACAGTTTTCATGGTAACTTCATATTAAGAACTATATTCCATATTTTTTTCAAATTTTTAAAATGCATACTTTAGAAGTTACAGCTGGAACAAATTATGGCTCAAAATCGCCCCTTTTAAAAGCAAATATCTCGAGACAGAAACATTTTAGAGACTTTGTTTTAAAGAAACCTCCCCTTAGTTTTAAAAGACCTATTCAACGATACCCTACTCAATATTACAGATGGAAAAACATTTTTTTGCCCCCCTTTCATATGTATGGGAAGGGGGTCCAAAAATAAATAAAAATATTTTTTTCTCAACATTTCTAAATTCGGGTTAACACGATCTATCTTCACACCAAAGATGTCGATTGCTCCAAAACTGACGAAGTTATGAGGGCGCGGCATACAGACAGACAGACAGACAGACAGACAGACTTACCGAAATGATAAGGGTTTCTAGTAGACTACGAAACCCTAGAAAAAGGTGCACAAAAAGGTGACCCAAAATGTACTAACCTGGCTGTTGAACCTGTGGTGGTCCAATTCCACTTCCAGTGCCACCACCGACTACACCCATTCCCTGTAACAAAGCAAAGTACATGTTTAATTTGGAAAGTCTTAATTTGGAAACGATCATCAACATGTTTTTCTCTTCCAATTCTTCTGTAGCAGCCATCAAATCTCTTGTATTAAAAATCATTGTGTTTCTCTGTCTTTCTGTCATTGCTGATTTCTAATAGATATTCGAATTCCCGTTTTTCTAATAGATAGAGTTAATCAAGAGGAGGTTTATATGTATAACACATGCTGGAAAAATGCCTTATTCCCTAGGGAAATGCAGATAAATCTGAGGTGAATCTGCTCCACTATTGATTAAATAATAAAGATAATTGATTTTTGTGGTAAGAACATATTTTATAGACAAATCATCAAAAGTAATATTGGGAAATAATAAACTAGTCTCACCTGTGGGCCCATACCCATAGTTCCCATCTGATTCTGCAAGGCTGCAGCATACGGTGGCACCATGGGGTTGCCCATTCCCACCATACCTCCGGTACTGCCCATAGGATTACCCATAACACCTGAAAACCAAAATGTGCTTGTTGTAGTTATGGAGTTACACTCCTGGCTCATCAAAAATATGTAAATTTTTGTAGCAATTTAGGTACAATTTATCAGACAGGTACCTGTATTGCAGAAACAATTATTTCCCACAGTAAATGGCAGCCTACCAACAGAGATAATCAACACTACCTTTACAGCCACAACAGTCCACTGCTGGACACAGGCCTCCCCCATTTTGGGGATATTACCATACTCACCACACTAGGCTGGGAATTGGCGAGCACAGCACAAGATGTTTAATTCACAGGGAATGCTGCTGCGCATTCACTGGATAATTATCCCTTAGTCCCATTTTTACAACACCCATGGGAAGAATTAGGGTGTGATGCTATGCCTATTAGGCTTGCTAATGTAAAATTATTTTTAAAAGTCATTACATTACAGATATTATCAAAAATTATCATGTACAAAATGTGTACAAACAAGATAAAAACAAATTACTTTTATTATAACCCAAATTAAGATGTGCTAAACCATTTGGTTGGAATGGACTTAGGCCTGCTTACACAGTAGTTTTCTCTATGCAAAAGGACTCAAGACGCAGTTTTGTTGATTATGTAGTACATTTTAGGTTAGAAAATAGTCCTAAAAGCAACCATCTTGTAAATAGATCCTGGTGGGAATAAGGTTATAAGCATTTTCAAGGTAGCTTACCAGCTAGTTGGTTGGGCATTGACTGCATTTGGTTGCCCATGGGCCCGCCACCGAAGCCTGACCGCATAGCGCCGGCGTTACCCTGGAAATTGCCAGGAAACTGGTGCCCTTGTCCTGCCATTCTACAGCAGCTTAGATCCCAACGGAGCTAAACAATCAAATAAAGCAACGGGAACCACTATTTTTCTTGTTTTCTTTCTAATTTTCAATATTTATGAACGCCAGCCAGCTAAGGGAAATCAAAACAATGCACGACATGACGAATGGACGACACGACACTTGACTGACAATGCTGAGACCAACATGATATTACACGACATGATATTCAGAAGCATGGTAATAGAAGATACTCTATTAACACTTCTGAGTCAGAAACTTAATAATGCCTTTATTACAGACTAGCGGCCAGCCCAGCAGTTTTACCCACTGCTGCTTAGGGACCTGTTTACCCGTAGTTAACGCTGGTAATCGGATTTTTGCCCGTAGCATGGAGGAAATATTATACTAGAGGAGTGTCAATCTAGAACTAAAAAACGTAATTCAAACATTTCTGACAAACTTACTTAGTTGGTTAAGTTGTAACTGAATGTAAATATTAATCATCCAAAATATGTCAACTTTTAGTCTTTAGTGTGATAACTAATAAGTTTATTATGTTATTTATGTTAATATTATGTTAATAAGCTTTTTATTTTAGGATTATTACTCCTGGGCCCCGTCCCAAAAAGCTTAAATCTGACTGACTAACGCAACCTGTTGGTATTCATCAAATGATGGATTCAACAAATGGCTTTAGAAAATCACTAGACTAGACGATCCCCCAAAACCAACAATACACAACACACCATGTCATGATAATTTCAATTTTAACTTCGCTCCTCATCAAAAAAATCGGGACACTTCGGTTTCTCTTGTATTTAGCCAATTTTGACACGAAATAATATTAAAGAATTCTTTACATAAAAAAAATATGAACGTGTAGCAGTTTTGCCTTTTTAGTGGGTATACAAAAAACAAAATGTTGCAGTTGATTTGAGTTCGTCCTCTGACTTTTACGGTACCAGTCCACGTTTCTTTAACCTTCTTCTGATTGTAAAGTCACTTTTAGCCACATTCATGTTTTTTTATTCAAACTATACTCTTTCGTGTTAAACTTGGCCAAAAAACAAAAATATTTTATTTTTCATGAAGAGTGCATGTTTATTTTATAAAAAAAGTAGGTATGCATCTGAATATGAAATTTCGATATTATCAATCGTAAATTTTTAATGTCGTTTAGTTCCTAGCAGGTGGCGCTTGCTCGTGCAATAGATGGAAATGCTCAGTTGCGATTTTCTGAAGGGGTACTACAAATTGTACTAAACATTATGGTTTAATTTTATCTTATGTAGAAATAATATTATTTTCGAAATACAAACAATAATTTATAAAACCGCTCATTTTCCGTACCTCATATTGAAGAAATACGCCAAATTCTATATAGGGTTTCATTTAATTAAGTACAAATCTCGTGAGGGTGTGATCTATTCACAAAACTGAACAACTTTTGTTTGAAACTATTCTTCGAAATATGAAAAAATTTTGCACCGCCCATACTAAAATGCTGAAAAAGTGTGTCACTTAGTATGGGGGGTCCAATTTTTTTTCATATTTCGAAGATATGTTTCTAACAAAAGTTGTTCAGTTTTGTGAGTAGATTACACCCTCAAGAGATTTGTACTTAACGAAATGTAACCGTATATATTTTTTAAGGACTTACATACAATTTATAAATAAAACGGCAATATTATGTTTCATATTATCTTCAACTATCAATTACTGTCATGTCGTGGTGGTGTAGTTGACAGATGATCCCGTAGTGCCTCCGCTGCGTCTCAGGCGTGCGAAATTCATTTTACTCAAAGCAGTATAGATGACGTGAATGTAGGTACTTCTCGCGAGTGCTCGCATTGCGGGTACACACATATAATACGCGCCACGCTATCTGAGAAAGTTGACAGTGCCATCTAGTTCAGACTCGTGTAGCTGTCAGTCCAAAAAAATACTGATTCCACTGTCGTGCAGTGGAATGGTGTACAATACGGTGCCGGCCTCTTTGATAGTTTGCATTAGAGTGTCGGGTATTATTGTTGTCATGACAGCGCTACGTCCACAGATTACTATTTATAAACTACATCCACAGATCAGATTCAAGAACATGGAGCCTATTTTATGGCGCGGACTTTTAAAAATTCGGGTAGAAAATGTCAAGCGAAGTTTCCAAGAAGGTAGTTTCTCTTTTCCAGAGAAAGTTTTACCAAGTTTTACACATTTGTTCACAGCACAGGAAGTTATCGGACAGTGCTACGAACAAGCTATGAAGCTTGGGTGGGACTTAGAACAGAAGAAGCATGACAGGGCCAGATTCAGCTACGCTCGACGGACCCACGATATAAATGATGAGTATTTAAAAGACCAGCGATAGATAGCCCCAGTAGTATCGTGGGTCCGTGGTTATCTTGGCTTTTTATTGTAATGACGACACCCATAATCCACGCGCGAACTGATGGCAGCCCCACACACACACATTGGCCTCATACGTCTGTGACAGACGATTTATTCAGTGTCTGAGGCAAGATTTTTCATGGCTGTATAAGCCGATACGGGAGCGGCATGACTTTCCGCACGCTCTACAAACGAAGGTGGAATTAGAGACTGGCACATGCATGTTTAGATGTCGTTTTTGCCTTTTGTTTGCCCCATGTCATAGGTATTGTGGTCAGATATTGTCTTCGCTTTCGAATGCTATCAGATCGCGCGTAGACTGTAGGTACGTACATATTAACATTAGCCCCAGCAATGTATGTCAAATTGGGCCCTGTCGGCAGCGTAGTAGGGACAAACTTGTAGACGCTCTACAAGAAACGTAGCGTAGAGTTGACCTCTACATGTTTTCGTAGCACTCTCCAATGAGTACCTACTTACATCTTGAAGGAAGGCGTTAATTTTAAACTACCTCCCTATAAGCTATTTAGGTATATAGGCAAGTTTATATTTTTATAGGCAGATAAAAAATCTTTTCTTTTGTAAAATAGGTAATGGAACCCACCTACTCATATTTTCAGAATGCTTTTAGAAACCAGTAAAATCCACATCGTGTCAAAGCTTTTTATTTAAAATTAAGTATAAGTATCTAGTATTTGGAAGGTTGCCAATGGTCGAGCGACACGCATATTTGACTTGACCTATTTTTTCTTCCAGATTTTTAAATAGAAACGAGAAAGTCATTAGACTCGATCATTCGATCCGACACAACCATTTATAGTTTGACAACTTCGTGCACGACCTTCCTGTGGGGTACAGACGGTAGGGGGGCGAGGAAGCACGTCATTTTAATATGACGTGCAGCGAGAATGCGCGCGTCACCCTTCTCCGCTACACCTCCCGCTACCCGCTGACATCTCCCCCCCCCCAACGTCTGTCACCCCTAGGGAAGGTCGCGCACGAACTAGCCGGACTATAAATCGTCTAATAATAATAGTGCTGTCACTTTCAGCTACGATAATAAAATGGGACAGGAGATTAATTTTAAGCTTGGCTACTTCTTGAGTCTACAGAGTAAATTTTAGGTAAGTAGGTACCTTCCGTCTCTCTCTCTCTCTCTACGTGTTGTTAAACAACCCGATGAACAAGCGATAAAGTACCTACCTTCCGTTAAAATGCGACAAAGTACCTAAGTAACTACCTACAAAATGTTAGTTGTCTTCGACTAAGTAATATCACTCGAATATTTTTTGTCCATGTTGACGTAAGTACTAGTATAGTACTAAGGTACTAACTGATGGTCGACGTACCTGCGATTGTTTTTATAAGTTATGCTATGCGTATCTATGCTAAGATTTAGCTAAGCAAACGAACCTATAGAATCGAGAGCATTATGACGAAATTTTGGTATAAAAAGAAAACACACACTTGTACCTTAAAATTTTATTTTCCATTTTAGAATATCCTAAATTAAGTACATTATAGTAAAATTATAAATTACATATAACAATTATTATGTATGAATTCACATGTATACTTAGTAAGTGGGTATGTGATGTGATACATAAATAATTAGATTGTGCTTAAAATTACTGTGAATGAAATGCACTATCACGGACTGATTGGCGTAGAAAAAAATCGCCTTTTGCTGTTTTTTATGATGATATGTGTAATATTATACTTTTATATATTTCTTTTATGTAAACTATATAGTCTATTTATTAAGGCAAGATGGCCACGACTATGGCTAACATGATACAATGTTTCATTTGGTATGTTTTTAAAAGTTACATCTACTTTGCTTATAAAATATATATGGTGTATATTTTAATATATTCGACCGAATCAGTATTTTTTTACTCAGTTAACGTGTGGTGCAAGTAGAGATCGATCCGGTCTGTAAAATATTTAACAATTTTTATTACTCTTCCACATAATAAATAGTTATCAACATGTAGATTTACAAATATCAACAAAATAAATTACGAATAACAGCATATTACAATAATTAAAATTAGGCTTACGAGCTAAGTTCAGTGACCTCTAATCTGTCTAACTTGTACTAAGTCGCCGGTTGCGTCCCTTTTCTTCTCAATATAACTACATTACAGAAACAGACGAACTACCCACATATTTTGGGATCTAAAGTTTATAAGTATAGTTTGTGAACTTTATAATGGCAGTTCATGTACCCAGTACATAATATGTTAGTTGGTAGGTACATTTTCGAATCCTGGTTTCTAAAGTACCCGATTCTTTTCTATGCAAAGGTGTTAATTGTCTTTTGTACTGCTGAAAGTTCTAAGTACAAAGTGTGTCGCCCATTTGGTCGCCCACACGATGCTAGACCGTTTCTGTCAAGTAGCTACGTGAGATATTACAAATCTAATAAAAATGTATGGCTGATAGCCAACGCTCAAAAAGTTGGCAATCATACGCATATAGATCATTAGTAACGTCTATTATTAATGCCCTTAACGTGACAATAAAAAGCAAAATTGACTGAAAATTTTCAGCTATTTTACTCAAGCTTCGGTAAACGGACGGCCGACGAACGTCTAACTAAATTTCATTAAATTAAAATTACATGGACTAGTAATTGAATTAAACTAACTAGTAAGTACCCTATACCGCCTTGGAGAACAAATACCAAATGGGGCGTATCGTATATTACAAAAAATATGCTTTTAATGACATTTAAGTACGTTACTTACTACATTAAGATAATATTTAAGTGGCCCTTTATATTGCTCTCCCTCAATCTTACACTAAACCAAGTCCTTTTTAGGACAATTGAGCAATGCGGACATGTGAATTAGTTAATCTAAATTATACAAATTGTCGATGCCTTTTCATCACCAGATGCTGAATATATTATATATTACGTAACTCTAGTGATATCAGATCTTTAGCGTGTCTGTATAGTATTCTGATAAACATTTTTCTTTTTGTAAAGTATACATACAAGGCATCTCCCATAAGTACAAGAATAATGGAGCTTTAAAAATGAATCTTACTTAAAAATAAGTACATATTTATTGCAGGAAGCATTAGAGTACGAGACTGGGAGAAATACTTACAATACAAAATTATCTTGGATGATAAATTAAATTAATTTTCATCTTAATAGGTAACTTTGTAAAAGTCACTTTATTCTGATAGCTGCCTAATTTTTAAGATACATAAACTGTACTATTTCTATGCTTTTACAGTAAACGACGATTATAAAGAACTTACAGTGCCCTATCTTATCAAACTACAGACTACAAGTCGACGACAGGTAAAATTCTTAGTTACATAACTTTGCGTTGGTTGGTGGTTTAATGATGGGGTTATAATTGTTTACCGGCCACAATGCAGCCTGTAGTTTGATAAAATAGGGCACTGAAGTCGTAAGATCAAATCGTGCGTAAATATTAGATTTTATATATTTGGTACTGTATGAAAGTTTCCTAAATCGATGATGAAGGAAGTTTATGAAGAGGGGATATAAATCTAAATATTTATAGAGCAGCTACTTTCGCCCAACTTATAGTTATTGTCATAAAACAGCTGTAAGTTAAGTATCTAATGTTATATTCGAATAAAGGAAATCTGTATATTTATTAGTTCACCTAACTAAACTATTAAAGTATAAAAAATAGGAAATGTGATGTTAGGAAGTTGAATGAAGGAGGCAAGAACTTTCTTTTAAATAGCTAAGTTAAGTACGCAAGGACGTATTTTACATACAGGTAAATTTTATATAATTACACATACAATATTGTATATCTGTAGTTTCTTACCATCACCATTTCTTAGACATAAAGTATCAACTGGCCTTAGTCCTAAAAAGCTCTTAGCTTTGGTCAATCCATAATATTTTTGGTTGATAAGACTTTAGGTTTATGTCTAGACGTTTTTTATTTAGTCTAAATATTTGGCTTTCCTGCGGTAACGAACATATCCATTTCTACCTTAATCTTTAGTTAAGCTTCTTTTGACTGTAATGGTCTGGTGCTGTAAGCACTTCACTGGTCATTATTATCTCTCGTTTCAGACTTGATACCGCATTTTATGAACACCCTACGACTGCCAATCATCCTATAGGTATATCATTCGAAGAATCCAGAGGCTATAAAGCCTTATATAAGGTCTCCTTCTTCACTCCAAACATTTTTAGGATATGTTCTACTCGTGAAACTAAACAACTTTTTTAGTAACATTTTTCCGAAATATGATAAAATATGTTGGACCTCCCATACAAAAATGTCCAAAACATGTGTCAGTTTGTATGGAAGGGCCAAATTTTTTTTTCATGTTTCGGCAAAATGTTACGCGGAAAAGTTGCTCAATTTCACGAGTAGAAAATACCGTGAAAATATTTGCAGTGAATTTAATAGGACCTTATAATATCTAGCTCAAATACCATACTTGGTTTCAGATCTATCGAGTCCTGTGTGTGAAGAAAGTAGCGCAGCCGCAAGGTGGGGGGTCAAGTTACTGCATCCTCGCCTCCTGGAGCTGCGGGGGGTACGGCAGAGGGGGGAGGAGGGGGGCCTGGACGCCGCCCCCCTGCAGGGTGTAGTACGGGGACACGTAGCCGGCTTGACTCGCCGCTGCAGCCGCTGCTGTAACAAAGATCGTTATTTGTAATGCTATAGCGAAACACACCTTTAAGGTAGGGCAAAAGTAAATTAAGTTTCTCACAAATTAAAATAAGAAATTGAACAAATGACATGAAATGACCGGACTCGAACCCGGGCCGCATAGGTAAACGCCCCACCGCTCTGCCACTGAGCTATCGATGCACCGATCGATGCCTGCCAAGTTCTTTATGTCTTGATGCTCATTTCCAAGCGATTCTTTTAATTTCTTATTTTCATTTATGACAATAAATATTGCACTGTGAGTGCATTAAAATTTCAATAAATAAAGTTTCTGTTTGATGTGATTTTGGCTTATTGCATGATTACTCTAACCGGATAAATAACCAAAGGAAGAATGATACAGATATACAATATTGTATGTCATTTAATTAGCTGATACACCACGATAAGCAAAATGTCAAAGCTCAAACCCAGCACTCCCACCACCAAAAGAAAACGGGGTAAAAAATTCAGTGTTTACTTTGGTAGCTTGATGACAGACCTGCAGCTGTGGCATACGGGTCGAAGCCTGCCGCTGCGTACTGCTGCTGGTACGCCGCTGCTCCTTGAGCGGCTGCTGCCTGGTACTCGTAGAGGTGGTTGGCGGCTGCTACTGCCGCCGCGTGCTGCAGTTGCGACGGCATCATGAGGCCACCGGCGCCTGCGCTGACGCCGCCGACGCTCCCCACCGCGCCCATGTAACTGGGCGTTCCATACACGTAGCCAGGAGACAACCTGCAGATATACAACTTGTCAGCGCTTGCCGGCTGCCGACGTCTACGCATCGGACGCTCAAGATTTTATGGCAGTCGTAAAGGACTATAATTTCAGTTGAAGATACGTTTGCCATTTTGAGTTGTCTTGAACGCCCGATGACTCAGCACCCTTGATGGCTTTTTCCACGAAAATGCATAATATACACCGTGCAAAGAGCCACCTGCTTGCAAAATTAATACTTGTCAAAACTGTAATCACACTCTAGAAATACCTAGCCCCATTTGCAGCCTCGACAGGCACGAGCAAATCTAGTTTTGTTAGGTTAGTAGACATCGATAAACAGTTATACATTGTAAGTAGGCCTGATCGTATCCTGGTTGTCGCCGTAGGAACCGCTGCCGTGCATCGCTACTACATTTTATTTAGAAAGTTCGTAAAGAAATATCAAAAACGTCTACCTCGCCTCTACGCGACGGAAATAATCTCGTATTTTCTTATCGTTAAATTCGTCTCGGCGAGGAAACGTCGTACGATTCGAGATTAAGAGCCCAGTCAATTTCGAAACACTTAACGCATTAGGTAGATTAAAATGCCAGGTCGGGCTATTTCTTTCAGTTGGAAATATTTTAAAGGGAGCGAAGTAGAGCATAGGAAAATAATTTTATTAACGCTTTTAAAAAGAATTGAGTCGATGAAAGGTGGATCTGATTCGCGAGGGGGAAAATTTATTACGAAAAGTGGCTAAAACTGCTGAGTCGGTTGCTCGCGCATGAAGGCGGTCAAGTTGCATCGAGAGGACTTCTCTAGTGCGCCGCGTCAGCGATCTCCGAGAGTCCTCAGCCCTCAACACACCGCGGCAGTTTAACTTTCCTATTTTTTCTAATTATCGCCATCCTCTTTTGTCACTGGAGTGTTTGTTGACAGAGACGGGCTGATTGGCGGCGGCGGTGATGAGAGTCTGAAGTCTGACGGGATTAGCGCGGCAGAGGAAGCCACGACGCATGCGTGCAGCACGCCCGTCGCTCGCCCCGCCCGCCCTACACCGCCCTACACGCCCACCTGTGGTCTACTGTCGCTTATTCGCAAACACAATACCTACTTGTTTTCTTTATACCTCTCCTATACCTACATAGGTACTCACGCATTGTGCTCAGGTCATTGTTAGAACAAAAGTTCATTAACATCATCAATGCGCAAGTCTCTAGCCGCCCAAATAAAAACTGCGGTACTCTACATCGCTACTTCAAGTTCGCTAAAGTATTGGGGTTACTCAAGTCTAATAGAGAAGGTGAAAAAATATTATGTAGTACAAACACGCATAAACACTAAACAGCATAATAAAACTGGCGGAACATCACACATGGAAGCTGCACATAGCTACTCGGAATAACAAACCCGACATTTATTGCTACGGAGGTTTAGGGAGATAGGGATAGTTACGTGGCTGATTATATCCAACCGACCTATTTTCCTTCGCTCGTGTTTATTATCGAATCGAATAGAATAGAGTATAATAAAAAAGCGTTACGTACATGCAAAAGTGTAATAAAAATTAAACTAATTCCATTATTGTACCGAACCGATGTAACATGTTAGTAATCTTAATCTACCATCTCTCCAATGATAAATGTTTAGGTCTGTTTGTATTGACAGTCGTTCCGAATAAGGTTTATTTGTAACCAGTCACCTAATGACCCATGGGTTTGATCGAAACGAAAACACAGGGCAATTAATCGAGCGAAGCTTTCAGGCTTTCACTTTATTTTTTCCATCACTAGTGTACCGATGAATAATAGATGTGTGGTGGTTCGGCTGTGGGCATCGATCGGCGCCCGCCTCGCCAATTAGAGTCCCTGTCCTGCCGATTGAACCCAGCTCGTTAAGCATTGCTTACTGTGAAAGCTTGTGCTGCCGAAAAGTGGTCGATACAGCGACGTGTTTTAGGGGTTTAGTGAGGGGCCGAGAGTGCGCGATTGCAGCAGGCTGGGTAACTGCTGCAGTGGAGTTGAGCACGGCGGCGGCGGCGGCGCGGGCGTCGGGCGAGCGCGCACACCTACTCACACACAGCGCACGCCCGACGCACGCGCGCGCAGCCCGCACGGCGACCGCCGAACACGGCCCACGGACACGACAGTAGTGAGTGTATTAACGAAATCCACCACCAACAAAACTCAATTCAAATCAACAAAAATCTTACACGAACACGGCATAAAACATAAAAGTAAAGAAAACATTGAGTGTCGAGAACGATGCGCATAGTGTCGGCGCGGGCGGTGGGCGGCGCCGCGTGCGCGCGCGGTCGGCCGCCGCGGCGCCGCCCATGCTCCGGATAGCTTTATAAAACGTAAACATTAAAAAACCCAATCGACTAATTCACACCCAAAACGAAAAAAATCCACTCTCACGCTCACGCTTGCCATAGATACCTATGTGAAAATGTTTGATAATTTAGTCTAGGTGTGGTCCTTGGGCCGCCGCGCCGCTACCACCGGGGTCGCCGCTCGCCTCATCTACCGAGACAAAATTCAGCTCAGCAATCAACTCCACCTATTCGCATCGCTTTCGATGACTCAAGCACCTTATTCTAGATCTGGTTAATTTTCCTAAGCATTTCCCAAAAATGATTTGGATGCTACTTCTTGCCTTTGCTGTATTGATGATCTTCTAGAGCTCTTTACCTACATAATAAGAGTCTTCTTAATTTTTATTATTACGTTTCTACACCCTAAACAGAACTATATGTAAATGCTTATCCATTGCCAATCATCCCTGTTCCCGCTTACAAACATAACATCTGTTGTAGCTTAAAAATGTTGATAATCCTACATTTCTGATTTTTGTCTCGTGAGATGTACTGAGCGCGGCATGCGGCGCCGCAAGTGCTGATAAATATCGAAGTGTAGAACCATTTAACATTGAAACAGATATGTATGAGTCGTAGCAGGCCAGTACTTACCCGTACGGTGACTGTAGCACAGTCGGGTAGCCAGCCCTCACGCCGGCCGCCGCAGCTGCCGCCAGACCAAAACCTGCAACAAACACACAGGCATCATCAGCAAGATAAATTAGGAGACTGAAGCAGGACTCCTATGTAGGAGGATGCTGTAAAGCTTTGAAAAATAAATTGCCTACTCTTTCATCATCCGCGTTCTAGACTAGATATTTTCGTCTTCACTTAACGGAAGTGTCTACTGAGATCTCTGAACCGAAATATACCACGGAGAGATTGGACATCTTCCAAATGACACACGAGTCAACTTAGCGCACAGGCAACGTCAAAGTGTTGATTTCTTTTTATTGCATTGTTAAGGCTGGCGAGGCGGGGTCTATTTCCGTCGCTCGGCGTCGCCCGGGCGGCGCAGGCGCAGGGATATGCCGCCTGACAAGAAGACGACAAACTCATGCTATAAATGGCATTCAGCCATTGGCACGGGCGGCAGCTATCAAAATCCTTCAAGCGTCCATATCGATTGGCAAACGCTTAGCAGAAACGACCACCTGGGTTCGGCAATCTAAATCATTACATCTGTCATGTCATGCCACAATTTAAAATGGTTGGCGATTATATGATTCGCTTTGATTTTCCGGATATTTCGAAAATCAAATTACATATCGCTCTAGGAAGCATCCCATCATGGAAATTGCGTATAAAACATAAATCGCTGATTAATGTCTATTGGTCAGAGGAGCGTGACCTCCGCCGGGCTAAAATCATGGCGTGGTATTGTGTGTGGTGAAATTTGTACGGTGATTACAGCGGATCACATCCGGAGCGGACGGACGGTGTCGCGGTTCGGCTGCTGCCGTAATACCCCCCGACCTTCCACTGATGGCCCAACGGCGCGACATCGCCGAAATATTGGCAATATCCACGCCGGCAGTTCATGATCCAAGCGTAATTAACTTCATTAATGTTTTCAGCGGCCACTTTAATTGCGCTATCTATTAACGCCTTCGCTTAGTGCCAACATCACATACTAGAAATTCTTAACTAGTAATTATATTCAAGGGCAGCTAGAGTTTATTGGAATTGTCAGTTCGTTGTAGATTCCCTAGTAAATGAAGGGGTTGAACCTGTGGTGGCGTGCAGCGCTGCCCTGACTGCCGCAGTCGATCGATGCGGTGTCATTTGACGGCCGAGGTCGGACCACTGTCCACACAAAGCTTATCTAGATTCATTATTTTTTCCTCTTTCCTTTTACGACCATTGTGGAGCAGCCTAAATGCGCAGTCTTTTGTTGCCGTATGTGACCCAGATAGATTTTAGTCGTAATCGATTGTTGGCTGGTTCACAATAGTTCGGCATTGGAATGACCAACTTGTGTGCAACCGGCGTAGAACAAACATGACGTAGCACTCTCTATCCCGCTTTAAAGTCGCATGACGCACTATTATGTTGAACTTAGTCACAACACAACTTATTCCCGAAATATATTTCTGGGATTTGAATAAATACTTTGTTTTGAATAGTTTTGCGTGTTGTTTTAGTTCAGGACGAGTCCCGCGGGAGGGTCGTCGAACTGCAAAGCCGTCAGTGAGTGCTTAACGCCGCTTGTAAGGATTCTACGGAAATACGATTTTAGACGCGGGCGCCGACTCTCAGGACAGGGTTCGAGTATTATTATACGCCCATATCTCCCGCTCATCTACTTCCAATCCTGAATGACGAACACGATCGCGGAATGCATAAACTTGTAACTCAAACAATCAAAGCGCGATTCAGCGTAATCGTTAATTTCGTTTATGAGTTCTGAATCTGTACGTCCATGTGCCGGCTGGTCGAAGCTCAGTAAAAGCGAGGAGGACGTTGATTAGTATGAAAACAAGCTTTGTGAACACATTGTAGCATCAATATGTCGTGCAAGTTTACTGGCACAAGAATAGATGTAGAGCAGTCGTGGCCTAGTTTCGTATGACCAAACCGTGGCTCACGGGCGCCGAGCACAGGTCGCCGTGTCCGACGGCCTTCCTTTGATGTGACCGGTGTCGCCTGCGTCTCCAGGAACCATCAATCCCTCGCAATCAAGAGACCGCACCGCACTCACAGAACGATTAATTACACCCCTTCCTACCGCGTCAGTACAGGGGACATTTATTTTTGGAAAAAACACGTGCGCGCCGTCAATCCACTAGTTGGATTTTTAATGCTTGGCAGTGCAGAGCGATATTTAATGGCAAGCCTTCTAAATAAGCTTTCGTAGAAAGAGTAATCGTGTAGAGCCCGCTCACCACGATTAAGTACTCTGTAGCTCTTCCAGTTACGCCAGAATTGCTTCATGTATTATTCAGATGGACGGGCAATATGTGAGGAATGGAGAGCATGTTTTGTCTACCATGCCATTCCGCACATTGTGATAGGCAAGAAGAGAGGAGTATCTGGCGATGGGCCAGAGCCTGTGTCGCGGACGGCTGCGACGTTCCCAAAACTGCGTATATTTAGACAAAATAAAGAGCGAGCCGAAGACAAAACGAGACGCAACTCTGTTTTATAAATAACCACGTCGTTCGCCGGACGACTCAGCCTCGCACTCGCTCGACCAACCTCTGCTCGCCAGCTGTTGTACATAAATAATAATTAAGACGCGAAGAAAGCAACGTCCAGCTTTTCAGAAGCCTTCTAATGAAATTGTTGGGAAATACTAGCTGGAGTCGTGCGTTTTTCAGGCGTCGTAAGTCGGTGAAGCTCGCCAAGTGGCTAATCCTAAATCTTGTCTAGTAGACGGTTAGTTACATGTACACCTAATCTACGATATCGAAGGATTATGGAAGGATGGCGGGGCTTCGCGCGGAAGTCGCGGCTCGGCTCGGGTTACGCACACCCCGGCACAAAGGGAACGGAACCTCTACACTCGAGTGTTCCTGTGCCGGTCGTTGACCGACATTATCCTAGGATCGAATAAAATGAGGAATATGCGGTTGGTACTTGGAGCGGAACTTGAAACACGCTCTATCTCGATGTCATCAGATGCTTTAAGAATTTGGGCGGCACGGCGCATCCGCATGATGCGGAAGATGCTATCTACTTGGAACGTGTTCAAATCTCCGAGGTTATTAGTGTAGTGACATCGTGAATTATAATGTCTGTCTATTCCTTTTAATGATCTGGGAATATATTTAGTGGAATTATCGAGCGCGTGCAACCTCATTTTGTTCCGAGTGACCCAATAAATTTATAGAATTTAATGCTTCGATGACGCCTGTGTGAAATGGGTTTCTGTAGATAAGGTACAGTTTTATAGCTTTTACTGCTTTTGTGGTGAAAATCACAGCTGCGTCACACAAACAAGCACGATGTCGGTAATTACACGTTTCCTGGCAGCAGTAAAATAAAGATACACTTATAATTGTGATATGCACTGTAAAGGCAGATAGTATCGCGTCGCGTGGTCCGCGTCGCCGGCTACCATTATGGCTTCGCTTCATACAATTACAGCTGCGCAGTGTTATCGATTACGATATTCGACGCTTTACCTAGATAGACTTCCAATCTGAAGCTGTCGGTAAGAATTTTAAGATTTGGATGGATCGGAAATAAAGCGAAAACAACAAAATTAAAAGTCAGGACTCCGGAGTAGGTACGGTCCGTTCATTACCCCCAACCTAAGCGGCGGTGGGATCGACAAACAGCATTATGCATAATGTTATCCACACGTGGCCGAACAATAAATTGGCGTGGTGATATCGATCGGGCGCAAGCGGCGCGTGTGGGAGCCATCAGCGCATCGCCTAAATCCTGACGTAAAAATAGTCGAGGGGGTGTAAAGTGAGGTCCAGGGAAGGGTGTGGGGGGTGCGCGGGGGCATGCATAAGTAATGCACCGGCGAAGGGCGCGCAGCGGCGCACGCGATCCGCCACAATGCCAAATACAGTACTTATACTGGGTGTAAGGAATGATGTACCAAAAACTTTGTACTTAGGCGTGATACGGCTATGAAACTGAACATCTTGCCTTATGGAGCCAATGATGCAGGGAATGAGATTTTTTGACTTGACACACAAATTTTCCGATCAGCTTTCAGCTTTCCATGGCCAGTCGAATGTTTTTGTCCTTTTCCACAATCGGCTTCTAACGGAAAGTGGCAAATTTTCAGTCTGTTATGAATTATGATACCGAATCCAATTTTTTTAGTACCACCGTCCCTTACACTTACACCCGATATTTTCTGTGGCACAGGGCCATGCCGCCTGCAGTGCCTGCAGCAAGCCCACGCTGCACAAAGGGCCCAAACTCCTTGTAAATCAATGACGAGCATGCTTAGCTTACTTCGCGCTTCAATGATTCAGAAGTGCTGCAAATGTAATTAAGTTGAGTACCTATCCATGCGCTTTGTGTCTCAGGAAAATTAAGGCTGAGTCATATTCTTTGTTTTTTGTGGGATCACACTTTCTTTTGTCTTCTGAAGCGTAACGCCACGTGTGTTATTTTTCCAATTTGTTTTTCATCCGAACGAACGAGGCGAGCTAGATGGCACGTTAATATAAGGTTCATTCGCAATCTTAGTGTCATGAAATCGGGAGGCCAAGTTACGCTGGTTACGTAGTATCTAAGTATTGCGACCAGCGTAACTTGGCCTCCTGATTAGGCTAGTCATGAGACTTTTTGGACTATATGAAACTGCTCGGTAGTTCGGCAGGTGTGAATCGATTACTACGGTGGTCGCGGCACTCAATAATTCAACGTGTCCGCCGCACTGTTTGGACAAGTGCTGCTACGGGCGGCCTTCATCAACACTCCCATATAGGGTTGCCAACCCTACTACATAATTATAGTATCCTACTATATCTCAGCTGTAAATACTACATACTGGTGGAAAAAATCAACTATATTTTGGCCAATTTTCAAATCAATGACTCGTCGCCTGTGACAGCGTGAAAAGTCGAGCTCGCTTCGCTCGCGATATAAACTAGAGATAGGCCGAATATTCGGTCAATGTTCGGTATTCGGCATGTTCGGCACGTTTACCAAATATTCGGTTTTGGCCGAATGTTCGGTAAATTTCGCCGAATATTTGGCCGAATAAACTGTATCCTTTTTACATGTATTGCATTGTAAATTGTTATGGCAAGCCAAGCAGAAAAGCAGTTTTATTTTAATTTTTTGTCAACTTTTACTATGTAAAAAGTTAAAGTGGTAAAGAGCGTATTAGTCTGGTGCGAATCAGCGGGTAGGTAATTCGTAAACAAATGATGCTTCTAATCTATCTATACATATAATAAAGTTGTAGAAGGTCGAAAGTCTGTACATAGAAGATTTTCCAAAAAAAAGTGTTTGGTGATACTTGAAATTGATAACAGAACACGTTTCAGCAATTTTTAGATTTTTTTTCTGTTTATCTGTTTGTCTGTTTATCTGTTTATCTGTTTATCTGTTTCTCTGTTTATCTGTTTATCTGTTTGTATGAGGAAGCATCACGCAAAAACTACTGAACCAATTTTGATGCAAATTATACCAAAATGTCGGGAAGATCACCGACCAGGTAATAGGCTAAAAAAAATCAACCCCTAAAAGGGGGGGGTTGCCATTTTACTTGAAATAAGTTTGCACGGAAATCGATATTGCGTTGCGGTAGATAAATAAGTTAAGTACCTAGGTATAAGATGTAAAAAATCTACTGAAATTATTTCAAAAGGTGAACCAGTCCATGAAAATTAACAACTTTCCCCAAGGAACATAGGTCGAAAAATTAAAAAAAAAATTACTTCCCTACAAATTACTCGGTCAGCTATCGGCAAGAACATTTTTACATAGAAGGAGGTCCAATTTTTTTTCCATAAAATGTAAAAAAGATGACTTTAAATATTTTAAGGGGTAAACGAATCCATGAAACTGAACAACTTTTCCTTAGAAACATAGGTCGAAATTCGAAAAAAATTTTGTTCCTCTCATACAAACTGACATGGCCGGCCAATACTTTTTATTCGGGAGGAGGATATTTTATATATTTTTTTTTCATATTTCGACCTATATTCCTCAGGTAAAGTTGTTCAGTTTCATGGACTGGTTCACCTCTTAAAAATTTTAATGGTAGGTCCAAAATTTTTTTCGTATTTTCCCTGGGGAAAGTTGTTCAGTTTCATAAGTTTGCTGGTTCACGCCTTAAAATATATGCAGTTTTTTTTTACATCTTTAGTTTTAGACTATGTTTCTTGGGGAGAGTTGTTTAGTTTCTTGAGCTGGGTAACCTCTTACAATATTTGTAGTTGTTTTTATATCCTTACAGCGAAATAAAAATCCAGACATGAACGTGTCAGACAGACACGCCCGCAAATAGAGTTTCGTAGTCAATGTAAAAAAACCGGCCAATTGCAAGTTGGACTCGCCCACCGAGGGTTCCGTACTAAGATTTGTAGGTTATTATGGTTTCAAACCAATATTTCATATGATACTCCACTTGGACAACTAGCCAAATTTCTTAAATTTTGTTTTTTTTTCGGCCTCCATAAAAACCATAAATTTATGAAAATGTCTAGAGTTTTTCCTTAATTCGCTACTTGACAGGGACATAAATAAAATACAAAAGTTGTATGCTTAAAACAATTGTCCAAAAATACTGCAGGCTTCATTCATCGTTTGCCAAAATATTAAAAGTTAGAATTTATATATACCAAAATTATATAAAAGTTATTCTATTGACTCCATCCAAAATATTGAATTATGACGTCATTATTTCTATAATTTCATACAAAATATCGTTTTCGGTCGTCTTAAAAAGTAGCTCATTTGACCTGTCAGTCAAGTAGCGGATTCGTAAGTACGCAAAACGCAGCTACTTGCCAAGTTTCATTGTCTTCTCTTTTCATGTTTCATTTCATCTCTCTCTCTTCATGTGGAACACCGAACCGTTTAACGACCCGATGAAACCCTGGTGTCAGAGTTTGTTCTAGGTCTACGGGAAGTATCCTCTGACTTTTGATTCCCTTGAGAGGGTAAAAAACACGCGTTTTTACTGCATAAACGGCTATATCCTTTTTTAACTTGAAGTTAAGTGCTTGATTTTTTCACAACTATTAGCGTTCATAGACTTAAGTATATGGTTTTAATTTGAACTCGATATCTTTACGCGTTCCTGAGATAAAGGGTCTTGACAGAATGACAGACATACGGAAAACAAAGTGATCCTATAAGGGTTCTGTTTTTTACCTTTAGAGGTATGGAAACCAAATAATTAGGTTTATCAGTGTTACGAAGTTTATTTTGTTGCTGGTTTGTTTGTTTGTATCAACCGCAAATTGCAAAAACTTTTATTTTTCTTAAACAATATAGTTTTTATAGTAACTTCAGATTGACTTGCTCCTTAATAATAAAACAACGACGGTTTTGGTAGTGTACCTAACTTACTACCTATATCATCGAGATGTGACTCAGGTGCTCAGACTTCGAAACAGGGGAGATGGGGGTGAGCTTCCCCTTCAATAGACAAGTAACAAACACAAATCGGCGCTGATTCGGGGTTCCTCCAGGTTATTCCATCATCATTGTCATCGTCATCATCATCTGTCTGCCCTAATTGTACCAATCACGCATTAAATACTAACTATGAGACAAAGTACGAAAATGACAACAGAAAATTACACTTGACCGGTACCATTATGTGTAAAAATGGCATATAAATCAAATTGGTTTTAAAGGAGCCGCAGCGGCAACAGAAATACAACATCTATAATTCAAATTTTAAAATATTTGCTGTTTTACTATCACGGTTTATGAGATAGAATCCTGGTCACAGACAGACAGCTCTCAGAGAATTCGGTACACTTTGGCTACGGAGCCCTAAAAATTGTGGGCGGGTAATAAAATAAGTAAACCATCAATATTTTTGAAAACTACCTACCTATTTTTGGAAATGTAATCTCTTAGTGTGTATGACCAGGCTCACGACAAAAACCTACCTGACCCGACAACCTCAGAAAGAACCTTATGGTGCCGAAAATCTAGAGATAACACTACCCAAAGTTGGAAGGTGCAAGGAAGAAGAAGAAATCAATCTTTCTGTGCGGTATAATGACTGTATTGAAAAGTTGTTTAGCATGATGTGCCGCTTCTGTTGGCTCATAATCTTCCCTTGGCGAAACGAAGTTCGCGGGCACCAGCTAGTACATACGGGGTGTTAGGGACGGTGTAACGAAAACTTTGCAGGCGTGCTCAGATCATGAAACTGAACAACTTTTACTATGGAGCCAATGGTGGGAAACGAAAAAATTTTTCCGACCTCCCATACAAAGTCAGTCAGCTGATCGTGAATTTTGTATGGGAGGTCGGAAATTTTTTTTCGTTTCCCACCATTGGCTCCATAGTAAAAGTTGTTCAGTTTGATGGTCTGATCATGCCTGCAAAGTTTTCGGTACACCGTCCCTAACACCCTGTATAATAAAGTTGTAGAGGGTCGAAAGTCTGTACATAGAAGATTTTCGAAAAAAAACTGTTTGCTGATACTTAAAATTGATAACAGAACACGTTTCAGCAATTTTTAGATTTTTTTTCTGTTTATCTGTTTATTTGTTTATTTGTTTATCTGTTTGTATGTGAAAGCATCACGCAAAAACGACTGAACCGATTTTGATGCAAATTATACCAAAATGTCGGGAAAATTACCGACCAGGTTATAGGCTAAAAAAATTCGACCCCTAAAAGGGGGGGTTGCCACTATACTTGAAATAAGTTTGCACGTAAATCGATATTGCGTGCGTTGCGTGCGGTAGAGGAATAAGTTACTATAAGATGTAAAAAAAACTACTCAAACTATTCCAAGGGGTGAACCAGTCCATGAAACTGAACAACTTTCCCCAAGGAACATAGGTCGAATAATGAAAAAAAAATTCCTTCCCTTCCCTACAAATTTAACTTGGTCGGCTATCGAGACGGCTGGAGCATTTTGTATGGGAGGTCCAATTATTTTTTCCTACAGTAGGTAAAAAAATAACTGCACGTATTTTACGACTAAACCAGTCCATGAAACTGAACAACTTTTCCTAAGAAACATAGGTCGAAATACGAATAAAAATTTGGCCCTCCCATTCAAACTGAACCGGCCGGCCAGAACATTTTGTATAGGAGGTAAAAATTCTTTTTTCATATTTCGACCTATGTTCCCTGGGGAAAGTTGTTCAGTTTCATGGACTGGTTCACTCCTTAAAATATTGGCAGTAATTTTTTTTACTCCTTATACAGGGTGTTAGGGACGGTGTGACGAAAACTTTGCTGGCATGATCAGACCATCAAACTGAACAACTTTTACTATGGAGCCAATGGTGGGAAATGAAAAAAAATTTTCAACCTCCCATACAAAGTCAGTCAGCTGATCGTAAATTTTGTATGGGAGGACAGATTTTTTTTTTTCGTTTTCCACCATTGGCTCCATAGTGAAAGTTGTTCAGTTTGATGGTCTGAGCACGCCTGCAAAGTTTTCGTTACACCGTCCCTAACACCCCGTATTTTGAACTACCTATGTTTCTTGGGGAAAGTTGTTTTCATCCTATCTATTCGAAAAGAACGCGCCGCAATAGTAGGTTGTTGACGAGGATGGAAAAATAAGACCCTGACTGACGAGTAGAGTTTGAAGTCCGAGCCGCAGGCGAGGACTTTAAAAATACGAGTCTGGCAAAGTCATTTTCCCCGAGGCTTACATAGTGCTTTTCTCAAAAAAATGCTAGGAAATTATAAAGATTTTAATTTATTTTATAGTAATTTGATATAAAAAGTTGTTTTACTGATTACTAAGTCAAGATGTGGATTTGGAGTTATTCTTTTTTATTTTGTAATTTCTGAACGATTTCGATATCGCGCCAGAAAAGTTGTATTGGAATCCATTGCTGGTGTGTAAAAAAGAAATCGTTCAGAAATTACAAAATCACAGACAATGTCAAACTTTCTGGATTGTTTTTTTGAAAGAAATTGACATATTTCCTAGCATGTTTCAGAAAAGTTCTTTTATTTGCACTTTTGCACTTTTTAAATAAAGAACTCAACAAATGCGAATAAAACTACTTTGAATTTAGAACATCTTGATGTTCAGTCAGCGCCAAAGAAATAGAACGCAAATATTGTTCGAATAAAGGCTGTATGGGACGACGGCCCATAGTCGCGCGTCCCCAATAGAACTAAAATAAAGATACGCGCGAATTACAGTCCGTAATTTTCACCAAAAATTACACGTATGTTAGAATTTTATTTAACTTTTTGAAAAATTAGTTGATAAAGGAGGGTAGACAGTTCAACCAGTACCGGCTCCATTTTCTACAATTCTTCTTGAAATTAATAATGTAAATATAAGTTATATATTTTCTTGTGATATAATTTCTTTTGGATTAATTTTATTAAGAATTTGAATTTCTAGATTAATAATTATATCTAGAGAAAATTTATTTAAAAATAAATTTTATATTAATTTTTTTAAGTGACAGTGAAACTTTGCCGCAAAGGCGCATTTTATTTTCTCATAGAGGGTGATGAAAAGTAGAGTGAATTACTCGGGCGCAAAATATATTTTGGCTTCGGGGATTCTACTCTAGAATCCCTTACTTCGCTCTGAATTCAAAAAAGCGCCCCCGCCGTAGAAGTGTTGTTTTGCGCCCTTATGATATCTACTAAAAGTTTCTTGAACTGGTTCACCCCTTATAATATTTGCAGTTTTTTTTACTCCCATATTGGAGTCGAGATTCGAACACGTACCAACATAATAGTAAAGCAAAATAAAAAAACAGCCAAGAGCGTGTCAGACACGCCCACAAATAGGGTTTGTAGTCAATATCAGCGTTACGAAGTTACCTAATTTCGTTGCTGGTTTGTTTGCAGTAGTATGCTTACGAACCACAAATTAAAAAACTTTTATTTTTCTTAAAACTTGCGTGGATACAGTATCCGATATAGTTTTTATGGTAACTTCAGACTAAGAACTAATTTTTTTTTCAGATATTTAGTTCTAGGAAGAGAAAACTCCCCATAAAAGCAAATACTTCGAGGCAGAATCACTTTTGTGATTTTTTTAAAAAAAACCTCGCCTTTATTTTTAAAGATCTATTTAACGATACCCTACTTAATATAGCAGATGGTTTTTTTTATCTTCCTTTCACATGTACCTACGCCAAAAAATAAAAACATTTTTTTCCCAACATTCTAAATTTGTGTCAAGCAACACGATCTATCTTCACATCAAAGATGTCGATCGATTGAAAGGGACGAAGTTATGAGGGCGGGGCATAAAGTAAGTTTGTGTCTTAAATGGGTAGGTGGATTTGCTGGCGATAGTACAGAAATCTGTATGTAGGTACATGTATTAAAACTGTTACAGGTCGGTGTCAAGTACCCCTGCAATAGTTTTCAAAAGAACATTTTGATAGCGTGTCTTAGAAACAGCTACAAAAAAAATATGTACAGCTTGATGGGCCGCTCCTGCAGGCCTATCACTTTTGGTAGGTAGGTACCTAAATAAATAAAAAGTATACATACCTATTACTTACCTACACAACTATTTAATAAGAAAACAAAAACAGAAGTGAAATAAGTAAGTAGAAGAAATAGAAAGAAACAATCATCCTTCGACATGGGTCAACTCGGATTTGCTCTTTCACATAAAAATAATAAACGAACACCGGTGTTGGTACTGTAGCCAACTACCTATATCATCAAGATGTACCTAACTCAGGCGCTCAGACTTTGAAACAGGAGGGATCGAAGTGGGCTTTCCCCTTCAAAGTCAAGTAAGAAACTCACATCGGCGGTAGTTTGGGGTTTCTCCAGGTTATTCCATCATCATCGTCATCACCATTATCTTTGCATGCCCTAATTAATCGTACAAATCACGCATAAAATAATAACCATGAGACAAACATCGAAAATGAAAACGTACCATTATGTGTAAAAATTGTGCATGAATCACTCAAAAATTAAGCGATGTTTTTAGATGTTTGGTATGGTGGAAGATAAACGTTCTGATCATATTTTATGACTAGCTGGTGCCCGCGAACTTTGTCTCGCCAAAGGATGCTTGTGTGCCAACAGTCCCTCCTGAGCTAATAAAAGTTATCATAACTTATCTATCATCGATGTTGATCAAGACATTTGTGTGCAACCATTCTAAACATCAAAATACATCACTAAGTTTTGAAGTGATAGATGCATGCACGATCTACGGCAGATGGAACGGACGTTACGTACGTTTCAGCCTCCCATCGGTTCACACTACAGGTAGAATGACTTCTTTGCACCGCCTCACATAAGGTGGGGTGGGGTCTGCTCTCCAAATTTTTCTGCGCCATGGTCTTCTGTTTGGGGTTGTCGAGTAGGTATACGCAACCGAATTAACAATATAATTAGTACAACTCCATTTTGAAATACCGAAATAAAACAAACAGAAAGTAATTACTTACTACACTAACAAAAAAGTAATGCTTAGTTAATTTTCTTTAAATAAGAAAAAGTACCTTCAGTACCTACTTACTAACACTGCGAAATATGAATCACAAAAGATGGTACTACACAGGTACCTAGTCGTGACAATAATACTCGCTAATTTAGCTCTACCTACATATTTTAATAAATAAATAATACTTACTGCGTTTGTATTTACTTTATTATGCACTAAGTAATTAAGTGGCTATTATCATCACTAACCGTAATTAAGATTTCAACACTGCAACCACTTCTCACTATATTTGGAGTTTGACCTCTACTCTCATGGGAGTCTCTACTCCACATGGGACAGATTTGAGATCCGTCTCAAGAATGCCACTGCTACTCCTGCTCCTGAGAAGAAAGGTCCTTTTGTTCCATGGGGTCGCTGAAACCAAGGATGAAAGGTTAACTGAGGTTATTGCAAAAGTAATAGGTGACAAAATGCAGCTGTCCGAAATTACCAGTTCCGATCTGCAAGCCTGCCACAGGCTAGGTTCCTCTACATCGAATACGCGTCCAGTACTCGTTAGGTTCTACACACTCTTTGAGCTTGTATTATTATTATCTATTTATTATGATGCCTATATAGAATAGCATCACCCCCATTCTACCTGTAGGTGTCGTAAAAAGCAACTAAAGAACGGGCAGCAGCAAATTCGTGCTTCGTATTTGCACATAATCGAAATTAGAACCCAGTGGAGAGCTCAAACGGTCCACATTGTACCAACCAATAGTATTATCCTCTACTTCTTCTTTTCTTTTCGTGTGGGACACCAAGTCGTTCAACGACCCGATGAACCCTGGTGTCAGAGTCATCCTCTACTGGTATGATTCCTAAAACTCTACAGAACAGCCAAAAAACCTTAAAAATCAATCCAAACCTTTATCACACTTCACAAAAAGCCGCAATACTCAATACGTGTCGCATTGCCAGGAAGCTCTTGACTACCTCCGTGACTACTGAGTCTTACAATGGCCTCTCCTTACTTGGCTAAGTAAGACCCATGAGACAGGGAAGAATTCCTCTGAAAAAGAGAGATAATCTTAAGATAGGTACACATAAAAATAATAAATTATTGTGTCGTGTGATGCCTGTATAGAATAGCATCACCCCCATTCTACCTGCTAGTGTCGTAAAAATCAACTAAAAAACGGGCAGCAGCAAATTCATGCTTCGTATTTGCACATAATCGAAATTAGAACCCAGTAAAGAGCTCAAACGGTTCACATTGTACCAATAGTATTATCCTCTACTGGTATTATTCCTAAAACTTTACATAACAGCCAAAAAAATTTAAAAATCCATCCTCACCTTTATCACAATACGTGTCGCATTGCCAGGAAGCTCTTGGCTACCTCCGTGACTATTGAGTCTTACAATGGCCTCTCCTTACTTGGCTAAGTAAGGCCCATGAGACAGGGAAGAATTCCTCTGAAAAAGAGAGATAATCTTAAGATAGTTACACATAAAAATAATAAATTATTGTGTCGTGTGATGCCTGTATAGAATAGCATCACCCCCATTCTACCTGTTAGTGTCGTAAAAAGCAACTAAAGAACGGGCAGCAACGTTCCTTGTAATGCAACATCTTGAACTGCGCTGCAAGCGAAGTGTGGTGGCTCATGTCCAGCGGCGGACTGTTGTGGCTGATAGGGTTATGGCAAATAATCATAAACTGTGTGATGCTTATTAGTGGTATCATCCCAAATTCTATTCAGATTGTCGTAAAATCGGATAATTTCATCCAGGGAGTGGGGAGCAGCGTGCATGTAAAATATTGCACAGCTCTCGCCAATCCACATGCGCCTTATTCTAATAAATGAGTGTAATTTACTTACATTTAGGATTTATTGTTGCATAACAAAGTATTTCAATACGATATTTTTATCAAATAAAGACATGCAAAGAATACTATACTCTCACTGAAGACATGTAAATAAAACTGGTGTTTGGCAATGAACGTCAAAACTGATGTCTTTTCAATTTGTCAAAATCAATCAAAAACAATAAAAAATATAGAGGTTTTGAAAAGAGGTTTCTCCTTTTTGACAGCCACAGAACAATATTTTAATCGTATTTCACGTAGGAATAAGCGTTTTTCCCGCGGTAAAAAGTATCCTAGGTGTTGACCAGGGCTAGTAGCTACACACCACAAAGAGTCTAATGTACACACGTACTATATTTTCAAAGATTATCGCGAACAAATGATTTGGGGTAAAATATTTTTCTATAGATGTCGCTTTTCTATGGAGATGAGGTTTTCTAAAACGCGGTATAGAGGTGTTTTCTGAAATCTATAAGAGGTTCCTGTTACCCCGACCAGTTACGATTTTATTAGATGTATAGATTAGTGAGAACCTTTATCAGCACTGGAGGTACTCTCTGTCTACCTACGTGACGGAACACCATGAACTCGGCAAAATATTAAAGGGCGCCACACACCGGGCCCGTATGCGTGACGTGCACGTTATCACGCGCATAGCGATGACGTTGTATCGTCTGGGATTGTATGAGGCACCGCACACCGTGCTACTCGCGTGATTACGTGCACGCATACATAGGCAGGCCTCTCATACAATCCCATACGATACAACGTCATCTCTACGCGCGTGATGACGTGCACGTCAAGCATACGCGCCCTGTGTGTGGCGCCCTTAAGAGATACGAAAATGTCTGTATTGAAAAATTTGTTTAGCATGATGTGCCGCTTCTGTCGGCTCAAAAACTTCTCTTGGCGAAACGAAGTTCGCGGGCACCAGCTAGTAATTTTATATAGACATCGATTCCTTCCGAATTATTCGGCCGAATATTCGGTTCGGCAAACTTTTTACCGAATATTCGTATTCGGTGAAACCTATGTTCGGCCCATCACTAATATAAACAAATAGTTGTGGCCTATTTTAAACTGAAAACTTGTGCTCTCCACAGAAAAACATACCTATTTTAAAAGTCAAAAACCTTATAAACGTGGTTCTCTGGTAGATGTAGGTAGAAAATTTTATATACTTGATTTATTTAATTGACTTTCTAAAAGTTTTCTTTGTGAATCTACCTACTTGGAAATAAAAGTTTTGAATCTTTGAATCAATCATCTGTTAAAAAGAAATAAAGTGATACTATATGTTTACCTCTGACTTGGTTGAATACTATATTTGGAGCAAAAAAAGTTGGCAACCCTACTCCCATATAATAAAACTTTTAACAATGTTTTCATAATCGACGCCCGCCGTATGAAATCGCTCGTTACCTACTTGTATACTAGTTGTGGCTGCCACCTCAACGTATTTAGAATCTGGCATATATTTTGTACATAGCTGTAATATTACGTTCCTAGCCAACAATACGTGTAAACAATACGTGGTATATGTATAGTTATTCTGTTGTGGTATTGATACCCCATAAATTGTTTATTGAGTAACAAATTTTAGGTTAAACTAATAAATATTAATATAATTTAGGCACATCTAGATTAATTGATGAACTTAGTTAATAGGGTTAATTAAACTCTAGAAGTATTTCCAAAAATATTATTATGAAAACTACCTAAGTATGTAAAATTATTTTATTACGGTTCAATTCATCACAAGGTTAATTAAGTATTTAGGTATTCCAGCAATACAATGGGTCTCTGAGCAACTTTGTAAGATACCATAATGTAAAATGATATTCCGAAAATCAAGACATTTTAGCAGCCAATGAATCTGTAGCCTGCGTCATTAAATCGTTAGTGATGACAACAAAACCCATTAATCTTCAATGAACGTTCCTTCACAACAACAATTCTGGAAACCGGAGTTGCGTATTTGGAAAGGAGCGGCGATTCCTCAGATCACATAGTCGAAACTACAGATTAAAGCTTATTTATTTTGGCTACGGTTTGATGCGCGCGCGCCGAAGACAGACATGAGTTTACGCCACCATCATCGATAGAGAGTAATATAAATTCCATTGAAAAAGTAAAATTTACATTTCAGTTGTGTTCTTTGACTTATCGGCGTCAATGCATGCGCGCTACCCTACTTATGCAGTTCATTTGCAATTCTGAACACTTGGGTATAAAAGAGCATATTGTCCTCGGTTTTTTAGAAGGTGAGGATAACGCAGGTACGGGTATTTGTTGAAGCCGGCTGCGCTTGCGACTCATTCACGGTAAATCGACGAAACACAACCCCTGTAACGGTAAAGTTGGTTGCATTTGAGAAACGACTGTTAAGAACCGGCCTAGGTGTAACGGACGATTCTTTCAAATATCCCACCAAGGTTAGGTCTTGTATCTTCCCGACTTGACAGACCGGAGTTACTTTTCGGTTACAACAGAAGAAAATGATCCATGTATTTCTGCCGATATATTTACGTAGAAGCTCACAAACAAACATAATGTACCGCAGCCATAAACCTTAATCCAACAAGGCGCACAATCCCGTAGACTAAACACAGTATTCGGCGGCGTAGGATTTAATGCGTTCGAACAACCGATCAACAATATCAGAGCCGGTCCTCGACCGGAACTAGGAACAACATAAACTCTCAACAGTCACTCACAGATGAAAGATCGCTTTCAATTTCTACTTATGCTGAAACAAGGACGGATTTAGAAGCGGTGTAAACAGAATTAGTATCACGAAACAAGCTGCGCTAGACAAAGCGCTGCGATCGATATTTTTTCCACGCGTGGCCCTAAGCGAAAGTTGTACCAATAGTACCATACACGTCGTTTATCGTTGGATCAACGGTCGATGATTGGAACAGAGCAGTGGGGTTGCCACGGATGCGTGGACAATCCACGAAATGTGCGCGTGCGGGGGGCATATGGCGGAGCCGGTACGGCGCAGCGCAGGCAGACCAGGTGCCCGTCATGCGCGCCCGCACCCATTGTGTACACCACTGCGGCACTGCTCCCTCCGGCCCGCTCCCGCGCCCCCCGTGCTCTGCACCACTCGAGATCGCGAACAATGCCAAACCAGCAGCATGCGAATTCATTCAACGCATCTTCCCATCCCAAGACTGCTTACAAAACGATCAGCTGTTCCATTCGTTGCGAAGCTCACATCGGTGTATGTTTATCTTCCTATTCATTAACTCCAATACATTTCTTAGCCCATATAGCGAGGAATGATAAACAAGACTCGTTTATCATGGTTTTAAAATTAGTTCCATGCTTAGTAATGAAGGCATTGTTGGAGTACATCAATTGTAATGCGTATGCACGGAAGCGTCATTATGCCATGTCATTCTTTGGTTACATGGCTGCCGCAGATGGCCATGTGATGTTCTGATGGCCAAAGCAATTTTGTTTATGTGTATCATTTCATAGGCTCCTAATGGCGCGTTGCGTTTCTACATAGAGGAAACGTTTATTTGAAACTCCTCACCAGAATGCCAGGATGTTTGGCTTACGTAAGGTAGGTAAGGTAAGGAAAATAGGTAGGTACGAGTTTAAGATATATCATCATGACCATGACCGTATTAACAAGTTATTTAAGTTATCATTTAGTTTAAGCATTTTCAAGATTTTGAACTTCGGTACTACCAGTTGAAAAGGGCGGCACAAGACCGCGAGGGTTTCTACGTGCTGACCTCCGAACTTTAATTTGAAGATGGCACCCCATGATGATGATGATGATGAAGATTTTGAATGAGCTATTTGGGATTCGAAATTATGACTGATGCTCTTAATAAACACTCTTGAAATTTTCGTACGTCATCCAAATACGTGTTAGTATTCCATGCAATCTAAATCCTGGCGCAGAACATTCGCAATGTAAAGGTGCGAAGTAATATGTCACAGCAAGGGTTGAGGTGCGGTTCCACTGTGCAGTTGCGTGCGGCGAGGGAGCAATCAATTAGCGCCCTACACCGAGCACTTCCGCTTCCGAGCGTTTAGGACTTCCGGCGGGGGCGGGACACACCGGGACAATATACCTGGTGCAAGCAAATTTCGTCAGAGCAAGGCTGGATCAGAGAGAACCCTAAAAACCAGAATGATTCCAAGAAAATCTCATAAGAATAACTTTGTCCGCGCTTGAAATTACTACCTAAATGCATAAAACAGGTTATATCTATTAAGCAAGCAGGTTTTCTAAGCACTTCTTGACTTAGGTAAAGTATTATTTAGTGTTTCTGTGCACTTTGTAGCGTTTTAACGTGCTATATCTATTTACGACGAGTTTGACATGGCTTCATCCTGCATGTTCGTTGGGTTCCCTCTGGAATATCCCTTGCTCTGAGACCAGGGCAACCCACACAGTGAATTTTGCCATACCGAACCGTAGCGGTCCCGGAACTGCAATCACATCGGTGTGAACGCGCAGTTGCACTAGTTGACACAACCCTCTGAAACATCCCTACACAGAGACCAGGACAAAACACACGGTGCCTGGTCCCGTACCGGACGGTGGCGGCCCCGAAATTGCAATCGCATCGGTGTGAACGCACTGCATGTTGCACCCAACCCTCTGAAGCATCCCTTACTCTGATACCAGTATAAAACACACAGTGCCTGGTTGCGTACCGGACGCTGGCGGTCCTGCTGCAATTACACCGATGTGAACCTACCACGTGTTGCACCCAGTCACCCAATAATCAGAAACATCCCTTGTTTTGAGTCCGGAACAAATACACGGTGCCTTGTCCCGGAATTGCAATTACACCGGTGTGAAAGCCGCCGCGTGTTGTATCAGTTGCGACTAACCTTCTGAAGCATCCCTTGCACAGAAACCAGGACAAAACACACGGTGCCTGGTCCCGTATTGGACGGTGGTCCCGGAACTGCAATTACACCGATGTGAACGAACCGCGAGTTGCACCAGTTGTGTCCAACCCTCTGAAAAAGCCCTTGCTCTAGAGAATTACAAAACACACGATGCTTGGTCCCGCACTGATGAAAATAAACGTAATGGCAAAACAAGTCGTTGAAGAACAACGGGTAGAAGAACCGATACAGTACCTTCAGCAGGCAACCAAGGCCAAATTGCAGGCGTCAGTGCAAATAATACAAGACTGCTGAGCTTGGAGAAGTTTGGCGGAGCAGTAGCTCACTGTAGTTCCCCATCAACTTAGAAGCAGAAAGAGCTGCAATCACATCGGTGTGAACGCAACGAGGGTTGCACTAGTTGCACCCAACTCCCAACCCTCTGAAATATCCCTTGCTCTAAGACCAGGACAAAACACACGGTGCCTGGTCTCGTACCGGACGGTGGCGGTCCCGGAACTACAATGACTTCTTCTTCTTCTTTTTCGTGTGGGACACCGAGTCGTTCAACGACCCGATGAACCCTGGTGTCAGAGTTTTTCAACCGCCTACTGCAAGTAGCAGGCCTCTGACATGGCTGTGTAACGACCGCCATCATAGACAGCAACCGGGACCGACGGCTTAACGTGCCCATCCGAAGCACGGAACCATCTTACTTGCGGACAATCAGGTGGTTCAGCCTGCAATGTCCTAACCAGACTGGGAACAAATTCACAAAGTGATAAATAAATAAATACAATGACTGAAAACTATATAATGCAGTTGCACCGGTTGCACTACACCCATTGTTTTGTATTAATACGTCTAGGTAATGCAGTAAACTTTACAACCGCCTTGTTAGTGGAAACATTGTTTTATTCTAGTCGTATCGTAAATCTTGATTATTTGCAGTAGCTGGTGTGTAAGTACATTCTGCGGGTCGGAAGTAACTACCTCGTCAGCCTGAACGCTAACATTGAACCTACACTACACATCGACATAACATAATAGTAGGGTCTGTGACTTTTGGAAATGTATGGAAAGGTGACAATTTTTGTTTAAGTGAAATTTCGATATGGGGCCGTGTAGAGGACCTCAATCTAAGGTTTTTGAGCCCGGTTACCAAACTCCAGCACGTAGTGGGGGGGAGGGGGGGGCGTTCAAACTTTCGCGTTACCGCGCTTCAGTAAAAAAAATATGTGCCGTTGGCTTTACATACAATTTTGATTTTGGTATCAATTTCTTATAAATCGAGGATGTACCTTTCATTTTTTGTATCAAAATACCTATATTTCTTACGAGAAATATGAAAAAAATTTAAATAAATGAAAAACATCAGTTATCAGTTATCAGTTTTTATTTGCATTGCCATATGGTTACATGAGATCTTAAAATTATCACAGAGTTCAGCATATGGCACCCCGTAGAGGCACCGCAAATTGTTTTGGTAGCAACAATCTTATGTCTATAGCTAATATATCTAACTAAAACTTTATTACATAATACTAGATAAAATAATCTTCTTTCATAACGTAACATACATTAATTTTATTCTTTGGTTCTATCATTAAAAAACTCTTCCAAGTTATAGCATCTGCAAAGATAAGTAATTTTTTTCATTTGACAGGCTATATCTTTAAAAATATATATGAATAAGTCATAAATAAAAAATATTATCAGTTAGTCTTATTATTAAAATTTATGAAATCACTCACAGTAATGCCAATATTCGTAGAAAAAACTCCCAAAAAAATAAGAACCGTGCCTACTGCAATGTGTACCCGTACGTACCTACTGCTATGTTTACCGTATAACATTTTCCATTTTCCTGAAAAAGCTTTACAGAGTTATTATTTGTAATGTCATTTATTATAATAAATAAAGTAGACGTATCTACACTAATATAATAAAGAGGAAAGTTTTGTTTTTTGTATGTATGTATGTAATCGATAAACTCCGGAACTACTGAACTAAATTAAAAAATTCTTTCACCATTAAAAAGCTACAATATTTCAGAGTAACATAACCTACTTTATACCACGGGAAAATATCTTATTCCCACGGGAAAACGGTTAGCAGCGGGAAAACCGTTAAATTTAGCTGATATTACCCAAATTATCCAAAGCACTTGACCGATCTTCGCGAAATTCATCACTGATCTGATATTGCTAGCATATCAAAAAAGAGCATGAACTACGTTTTGTCAGAACTTGAGGATCTGGAGTACCTGATGGAGGGCACAAGGAGCACTGCTATATACTATATGAATACAAAAATGGCAAGAAAGTATTTTTTTATCTAGTTATTGTTATTAACTCAAGTTATTTGTTCTTGAAAGGGAGACTTTGAATAAAGTTCATCATTGCATGGATCATCATTTATTAGGCAATACCATAGGATAATAAAATCATTTTTATAACAAACTAGCGGCCCGCCCAGCGGTTTCACCCGCTGCTACTTACATGTTTTTCCGTAGAAATTGGATCTTTGCCCGTAGTAAAAAGTCCATTACTCCGTTCCAGCAAAGATAAATGTGCCAGCAGAAGCGGCCCGTCATGCTGAATAACTTTTACTTTGTAGCCATAACCGTATCTCTTATAGTTTAGATGGGATGCTGGTGGTCGTCATCAGGTACTCCAGATCCTCGATGATCATGTACCAGCAGAAGTGGCCCGTCATGATGAACAACTTTTTCTATCAAGCCATGACCGTATCTCTTATAGTTTAGATGGGATGCTGTTGGTCTTCATAAGGTACTCCAGATCCTCGAGGGCTGACAAAATGTAGGCCATGTTCGTCTTTAATATGCTAGTAACATCAGTGACAATTTTCGCGAAGATCTGTAAAGCGTTTTGGCTAATTTGGGTAATATCTGCTGTATTTCCCGCTTTTCCTGCTGTTAGCCGTTTCCCCGTAGGAATGAGGAAGTTTCCCGTGGTAAAAAGTAGCCTATGTTACTCAGCTTTCTAATGGTAAAAGATTTTTTGAAATCGGTCCAGTAGTTTCAGAGTTTATCGATTACATACATACAAAAAAACAAAGGTTTCCTCTTTATTATATTAGTGTAGACTAGCAACCCGACCAGCGGTTTCACCCGCTGCTACTTACCTGTTTTCCCGTGGAAATGTCATGTTTAAAAACCTTTTCTATAAAGCCTTGCACATATATCTTTCAGTTGTGCTAGGCTTCTGGTGTTCCATACTATATACGCTAACATCATCAATATCAAAGTGCCAAAAAATAGCAATGCTTAACAACTTTTATTTTGAAGTCAATACCGTAACTCAAATAATTCTGATGGAATGCTGGTGGTCTACATCAGGTACTCCAGACCTTAAATGACAATGTGCCAGCAGAAGCATCCCGTCATACTAAACAACTTTTACTTTATATCCGTTACCAAATTCATCAGATCCTCCAGACCCTCGATGACCATGTGCCAGCAGAAGCAGCCCGACGTGCTGAACAACTTTTACTTCGAAGCCTTTACCGTATTTCTTATTGTTTGGATGAGATGCTGGTCATCTACATCAAGTACTCCAGACCCTCGATGACCATGTGCCAGCAGAAGCAGACCATTATGCATAGCAAGGTCTGACAAAACGTAGTCCATGCCCTTTTTTGATATGCTAGCAATATCAGTGATGAATTTCTCGAAGATCGGTCAAGTGCTGTGGATAATTTGGGTAAAATCAGCTAAATTTAACGGTTTTCCCGCTGCTAACCGTTTTCCCGTGGGAATAAGATATTTTCCCGTACTATAAAGTAGCCTATGTTACTCTGAAATATTGTAGCTTTCTAATGGTGAAAGTATTTTTGAATTCAGTTCAGTAGTTCCGGAGTTTATCGATTACATACGTACATACAAAAAACAAATCTTTCCTCTTTATTATATTAGTGTAGATACGTCTACTTTATTTATTATAATAAATGACATTACAAATAATAACTCTGTAACGCTTTTTCAGGAAGATGAAAAATGTTATGCGGTAAACATAGCAGTAGTTCCGTACGGGTACACATTGCAGTAGGGACGGTTCTTATTTTTTTTGGGAGTTTTTTTTCGAATATTGGCATTACTGTGTATGGTTTCATAAATTTAAATAATAAGACTAACGGATAATATTTTTTATTTATGACTTATTCATATATATTTTTAAAGATATAGCCTGCCAAATGAAAAAAATTACTTATCTTAGCAGATTTTTTTCATTTATTTAAATTTTTTTCATATTTCTCGTAAGAAATATAGGTATTTTGATACAAAAAATGAAAGGTACATCCTCGATTTATAAGAAATTGATACCAAATTCAAAATTATATGTAAAGCCAACGCCACATATTTTTTTTACTGAAGCGCGGTAACGCGAAAGTTTGAACGCCCCCCCCTCCCCCCCACTACGTGCTGGAGTTTGGTAACCGGGCTCAAAAACCTTAGATTGAGGTCCTCTACACGGCCCCATATCGAAATTTCACTTAAACAAAAATTGTCACCTTTCCATACATTTCCAAAAGTCACAGACCCTACTATAACAAAAGACGGCATCTTTTGCCCAATACCTGCAGAGGGGATGACCTAAATACTGGAAACAGCTAAATTAATAACTAGTTCGAGTCAGTGACACGAAGAAGAAGAATAACATGAACAGTTTTTCTGAATACCAAATTTTAAAACACTTCTCGTGTTAGGTAAACAATTTTTTGGAAAACTTCCAAAATTTTCACCGCAGGCAGGATTTGAACCTGCGACCTTCGGCATCAGTACTGCCGACGCCCTAACCAACTGGGCTACCGCGGTTCTAATCGAGCCCGCGAAATATTGGAAGTATATCTTGTCCACTATCGGTCAACAATTTTTCTTATGGTTCCAACTCATGATAAAAATGCGAGAAGAATGAGCTAGTATGAACTACTTTTACTATGACTTTCTGGCACAATAACTAAAAATAACCCGGTATAAACTAAGTGGAAAGTGTTTTGTCAAGGTTCGCCATTTTAATCATGAAGCATTTTTAATAGCTCAAAGTACTGCAACTTTATTTCCTGAAGATCATTTCAGTTGCTATCATATACATTGATAGCGATGTGTAATCTCTATTTATGAAGAGTTTCACACTTAAACAGATAAGTAACTCGGTAAATTAAATTTTATCAACTGCACTATCGTTCACTATCGGAACCTATCATTCAATAAAGTGGGACAGTTAGGTTAATAATAATTGAATACAATTCGCGGTTATCATATTAATATTCCATGATTTGCGAAAATATTTGTTTGTATTAGGTGCACTCTCATCCTTCATCAACAGTTACAGCAGACCACTACTTCGTGCGTTTCAGCCTATGGTGCCGGCGGCTTAGAATAGCATCACCCCATATCTTTCCCGTAGATGTCGTAAGAAGCGACAAAGGGTTTTCAGGGTTGAGAAGTAGGTATTTAAATTTTACTATGGTGATACACAGTCTTCTGAATGACTCAAACGTATGTTAGACGTGGAGTAAATGGCCGTTTTTAAAGCCGTTTACGCTCTGCCTGCCCCGCTAGGAATAAAGACGTGATATACGGGGTGTTAGGGACGGTGTAACGAAAACTTTGCAGGCGTGCTCAGACCATGAAACTGAACAACTTTTACTATAGAGCCAATGGTGGGAAACGAAAAAAAAATTCCTACCTCCCATACAAAATTCACGATCAGCTGACTGACTTTGTATGGGAGGTCGGAAATTTTTTTTCGTTTCCCACCATTGGCTCCATAGTAAAAGTTGTTCAGTTTGATGGTCTGATCATGCCTGCAAAGTTTTCGGTACACCGTCCCTAACACCCTGTATGTAAGTATGTAACCTCGAGTTTGTGATGATAATGAAATAGGTATCGTATCTTATCCTTTCTATTGTAAAGGATGTTCTTTGATCAAGTAAATTCGGAAGGCACTATCACAGAATATACAGGGAGTAACGGAAAGGGTATAACAAGCCGAAAGGAGGTCAAGGTACTCATGAAACTGAACAACTTTCCCCATGGAACATGGGTCGAAATATGAAAAAAAAATTTGGACCTCCCATAGTAAATCAATTAGCTCAACGGCGATTTTGTATGGGAGGTCAAAATTTTTTTTTCATATTTCGACCCATGTTCCATGGGGAAAGTTGTTCAGTTTCATGAGTACGTTGACCTCCTTTCGGCTTGTTATACCCTTTCCGTTACTCCCGGTATAATAGTACTAGGGTGCACTATGCCATGCCGTAGCCGCAATCAAAAATGCTATCAAAGTTTTACAGCGAATCTGACTAAGGCTATGGCAGCATACAACAACATCTAACGGAATTTCTCAATGAAATATCCCCTTTCAAGGTCTTTCGAACACCTCGTTTAACGAAACGTGCTCATTATCCATCATGAATTATGATGATTGATGGACGTGTCTAGCTTTGTGAAATTTTGTAAATATCACAGAGCGGAAAGGTGATAAACACGCACCATTGTGCCACACAAACAAGACACTGAGAGAAACCAACGGTGTGTAAGTAGGGAATGCAATACCGGGATACCGGAATCCCGAAAAACCGGGATCCCGCATGTTTTTACAGATTTTGATCCCGGTCGTCACCACGCGCGAGACTAATAAAATTAAAAAGTTTGGGAAATTCATACGCAAAGACCTATCATAAGTAGAGTTAGATGCTGTTTAAATGACGGTAGGTACAATAAACACATGAACATTTTCGCGTAGTTACTTTTCATAATAAAGTTTATTGACACATTTTCCTTTTTTTTAGCATGATGTATTACTGTCCTAGGAAACAATATAACAAAGAATAATGGCATATACAATTCGTAGTTTTTCAGTTATCGGGTCATTGGACGACTCGGAGTTCCACACGAAAAGAAGAAGTTATGCTCCAAAATATTTTTTATTTCATTTTTTTCCGAAATCTTAACAGCATGTAGAATCCCGCGAACACCGGGATCCCGCGGGATTGAGAGTACCCAGTCCCGCAATTGTCGGGACTGAAATTTACTTGAGGGATTGCATTCCCTATGTGTAAATAAACGCTCATATTGTAAGTCATAATTTTAAAAATAACAGCCACGCTTCGCACTAAACGCGTGCTTCTGTCGTAAAGAACAGAATCACCGGATGGAATATTTAAATCTCTCATGATTTTTATCTTGCGACCTTACTCATGTGTTTTTTCATTTGCTTTCGTGGTGCAGTTTAATAAAGTGATATTATTTGAATAAATAAATAAGTTTCGTTGGGAATGTCCTACCTAGTTACATTCCAAATACACTTTAGAGGTTTCATTTATAATTCTGTTCTCAACGTACCGAAGATGACGATCTGTATATTGTACTTCCAACTTACTTCCAGAGGAAGTCGTAAAGAAAGAATCAGCTGTATCCAAGGGCCACTATTGACACTATTTGAATAGGACCACGTTTCCAGTTTCAGAATTGCCGAACATTGTATGAATTGAATCTTTACATCCAGAAACATGTTTATAACGGCTCAGCTGTTTCAAAAGGGACATTTTTTCTCTCGGCTCGAACACACGATACTTTTTGTGCGCCTTCGTCTTCGTTTTCGAAGTCGACAGCGTGTCGTCAAGCGGCAAAAAGTCGTGTTCTAAGCAAAAAATAACCGACTTCTTAATAATAAGTTTTACTATCGAACGAGGCCTGTGGCTTAAAAAACTATTCAACCGATTTTAGATTTAGATTAGACGATCAATAAAAAATATTTAAAATCAATTCATATCCTTTTGCAAGACCTATGGGAGAACAAAAATTAGACCACCGACATTTCACACACAATATGTATTTTTTAATGAATGAGAAACTGTCCAGGGCCACGTTATAAAAAAGAAAAATATTTAAAGCGCTCTACATCATCATGTAGGTAGATATATGACGATGGAGCGCACCCTCTCTACTTTCTTTACACACTGAACAGTTTCTCATTATCAGAACATTGGGGGCGAAATGTTAACCTCTTTTTTCAAATCGGTTAAAAACTTCGTGTGGGCCTATGGGTTCACTACAGTACAGCCTCTCCCGGTGGGGGCACCATGTGATGCCTGACTAACTTGTGGTAACAAACTTGGACTTAGTTCTATTTATATCCATCGCACTATCTTTACACGTTAACGAGTTGGAGTTGTCAGAATGTTTGGTTTGGAAAGATCGTGAACTTTTTGAATTTTGGATTACCAATCATCGATTCATGAAATAAGCTTTAAACTCTCGTGTGGTGATGGGATAAAAAGTATTACCCTATTTCTACCCGGGGGTATCGTAAAACTGCCTAGACTAAGCGAAACATAAAATTCATCCTGGGAATGGGCTACACTACATACATCGTTCCCTGCACACTTACTTGACCAGGCAGGGACATGAAAGAGCTACATTAAGTAGGAAAGCAGTCCATTAGATCGACTGATGACTTGGTTAGTGTCGCTGGATAGAACTTGAAATCACAACTCTTAATATAGAATAGACCATAAAAGCGCCACAGTAAAGAAGAAAGTAGTGGCATAGAAGAGCCCTACTTTTGGCATCGGATTGATAGTTTTTAGATACATAAGAACCAGATATAGGTATGAGGGCTAGGTTCCCTCTAGGTTTGGTTTCAAGGATGGCGAGGATGACGACGACTTTGCTCCCGTCGATGTTGGGGTCCCAACCCTCTCTTTCTTCCTTCCTCAGGTCCAGAAATACCCTCGCGACTCAATGGAAAAAGCTAAGAAATGATAAGGTACTCACCAGGCGCTAGGTTCCCTCTAGGCTTGGCTCCAAGGATGGCAAGGTTGACGTTGGCTTTCCTCCCATCAATGATGGGGTTGGGGTCTTTACACGCTCTCTCCGCCGCCGCTCGGTCACCCATTATTACCTGCAGATAAACAGAATACTCTTGTTAAAAAGTCATACATACCTACATACATACAGGGTGTTAGGGACGGTGTACCGAAAACTTTGCAGGCATGATCAGACCATCAAACTGAACAACTTTTACTATGGAGCCAATGGTGGGAAACGAAAAAAAATTTCCGACCTCCCATACAAAATTCACGATCAGCTGACTGACTTTGTATGGGAGATCGAAAAATTTTTTTCGTTTCCCACCATTGGCTTCAAAGTAAAAGTTGTTCAGTTCTATGGTCTGAGCACGCCTGCAAAGTTTTCGTTACACCGTCCCTAACACCCCGTATATCACACCTATATCCCTTGCGGGGTAGGCAGAGTGTAAACGGCTGTAAAGAACGGCTGTACACCACGTCTGAGTTTGAGAGCAATTCAGAAGACTGTGTATCACCATAGAGACAGGTTTTCAGCCTGTCGCCTAAAATTCCAATACAATTCAACTAAAAAAAAGTCATATTTGCTAGAATACGAGTATCTATCATATATTATACCTAACAGTACAACACTCTTGGTGGGATTTCAAAATAACCCTGCCAAAAACACGTCTTGTATGGGAAATAGTTTTATGCAAGAAAGCGAATACCTATTGAAAGTTTTTGGCAGAGGATGTTTCTTATTTCTGCGATTTTACAAATAAAAACTAAATAGGTATTTAGCCTTGAAAACTTCTGTGACGCTGCGTAAAACAAACTCAGTTTATAGGGCGATTTTATTTTAATCCGACAGCAAATGGATTGGCAGATTGACTAACGATTTTCGGTCCACCACCGCCAAAATATAGGTAAGTAATACAATATTGGAGCGATATTAGCGTAATCTTCTGTTGGCATGTGTATGGCTTTTAAAAATATTTACATAATATTAAGGAGACTTAGTAATACCTTGACTTGGGAGCTTGAATCTATTGTTATTTAAATATTGTTTTCTTCAATTATTTTCAACCTAGTATTTGGCTTATTTATGTTGAAATAGCCACACTGCCGCAGCTAACACAATGTCAGAAACTGTTTCAATATACGAGCACTGAACAAACGTGGCGTGACGTCATCAGTCCACATTTCGTATTGTAATGCATTCGTGAACCACGGGTCGGCACCTCACTGTCAACCTGACCAACTTCGCTTGACCTACCTCGTCCTCCTTCGGCCCTACGTAAAGTGGACAAACGTGGAAACTAACGTAAAAATGCAAAGACCATTTTATTCTGGATCGGAAACCGTAATAGTTCAGCCGTAGACCGATGAAATCGACTTTTAGTGAGGCATTCGATGACCTCCAGATACGCGGAGGTCTGCCGATAAGCGACGATTGGAAATTCAAATTGACAGTTTTTTACATTAAAATGTATTCATGTATTGCGACCCTGATTCCCAGAACGGACCTCCCTGAAGAACTTATTTATTGTTTACGATTATAGCAAAAATAAAATTTATTCTGGAAGGAACAGAAAAATAGCGGAATCAAAAACAGGAGCTTGATTTGTACAAATTAAAATAAAATTTCGCTTTTGTACTGTACGTACAGGCTAAGAAATAGTAAATATCTATCATTTTGTTCACTTAATCAAGCAATAATGATTTGTATCATTTTGCTTTACACCAATCTGAGCAACATTATAGGAACTAAGTACCTACAATGCTAACCCACCTACACTAATTATACGCACATATCTAAATTAAATTCAGTTGGCAACAAAAAACACTTCGTTTGTAAGAAGTTTGAATTTAATCTACTTGGTATATCTCGGTTTAAGAAGCCAGTAGCACACCTAACCGCAGAAATTGAAATTGGTCACCGTTTGCGATAACGTCTACTAACGCTTTGAGCAACAATCCAAAACAACGCAATAGTATGTTATTGGATTTAATTTAAAGTAACACGATGATTTGTGTAAGTTAAGATAATTAAAAATGCTACAGCAATATTTTAAAATAACTGCTGATGATGTCTAGAGTTTGGTCTTAGAATCCGGAGGCCCCTGGTTCATGATTCATAAATACATAATATAATCTAGTACTTACATTTGCAAATACTTTAACAAAATACCATTTGCAGTGAAATATACTCACAACTATTTAAAATAAATCACCTCTATTATTATAAACTATTGCAATTAACATGACGAGACTACTAACAATATGGTTGCTAATTTTAAAAGTCCAATGAAATTAAAAAACGAAAGTGAATGTTTAGTTTCGGATATTACGAAAATTATCGTAACAGTTATCTATAAGCAATATATTTTATCTCAAACATATTTCAAGACACATTTTACAAATTTTCCGGCCGCAACCGCAAGAAACTACGTGTCAAAGATTTTGCGTGTCATAGTCACGTCATAGGTCCTACAAAAACGTGGTAGGTATATAAAAGCCAAATACCTAGTATAGTAGCTAATCATTTGACCCTTTGGACTTTTATGCATAAAATCAAGGAGAGTACCAATTAATTACCAAGCCATTTATTGTAAAATCCTTAATAACTACTTTTAAGGGGGCTAAGAAAAATACCTCATGGGGTTTTATTAAAAATGCAACTTATCTATCACCCACGACAGTCTGTAAGTTGTTAAGGATGTTCTTAAATTAATACTTTGCACCAATGTGAATCAAATACATTATCATTGTACTCGTTTCCCTAAGACAGAAAAGTCCCAAAGAAAGTCGCAGGTTCAAATTATACCTAATGTGTTTTTTTGGTATTCAAATGGTTAATCTGAATCACTTTTAGAGGTATTCCGAAACTCTTTCAGAAACTTACAACTGACAACAAAAAGTAAAACTCTAATCCACGACTAACCATCACTCACAAATTGTGGAAGCCCTATCGGTGTTAACTTTTACGATTTCCGTAGGACAAACTTAATAAATTAAGTCCAATTTTATTTTAAACTAGAGGCCAACCCACCCGCTCTCTTTCATTCGCTGCTACCCTTTTCCCGTCATTTTCCCATGGTGTAAAAAAGGTAATATTAAATTGGTGCAGTAGTTTACAGGTTGTGTGTTACAAACACCCAAAAAAAATTATTTCCTCTTTGAAAGTATTACTAGATCTAAAGAATTTAACTTACATAGACACGCATTTTCTAAACAGGCAATTAATGAAAAAGAATGGTCGTTGTAGACTACCCGAATCGAAATGTATGGTAATTAGACAATACACGTGTAAGATAGGTAACATATTGACAATTCACATAAAAACATTCGCAGGGAAATATTAACAATTCACATATTTCAGCTACTTAATTACCTTAACTACCCACCCCACTGCGTCTTTTCTCGTTTGTGGAGATCATACATGAAATGTTAAACATATCGTCTTCCAATCCCAAGTTTATAAACTACCTTATATCCCACGGTGGATAACGTTACTTCGATATAAATGTAAGTACGACGCGATAGAACATCTTAAGTATGAATCGTATACAGATAAATAATAAATTATATCAATACAGAAATGAGGGTCTTTAAATCCATAATTGCTCAAAAGCCAAAATAATACCATGTAGATACTTAATCAAATAAAAGGTAGCTAAATTTTATGTTTTTATAGCGTCAAACCTACCCCGCCACCCCTGCACAAAACCCCAAGTAGGTAAAACAGATATAACACACACTACTATGCGCCCTACGGCAACCATGCACTAGCATTTGCGATATTTACATAAATAAACGGCGCAAATATTTTTACATAATAAATAAACATCGTAACTAAAACAAAACTTTGAACACTGACAAAATTATCATTAAGGCTTCTACAGCCCCCACCTCTACCGGAAGGTTCGAAATTCAAATAATATTCGGAAGTCGCGTCCGTACAGGTCAATGAGTATCTTTACAGAGGTGTCACCATACATTAAATGTTGGAACCACTCAATGTTACAAAATAAATAGATACGGAGTAGCTGTTTACAAAGTCTTTTATTAATAGTACCTGGGTACGGTAATATTTAATTATTTTATTATTAAATATTACCGTGTGTATAATTAAATTATTATTACAACTATTTGGTTCATATTTTGCGTTCCGATGTATGATATCAAAGAATTATTGACACTGGCAAAATTTGTCTTACCGGACAGAAGCCATTATGAAAGTTGGAAAATATTTTACAACAAAATTATTGCTAAAGTAACTTTATGCGTACAATTTGTTAAAAATGAACAGTTTAGTGGGTCTGCCTCATTTTGCTTTTATCTATGACCCATTCCAAGTCAGTTTTGACTGCATGGGGAATTGGGGACACGTATCAAAACAAATACCTTTTATCAACCTTTGATTCCTTGGAATGAATCCGGAAACAGTAAGTTTGCCGCAAGATTACTTGATAATGGTGTATGTTTATCAAAAAGTTGCATCTGTGATTAGTTGAATGATTTTGAATAGTGAGTAATAATCATATAAAGTTTAATAATTTTCAATAACCAACCATTGACGCAAAATATTTATACAACATTGTAGCATGGTCATGATAACAGTGAAAAATAGAGGTAACTTCATATTTTTATTTCTTAGTATTTTGGGATAAACTTAGATGTTTGGGTTTCTGGAAGCGTTTCCCCATATTTTGTACAACAAAATTCATTTTTTTTCTGATAATAATGTGTTCTAGATTATGTAATATACAGAAAAATCGTAGCTCATTTTCACCTCACTTCATGGGAGTTGGACCCTTAAAATCTATCTTTGAAAACGTTTTTTTTTTAATACGTACATACCTAACCCATTTCAATCCTAGCAGTAGGATCTAGTAAAATAATAATAAAGTTAATATTTTCTCCAACATCACTAAAACATTGCGTTTTTTACACATGTGGGCACGTGGGAATTAATATTTTGTTTTAGGTAGATCAGGTCAATTAGACCACACGAAAAATATTTATACAAAACAAAACATTGTTAAATAAACCCAATCTCGTAGCACTTAAGGGTTAAGTTACGTGTTTCTCGTAGTAAAATTCGTAGTGATTGGGAGGCTAGGGCTAAAGGCAATCTAACCTGATATTTCATCAGTCCAAAAAGTATCTCTTGAAGATAGAGACTTTAAAAAAATCATTATGAAAACATATCTCGTAGCAGCGCGTTTCGTCTCGTAGTATAATTCGTAGCGATTGGAAGGCTGCGAGCTACGAAAATTAGTCAACCCTGGAATTTTTTCAAAAGTATATAATTCCAAAATAACTTTCAGCTATTCAGAAAAATATCATGACACGATCTAAAATCTCGTAGCAGCTACGAGACAAAGTCCTTGCTCGTAGTTGGCTTCGTAGCGAGGCGAGGGAGAGGCGGGTCTACGCTCGATCCGCCCAATCATTTAGATTATTCCTCTCCACGCCTCCTTGGTTTGTTTTTGTACTTACTTAGATACTTTTGAAATTATATAGTAATTTTATTGATTACGTTTTAAATTGTTATTCCATATCTTGCAAATATTTTGTCATAACATTACATAATAAGTCTATGTATTAATTATGGTAGAAGTGAATTTTATTAAGTGGATGGTACAAAAGGAAATTAAGCTAACTTAACTATATAATTATGTACCAAAATTTGTAAACAATGAAACATTTAAAAATTTAAATCTAGTGATTATAGTGGTATATTTAGAATGAGAAAGAAAATAATTTGAGCATTTTACCCCTTGTTTGTTTTACAAGGAAGGTGTACAGTAAGAGAGAAACAGTTAAAAGGATAAGCAGCTCTATAGAGATAAAACTAGTTTAATTGGTGAATATCTATCTAAGCAACATCTTTCTTTGCTGACCTTTTAAACAGCCGGCTTCAACGAAATCCCGTTTCATAATTTGATCCCCCCGGTTTGAAGTTGTCTATAAGCAAAGCTGTGTATTTACTTATGAAACATTTAGTTATCTAAGCAGCTGTTTTGCTGACTATTTAGACAGCCAACTTCAACGAAATCCCGTTTCATAATCCAATCCCGGTTTGAAGTTGTCTGTAAGCAAGGCTGTGTAGTGTAACCGCTTTAAATAGAAACATGTTTACTATCTATAGCAATAGGTACCATAACCGTAACAGCCACAACAGTCCACTGCTGGACATGTGCCTCCTCCTTGGTCTCCTCCTTTCGGAGGGTATTGCCATGCTCATTCATTACGCTTGGCAGGCGGATTTGCGAGCGCAGAGCTAGATGTTGCATTTAGAGGGAACATTCCCTGGCTGATTATCGCTTAGTCGCTTTTTACGACACCCACTGGTAGAAATGGGGTGATGCTATTCTAAGCCGGCCGCAGCACATGGCAATCTAACTAAGGAACATCTTTTTCTGCTGACCGTTCAGACAGCCAGCTTCAACGAAATCCCGTTTCATAATCCAATCCCGGTTTGAGGTTGTCTATAAGCAAGGCTGTGTAACCTCCTTTGTCCCGGCCCGCAGCGTATCGGGTTGCTTTTGTCTCGCACTCAGCTACCGAGCACGGCTTCATAATAGACATTAGACACATACGTCGAAGTACGGTCAGGAAAGAAAGTGGTGGACCAGCTTTTGATGGATGGCATCACTTGGCATGCTCTTGCTAAGGGAAAAGCGCAACAAACAAGTCGTAATTAAACAAAGAGGGCTTCACACTTTATTACCAAGTTGGAAAAAGGCAAGTTCTGAATAGATTTTGATAAAATTAATATTTGCGACCACTAAGACAATTCTTAAACCAGTAAAAATTAATCAGCAAAGTTATTTTTGAGATACTTACGCGGAGACAATCATACATAAAATTTAAGTATGATTTCGCATAACAGTTATGTTCTAAATATATACCTACACCTATGAAGGTATGCCCAGCTATATAAGCGTAAAAGATCAAAATAGGAGTCAAAATTATTTTCAGATTCTGAAATGTACGGGACAAACAACATCTTGTTTTGAAGAGGTACAAAACTTATATGAAACTTACTTCTTCAACAATGTTTGAATTTCAAGGTGTTTAATTATTTTTCTTTAATTTCAAGGGCTTTAAAGATTAAATCTTTTTAGTTTTTGATATATCAATAAATAGGGCAAGATGTGTCCCTATTAAGAACCTAAATGGTTAGATTAATTGCAAGCCAGAAACAAATTCCAATCACCATAATTCTGATAAATTTGATTGAAAACACACCCTGTTTGGAAACTATCAGCTCCAACCAACAATCGGATTTTAAACCTTACTTTTGGAGATATGGATAAATAAAAAAACAATTTCATGAAATGCTGATATTTCTTGCTGGTATAATGAAATTGTTGAACAGATCATGTGTGGAGAATTTTACGATGCGCCCATGAAATAAACAGCATCTAACTTAAGTGATACATTCAATAAAGTTCTCCTAGAAACGATTATTGGGTCCTGTCGCCAACACGAGGGTGCTACGTACTCCCCTCCCCTTCTCCCCTGGCGACCCCTGGGTCCGGGGGTTTGTGATTCATTTCCCACGAACCCCAACAGAAACTACGACAACCCTGCCCGTATTACGTCACACACAGACTGCCACGGCGTATGAAGTATGTGAACTGCATCTGTCCCAATAAATGAGTGTTACGCGTATTACTTAACCTTACTTTGTTTTTAAAGGCCGCATGTTAACTATGTACTTTATCGCATGAGTGCTATATGAAATGGCTTTCTGTAGTTGGATAGTCGCAATACATCTTCCCATTTTTAAAAATCATACCTGCTTCTTGCTAAGGATCGATTGAATGGTACTTATAGCTTCAATACGTACTGAGCACTTTGCTTTTATCTACAAGCTTACTTGGAACGAAATCAGTACTCAAGATAACCAAAAAGCTACCTGAGGCGTTCTTCGAAAGACTTGTGGTTGAGTTTAGTCAGGTGGATAAGGACTGAAATAAGACCCATAAAATCTTCAAACTATAGATTGCTACGAGATATACAGGATTTACGCAAAACTTGGAATTTCCTTTTATTCGTTACCCAGTTCAGCGTTTAATACTACTATTTTATGTTTTTTTTTGGGATGTATGATCGATATGATCACGTCATCACATCATTATCGAAGTAAACATAGCGAAAAATGTTGCCAATTCATTCGATGATTAAACGTTCTACTTTCGGTGTTTACAGCGTCGGCTAGTGAGTAGCGTTGACAGTACACCTGTGTTGGTGTACACAACTTCCGCGTTGGATGTAAATTCGCGATATGAGCTCGTGTGAGCCGCGGTTAGGTATCGGTAGGTGCGATAACGCGGTGCGATACGCGGCTGGTTTCAGCAGCACGCCGCGACGCCGCCACCGCCGCCGCCGCCGCCGCTCCGCTGCGCACGGGCATAAAGGTTTACGTGTCACCATTGTGCTTTTATTTGCCAGAAATTAACTGCTATAACGGCTCTCTTGATTCGAAACGCCAGTAATTATGCCGATAAACTGTGCTGTTGATACTTGAAATTAACAAAAACTGAAAAACAAACGAAAAGTTCTTACAAATCCATATCCTCTGCTTTTGCTTGTCTGTCTGTCCGTGATGACGACTGCTTCCTCGATGTCTCCGTATACCGCGAAGTGTTCCCGTAAGCTCTTGTCGGTCGTGTGGTAAGGCAGTCCTCCGACGAACAGTTTCGTCCAGGTGGTGTCTTTCTGTCCCGGTAGCGCGCCCAGGGCCAGCAGCCCCTCGGGCTCGGCCGGCAGAGCGCCCGCCATCAGCATGCCTTGCACGGACTCCGTCGCGACGGCCACCTTTGCACTCTCCGAACACTGTCACTGCCGCTCGCGCTGGTGCGGTCTGGTGTGCGCACGCTGTACAGTAAACACTGGGGTGTGCGGGGCGAGCGTTCGTTGCGGTGGTTGCGCGCGGACTGATGCTCGCTCGAGGCGCACGTGGCGCTCCGGTACTAATTTTAGCCCCCGCCGCGCCCCCCTCGTCACCAGATGCGTCGCAGTCGGCACCGGCGGCGGCCACATGCGTGGCGTGCCCTACTGCCTGCTGCCGCTACCCTCCCCGTATAATGATATGCCTCGTTATCACCGCACTGCTCCTTTCCAATACGCCATAAAACCATTAAACTGCTTTCGCAGGAATCGGGTGCTAATCGTGACAATGTTTATTTACAACAACTCGATTACAGTTAACTTCCTAGTAGGTACGTTTTATCGCAATGATAACGTGACTAGGTTCAGTTCAGGGGTCAGCCATCAATTTGGGTTACATCACGGTTCATATCTCAATTCTTATCTTTACGACAACTTTACAAACCAACGTTGGCTGCAGGTAAATGAGGCAGTAGGGTAGGTATCGCTGCGTTCCGTTTCACGCAGCGCAGGCTCGCATATCGCACGGCAGGCGGGCAGGCGGCGGCGGCTGCGCGCGCAGGCCACGCAGCCCGGGCGGAAGCGTGCCCCCGCGCAGCGCTGTGGGAAACGCATTGTTCTTGCGCGAAATATTGTGTGGAACCAATCGCTTCCTCCGACGCTGTTCGCCTTTGCTTGTTTACCGATGCCCAAACGTATTCGTTCATTCATGTAGTACCTAACTATGGAACACGAAGTTGATGAGATAAGAAACGCTGTTCGCCTTTGCTTGTTTACCGATGCCCAAAAGTATTCGTTCATTCTCGTACTTAGTAAGTAAGTATGGAACACGAAGTTGATGAGATGAGAACACGAACTTGATTAATCCCATTATCAAACCAAGATACGAAGATAGGCGGGAAGCCATCCCAAACTGCTATATGGTAGGTACCTACCTATGTGCTGATTCAGATTGCAGACAATACTGGAGAACTATCTCCATAAAATGATACACATATATAATCAACTAGACTAGACCAACGCGTGGAAAAGCGTAGCGTAGAAGATCAAATATACAATGATCTTCGCCAGTTTCTGTTTGACACCAATTTTTCAGCATAGTGCATAGGTACGTACGTGTAGCGTAGCTAAATGAATTTTCCTCATTTACTTACGCTTCAACGTCTTCTCTAGCTCTTAAAAAAAATGTAGTTTTTATCTAAGACAGAAAAAATATTGGATCAGCTGTTTTTACATCGTATTTTACGATCAGCTGTTCCATAATGTACAAAAGAAATAAATAAGTATCCCAGAATCCGGCGGGTCTCCGGAGCACCCGTTCAAAATACCTGGCGCGTACCTGATGGAAGCCCGGTTACACAAACACTTCATAAACTCACTTAGTCAGCATTTAAGCTGGAGCGATATGGGTGCCGAAGTACCGTTGGCAAAAGATCCTGGTTGTTTCACCTTCTTTTCGGATCATCAGGTATGGAAGTGTCCATACGACAACCTTTTAGGTTTTCATCGCTTCAGCTTGAATGCTGACTAAGTGAATGAGGATTACACTAATGTGTACAAGTAGCTTATCGTAGAGGACGAAACTCACAAGAGTTGTCGCAAGACACTCGTGAGACCGATGCCTCTTAGATTCCCATTCATAGTCCATCTGGGGACTTCATAAACTGTCCATTTTAACTGAAGGTTACGGAAAATTTCAACTTTATTTAGCTAAAGAAACCTACAAACAAATAATAAGCTAGTTTGTGAATTGTATATTGAAATGTGAGTGTAAATTACTTTTACACACAGACAATAAATTGATTTGTAAACAAACATAATCCTTATGTTCCGGAAATATAAAATTTTGATTTTGATGAAATGGACAATACAAACGCACTTTTATGAACTTCTGGTATTTGATCTCAATATGAAGCTGCTGTTACAGGCTCACAACTCCCTTCCAAAGTCGGACATGCGTTGCAATAACCGCTAAAATGCTGCATATACTTACGCTATCAAACGGAATTCTTAAACACCGACATTTTTTGAAAATGTGTTTTAGCGGGTTTTGAAACTATACGCCTCAATTGTTAACCCAAGTAACCAAGATTCACGCCTCTAGGAGCACCGTGGTTCTAGCGGTTTAACTAAAGTCAAAGCCTGATCAAAGTTGGTGCAATAATTGTCCCTAGGGGGTAGTAACCAGCCCCGCCGGGCCGGGGGTCGCGGGTTCAATGCTCGCCGCTCTTGTGGAGCCTGTCAATTTCCTAATGACTGTCAAATTTTTGCAGACGTGGTGTAAATGGCCGTTTTTCAGTTTTTCACATCCGTGTAAAATCGAACCATCTGCCGTTTTTTTCGCTCAGCCTACCCCGCATGGAGTATAGGCGAAGTTTAAGGCCTGTCAAAGTTGGTGCAAGTGTCCCCGGGGGTAGTAACTAGCCCGCCGGGCCGGGGGTCGCGGGTTCAATGCTCGCCGCTATGTAGAGCCTGTCAATTTCCTAATGACTGTCAAAATTTTGTCAGACCTAGTGTAAAATGGCCGTTTTTCAGTTTTTCACATCCGTGTAAAATCGAACCATCTGCCGTTTTTGTCGCTCAGCCTACCCCGCATGGTATATAGGCGAAGTTTAAGCCCTGTCAAAGTTGGTGCAAGTGTCCCCGGGGGTAGTAACTAGCCCGCCGGGGGTCGCGGGTTCAATGCTCGCCTCTATGTGGAGCCTGTCAATTTCCTAATGATTGTCAAATTTTTGTCAGACGTGTTGTAAATGGCCGTTTTTCAGTTTTTCACATCCGTGTAAAATCGAGCCATCTGTCGTTTTTGTCGCTCAGCCTACCCCGCATGCAATATAGGCGAAGTTTAAGGTCTGTCAAAGTTGGTGCAAGTGTCCCCGGGGGTAGTAACTAGCCCCGCCGGGCCGGGGGTCGCGGGTTCAATGCTCGCCGCTATTGTGGAGCCTGTCAATTTCCTAATGACTGTCAAATTTTTGTCAGACGTGTTGAAAATAGCCGTTTTTCAGTTTTTCCCATCCGTGTAAAATCGAGCCATCTGTCGTTTTTGTCGCTCAGCCTACCCCGCATGGAATATAGGCGAAGTTTAAGGCCTGTCAAAGTTGGTGCCATGGTATAATAAGATACTCCGCCTGGTATTTCACACTAACACAAGACTACGTCATCATGCTTGTGGGTAACGTATTTTATTGAAATAAAGTGGCAATACTAGTGACGTAGTCTTGTGTTTCTCTGGGAATGTAAGACCATGTTTTATTAGACTATGGTTGGTGCAAGTGTCCCCGGGGGTAGTAACTAGCCCCGCTTCGGGCCGGGGGTCGCGGGTTCAATGCTCGCCGCTATTGTGGAGCGTGCGCGCGACAGCTGCGCCTGCGCCGATCGCCGCTCGCCCTACAGCAGATGGCTAGATTTTACACTAACTGTTATAATAGATCCTTCAATCCGTCAACCGGTTTTAGTAGCCATGTTTTGGGTCAGCACGTAGAGGTTCGTTATTTTTTGGTATACCTATCGTCCTTTGAAAATTTTGCCCGAAGAATTAAGATCCTATAATCTACCAACCTACCTAATTTCATATCCAAATAAAAAGAGATAAACTACTTACCTATATTTTTTTGTTTTTATAGGTAGGTATGCCAATATAACAAATATGGCTTACATTATGAAAACAAGCAGATGTATTAAAAAACAAAAACCCGACTACGGTTTCAAAGTTGTATTTTGCAATAAAAATCAGCAATCTCGAATTTTAGATTTTTTATAATATACCTAGCCAGTGTCAATCGCGCTGCTGAGACGTTTCTGTCAAAATCCGCCCAGCAGTTTGGGCAATTTATGGGGATTTCTTGTCTACACACATACTCACCCACATACATAAGTTAAGTACATACTCTCGAAAAACATAACCCTCCTTTACTGAGGCAGTCGAGTAAAAAGGAGATGGTACTAAATGTCACCTAACACTTATTTTGTATGCTTGTGAGACACATAGTCAACGAAGAGCCAGTTGAACGACATGGCATTCAATGCTCCAATGCAAGGGTTGTAGCTACCCCACCCTGCGCGCGCGCCATTTTGAACAATGAAAGCGGTCTATCACTCGCTATACAATGGGAATAGGACCGAGACAACCCCAGTATTGATCTGTCGACAGTATACAATGCTATTATTATTTCGAGAATGGAAATTGATCATTTACCTATGGTACTTTTAGTTTTACGTACTTACAATCATTATAGGTACATTATGATATGATGTGACAGAAAATTATCACTTTAAAATTGTAGCTCTTTCGTAGCATATTCTTCGTAGCTCGTAGCTTATGAATTTGTTAACAAATAGGTACGTATGTATGTAGCATACAAATTCGCCAGCTTCATGTATTTTGTCTCTGTAAACGCTAAGGCTACGAAAAGTACTTTTTCTCAAACATGCTAGGAAATATGACAATTTCTTTCAAAAAAACAATACAGAAAGTTTGACATTGTCTATGATTTTGTAATTTCTGAACGATTTCTTTTTTACACATTAGCAATGGATTCCAATACAACTTTTCTGGCGCGATATCGAAATCGTTCAGAAATTACAAAATAAAAAAAGAATAACTCCAAATCCACATCTGACTTAGTAATCAGTAAAACAACTTTTGATATCAAATTACTATAAAATAAATTAAAATCTTTATAATTTCCTAGCATTTTTTTGAGAAAAGCACTATGTAAGCCTCGGGGAAAATGACTTTGCCAGACTCGTATTTTTAAAGTCCTCGCCTGCGGCTCGGACTTCAAACTCTACTCGTCAGTCAAAGTCTTATTTTCCGTCCTCGTCAACAACCTACTATTAATTTAAGCTACGATAAAGACAAGTAAGTAACAATGTAAGTACCTATGAAAACGAAACTGTTCTCAACAATATGCTACGGCGTAGCAAGTAATAAAGATTTCGCTTGAAAGCAAAACCCTTACTAATCTCCAATCAAAAGGCAGAAGATTAAGGTAGGTAATACTTCTTAAACGTACCTAAGTATATAGGTTATTCAAACTACACAATCCAACAATACTACAATTGGTTGTTATTTCCCAAAAGTTGTTTATTATTGAGATGGATCAAGTCTCCACACGAGGTTTGGCAATCTAATTTATTTAATTATTACATAAATTGTGAGTGAAAAGATGACTGTTAACTTACTAAAAACCTAGAAAAAAAGTTAAAGCGCCATCTCTACTTTGCAATACGAACTAACATCAGCTCTCACTAGATGCGAAAGAGTGGAACCACGTGGAGCGGTTAGCATGCGATAGATGGCGTTATATTTTAATACATCACCTTTTACCTAGAGGGCAGGATGTTGCAATAAAGTAGAAAATTGCAGAAGAAAAAACATCGAGGAAATCACTTAATTTGCTCTGAAGTAAAAAGCTGTTTCATCAGACTTAGGTATCTAGGTGTTGGAGGGTTCAAAGTTACCTTAATGTAGAAATTGGAAAAATCGGTAGAGCTCTCATGCAAAAGGAATCTGGCTGAAAGAATAAAGGAAGTTTAGTTTTTGAACTCAAATTTTATACCTTAGTATAATAATTATTAAAAGGAACGCTCCCCTCTTACTGATTCCTTGTTGGTTTTAAAATGACGTAATTTTGTGCAAGTAATGAATGATCTGTAGTACACTAATAGTAACGACGTCATCATCACGACGACGTATCATCCTGTTTACGAGTACAATAATTATAGTACTGATGAGGTCATGATTTAATACCTTCAATGAATAGAATTAAATCCGCACTGACTCTACCAAATGGTATTTGTGTGTGGGTATGACAGCAAACCTCTGGCATATAAGTATAGGGTGAAATTTTACTAGTGACCGATAGCGAAAACTCAGAACTGGCTGGTGATATGGAACAACTTTCCTCGAGGAACATAGGTTGAAATACGAAAAAACAATTTTGACCTCCCATAGCAATTCAAATCGCTGATCGGTAACTTTGTATGGGAGGCCCAAATTTTTTTTTTAGTTTTGACATATGTTCCTTAGGGAAAGTTCTTTTCTCCAATTTGCTCGGAAATAGCTTCATTACTTTAAAAAAAGAATACGTCAATGGGCTCATTTATGTTGTCAAGGCGCAGAGGACTGTAATAGAAATTGCCGGACTAGCCCGGTAATAAAAGGGTTCTTAAACTTCACACTTCGTGATTAGGTGTTTTATGGAACACATTTTGTTTGAAGTTTGAATGCTGAATGTGAATTTCCCGCGCATTCTTTATGAAACGGAACGTAAGCAAAACCAGCGCCAACGCTAGTTTATATATATAAGTCTATGGCGCCAACGCTTTGCGAACTTTAAAAGTTACAAAGTGTCAATTTTATCACGATTTAAATAATTGTTTCCTTGCAAATTGGAGAAAAGCACTATACAAACCTCGGCCGAAATAACAATTTCTGGTCTCGTTTACTTTAGAAGGCCTCGACTTCGTCTCGGCCTTCCAATGCCACTCGACCAGAAATTGCTATATACTCGGCCTGTGATGTAATGTACTATTATCACTAGCTGATGCTGAGTTTTCGCTATCGGTCACTAGTAAAATTTCTCCCTATATTAGGTAGGTATCTAAGTCTAGACATATAAAGTATAGACATATATCGCTTGTGGGGTAGGCGTAAACGGCTGTAAAAAACGTCCATTTCACGTCTGACAAAAGTTTGAGAGTCATTCAGAAGACTGTGAATAACCATAGTGACAGGTTGTCAGCCTGTTGACTCGATAACCCTCAAGCTAAAGATGATCATCGATTGCTTATAAATAACACGAATTATGAAGGTGAGGCGAGACTGATAGGTAACGATCATAATAATAATATTGAATACTAATTGGCAATTGTGCAGTTTTTGTGAAATTAGCGCTTGTTAGAGATCTGCGAGAAAACTAGTTGGTTTGGTTACTATTAATAAACGAAACTTGCTGCTATAAGTATTTTGATTATTAGTTTATTATTTTCTGTCTACACTCTATCTACCTCTACATATTTCTATAAAATAAATGATTACATTTTCTAAGTGTGGTTAGAATAATTGATTGATTGTGGCCTGATTAGAATAACATCACCCCATATGATTCTCAGGGGTGTCGCAAGAGGTGACTAAGGGATTTGAGAGTTGATGTGTATTGCAATTTTAGGCGAAAGGCTGACAACCTGTAGCAATGGTGATGCACAGTCTTCTGAATGACTCTAAAATAATTGTCAGAAGTGGTTTAAATGGCCGCTTACGCTCTGTCTACTCCTCAAGGAATATATGCGTAATATAATTATGTATGTAGAAATTATTACATTGCAAAAATGTAACCTTTAGTTTTACAGCCACAACAGTCCACTGCTGAACATTGGCCTCCCCCAATCGAGGGGTATTGTCATACTCTTGGCAGGTGGACTGGCAAGCGCAGTGCAAGATGTTTAAACTACCGGGTGCACTGCTGCCCATTCCTACTAAATTGTAAGTAAGTAGGTAAACTAGGTAAATAATCAATACATAGTATAAAATGAAGTCGCTTTTTGCTTTTCTCTGTCTGCCTGTCTGTCGTAGTATTCTCTAACTCCTCCTAAACCACGCAACGGATTGATGCGGTTTTTCGTAATGATAAAGTGATTCAAGAGGAAGGTTTATATAGGTATGTAAAACACATGAAGGGAACCTTTTTCCCGTGGGAAAAGGGAGATTATGAGTTGAAGCGTAATCTTTTGTACTATCGCATTAGCGGCTTCAGCTAATGGGCCGCTAGTACAAAATATTATGATGCTCTATATTTTTATTAGGTGCCTGAAGTGCCCAGTGCTTACGTAAAACAACCTTGCCCTTTTAGGTTTGTGGAACGATCTTAATGCCGATTAGTTTTATGGAAGAGGGGGGGTATAATATTTTCATGCTTAGCTTTTAATGGTAAAAGTAGCTTTTCGGTCAAAGATAGAGATCTAGTAATGTAAATATGGCCTTAGATAAACTAAATTGTCCATGACCAGATATAAACTAAAGTGTCCAAACGGGTGTAAGATAAGGTTAATCAACACCATGTCCTGTGAATTTCTCAAAGGTTGACTGGTAGAGATTCCTTAATGGGATAAGTCCGCCTTTGTGCCTTTTTAATGTTATAGTATAAGTCTTTTTTTTTGTTTTTTTTTTTTGTGTGGTACAATAAAGTTATTACATACATACTCCACTGTGACGATGGTATTCGCAGATCATAGGTACCCTAAATTTGTAACATGGTATCATTCATCCATACCCAATCATCGATATGTAGCCGTTTCTGACGTGGTTTACGACTGCAGACTGCCATACAAGTGATCAATTATAGCTTGATTATGGCACGATCATAGCAACCAGAAATGAAGACAAATAGAAGAGGATCTTGCCCACTTAAGCATGGATGTTCGACCATTGCTTGCCTCACTTTATGCAGGCCTCACACCAAAGCCAAAGTTAAAATATAATGATAGTCTTATTATTGCTTAACAACGTTTTGTTATTGAACATAATTTAAAAATGATAGAAGTTCTTGAGTTATTGAATATTAAAGATGGGTATCGACAGAGATAAATGTGCTTAATTTTGGCTTTATATCGTGTATTTCGTTCTAAATTAGTTATCTTCGGTTCTCGCCTGAGTAACATTTTTGGAAAAATACCTAACGGTAGAAAAACCTTTAAATATTAAATTAGTTTCCCTGTTTTGTGCAACGATTGACATTGCTATTCTTCGTTAAAATTGACGATATTATACATTGGCATAATTTGTTTTGTGAGGCGCGACACTTTTTTAGACCTGAAATGTCAAAGGAGTTGACAAAATTATTTGTGGTCACTAAATTCGCCCACGTAATTATCCACCTGCTCCTAACCAAAAACTGTTTATTTATAGCTTTATGCACAGAATATACAATGCACTACGCAAATCCAAATTAGTAGTATTACCACAAATTAGTAAAACGGCGCGCGGGCGCCTTTACCAGATGGCTCACTCAGTACTAGCCTCGACGTTTACTGACGAAAACTGGAAAAAAACGAATCTCAGGGGAACTCAAGGTAAATAAGAAGGTGGTTGACATGAATGTCATATTTATTGGATTAAAAAATTGGCTCAGAATCATACAACGTTCTTTGTCAGATTTGCTGTTTTGACGTTTTTATACTTACTATAAGATTTTTGACAGTAGCAACCCTGGCTATGTAACAAGTGCCAATTGCGAAAATCCGAAATAGGGCTGGGTGAACCTTCTGTAAACTCTCTATTTTGTGGTATTACTAGATTTTACCGTATCAAGACTCCAGATTCTTTAATGTCCTGTCTGGCCTTCACAATGAAATCGTGACGTCGATCCTAACCTTTAATTGACATTGTAATTCTATATTTGGCATTTCCTATAATGTTTATCTACTGCTTAATTAATTATTCACATTCTACTCTCTCGGTTACATCACAAGCACAAAAGAAGAAATAAGTTTTTTTTTTTGTTCCAAAGAGCCTTATTATATTACAGTCTCTCCCGCTCACTCGAAAGCAATCCATAAGATTCAGATTTTTCAGACTGTAACATTTTACAGTCTGAAAAGCCTGTTACAAACCGTTATTATTTCGTTAACTCTGGTTATCTGTGTCTTGCGCGTCTTGTAGGAACGCTGGACTACTCAACGGGACAGAAGATGCGTTGCTCGAAGTATCTGTGTGCCCCGCCTTAATGACTATGTTAGTTTTTCATCTAGGAACATGAAATTTGATAAGAAAATAATAATTACCTAAGTGGTTTTTGATCTTTCTCCCGTATAGTTTTGTGAAAGGGACAATAGGTCTCGTAACTCGTTAACGTGAGGGAAGATTTCTTTGGATATGTCATCATTTAAATATTTCTGTCAGAAGACAAATTACCAATATAGAGGGACTTGACACAGTACTGACAGACTATCAGTGTTGCTGAGGGTCTCTGTACTCTTTGCAACAACATGCTGAGTCAGTCCCTTTTTCCTGACCAGTGTACGTAAACTTTGTTTATTAATACTGTTTAATTTTGTTACTGTCTTTCTCTGTAATTGTTTACTTGTACACTGTTTTTTGGAATAAATGTTTTCTATCTATCTATTTATACTTGTTCCAGCTGTAATACAAGTAACGTCTAAAGTATAAATGCGTAAAAATATTTCTCTAGTTGTGCGTATCACTTTTGGCTGGTTTTTTCTTTGTCCTTGGCATACCACGTTCTTAACATTCTAGATTGTAGTATTATTTACCTAATTTTGAGTAAAGAAAAATAAAAATGTCTAGATCGTGACAAAATTATTAAAAAGAAACCTGTTGTGGCCGTTATATGCTCAATTTATCTGGCTGCAGATGGTTCATCCGTCCAGTTCTGATTCTTCTCTCGGGGAGAATTATCGTTTCAGCCGCAACTTTTAGGGAAAAGTTGAAACAATATTCAACATGGGCCGTACTGTGGGTAAGTTTTCAAGCAAAATTCTATGCAAACTCACTTTGTGATAAAACGTTTCTCGGTTACATTACACCGGCCGTTAGCGATTTCACCCGATGCAACTTATTTCCTGCAAGAAAACGGCATTTTCCCGGCGTGTGTTAATACATATAAACCTTCCTCTTGAATCACTCTATCTATTGCAAAAATCACATCAAAATCCGTTGCGTGGTTGAGGAGGAGTTAGCAAATTCCACGACAGACAGAAAGTCAGAGAAACGCAAAAAGGACTTCATTGGTTGATGACAATGGTTTTCATTTTTGTGCTAGAATAATCAAACATAATTTATTTCCAGAATTGAAAACCACGAACCATGTCAAGTACCAGATGTACCCTGTGGCCAGTGGGTCGATGCGGTTTAGTGTGCGAGCGCCCAACGATGCCCACCTCGCCCTCACCGCGGGACCGTACGAGTCCAACCCTTGTTACGAGGTAGGTGTAGGCGTAAAGCCCTATTGATTCTGAAAACCATGAACCATGTCAGGTACCAGATGTGGTCAGTGGGTCGATGCGGTTTAGCGTGCGAGCGCCCAACGATGCCCACCTCGCCCTCACCGCGGGACCCTACGAGTCCAACCCTAGATACGAGGTAGGTGTAGGCGGAAAGCCCTAATCATTCTGAAAACCACGAACCCTGTCAGGTACCAGATGTACCCTGTGGCCAGTGGGTCGATGCGGTTTAGCGTGCGAGCGCCCAACGATGCCCACCTCGCAATCACCGCGGGGCCCTACGAGTCCAACCCTAGATACGAGGTAGGTGTAGGCGGAAAGCCCTATTCATTCTGAAAACCACGAACCATGTCAAGTACCAGATGTACCCTGTGGCCAGTGGGTCGATGCAGTTTAGAGTGCGAACGCCCAACGATGCCCACCTCGCCCTCACCGCGGGCCCGTACGAGTCCAACCCTAGATACGAGGTAGGTGTAGGCGGAAAGCCCTATTCATTCTATAGCAGTATCCGAGTGGAACTCAATTGCTTGACAATTTATCCCAATCAGAACACCACGTATACACGTTCCGCGCCTGTTAAATACACGAAAATTCCTAATCTAAGTGCCTAATAGTTTTCTAGTCGCGAACAAAAGACATCTAAACATGCATGTTGTCTGCCAGACTTCAAGCGTCTTGCTCTTTTTGACTTTTCCCAACGTCAGAACAACGAATGATCTTTGGACAAAATAGTTTAAGTTTCATGGATTAATAATGCTTGCAAAGTTTTCGTCACGCCGTCTCTGCATTAAACTATATTAGGTGTAAGGACACCTAATATAATTTTTGTTTGTAATTCTCAGATCATCATCGGCGGTTGGAAGAACCAAAAGAGTGTCATCAGAAAAACCGTAGATGGCAACAAAGAGGACAAAGCTGAAGTCGACTCGGCATATATCCTGAACGCGGGGGAGTTCCGCGATTTCTACGTGAGGTGGGACGGAGGCGTCATCGGCGTCCACCACAAAAACAGTAGCGAACCCTTCCTGAAATGGGAAGACCCCAAGCCTTTCTCCATCACACACGTCGGCTTCCTCACCGCCTGGGGATCTACCGGCTCGTGGGAGTTTGACAGTAAGGAAATAGTTTCATTCTTGCCCGATTGCCTCATTGGCGGGTTTTGAAAGCAAATTATAACTCTGCAAATTACCGCAGACGAGTATTCATTTTTTAATACTTGTGCTTGTAATCTAAATCAGACTTAAAAATTCAAAGTTGAGGAAATTTTAATGACTCGAATTTTGGACCGGAGTGTTTTTGAGATATATGGTACTTTAAATTAAAAAAAAATCTCAACACTGGCAACTTGAGCGATAGATTTGTAATCCCATTTCGCCTTTCCAATCGTGTCAAATAAATTAGCTGACGAAAATCTGCAGAGTCATTAGCATTACCACACAGCGACTTACTCTTAGTAAATTAGCCGATTTTAAACTATTTTCTCATTGCCGCAGACGGAGAGAAGTTCGACACGCCAGACAAACTTGAGTACAGATTCCGGCCTGTCATGAACGGGTACCTCGATTTCGACTACTGCGGCCCGGACAGCTGCGATATCTGCTTGACCAGTGCCCCGAGAGAAGGAGAACCCATGTACGAGGTCATCCTCGGAGGCTGGGAGAACACTAAGTCGGTCATTAGGCTGAACAAACAGTTGCGTGATAAGGTACAGTGGAACCTGTAAATTAATGTTATCCTCCTAAACGTCCAGATTTTTGAGCATCTTTTGGGAATAGTGACCGAAAGTCCTAAATAAAAGGGGTTTGCGGTCGGCCTGACCTGAATGGGAACCTCGCTTTCGACTTCTGTAATGCAAGAGCTGGCTACAGAAATACCTATCTGAGCTATTATTTATAGACAAAATATTATATTTACAGAAACGAGAGCAAACCCCCGGGATTATAACTCCGGACAAGTTCAAGCAGTTCCTGCTGGAGTGGAACAATGGGCGCATAACGTTGCGCGACCGAAATGTCAATGAGATGATCTTGGAGTGGTCCGACCCCGCTCCTTTCCCGGTCACCCACTTCGGAGTGCGCTCAGGATATGGCGCGCCTGCACAGTGGCGCCTCAACCACTACTTTGAAACCCGTTGAGTACATTTTGATATCCCATTTTGCTTTATTATAAAATTTATGATTTGAAATATGTAAATAATTTGCCATTGTTATATTACAGCTGCGCCGTTCTACAGCCCAAATCACGCAGATTTTGTCTGGGTTGAAGTAAAAGGTGAGAGAACATAACTTATAAACTTCACAATTATTACAACTGATACAGAAAATATAACATGTTGCAAAAACTCTTTACACTCAAACATTAAAAATACCATGCGCTGCGGGTTTAAACTCTATTTCTTTAACGTAGATGTCATGTCATAAGAAAAGAATTAGGGACTCGAGGGTTTCATGTGCATCACGTACCTATAATTTTAGGCGACAAACGGTCACGCATAGTGATAAACGATTTATCTAAAGCGACGCTCAAATATATGATTCTCAGACGGTGCGAAAACGACCACTCGTTTACGACATTTCTACCCGCGTGTGTCGTAAAAGGCGACTTAGGGATAAATCCAGGGAATGGACAGCAGAGTTTCCTGCGAATATCTACAACACCTTGCTTGACGCTCGTCAGTCAATCCCGCCCAGCGTAGCGCGTATGGCAAAACCCCCGTTAGGGTGAGGCCCATGTCCAGCAGTACCTTTGAGCAAGGTGTACCTAAAGCGTAAAGAGACTAGCTAGAAGTCTTCTTCTTCTGTAGACTGTAGTAGTAGTATAATGGATGATAAATCGCACTTGTTTCCAGACGGCTACTTCCCCGCCGGCGCCGTGGTTGGCGGCAAAGACACTTCTGGCGAGCAGATCTTCGTGGCCAGAGCGAGACACCAGAATGATTTGATTCCTGGCATGCTGCTGCTGTCTCACAACAAAGCGTACGTGCCTTGGAATGGAAAGGCGCACACCAAGTCTCAGTACGAGGTAATACATCTTAAAATATAACTAATTACGCCACCTTGACTAAGATTTTAACATACCATCTCTGCTCATCTACTGCACTGCAGATACACCACTCGCGTTATCACTTTGCTTGCGCAGGAACGTCTGTAAAGAGCCTCAATGTTAGCTGTTGTAAAGAATTAGGTTCCCATTTCTAAGGGGAATAATCTTTCATTTTCTATGTATGCCAAGTCTTGCCCCCTTTTTTAAAGTTACTACGTACTCTTGTTCTCATAATGATATCTCAATGCAGGTGCTAGTCGGCGGCTCTGCCTCCTGGGTGCCAGCGCACGGCGACAGGGTTCCAGAGAACGCGTACCCAGCCGGCGAGACCAAGGAAGGGGAGACCCTGTTCATCGGGCGCGCCTTCCACAAAGGAAGTCTCATCACGGGCAAGGTACACAAGAGCCACAGGACGTGCTACATCACCTACGGCGGAGAAGAAATACCTATCAAGGACTACGAGATCCTTGTTGCCTAGATATTGACTAAAATATGACTACAGCCTGTTTATGAATATCTATCTGTATCTACTGAAGTTTACCACATATTTGGCTTGTTAAAAGCTTGTTTAATTATGACTGAGGAAGAAAGACCCCGGGCCCCAAGTCTGCTAAATAAAAATCGTTACACTTGGATGTCGATGGCATGTCAGTTGGATAGTTTCGGCCATCATATCGTATTCTGCTAACAGTTCTTAGTATGGAAAATCACAGTGCCAACAGAAATGACAGTTGAGTATCGCTGGCATTACAATGGCTAAAAATTAGCGGACTTGGGGCCCCGTCCATCGGGCAGCCTCATCCACAAAGGAAGCCTTATCACGGGCAAGGTCCACAAGAGCCACAGGACGTGCTACATCACCTACGCAGGAGAAGAAATACCTATCAAGGACTACGAAATCCTTGTAGCCTAGATATTGAATAAAATAGGACTACAGCCTGTTTATGAATATGTATCTGTATCTACTGAAGTTTACCACATGTTTGACTTGTTAAAAGCTTGTTAATTATGACTAAGAAAGAAAGACCCTGGGTCCCAAGTCTGCTAAATAAAAATCGTTTCACTTGGATGTCGATGGCATGTCAGTTGGATGGTTTCGGCCATTTCGTATTCTGCTAACAGTTCTTAGTATGGAAAATCACAGTGCCAATGAATGACAGTTGAGTATCGCTGGCATTACAATGGCTAAAAAATTGCAGACTTGAGGCCCCGTACATCGGGCGCGCCTTCCATAAGAGTAGTCTTATCACGGGCAAGGTACAAAAGAGCCACAGAACGTGCTACATCACCTACGCAGGAGAAGAAATCCCTATCAAGGACTACGAAATCCTTGTTGCCTAGATATGAACCACATATGACTACAGCTTGTTTATGAATATCTACATACTTACTATCTACTGAAGTTTACCACTTGTTTGGCTTCTAAATTATGAGTAGGATTTTTTTGTTGAATTTGTATAATAATTTGTCATATTTTATAGTGTTTATGAAAAGTGGTTGTTATTTATTAATAAATTCATATATTTTTGCAGCTATAATTTTATTTTCTGCGGACTGTTAATTCGTTTGTATTATTAAGGCTAAGACCAAATTAGAAATTGCTATTTAAATCAGAAAAGGTTTATTTATTACATGTTAGCCAAATTTATAATCATACAAGTTCGTAAAATCCAATTGGATTTGTCGAGGCTGATTCCAAAGACTGGAACTGATTTATCTTCCTGGCCTTATCCCCAATCAGTTGAGGTTGGCGCAACGTGATTTTTTACAACAAAAAAACATGTAGGTAGCAAAAGGATTTGGTATGACGATACAAAAGACATCAACGCGCAACCTCAGAATTACTACGACGTCCTGCTACAAATGCAGTAACTACTTATTTGATTTTATGTAAATGTCTTCCACTGTATTCGGTTCAAGATTTAAATACAAAAATCCCCCAGTACAAAAAGGGTATAACAAGCCTAAAAAAGGTTAAGCTGAACAACTTTCCCCATTGCCCACAAAATCGCCGATCATCATTGTGAATTTGTGATTTAATACCTATGAGAAATGCATTTTTTGCATACTTCGACCCATGTTACATGGGAAAATTGTTCAGTCTCATGAGTAGCTTAGTCTCCTTTCGGCTTTTTGTTACTTCTGGTATAAACGTATGCCAACCACTTTTTGAGCGTACGTTATTAAGATGCTGCTTGCTTTAGGTACCTACTATGTTATGAGATGATACCTACATCTACACCAATGAAGTACTTACTTGACTGGGTAACTACAAAAATACAAAAGTTGTATGTTTAAAACTACTGATTTAATCTAGTATAATCTACATTTTTAGGGTTTCGTAGTCTACTAGAAACCCTTATTTCGTCAAGTCTGTCTGTCTGTCTGTCTGTCTGTATGCCGCGCCCACATATCTTCGTCAGTTTTAGAGCTATCGACATGAAATTTGGTGAGAAGATAGATCGTGTTGACTAAAATATAGAAATGTTAAGAAAAAAAAATATCAAATGTTTTTTGGACCCTATACATCCCATTCCCATACAAGTGAAAGGAGGGCAAAAAAATTTTTTTTCTTCTGTAATATTAAGTGGGGTATTGTTGAATAGGTCTTTTAAAACTAAGGTGAGGTTTCTTTGAAGCAAAGTCACTAAAATGTTTCTGTCACGAGATATTTGCTTTTAAAAAGGGCGTTTTTGACCCATAATTTGTTCCAGCTGTAACTTCTAAAGTATAAACGCAAATATTTAATTTTTGAACCAGTCGACACGAAAGAAGAACGAAAACTATAACGGATATTGTACACTTAAAGGTTTCAGAAAAAAATGAGTTTTTCTATTTGCGGTTGGTCATCCATCATACTGCTGCTTACAAACTAGCAACAAAATTAAGTTTGTAATGCTGAAAAACCTGATATTTAAACGTTGACTACGAAACCCTATTTGTGGGCGTGTCTAACACGCTCTTGGCCGTTTTATTTTTCAAAATATTCAATGTTAGAATTCTAACAGAAAAATAATTTTAAAGTCAGTGTTTTAACGCCGTAGGTGGCCGTAGTTAAAAAATACTGGAAATTTACCTCATATGCTAGTACTTTTTACCCGACTGCCTCAGAAGGAGGGTTATGTTTTTCGGGAGTATGTATGTAGTTATATGGACAAGAAAAATATTTTTCACGGGCTACAGCCGAAACGGATAGTTGGATTTTGACATACCTATGAGGTCTCGTTAGATTCGTTTTAGCATCGCGAGTGCCACTGGCTATCTTAAAAATTCATAAATTTTATATGGCGGATTTTTATCGCAAAATACAACTTTAAAATAACCGCAGTCGGGTTTTTGTTTTCGATACTGCTTGTATATTTTTTTTTACAAAAAAAGCTCAATTGACTTGTCACTCAAGCATGTTCCACAATACAGAGTGTTAATTTAAATGCGTGCCATTGCCATAGCTTCAGGGTAGGTTAAGTATCAATTAAGGATTCCGTAAAAAATACTGAAAAAATCCTAGTATAAAAAACGGATTTAGTAAATAAAAAATATTATTAAATTTTGACACTGTTGTTGTTTAGAGAGTGCCCATACAAGTACTTTCATCTAAACAACTTTGAGATTAACCTCTTGAATACCACTAACTGGAAATCGGGTCAGCGAGAAAAATTCCTCTTTGTACCACTGACTCGATATCAGGTCGCTCGGTCCCTATACGTTTCAAACCGCCTGGGAAATGGCGGTTTTTGACATTTCGAAGTACTGGGATGGGGAAGGTTAAACGAATTTCGGCTGTGCAATCTACTTCTAACTTTTGGGACCTGAAAGGCTGAAAAACTGAAAGAGGAGAGCGGTAACTTTTAAACTTTTTAATTAATTTAATTTAACAAGATAAAGACACACTGTCGCCGCAAAATTCAGAAAAATTGTGAGCCCGCCGCCCGGGCCGCCTGCGCGCACGTTCCGTCCGGCGTTTTCCCTCACTCCACGCGCAGGTAGCGGGATCTCGTCGCTGATTGGTCGCCGCCTGTCGCTGCCTGCGGAGTCGCTAGTTGACCGACACCGCACGTTAGGGGGCGCTTGCTACGACGGATGGTGCGCGCGTACGCCAATATCCGATTGCCAACACGGCCATTCTGCATGGTGTCAGCCCCTGACACCTCACGAATCCAGATCAAATTCGATGATCTACAAATAAAGAGACAATTTAGTTACTTCACCCTAGGGTATAATGTTTAATTGCAATCAAGTTCCCCTTTGTAACATTACACATCATTTTAGATACATGAATGAGAGTGCTTACAATCAAAAGACTACCCGCACTTAAAGGGCATTACCACACTTAAGAGACCAGGTTCGTCTACCAACATGGAACCACCTGCACATAAAGAGCATTTCGCTTCACTTATGCGTACCAAGTTCGTTCCCAATTCATTTCATAGTGCCATCTCATTTCCAACTGATGTGTAATTTACAAATGCTTTTTAAACTTCAGAATTTTATCTTGATTCGCAAACAAACAAATACCCAAGCACTGACAATATTACTTATTATTTATTGAATGTTATGTAAATTTCACAGATCAGAAAAATAAAATAAAAGTTAACATACATACCAAATGATTTTAATTTATTTAAACCTTGCCAACACGGATATCTTATGTACTTAATTATTCTGAATCCCAGTCGTCTATCCGTACCCAAGGCTTCATATTCTCGGCGGCAGCCACTCCTTTATACTTTTTAGAACTTCTGTCACTTCCTTCTACGTCCGTCACCTCATATCTATCTTGTCCTAGAACCTTCATAACCCGGAAAGGTCCTTTGTAAGCAGGAAGCAGTTTTTTGCTTTGCCCGTCATTACTCTGGCTCTGAATCTTGATTAAAACCAAATCCCCTTCGGAATAAATCCGTGCTTTTGTTCTTGATTTATCGAAACGTTCTTTTTGTATGCATGCATTGGCTTTAGTATTTTCCTGAACCTCTTTCCGTAACTTAGTCACGTCAAACACATGATCGTCATCAAGATCCGGAGCCAGACTATCATTATCCATGCGCAATCTATATCCTAATAATACCTCACTCGGAACGGCTTTGGTCGTTTTATGAATTGTGCTGTTCAAACCTTGTTGCAGAACTTTTATATAGTTATCCCATCTATCGTCCGAGTCATTGGCGCCTGTAGCTTTTAGAGCTTCTAAAATAGTTTTATTAAATCTTTCGACCTGCCCATTTGATCGGGGCATACCCGTAGCCACAATATGTAAACGTATATTTTTGTTTAAGCAATATTGATTAAATTCATGAGAAGTAAAACAAGACCCTGCATCTGCTATAATTCTTTTTGGGTTGCCAAACGTTTTTGAAATACTTTCCAGTTCTTTTATAACGCCTGACGCTTTTGTGTTCCTAACAGCAGCAATAAACACGAACTTCGTGAACGCATCTACCAGGACCAACAAGTATCGGTTTTTATTTTTAGTTGTCACAAACGGGCCCAAGTGGTCTAAATGCAGCGTGTGGAAGGGACGTGCATATTTTGGCAATGGATATAGCTCCCCTTCTTTAGGTCCCCCCTTATTTTTGAAATATATACAGTTCAAACAATTTTTGATGTATTTTCTAACCGTATGTCGCATTCGAGAAAACCAGTACAAGTGACCTATCCTTTCAACAGTTTTATCAACTGAAAAATGTCCCAGGTCGTCGTGGTTGCATTTTATTATTTGCCAAATGCATTTCTTTGGCACCACCCAACGACGACCCCGAACAGTTCTCCTATAAACTTTTCCGCCTAACAGCTCATAATTTTTAAAGATGTCTTTATTCTCGTCGGCCTCTCCTGATTGTAAAATCTCTTTTAAACGTCTCAATTCCGGGTCCTGTACTTGTACCGAAAGCAGCCAATCTGCTTCGGTAATTGACATAATAATTTCAGACTCGTATTTTTCTCCGGACGGCACGGGGTTTCTACTCAGTGCATCGACATGTTGCATTCTTGCGCCTTCTCTATGAATTATATTAAATGAAAACTCCTGAGTCGACAGAACCCACCGTGCCACCCGGGGAATAATATCTTTTTTTGTTAGCGCGTACCTAACGGCGTTACAGTCGGTGACTATTTGGAAGGTTGTGCCGACTAAATACAAGCGGAATTTTTGTAGTGAACAAACTATGGCCAGAAGCTCCAATTCAAAAGAATGAAACTTTTTTTCATCCTCCGTAGTTTGTCTACTATAATAATGGACAGGTTTTTCACCCTCATCAGTCTTCTGCATGAGAATACCGGCAATACCGTCTCTACTAGCGTCTGTATAAAGTATATTCTCTTTGTTAGGGTCGAAAATCGTTAGAACACTATCGGACGTTAATTTCTCTTTTAAAGTTTGAAAAGCCGTAGCGTGAAGGTCATTCCAGGTCCAAGCAGTGTCTTTTTTTAACAGTTTCGTCAGAGGAGCAGAGAGCATTGCACAGTTTTTAATAAATTTACGAAAGTAACTTATGAGACCAAGAAACTGCCTAAGTTGGTGCACTGTTTTTGGTACTGGAAAGTTCCTGACTGCTTCTAATTTTGATTCATTTGGCATGACACAATTTGGTTTTATTTTATACCCCAGAAACTCCATTTCGCTTTTGAAGAAATGACATTTTTTTAAGTTAAGCGTCAAACCATTATCCCGGAATATTTGCAAAACATGTTCTAGTAATTTTAAATTTTCTTCAACAGTACTAGTCACCAAATATACGTCATCCAGATACAAAATTACATTTTCAAACCTCAAATTACCTAGTACCTTGTTCATCATCGCTTGAAAACACGAGGGAGCATTTGCCAAACCAAAAGGGAGTCTAAGGAATTCATAATGTCCATCCTCGGTAATAAACGCGGTTTTTTCTATAGATTCGGGATGCATCGCGATTTGGTAATATCCGCTCTTGAGATCTAGGCTAGTAAAGCATTTGTACCCTGCAATCTATCAACAAGATCCTCTATTCGGGGCATGGGGTATTTATCCTTAATTGTGATTTTATTTAACGAACGGTAATCAATGCAGAGCCTTTTTTCTCCATTCTTTTTGTTCACCAGCAGAGCAGGGCTTGCGTACGGTGATTTGCTTTCGCGAATTATATTATTTTCTAGCAACTCATGTACCGTATCGCGAATTACTTTCCTATCCGCATGAGAAGAACGAAAGGGTCTGCATTGAATAGGCTGTGAACTGGTTAGATTTATCTCCATCTCGTGATTACTGACTTTACCCAACTCGCGAATATTAGATGCGACACAGTCACTATAATTTCTAAACAAGCTGACTAACTCATTTTGATGTGAATCTGCATCTAAACTATAATCATTCACATTTTCGCAAAATTCAGTAAACGTATCAACGCTATCAAACTGAAGCACGTCACCGACCCTTGAGTACATAATGTCCCTACGTTCCGTTACATTTCTGCCTATCAAAATATCACAATCCATCAAATCATCTATTACGTAAAAATCAACATTTTCGAGTTTTACGGAATCAAGCTGTAAAGGTACCGTTATTTTATGCGTCACCGATTCAGAACTTTTTTTTGAAAATCCTTGCAAAGTAACGGTTGTAGGAAGAGGAATACTGTGCCAAGCGTTCTTCTTTACAATCGACTCCGAAATTAATGAACAACTGCTCCCTTGATCGATAAATGCCTCGTTTTGTAAGCCATTGACAACTACATTTTTAATAATTTTATTTCGCGGGTCTGGGCAAGAAATAAATTTAGTTTCTTCTTTTTCAGGCTTAGTTGCATTCTTTTTATGATAGCACACAGCCTCTGTATGTCCCCGCTTGCCACAGAATTCGCACTTATTAGAATCACATTGATTACGTTTGTGATTTCCACCGCAAGTGTAACATTTGATCGGATTCCGAATTCGCGGTTGGTCTTGTACATTATTTTTAGCACCTACTGATTGATTTGTTGAAGGCGTTGTCGTAACTGTAGAAGTCGATTGAGCTACTGCAGACTGACTTTGATTACTGATTTTTGACTGGTTTGCCATATTTTCGCGTACACTAGTACTCAACGACTTAGTACTTTTTGGTTTATAAATTCGCCCGTGTAGAAAACTCGCCAAACTGTCGCATGTGGTAAAATTACTGGCTTCAATAGACGCCCCTATACCACTGTCACCAATATTCCCTACAATTATAGAAATTATGTCTGGTTCCGAAAATTCTAAACCTAGCCGATCGATTTTGCACTTTTGTTCGAAATAAAATTCGTATAACGACTGGTTTTCCGCGGGTTTTTTATCAATTACTTCTTTTAAAAGTTCGAACATATTCCGCCGTATTTGGAAACTAACGGTTAATTTACGTTTCCATTCCTTCCACTTCCAAGACGGCCACTGACTATCTGTACGTAACAATGAGTCATACCAGACTTTCGCGGAACCTTTTAATTTGTTAAGAGCTTGGTAACGAGTCATTTCGTCTGACCATGAAAAAGTTTTAGCATACGACTGGATAATACTAAGCCATGCGTTAATTTCGTCTCTCAAAGGGTCAAACTCCGGAATTATATTGTTCAAAGTAAATTGATTGGATGTACTCACAGTTCCGGTATCAACTTTACGTGATACCTTACGTTTCCTTGGAGGTGACGGAGTCCTGGCGGATGTACTCGAGCTACTTGAACTCGAGCTCGAACGTGCTCGACTCCGTTTTTTGGTTTTGCTCCTTTTATTGCTCCGTTTACCCATTTTTGGCGCACTTGTTTACGCTTCCACTTCTGATGCAATCTACTTCTAACTTTTGGGACCTGAAAGGCTGAAAAACTGAAAGAGGAGAGCGGTAACTTTTAAACTTTTTAATTAATTTAATTTAACAAGATAAAGACACACTGTCGCCGCAAAATTCAGAAAAATTGTGAGCCCGCCGCCCGGGCCGCCTGCGCGCACGTTCCGTCCGGCGTTTTCCCTCACTCCACGCGCAGGTAGCGGGATCTCGTCGCTGATTGGTCGCCGCCTGTCGCTGCCTGCGGAGTCGCTAGTTGACCGACACCGCACGTTAGGGGGCGCTTGCTACGACGGATGGTGCGCGCGTACGCCAATATCCGATTGCCAACAGCTGAGATATAGGCATTTGAATCAAATCTCAACCAAGAAAAAAAATAAAAAAAATTGTGACTGGGATTTTTTTCAATATTTTTACGGCATCCTTTATCGATACTAAACCTACCCTGAAGCTATGGCACGGATTTAAATTAATACCCTGTATACCTACCTCGTTATGATATGAGTACAAGCTGACCCTTGCTCGCATTTTGCAGCTGGTGACGTGGCTCGAATGACTAATGTAGCTGCGATTACGACACAATAAGGTGACCTTGACCATGCCCAAACTTGGAGAAGGTCATCTGCGTATAAACAGCTTGCTGACGCGGAAAATAAATAATAAGGGAAAATAGATCGATCGAAGTGGGAAAATAGCAGTTACATTAGGTCAGAAGATGGGTCGATTTGAGGCAAATTGCAGTAGGTTTCAATAAAACCTAAGAGACCGTGATAGTACCTATTAAACAGTGAACTTATAGTCGATGGTTGAGTAGAGTAAGTATGACATCATCGGAGCGGAGCGTTGGGCGTCGCGGTGTCGAGGCCACATTTCCGATGCAATGTTGCCAGACCGAAAGTTTCAACAGAATTAATATGTTTTGATAGGTAAATCGTTTAAAGTGTATCAGAAGTGGGATGACGTCCTTTTGTTCCTGTAACTGCCTATCATAAAATGCCCGACAAAATGAGCTATAAGTACGTGCCTACCGTGAAAGATTTTTAAAATATCATATCATCCTAGGACGAACGCCTGAAATCTAAGAGCTACTTGCCTGTTTAGCTTTAGGGAGATACATAATTTTGATAACTGTTCATTTTACATAAACACACAAAAAGCGGGCCTAATGCGGCTAATGCCACGCCAGCTGCCACGTAGATTTTTTTCAATCAATAGTTAGCTTAGCAGTATTTTCCAAGGCAGGTCTGGCATTTCGGAGCTGCGCGCGTCCATCGCGCGTCTAGCGCCGGCACCGGTAACTTCTCAGTTTCGAAATAGCATTCGGTCTGAACCGACGCATCGACTCGCGACTCCTAACAGTGAAAAGTTTTATACAAAACATGGCCAACGTCATGGGTGAGTTTCCATCAGTTTCCATACTAGTTTATTATTTACGACGCTGACATAAACTGTTTACTTGCGAGGAACTCAAACCTTGGAATTTGATGAACATATTTTGTTGTGTTGACAGATTACGGAGCATAGTGTGTTTTTATACGTAATGCAAGTTTTTTTAAGTAGTTTATCCGCAAATATAATGAACCGGCGTATTTTTGGCGCGACGCCAAATCTTGCCGGGTGCAGTCACCGAAACTAGAGGAATCAATACTAGTACCGGCTTTTCTGCGGAACACTTATAGAATAAGAGATGTCGTGATTTTGTTACTGGTTAGAAAAGGGGCCAGTCGAAGAACAAGCGAGAAGACCCAAGAGAAAGAAAAGGTTCCGGCAGAACACCTATAGGAATTCTATACCTTAAATATGTTAATAACGTAATGAATGAGATAAGCGTCTATTTTTGTCTTATAAAACTTGGTAATTAAGGATGTGAATCTCAGACAACTATTATTTATTGTTTGTTATTATGCGACTTTGTTTATCGTGGGTATGGTGGCGTGGTAAGTTGTAAGTAGTAGTAAGTAGGTATGAGATCATCCCTATTTACAAACTATGTTTCATTCAATCAAGATTTCAACCCACATACAAAATGTTACCTACCTACTACCTGTTTTAAACTAAGTATGTAACTACGAACTATGAAACTGATTTACCTTCTAGCTACATATTATCTACTTACTACAAGTATAGGTACTTGTAAGTTACTGGTCTGTAAATACAATAAAATTTTACAGCAATGCTACAAATTGATGTCATCCCAAACAATAAGTTTTAACTACGTAGCCTGACATGGCCTTACAAAACAAGTCACTTAGTACCTAAACAAATGTACACAATTGTGTACAAAGATATCTACCAATACCTAACGCCTATCGATCCGTTAAAAGTCTAAAAACAAGTTTACATTTGAATAAATTCAAAATTTTACATACGTGTCTCATTTGAGCGCATGCCACCTGCCACAAGAACAGCTAAAGATAGATGAATCATATCGCTTCTTTCGGTTTGTTTAGCTTGTTTTTTATAGGGAAAAGGTACTTTTTTTTGCGTAGAGCAAAGCCCTATAGGTACGGGTATTCTATACATCTACTTGAGCCAAAAACGCCCGGTAGCCGGATTCAACACCGTGCAGGGAGGGGGGGAGGGGGGGTTAAAGTACAGTCCTCCCGGCGCTCAGAAAAAAAATCTGTTGGATTATTTTGGACCTTTGAGACAAGTTTGGTGTCATTTTCAGGTAACTAGATGATGCCCGATTCATTCCCCATACCAGTTTTTTAGGGTTCCGTAGCAAAATAAGTCGCAATAGGGTAAATATGCCAAATCCCGGCACCCCGGATGCATTTTTCAACTTTGACTCTCTTTAGCTTCTCTAAATAATGTCCCATAAATATGTTTGATACATTTTTAGGTAGCTTATTTAACCTTTTTTCAAAAGTAATGCTTAATCTTTTGTAAAATATGAGCGTTAAAAAGAAGGAAGCGTTTAAACTCGGGAAGGGCGAAAAGCTCTAATGTCGGCCGTTTTCAGTCTATTTCCGGCCACGATTTTGTCAAATCCCGGCCGTGTAAAGGGTGCTCCAGAATGAATGGATTAAATCCATGTTTTATTGAATAATGGACTTGAAGATAATTTATTTTGTTAGTTTCGTAAGTACATAATATGACTTACATGAAAATAATGTAAAAATGAATAAAACACAAAGAAAACAAATAGAAACTCTTTCGATGTTAGTTTCGAACATCCTGTACATCGCCTTGCAAGTAATTGGAGACGGCCGGCTTTACGTTGTTCGGGATATCTAATGTCGGCCGCATTTTAAGATCTCAATTGCTATGAAACTAGACCATGTAGCTCCGGCCGGTTTTTGAATAGGAGATGCATAAACAGTAAATCTACAATACGAAATGAACAATTTCAGCTTTAAAACGATAGCCTTAAAATAAATGAAATTATAAAAATGGAATCAAATAGCTTATACTCGGCCACCGGCCGAAATTTGAAAATTTACGGAAATCTCAATCCCAATACCGGCCCCCCTAATTTATTCGTAATTAAGCAATAAAATAAATTTAAAATGCAGTTAAAATATAGTTTTGACAATCTTCTAATAGTTATGATGCAATAAAATTGTCAAAACCTTTTCCTTCCCTACATAAATGCAATGCCCAGAATGGACGTGAAGAGCTTCAATCTTACTTCTTCTCGAACAAACTTCTCGATCCAGCGCCTCGGTCACAACTAACGTCTATTGCTCGAAGTGTGAGGTGGGTACAGGATTACCAATGGTTTTTTAGGGAAGCAGATATAATCAGGTTGTAAATAGAGTGAACAAGTTTTAAGTTAATCCAGTATTTTGGGGATGCAAGCTAAAATTGTGAAAAAGGCCGGGATTAGGCGGGGGGCCGGAATTCGGCATATTTACCCTACTTAAAATAATAAATTTTTTGTACTTACAAAATGTAAACAAACCAGCATATTTTCATATTTTTGTATGCAACTTGCTTTATAAAAAATACTGTCTGAAAGACCATTTAATGCAAATTATTTAAACATTAACATTATTTATATTTTCAATTATTTTCTGCCTTAAAAAAAATAATCCTACACGTACCTAACTGATTCCTGCGGGCGGGGCGCAGGTTTCGCTCGGTTTTCTGTTGGGAAATAGTATAAGATTTTGAAGTAAATCAACACTAATTAGTATTAATGATTAAAACAGGTCCACTTGAGTCGAAATCGACTGATAGGAAGCTTCAAATCTGCGACAGGTAGGAGTAGGAGGGTTTCAAAGTACCGAGGCCTCGGCGCTCAGAAATAAAAATGTGCTGGTATCGTTTTAACCTTTGAGACAAGTTTGGTATCGTTTTCAGGTTACTAGATGACGTCCAATTAATTCCCCATACCAGATTTGTAGGGTTCAGTAAAAAAATATGACACAATACTAAAAATATTATACTTTAGTAATATACAAAGCAAAGAAACCCTCATACTTTCATACGTTTGTATCAATCTTAGATAAAGTTTATTAAATACACTGTCTGACAGCACACATAATGTAGATTCTAAAAAATTACAAGAGATATAAATTAGACAATCATTGTAGAATGAAACATTGAAAGTTATAGCAACTGTCGGCAGTGCAGCGTGGGAGTAAACAAAATACCTGAAAAACAAGCACTATTAAAAAAAAGACGCCATGAACGAGCGCTCCGTTCGTTTCTTAGCCCATCCATTAAGGCCCTATTCAAACCTGAGCGGTGCGTGGCGCGTATCTACTGAATACGCGGTATTTCGATTAGTACAAATTGTCAGGCGATTGAGTTCCGAAACCGCTGTAGGTTTTAACAGAGTTATACTACAACTGGTAGGGCTCAGTTATGCTAACAGTCACTAATTTTCGCCATCATAATACCTATTAGTGTATTTTTTTATATATTTTAATTAATAAACGAAAAAACATAACACTTAAATTATTGTTTAATACGGGATTATTACCGTGATTAGGTTTTTGTTTACCTCGATATTTCGGAGCGGTTGCACGCTCCATGGTCACGAGTAGTCTGGCTCGGCGAGTGATGTCATCTTTCTAAGGGCAAACATATCTGTCTACCCTCTTTCGGATTCGTCGACTGCGTTCTACTCGGTTACTCGAACCACTACTATTGTCACTCACTATTTCGTAGCACGAGCTACTTTTTGTACAATGGTCGATACTACCTACAGATTGATGGAGTGGCAATGGGCAGTCACATTGCTACCATAGTAGCTAACATCTGGATGGAACACATAGAGGCCATCCTATCAGCCTCATCCACTGTCAAATTATGGAAAATGTATGTAGATGACGTTTTTTGTATAATTGGAGGAAAAGAGGAAGAGGTAAAGGACTACTTGGCATTTTTGAATAACATTCACTCAAAATTAAAATTTACCTGTGAGATCGAAGACCAAAAAAGCTCGCCTTCCTAGATGTGTGAGTTTAGCTCAAAGAAGATGGATCTTAAGAAGTCATTCGGTCTACAGAAAACCAACGCATACCGACAAGTATTTGCATTCTACGTCACACCATCATCCACGGCATCTGGATTCTGTTGTTAGATCGTTGGTTGATAGGTGCGATTTTTTAGAATCTACACGATTATAGGTGCCAACGAAAAGGAACTTGCGGAATTGTTACAGCGACTAGAGACTGTGAGCGCTGACTATGGCCTGAAAGTAAATTTCAGTAAAACAAAACTGATGTTTGTTGATAGAGGCAACAACGTAAGCAGGACGTTTGAACTGCGTGATCTGGACTCGGTCGAACAGTTCGTGTACTTAGGGTCAATGATACGCAGTGACGGCAACTGCGAAAATGAAGTCGTTCGACGTGCTCAGATGGCCAAGGCCGCAGTGAAACGGCTTGAGAAGATTTGGAAAAACCGAAACATCTTCCGCAACACTAAAGTGAGACTCATGCGAACCCTCATATTCTCAATATTCCTGTATGCTGCCGAGACCTGGACACTAAAAGCTAAACTTAGAGCTAAAATTGATGCGTTCGAAATGTGGTGCTGGCGTAAAATGTTAGGCATCTCATGGACTGCTCGCCGCACCAACGCATCAATTCTTGAAGAGCTCAAGATCAAGGAACGCCTCTCTACTACATGCCTCCGACGCTCGCTTACTTTTCTTGGCCATTTGGCTAGACGGGAGCCCGATAACTTAGAGAAGCTTATACTGGTTAGCCACATGGAAGGGAGAAGGAGCCGAGGCAGAGCGCCTACCCGCTGGACAGATTCCATACTGGAAGCAATCGGCTGCAACTAGGGATTGCAATCCCGCACCTGATTCAATCCCGCGGGATTCATTTGCGGGATTGGTCTAATCCCGCGCGGATCCCGCGGGATCCCGCATCTTTGTAATCATGTTAATTTTTTTATTTAAAATACAGATTTTTCTTCAAAAATCGCATTTACTTCAATAAAAGTTTTCGTTTCTGTCATGTGGAGCTAAAATAACTAAATAAAATTGAGATAAATGTAATCAAATTAAATTTATTCCGTATTTAGAGCAGTGTTGAATATTACCCTCTTTTCTTACTACTGCTAATATTAATTTGTTTAACCCTCTCTCATACATGTGACAGGGGGCAAGAGTTGTTTTGATTTGTATACAATATTTAACAGGGTATCGTTGAATAGGTATTTTAAAACTACGGGAGAAAATGTTACTATCTCAAGATATTTGCTTTTAAAAGGGGCGTTTTTGAGTCATAAATTGTGCCAGCTGTAAGTACTAAAGCATAAAGCTATAAATTTGAAAAAAATAATTATATAGGTCTTAATCTAAAGTCATAATGAAAAATATGTACAACGGATACTGTACCAATTAAGTTTTAAGAGCGCATTCAATTTTTTCTAGCAAATTTGCAAATATTGGCTTTATAAACATGCGAGTTTCTCGAAAACCGTTATGTAAAAATAATATGTTACTTGAACATTTAATCAAGCATATCTTCATCTAAAAAATGTACAATGTAAATATTAACATTTTAGTTTTAAACCTGTTATAAACAGCGATATCTAAAGCGACAAAACCAAAATTCAGGAAAAGACCTCAAATCAAGCGTGAGTTTTAGAGTTTTGGTTCACTGTAAAAATATCAATTATACAAAAAAATAGAGTATATATTTGAGAACAAAGTCTACAGTGAACATTTTACAATTTTATTCAGCAATATAGAATAATACCACGTTTTTATATACGATTTTTTGCAAAATAATGCGCCATTATAACGGCTTCTGTATGAAAAAATAACAGTAGTAAAGATTTAAAAAAAATATATGTTATTTAAGAAGATGTACTTAATCTAATTGCGGAAAAATATATTTATTTTTATTCATAATATCACTGTAAAAAATATTCAAACATCCCCATGTTTTTCGCAAAATGACGCTCCGAGAGGTCTGGCAGGGAAAATTGTATGGGCTTCGTGAAAAGCTCTATAGCGGCCTTAAGAAAAATATAAAAGGTTTTCTATCTGCGTTTAAAATTAACTTTGTAACTCTAAAAACTTAATATTCAAACTACAAAACCCTATTTGTGGGCGTATCTGACACACCCTTAGCCAGTTTGTTTTAATAATATGAATGAATTCTAATATTGTATTGACTAAAAATCAGAATTAGGGGCAAATTTAGATCAAAACTTTCATTATACTCATCAAATAACAAATTTCCAATTTACTACCAACAGCTTTGACTACCTATGGTGATAACATAACTTTTTCTTTTCGTGTGGGACACCGAGTCGTTCAACGACACGAAGAACCCTGGTGTCAGAGATTTTTAAATCTAGCGTCTAAATAAATGATAAGTTATAGAAGAATGCTCTTAATCAAAGAGTATTATTGGTTTTACGAGTATTACCCAGCCTACGTCTCAAAGAAATACATTTAACAAATACTCTTTCAGCTTCTACGCTAATAGTTTAGAATGTTTTGATAGTTAAGACATATTTTTAGGTAATGAATGTCGAGTTTTCGCCATTCGGAAGCAAAAGTTGACTTGTTTTTGGTGCGAGTTTTCAATGTGCGGGATCCGCGGATCCGCGTTTTGAAGGTGCGGGATCCCGCAAGGCCCAAAATAGCGCGGGATCCCGCGGGATTGCGGATCCCGCACTGCGGGATTGCAATCCCTAGCTGCAACACACAACAGGCGATGCACCGGGCGCAGGATAGAGTGGCCTGGAGACAAACCATATCTGGAGCTGCTTTTGGTGGTCACGACCCTCAGCCTTGAGGAAACGACGCAGAAGACAGAAGAAGACATTATGTGTGCTGTCAGACAGTGTATTTAATAAATTTTATCTAAGATTGATACAAACGTATGAAAGTATGAGGGTTTCTTTGCTTTGTATATTACTAAAGTATAATATTTTTAGTATTGCGTCATATTTTTTTACTGAACCCTACAAATCTGGTATGGGGAATTAATTGGACGTCATCTAGTAACCTGAAAACGATACCAAACTTGTCTCAAAGGTTAAAACGATACCAGCACATTTTTATTTCTGAGCGCCGAGGCCTCGGTACTTTGAAACCCTCCTACTCCTACCTGTCGCAGATTTGAAGCTTCCTATCAGTCGATTTCGACTCAAGTGGACCTGTTTTAATCATTAATACTAATTAGTGTTGATTTACTTCAAAATCTTATACTATTTCCCAACAGAAAACCGAGCGAAACCTGCGCCCCGCCCGCAGGAATCAGTTAGGTACGTGTAGGATTATTTTTTTAACGCAGAAAATAATTGAAAATATAAATAATGTTAATGTTTAAATAATTTGCATTAAATGGTCTTTCAGATAGTATTTTTTATAAAGGAAGTTGCATACAAAAATATGAAAATATGCTGGTTTGTTTACATTTTGTAAGTACAAAAAATTTATTATTTTAAGTATTGCGACTTATTTTGCCATGGAACCCTAAAAAACTGGTATGGGGAATGAATCGGGCATCATCTAGTTACCTGAAAATGACACCAAACTTGTCTCAAAGGTCCAAAATAATCCAACAGATTTTTTTTTCTGAGCGCCGGGAGGACTGTACTTTAACCCCCTCTCCCCCCCTCCCTGCACGGTGTTGAATCCGGCTACGGGGCGTTTTTGGCTCAGGTAGATGTATAGAATACCCGTACCTATAGGGCTTTGCTCTACGCAAAAAAATATACGTTCCCATACAAGCCTTCCCTATAAAAAACAAGCTAGTTTTGATGTTTTGATGGATAACATTTGTCTCGGAAAACTTTTGAACTGATTTAATTAATACCATTCAAAACTAAGCAGCTAGATTGATAGATCATCGTCGTACACAATGTTTGGGAGGCCTATTTCTTAAAATTTACGATGAAATCAAAGCTAAATTATAGCTAGGCACTAAAGCTGATCTAGAAAGGGTCGGCAATAAAGAGAGCTCCTTCAAATCAGAAGCTTCCAAACCACTGGCATTTAAGCTCATAGGAACACAGCAATAGTTGTTACAATGTAAACAGTTAGAAACATACAACTGTCACCAGAGTAGGCCGTAGGTCACCGATATGGTCGCCGGTCTGACTTGACTACGATAAGCAAATTAGTCTTAGCCCAGCATGACTAATTTGACCCCTATGTCACTGTGTGTCTAATCACTAGCAACGAGAGCGAAGGTGAACATATCTTCTACCTACTAGAAGCTGCTAATGTAGTAGCTAACCTCTATCTGATGTATGGAATAGTTAGTGTGTGTGTAGGTACTTACAATGGTATATGCGACAGAGTGTGACGACTAATTTCAGAACCTTGTGTAGCTATTTTGTGAACTTCTTTTAGTCTGTGAAGCAGACCGTATAACGCCGTTTTGTAGGCTCGTCTGTTCGCTCTACATAAAATTATTACAAAAGAAAGGCAAAAAAGACCCTGTATTCTTACCTTACTTAAACATTCAACGTAGTTTATGTTATGTCAACTCAAGTCTCACCTTTATCAGCGAATTTTCGATAATTACATAACAAACATCTTTAGTAGCCGTCAGTACTTATATACCTGTTGAAGATAGGTATTATTGCTTGCTTGCAATGATATAATATGTAGGGGTCAGTATACGTTGGCTACGTGTTAATTGCGTATATCACGACAAGATGTGTGAAGTCAACACCTACTATGCCTGCTCGTAGTATATTTTGTTTCTACTACAAAGTAAACATGACGGAATCAATATTTGGCTCTACAAATACCAAAGCTATGATAATAAATTTTTTAGTACATTAACTACGGAGTTATGTAAGTTCTTCACGTGGAAGACCTAGCTGTAACTCAGAAAAATTTAACGCTGCGTTTAACATGCGTTTAATTGCATTGAATTTTGTTCGATAGAATTTCTACAGAATACAGCCTACTTTCCAAAAGAATAGAAAAAGTTTTTTAAATATCAATGTCATAGAATGAAGCAAGTGTTTTTTCCATAATATGTGCCAATAATATTGTAATATTGCTTAGGTACTTTGATACAGGCCTAATATATAGGTACCGACTAGTAAATGTCCATACCATAGCGTAATGTAAATTAGATGAACCTAGATCGATCTACCTACCTGATTCTAAAATACTTAATTAATAGGTAGTGCTATTCCTACCATACCTTTATTCTAATAGGTAATTATTAACGTTAAATGACCTATAGTATTACCACTTACCTAACTCCTATTTAGATAATCCTAGACGCTTGCCTTTTCTATAAACTGAATATCCCAAAGAGGTCAACATAAGGTCGCTTCATTGATTTGGTCGGAGCAAGATTGGATGATATCATACGATCGGGCCATTCTGCGCAAGCAATTCAGGCCACACAAAACACCTTACATTGCTGGTTCGCCACTTCCAGGCTATAAATCTAGCCATTAACAACCCGTAGTGAAATAGCTTAGCTCAAGAAAGGCGATGGGTGGAGTGCTTGCCCGCATACCGAACCGGCTAAATTTAGAACTGTTGTCAAACTAACCACGTACTACTGTAGGCGAACGGCTAACTAAATAGGAATTGCAGGAAAAGTCCGTCGTTTACACCTACAGAATTCCAAACAGGCTTACGATACCTATTGCACAATCAGGATATCAAATAACTTTAGATAAACTAGACATACCTATGTAATAGGCACTTGATACAAATGCTACGCATTCTTGATTTCCAGATGTACAAACGGAGGACAACCTCCAGTACCAGTTCTACCCGGTGTCAAGCGGATCGGTGCAGTTCAAGGTGCGAGCGCCGAAAGATGCCCACATCGCGCTCACCATGGGACCCAACGAATCTGAGCCCATTGTTGAGGTAGGTTTCCTATTGGTTTAAGGAGGGACAGGCTAAAGAAGTGAATAAAAACCCTTTTTCCGGTTATCTTTCTTGCATACTTCCAGGCAGTTCCAAAATTAGGAACAAAGTCAGGAAACCGAGCACAAATTAGAAATCATAACATAATTCTGTTAACGAAATCACATTGTGCTAAATAAGTCCTTAACACAACTTTCAGGTCTTCATTGGCGGCTGGGACAACAGCAAGAGCGTGATCAGAAAGAACAAGACCAAGCCCGACAAAGTGGAGATCGAAACTCCTGGCATCCTGGACGCGGGAGAGTTCCGCGGCTTCTGGGTGCGGTGGGACGGCGGCATCATCTCCGCCGGACGCGAGGGCGAGGCCATCCCCTTCATCTCCTGGGAGGACCCCGAGCCCTTCCCCATCGCCTTCGTCGGCGTCTGCACCGGCTGGGGCGCCACCGGCACATGGAAAATCGAAGGTAACCCACCAACAACACAACAGACGTGTACCCAACGTTCAAAATTCATCATCGATTGTTATCGCCACAGATGGAGCCGAATTCGATACGCCCGACAAACTCGAGTATAAATTCGGACCAGCCGCCGCCGGCCAGCTCGAATTCGAATACCGCGGCCCTCACAACTGCCACGTTTGTCTGACGAGCACGCCGGGAGAGGCGGACCCCATGTACGAGATCATTCTCGGTGGCTGGGAGAACACTAAATCGGTCATAAGGCTGAACAGACAGAAGCCGGACAAGGTAGCGTAGAGCCTGTCGTGATGAAATTGGTAGTGCACCTGGCGGGAATAAAGGAATGGTTTACGTTGATGGTTTGTAGGTAGAGGTCCCGACGCCCGGGATCATGAATCCGAATGAGTTTAAGAAGTTTCTGCTGGAGTGGCGCTGCGGGCGCGTGGCGGTGCGCGACCGGGCGACGGGCGCCGTGATTCTGGAGTGGACGGACCCTGCGCCGTTCCCGATCGCTTTCTTCGGCGTGCGCACGGGCTACGGCGCGCGCGGACAGTGGCGCATCAACCACTACTTCAGAACCGGCGCACAATCCCGTTGAGTGAACAAACATTTGCTGACTGTTACTGCTTTCATTGGATACTAAATTTTCAATTGCGTTACACTGTTACAATTTGGCTCAAAAACAAATAAATGTAAAACACAAATCACAATACTAACAAAACTCATGAAAAATGCGAGTGTTATTCGTTTCAGTGGAGTTGGACATTCTTGTGGTGTTAAATCGTTCAATGATTGGTGTGGTATGTTGGGTACATGATATTTACCTTCTTCTTCTTAGAATGAATTTTCTCATAGATTATAATGTTTTTTATAAGCTACGCAATTTTGTTTAGCTATTTAGGCAAAATATAATAAATATTCTTGTTTAACAATTCACAAACATATTAAATCGTTGTGATTTGCATGCTATGTGTGTTGTTAATTACCTTCATACCTATGCATGCAAACTTGTGCTAAATGGCCCATAATATGTTCTTGATGTTCCCATCTTTCTTTTTCTCAGTTTTCCTGATATCTACGCTACGACCCCTCTCTAAAATTTCCCCGACGGCTTTTCGAGACTTATTTCATGCCCCTTTGACTCCTTTTGCCCCAAGTCCAACACTTTTTACACAGGTCGCAATCGTAAACCTCTTCGGTATTAAGTTTCGGGGATAGGAGTTTGGAAGAAAAATACATGCTCGTGAAGTCATAGCATATGGCCCTAACTAGGATAGGCGAAATATATTAATTTTTTTTTATACTATGATTTGGCTAATTCATTACCTAAAAGAGCAGCTTGAAGTTACTAAATGAAATACCTAACAAATACTTAATTTAATTATACTTGTCAATCACAGCTAATCAGCTCACACTAAGTAGATAAGTCCTTAATTTCAGACATCACTAGAAAATAGATTTAGATTATCTTACCTAACGTCATTTAAGTAATTAATTATACAGTTTTTCAAAGATTTTACCATAGATTTTACAAGTTCTTACGCTATTATCCTTTCCTATGTCCTATTTCAAATCAAATTTCATGCATTTTAATGTTTAAGCGCAAGCAGTTTGACCCGCTGTTTCCCGTATTTCAGTAGCATGGAAATAGTAGCATTTATAATTTAAAAACGTAGATAGCGTATCTTTCTCGTAGTTCTTTTACTAAGAAAACATAGTATAAATAAACATTGTCATGATCGTATTTTCATTTACAGTACCCCCGTCGGCGCCCGCGAACTACACAGCTCCTCCCGGCTACCCCAGCGCAGAAGCGGGCTACCCTCAAGTCACGCCCATGGCAGGCGGCCCTGGAGTGTGGGTCGATGCTACCGGTAAGACCATTTAAGTTAATAACTTCTGGATCACGTCAACCCAAAAAAACGCAAAATAAATTGTACACACTTGAACGCAAAAGCACTTGTTGTGTGTACCTGTACAATTTTATCCCGATAGACGAAACCAAGCCACGCGCTTTTATAATTTTCTCAGGCAACGATTGAGCCTCGGTAGCCCAGATGGTGGAGGGAGGCGTCTCGCTAGTACTAATAGCGAAAGTAACATGCTCAAATCGTGCCAGCTTTAGAAAATATTGCAAGTTATGTAAAAATAGCAAAAAAAAAATCTGCTTCAATAATATTAACTAGATATTTGCTCAATATCTTTCTACATTTTCTGTTACAGGTGGGCAGCTACCTCCCGGTGCCGTGGTTGGAGGGCAAGACTGCTCCGGCGAACAGCTGTTCGTGGCCAGAGCAAAGCATGAGGGAGCGCTGATCCCTGGCAAGTTCGTGCCTTCCCACGGGTGCGCTTACGTGCCCTGGGGCGGGCAGGAGCACGGCAAGCCTGAATACCAGGTACGTAACTAGAGAGACACGAAGGCGCGCTGATTCCTGGCAAGTTTGTACCTTCCCACGGGTGCGCTTAAATGCCCTGGGGCGGACAGGAGCATGGCAAGCCTGAGTACCAGGAAGTAGCTAGAAAATGATATAGGTACGTGGCCAGCCAGAGCAAAGCATGAGGGAGCGCTGATCCCTGGCAAGTTCGTGCCTTCCCACGGGTGCGCTTACGTGCCCTGGGGGGGCAGGAGCACGGCAAGCCTGAATACCAGGTACGTAGCTAAGATGAGCAACTATAGAGGCAAAACTAGGTGTTCGTGGTCAAAGCAAGGCATGAGGGCGCGCTGATCCCTGGCAAGTTCGTGCCTTCCCACGGGTGCGCCTACGTGCCCTGGGGGGGCAGGAGCACGGCAAGCCTGAATACCAGGTACGTAGCTAAGATGAGCAACTATTAGAGGCAAAACTAGGTGTTCGTGGCCAGAGCAAAGCATGAGGGAGCGCTGATCCCTGGCAAGTTCGTGACTTCCCACGGGTGCGCTTATGTGCCCTAGGGCGGACAGGAGCACGGCAAGCCTGAGTACCAGGTACGTAGCTAGGAAGTGTAACAAAGATGAGCAAGACCAGCTGTTCGTGGCCAGAGCGAAACATGAGGGAGCGCTGATCCCTGGCAAGTTCGTGCCTTCCCACGGATGCGCATACGTGCCCTGGGGCGGCCAGGAGCACGGCAAGCCTGAATACCAGGTACGTAGCTAAGATGAGCAACTATTAGAGGCAAAACTAGGTGTTCGCGGTCAAAGCAAGGCATGAGGGCGCGCTGATCCCTGGCAAGTTCGTGCCTTCCCACGGGTGGTGCGCCTACGTGCCTTGGGGCGGGCAGGAACACGGCAAGCCTGAGTACCAGGTACGTTACTAGCTCACTAGGAAATGCAGTACCGGTGGGCAAATATTGCAGGGTATGATTAGCTGTTCGTGACCAGGGCAAGGCATGAGGGCGCGTTGATCCCGGGCGAGCTCGTGCCTTATCACGGGTGCGCTTACGTGCCCTGGGGCGGACAGGAGCACGGCAAGCCTGAGTACATACCAGGTACGGCGATAGCAAACCAGATTATCATAAAGTAGAGGAGGCAATAAACTTGTCACGGCTCCTTAAACTGACTGATCAATTCAGGCATTTTAAGATTATATCCAGTTGCGAGATCCCAACAAGTCCATATTGTTTATAAGTAGCTATCAAATGACATTTCCTTATGCTTGTTGCAGGTGCTAGTCGGAGGCCCCAACAACTGGGTGCCCACCAACGGGTCCAATCTGCCTCCCAACGCATTCCCAGGCGGCGAGTCCGAAGACGGAGAGCCCCTGTTCATCGGCCGCGTCCACCACGAGGGCAGCGTCACCACCGGCAAGGTGCAGCAGTCGCACGGCGTCTGCTACATATCCTTCGCCGGACAGGAACTCGGATTCCCCGACTACGAAGTCCTAGTCGCTTAAGCATACCCACATCCGTGTTTATGACTACGCAGCTATTGCAAATTATGTTATCTCGAATTAGAATCTCGAATATGAAGCAACATCTCTATGATGTGTAGACTACTAGCAAGAACAAGGTGTGCTTGTGCTTGTACAGTGCTTGATCCATAAGGAACTCACATACCACCAGAGTTTGGTTTCAATAGATATGACTGATTTTTTACCACGAGTCTACCACAAAAAAATACAAATTAAAATCGCAAATGTGAGCTTTACCGAGCTTTCAAATAAGCATTTAAATTGGCTTAAAATTAAGTATAGATATTTTAAGCCGTTTAAGCCCTTAATTGTGCCTTGAGTATTGATGAAAGTGAACAAAATGTATAAGAAAATTATGATGCACTGCATAATATTCTAGTTGTATTATGAAATATGTTATACTTACTTTATTAAATTATTTTTACAAAGTCAGCATTTTATTCTAAGTAACTATTAGTTAGATTTCCTAGGCAGGTTTAATTAAGTTTTGATATTAACCTACAAACTATCAAAACCAGCTAGCTACTAGGTATGCCTTCAATCAAAAAATACCTTTAAAGAAAGTATTTACCTACGTCAGTCCCAAGGTTTTGGAAAAATATAAAGTAACTAATGATACCTACCATCTACCTACTACACAATTAATGATACCTATCCACCGTCTCCAGCTGCCTACTACTCAACCACGCCAACTAGACTATTATAGTGCTACTAGGTACTCTACATACTTACTCAGTACGATACAGGATCCAATGAAGATCTTGCCCTCCACCCACCATAAGTTGCCAGTTCTCTCCATCTCCAGCTGTTCATCAATAGCAGTGCTGAAGTCGGAGATTATTTCCTCTTTTCTTTCTTTCTTTCTTCTTCTTTATCCAAGTGATACCTAAGAGTATACCTACTTTAATGACGTCGATCACATAGTAAGATTGTTTCCTGTAGGTAGTACAATACAAACTTTAGAATTCCCTAGCTATTCCACAACAAAAGCGAATATATTTTCATAAATTAAATGAAGCAAACAGATGTGGGTATGGGTAGATAGGTATGTAGGTATATTTTCCATGATAGACAGAGATAAATAGCATAAACATTTAGATATCTTATGTTCACATTCAATTTCTATTCTACCACAATGAATAAAATAAATCAACACATTTTTTTCCCAGGCATTGTGTACTGTACCTTCCTACTTATTAACAAATCTTTTGATATCAACAGACAAAAATAAAAACATTTATAATAAATAAATATAACACTTACTTACTTTATTAGGTTCTTAACGATATATCACTTTTAGTGTCCATTAAATTAAATGCTACTGATATTGCCAACCCAAGGAATTACGAACAAATGACGATCACATAGCATTTCAACAGCAAGATCCTCAGGAGCAATAGCTCCCTCAACTACAAGGCCATCACTTGGTTCATTTCATTTTCGTCGTAGCCGTACATGTCGTCGTCGTCACCCTGACCTAGCCAGTCCGGGTCGCTCGCATCGTCCTCCTCCTGGTCAGACCCCGGTGGGCTGTACAACTTCATTTCAGAGAAGTATGTGTCGTGCGCGCAAACAGCTTTGATAGGCTCGACTAGAATCTCGTAGTTTTTCTTAGCGATCTCCTTTCCGTCGTATGGTATGTAGCAGACTTTGTGCGAGGGTTGGGCTTTGCCGGGGATGAGATGGCCCTCGTGCGAGGCTCGCCCTACGTACAGTGTCTCGTGAACATTCTCTGAGTAGCCTCCCTCCACCGCTCCTATAGGGATTCGGTCACCGTGCGTCGGCATCCAAGTGCAATCAAAGCCACAGAGTACCTGAAATAGGAAAATGTAATAAATCTTGATGTAGCTTATATGAATTTAATTCATAATCATAAACTAAGAGGAGTATGAGTAGGTTGTACTATAGGTAAGTATCTACCAAAGTAGATTATTTTTAGTACCCACTGTCTGCACCATGGTTAGGTGTGAAAAGATGGACTCAACCATTATCCAAGAACGACAATCCCTCTAACCCATAAAACTAAATAGAACCACAGTCTCACCGTATAATCATTTTTTCTATGAGCCGCTCCTCCCCATGAGATTTGTGCACCGGACCGAAGTAGCTTCCCTGGCGTCAATGACCCTCTGTGTTCACCCCGTATTACGTAGACCACCTCATCTGTGCCGTTGTATTTCTCAAAACCTGCAATCAGCGCTCCTTCAGGAATCACATGATTGGTAGTTCGCACCCATTGAAGCTTCCCTCGTGATATTTGTTTATTTAGCTGCAACTTGGGTAGAACTGGTGCCACTAGAAGAGAAAACATTTTGCAAATTCAAACAATGTATGAACAATAAAATAAATGTACACTATTTATTCATAACTAGCTTTCCGCCAGCAATTTCACTCGCAGTATTTATCTGTTTAGTCTAATAAAAAAGTTTTAAATACATTGTCTGATATAAATACAACTGGAGGTGGAGTTCGGCTACTCGACAACAGATGGCGCCACTACTTGAGGGATTGTAAAAGCTCGTATATCTTTAAAAATACGCCCTTTAAGTTAAAACGGGAACTTTCTTGTTCGAGGGGAGATAAAGGGCTATAACACAATAAGTCCCTTTATCGTACCGAGAATCCTTTTTAAGTTTTATCAGCACGCATATTTTATCAACTTAGTTTTATTATATATAATGATAATGATAATTATGAGGTGCCTAAACTTGTGTATGTTGGCCACTTATTATGTTAAAAGAAAATAACCCACTTACAATCAAACATCCAATGAACCGGGTTAGTTTCGTGCAGTACGCCAAATGTGACAAATCTAAGATTAGGTATGTTGTTGGGGTAAGACACTATAGGCTTTTGATCCCCGGATTCTCCGTGACCACTGCCAAGACGTACGGTGCCTGCATTCCATTGCAGCCAGAACCTTGAGTAGTTTGCTGCGTTTATTACATTCTGTGTCTTCACAGTTTCGCAATGCTCCTCATCTTTTTTAATCCAGCAACGGTTATTGTCGCCAATACCAATCTGCAACAAAGTGAAAGAAAAATCTATTTTTTATTTTCTTATACATAGCATATTTCATTAAGTGCTTCAAATTTGAGACATATCAAGGTCATTTGCACCATAATAACTTCGAGCAACGCATCTTCCGTCCCATTCCGAGAACAGCATTACTCCAAGCATAATAATGATATTTCATTAGACCATAAGGACTATTAAAATCTATTTGGTATCCCAATGTGTAGGTACATGAGCAGTATAATGCCAGAATAAAATTTATTGGAAACAATTTCAAAACAAAATCAGAATATTGCTACCTGCATACCAACACATTAGGATAGAGCTAAGAATAGGTGAATAGGTGCGTCTATTAGTCTTAGATTACAATTTCATAATTTTGAAATACATTATGAAATAAGTACCTATTTAGAATATCCAGATGGCGACTAAAGGATCAGGGAGGTGGGACTGACTCAAAACTAGCGCCCACAGAATTTCGATACTGTGAGCAAAAGCTGAGTCAGACCCTCTTGCCTTCTTTTTTGTAGTTGTAATTATTAAGATAGACTAGTTTTAGTTGAACTTAAAGGCAATAAGCATTATTTTTATTTATTTACGCCCTTACAGCCGTTTACCCTCTGCCTACCCCACAAGGCGTTATATGTGTATGTAGGTATGTATAGCCTTACCCAGTAGTCGACTTTGACGCCCGGCTTCCTAGCCAGACCCACTAGTGCGTTCCTTGGAGCCTTCACTTCAAATGACACTCCACTACCGCTAACCTGATAGAACAAATTTTGATGCCTCGGCCAAGTCGTTACGGCTGTAAACATAAATATTACAGTTGAATTACAGGTAGGTACGTACTGTAGGTATAGAGCAAACGAAAGGAAAGATATTTACTTACACATAGGATCCCCCATTTTACTGAGCAAACAAGAAATACGATTATCTGCAGAACAGACGAGATAGTAGATCCAATTCCTTGTGCGCTACTAAAATCGCTAAGGCCAATTTGACATTTCTATAACCGTTTGCTATTCTACACGTCACTGTCAAATTCAAATGACAGCATTATAATCTCTAAAAAACTTAAAATTAAGTGACAGCGCTAAACTTAGCTTTAGCCGATTAGTGCTATTCCACGGCGCACAAATTTAAGCATTTTAAAAATTTAAAACTGCTAAGATCGCTAATCTTAGCGGCCACTAAAAAGGTCCCTCTTAAAAATAATACTGTCAGAATATCTCAAAATGGGTGGGGTTTTGGAGTGATTTGTGTAATTATTGGTCACATCAGAAAGTTCAAGAGTGGAAAAAAGGTGATCGGGATTTAAAATGTCACCGGGTAGGAAAGTTTAAGAGTGAAAACAATTTAATCGGGAGGTTTTAGAGTGTCACCCAGTAGTATAGCCGAAGAGTGGAAACAATTTGATAGGGAGGCTTTAGAGTGTCCCCGGGAAGTAAAGTTTAAGAGTGGCAACAGATTTAAAGGTAATAGAGTGGCACCGGGTCAGAACGTTTTAAATTAGCACCTAGTCAGAATGTTCTAGAGTGGGGCCGGGTTGTTAGGTTCTTAAGTGGTGGAACCAAAAGTGGTACAGAAGGATTTTGAGTGTTTTTTTTTTTTTTTTTTTATTTATGATGGGCTTACTCTTGACCCCAATCTCACCCTACAGCAGAGATGGGATCTACGGTGGAGCGAGCTTGCCCAGAAGATGCCTATTCACTCTAGACTTAAAGAGATTCAGGTTATATGCACTCGGAAATACAGACGCAGGCAGGGAATTCCATTCTTTAGCCGTGCGCATAATGAAAGATGATTTGAAGCGCTTAGTGCGTAATGTGGGTATATCAACTAAGAACGGATGGTAGCCGGCCGTGCGTCTGGATGTCCGATAGAAGAAAGGAGACGGTGGTATGAGCTCATGCAGCTCACGCGCACACTCTCCGAAGTACAATCTGTAGAAGACCGATAGGCAAGCAACCTTGCGGCGGTGAGCCAGGCTGTGAAGCTTGGTCGCCACCAGTTTTTTATCGCCTATTAATCTCTTGGCTCTGCGTTCCACCGAATCCAGTGCAGCAAGTTGGTATTTAGCCGAGCCATCCCAAAGGTGACAGCAGTACTCCATGCAAGATCGGACTTGAGCTTTATAAAGAGTTAGAAGCTGTTCAGGCGTGAAGTACCGCTTGACTTTATTCAGGACGCCCAACTTTCTAGCTGCAATTTGAGCCTTGGACTCGATGGTGGTGCCGAAGTTGAGGTCAGAGGACAACTCCATGCCAAGGAGTTGAAGAGTGTTGGTCACTGGAACAGATGTACCCCGAAAAGTAGGAGAAAAGGTGAAAGGACTCCTTTTGCGGAGAAAAGACACGCCTGCGTTTTTGAAGCATTAAAGCTGACGAGATTGTCTTCGCCCCACTGGGAGACGTTACTTAACGTCAGGCTCGTACGCTCAATCATAGCCTTTCTCAATCTTTGGATTTCATCACCACTGGCTCCTGCGCCGGACAGATATTTCTCGGTGACAGTACTGTCATCTGCGTACCCAACAATTCCTGAAGATAGAAGGTCATTGATGTGCAGCAGGAAAAGCGTCGCGGAGTACAGACCCTGAGGAACTCCGGCGTCAATAGCCTTGAGGTCAGAGGAGCAGCCGTCTATGACCACTCGGATCGACCGTTCACTCAGAAAGTCAGCCACCCAGCTACAGAAGCCAGTGGGTATGCCGTACGCTGGAAGCTTGCTCAACAGACTCGCATGCCACACCCTATCGAAGGCCTTTGAAATGTCCAGCGAAACTGCTATTGCTTCGCCGTGGTTTTCAATGGCCTCGCCCCAGCAATGCGTTACGTACACTAGAAGATCTCCGTGGAACGCCCTCGGCGGAAGCCATATTGACAATCACTGAGAAGATCATTGTCTTCGAGGTACGAAAGCAGTTTGCAGTTCAGAACTCTTTCCATAACCTTACAGAGTACGGAAGTGATGGCGATCGGTCGATAGTTGCTAGGGTCGGCACGGCTACCCTTCTTGGGCACAGGTTGCACATTGGCAAGCTTCCAAGATTTTGGTACAATTTTTGACACGAGAGAGAGGCGGTACAAGCGTGTCAGTACAGGAGACAACTCAGGCGCACAATACCTCAACAATCTTGCTGGTATGCCATCAGGACCACTGGCCTTGTTCACGTCCAGACTGCGAAGGGCTCTACGGACCTCTTTATTGTGCACTGTGATCTCAGACATCAAAGAATCGCAGTGAGGTAAGGTGGGTGGATATTTCGAGCCAGCGTCTATACGAGTGTCACCAAAAATAAAAATATTTTTACCAGTTACAGATTTTTTCATTTATTACTAAAATTTATCTGTTTTTTAAAATTGCAACACTGAATTTAATAGCGTCAAAATCAAATTATAGTCCTGTCAAAAACCTCTGTTTAATTTTCTAAAACTGGGCTTTCGTGGAATAGCACAACTTAAAATTGCTAATTTTAACCATTTTAACTTAGTGATTTTAACTTTAGAGATTTAAAATGGCTAACCTGTAGAATAGAGACCATTATTTATTTATCCAAGAGAATATGATACACTAGATCCAATTCCTTGTGCGCTACTAAAATCGCTAAGGCCAATTTGACATTTCTATAACCGTTTGCTATTCTACACGTAACTGTCAAATTCAAATGACAGCATTATAATCTCTAAAATACTTAAATTTAAGTGACAGCGCTAAACTTAGCTTTAGCCGATTAGTGCTATTCCACGGCGCACAAATTTAAGCATTTTAACAATTTAAAACTGCTAAGATCGCTAATCTTAGCGGCCACTAAAAAGGTCCCTCTTAAAAATAATACTGTCAGAACATCTCAAAATGGGTGGGGTTTTGGAGTGATTTGTGTAATTATTGGTCACATCAGAAAGTTCAAGAGTGGAAAAAAGGTGATCGGGATTTAAAGTGTCACCGGGTAGGAAAGTTGAGTGAAAACAATTTAATCGGGAGGCTTTAGAGTGTCCCCGGGAAGTAAAGTTTAAGAGTGGCAACAGATTTAAAGGTAATAGAGTGGCACCGGGGCAGAACGTTTTAAATTAGCACCTAGTCAGAATGTTCTAGAGTGGGGCTGGGTTGTTAGGTTCTTAAGTGGTGGAACCAAAGGTGGTACAGAAGGATTTTGAGTGTCACCGAAAATAAAAATATTTTTACCAGTTACAGATTTTTTCATTTATTACTAAAATTAATCTTTTTTTTAAAATTGCAACACTGAATTTAATAACATCAAAATCAAATTGGTCTCTATTCTACAGGTTAGCCATTTTAAATCTCCAAAGTTAAAATCACTAAGTTAAAATGGTTAAAATTAGCAATTTTAAGTTGTGCTATTCCACAAAAGCCCAGTTTTAGAAAATTAAACAGAGGTTTTTGACAGGACTATATTCGATTTTGACAAGGATATAATTACTAAAATCGGTGTTGCAGTTTTTATTAAAGATGGTTAAGGTAAAATTTGAAATAAACAAATAACTGAATTTTATTTCTTTTTTAAATAACTCATGCTAATTTATGTTCGCATCTATATTTTTAAGTAGCGAAAAATAGTTTTATTTGTATTTCACACGATTTGGTGAAATATAAGCGTAATTAAATGGCAAACCCTTAATTAATAAATATGTCCTGTCACTTTCAAACCCAGCTGTAAACGTTAAATTATTTCGAACTTTAACTTGTTGGTTCGTTGGACTGTGCGAAGTGTTGTGAAACAAGAGTTCCTCCTCAAACCTCAGCCTCAAACATAGAAGAAGAAAGACTTTACTAAGAAAACGATTGATTGGTTTGTCAGTGAAAAATAAAAATGTGAGTTTATCGTCTCTTCTGATCGGGATACAGTTAATATCTTGTGGCGAACCCTGGGTAGGAGGGACCGGTTTAACTCTATTTTTGATAAAAGTCCTTCTCTGTGGTCTTTCTGTTTGCTGAACACCCTTTGTAAGCCCGCACCGCACGGCATTAGTGCTTGCTTAATCATCATTTTGTTTGTTTTCAGCATTATGGCAGAAAGTCGTAAACGTATTAATAAAGCCCAGCAGGAGCTTTTAGTTGAACTCCTGTCACAGAATATAATTCTGGCAAGAGGTAAGCATTCATTTACACACAAATAATAGTACCTATAGTGTTTGACATATCTTGTAGCTCTTTAATTATTGCAATCAGAACAGAAGGCTTAACATGCCCTTCGAAGCTGGAAACCATTTATACGTCTATCAGGCAGTTCTACCTGCAACTTTCTTATCATACACTCCTCCTGAGAACAAACTAGAGAACTATAGATCCCCAGAATAATAATTCAGTGAGTGGCATTTGGTGCTCAGAGACCAAGGAATTCATCAGGCAGTAAGGCCAGCACCTGAGAAACAAAAGTGCAGAAACCATGGCATGTGTTATACATAATTATAAACCTTCTTCTTTAATCCCTCTATGCATTACGAAAACGGCATCAAAATCCTTTGCGTGGTTTACAGATAGAGAAATAAGCGACTTCATTTTATACTATGTATTGATACTTATGTTTTGTAAATAACAACAAGAAAAATATAATGCTTTTATGTACTAATCACTACTGTTTTATTTCAGACAACACGGCAAGTTCTGAGGTGGCTGCTTTTTAGACGGAGGTGGCTACCGCTCTAAATGGTCAGGGCTGTAGCAGGACTGTGCAGGAATGGCAGTATGTAAGTAGTTTGTACTCTACTCTCATAGTGATAAAATGGTTGTTCTACTTGCATGTAATTGTTGATTTGGTACCCCAAATTTAAGAATAAATTTAAAAAAGCAAAAAGCCATTTTATTGAACAGCATTTGAAAAGAATTTCATAAACTATATTTAACGTTAATCACAACAGCTCACGTATAACATATTAGTCATGGGTCTACCCCTATTGAAGCTGTATTGTCATACTCACTCCAAACTTGGCAAGCTGATTGGCGAGTGCAGCTGTTGCATTCATAATTACAGGGAGCGATGCTGGCTACCCTTCCTTGGATGGATTTATCACTTGGTTTTATGACACTCAAGGGCAGAATTCGGGTGATGGTGTGATGCTATTATAAACTAGCTTTATAATTAATGTATGTGCTATGTATTGCAATTACAGATCTGGGCGCAGTGGGTCCAAAAGGTGAAAGCAAGAGCTCGCAAATTAAGGAGCAGACACAGGGCACAGGTGGAGGACCAGCACACATCCGTCCGCTGACCGACACCGAGGCACGTGTGTTGGAGATTACTGGTGCAGCGGCAGTGGATGGATTTGCTGCTCTAGAAACTCCACTGGTATGTCGTAATTTGAGATGTTCACCATGCAGTTAAATCCTCATATGACGTCCGTTTGTACAAAAAGATAGATAATGCGTCTACCATACATAGATTTAAAAGAGACAAATGCCGCCAAGGAAGGAATAGAACTTTTTGAATAGTTTCATCTGCTACTTATTGCTGATTCCAGTGACGGACTAAGGTAGGGGCGAGGGGTGGTTCGCCCCGGGTAGCATGTCATGGGGCAGGGCAAAATGGCCTACAAATTCCTACAAATCTGTCAAAAACTTATTGAACAAAAAACAGTACAGTTTAGAACTTACTTGAGACTGTCTGTCTGTCGTGGAATTCGCTTACTCCTCCTCAACCACGCAACGGATTTTGATGCGGTTTTATGCGGGCCGCTAGTTAATAACAAACTGTGTTTCAGGTGCCCCCGCCTCAGCCACCACAGAGAGCCCACTCGCCCACTGCTGAAATAGAAGACGACCTTACCCCTGCCCCTGCCCATGCTACATCCCAACGCTTTGTACCGGGGACAAGCCGTCCATCTCCGTCCCGCCCTGCGCTGGGTGCTGGCCGTCCGTACCCGGCACGCCCAGCGCCACCGAGACCCCCACTAACGCCAGCACTGCCTACTGCACCTTCGACGTCCGGTCAGCGGCTGCCGAGGGTGAACCCTTTGCTCAGGCCTGACCGGGCGTATCTGCGCCCCCGTCGGGAGCGGCAGCCAAGACCTCCGCGTGCCCAACCTGCCCAAATTGTAACTGAAGCTATTACCCGGAATCACGAACTATTCCGGGCTGCTTTAGGCGAGGCCGCGGGGACTATGGCTGCAGCGATTCTACAGGCGGGCGCAGATATAGCGCGTGCTATCCGGAGTCTGGGGGCACCAGGCGAGGCGGAGTATTTAGATGACACATTAGATTTAGAATAAAGGTAGGCACCTCAATGTAAACGTAGTACATCTGTAGCCTGTTAAATAAATGTGACAATTGACTGGTGACAATTTGACAAATTGTCACCAGTCAATGTTCCTTAACGACCAGACATGTTTCTCTTGAAAACGAACACCAATTCTTTTTCAAGAGATTTCAATTGACATTAATGTACATTAAGTACTTAATTATTATTAATTTTATTATTTTGACATTTAATTTATAATTATTATAAATTTCATTTAATTTTATATTTTATTGACATCAATTTATTACTCCGCAACATTTGACAGAAAACTAGACATTCAAATTTTGACTAACTCTCCACTGAACCGCATTATAGAAATATTGTAATACCGAAATTTTTGTAATATTATATTGCTATTTCGATTTTAAATAATCGCCCGATTATGATGTTCGAAACCGGTCGCATTCTGTTTAATTATTAAAATTAAACAAAAATAACATAGTGGAACTAGTGAAAAAAGTGTTTTATTAATAAATTATCATGGAGTTCCATCAAGAACCAACAACACAAAGTGAAACTTATGTGTCAATTGAGTATTCGTCGATTCCATTTGTCGATTTTCCACCGTGAGGGCGTTTGTGCACTACAAGGAATTTTACTGTCCGGTATTCCGATTTTTTACGGTTCGGTATGGCAAGCCATTAATCTAAATACTAGCTTGTGCAATATACGTAGTTTTTTTTCAATTTATTTCAGAACAGTAATAAATTGTGTACTAATATTTTACTGTCCGACATTTGCATAAGCCAATTCTTTGGTTTTTCCGTGCCACACCGGACCTAAAAAAATCGGAATGCCGGACGGTAAAATTCCTTGTAGTGCACAAACGCCCTTACAAAGTCAATGCTATATTTTATTCAGTAAATTGTCGGATTGTCATCTGTCATTGTCACGTTTGTTTAACAGGCCGCTGCTAGTGATATTCTATGACAAGGGAACAAACGAGTAAGCAACATGTTGTTGTTTTCATTGAAAACTGACTTTAATTTTTGAATGTTGATTGTATTTTAATATTAGAATGTAGGTATATTGTTAATTATACTTTTGTTGATAAATATTATTTGGTGAAACACACAGTGAATAGTTGTGAGTGATTCATTTTAAGTGTTTGTAAGTAGATATATGTTTCTCAGACAATAGGTGCGTACACACCAACCGAGGCTGTCGTCAACGGTGGCGTCCAAATTGGGCCGAACTTGGCTCGCCTGCGCCCTTTAGTTCCAGAATGTCCCTTTCCCAAAATGTCCCTGGGTTCCAAAACGTCCCATTTCCAGAATGTACCTTTCACAATATTTGTCTAAATCGCATCTTGAACACGAATCGGAGGTTCGGGAGTATGATGCCTGGCGGGTTTATACAGGATGTTAATTTAAATGCGTGCCATAGCTTCAGAATAAGTTAAGTTAAAAAGAAAGGGACTTTCTGGGAAAGGCACATTCTGGGTAAGCGACATTCTGAGAAAGGGACATTTTGGAACCTAGGAAATTTTAGGAAAGGGACATCTGGAACTAAAGGGCCTGCGCACGAGCGTATAAATTAAAAAGCATATAATATTGGAATGTATGTTGTTAATTATACTTTATGTTGATAAAAATATTATTTGGTGAAACACAATTTTCATAGCGTTGATTCATTTTGAATGTTTGTACGTAGATATCTGTTTCTAATAATAATAGGCCGCTAATGATATCATTTATTCTTGCAAATAAATGATATCATTAGCGGCCGGTATCGGTCAATTTCTGAAAATGTGTTTTTCGTAATCGTGCACGGAAGTCCGTGATGAACGGCTGGACTGACCATTATCCTCTTGACGCATAATGTCCGATTCGCATAATGTCCGATGTCCGTTTCGCACCCAAGTCGCACAAAGTCCGATTCGCACAAAGTCCGATTCGCACAAAGTCCGAGTCGCACAAAGTCCGAGTCGCACAAAGTCCGATTCGCACAAAGTCCGATTCGCATAATGTCCGATGTCCGATTCGCACAATGTCCGATTCCGAGTTGCCCTGGTGACAGGTGACAGCTGTCAAACTTTACACGTTTTTTTCTCGAATTAAAATAATAATAATAAACTATGTATGCGAGACAACAAGTTTCTTAGAGAAAGTTGTTAGTCTTAACAAAATCTAAATTTCAGGTGACAGCTGTCAAACTCAAAACTCGTTTTTCTCGGAAACTATGCATGCCAGACAACTAGTTTCTTAGGGAGTTGTTGGTCTTGAACAAATCTACATTTCAGGTGACAGCTGTCAAACTTTAAACGCGTTTTTCTCGGAAACTATGCATGCCAGATAACTAGTTTCTTGGAGAAAGTTGCTTGTCTTGAACAAATCTACATTTCAGGTGACAGCTGTCAAACTTTTAATGCGTTTTTCTCGGAATATATGCATGCCAGACTACTAGTTTCTTGGAGAAAGTTGTTGGTCTTGACGAAATCTGCAGTTCAGGTGAGTTACAAAAACAAGTAAGTAGTAAGTTGACAGCTGTCACCAAAAACATAAATGTGAAAATTGGTAGCCAAGTTCAATGTTCTACCCAAAAAAGTATTAATATGAAGTATTGTTAAAAGTTTGACAGCTGTCACCTGAAATGTAGATTTGTTCAAGACCAACAACTCCCTAAGAAATTAGTTGTCTGGCATGCATAGTTTCCGAGAAAACGAGTTTTGAGTTTGACAGCTGTCACCTGAAATTTAGATTTTGTTAAGACTAACAACTTTCTAAGAAACTTGTTGTCTCGCATGCATAGTTTATTATTATTATTTTATTTCGAGAAAAACGTGTAAAGTTTGACAGCTGTCACCTGTCACCAGAGCAACTCGGAATCGGACATTGTGCGCATCGGACATCGGACATTATGCGAATCGGACTTTGTGCGAATCGGACATCGGACATTATGCGAATCGGACTTTGTGCGAATCGGACTTTGTGCGACTCGGACTTTGTGCGACTCGGACTTTGTGCGAATCGGACTTTGTGCGAATCGGACTTTGTGCGACTTGGGTGCAAAACGGACATCGGACATTATGCGAATCGGACATTATGCGTCAAGAGGACCATTATCTTCATCACACTTTCTACTATCCGAATTTGTTAATGTCTTGTATGTATGTGAATTCGTTACATTAGAGTAAGTATGTGGGAATGGATTTGTGGAAGAACGTGGATACAAACTAGGAGAAATGAAGATTTTGTGACATTTAAATAAAAGAATATTCATGAATATCTTATTTCTTTTATTTTGAAAGAGCGCTTCGATTTTGAGTTTCATTTCATATTTTGGTCATAATATACTTTTCGGGGCGGCAACAGTACAGTACAGTGAATTTGTAAAAAAAAATGTTTGCTGTTGCAAAAGTTCTTAAGCATTAACGATCGCTTATGCTGACACATTTACTTACATCGAGGTTATGGAGTACCTGATGCTGACCACCAGAAGCCCAACTAAACTAAAATGGCATCATAGCAGTTGTTCAGAATGATGGGCCACTTCTGCTGGCACATAGGCATCATGGGTTTCAAGTACATCTGCTGGTACATAGTAAACTAAATTTACTACGGTCAAAGATCCCATGCCCACGGAAAACCCTTTAGTTCCAGAATCTCCTTTCCCAGAATGTCCTTTTCCCAGAATGTCGCTTTCCCAGAATGTCCCTTTCCCAGAATGTCCCTTTCCCAAAATGTCCCTTTCCCAAAATGTCCCTTTCCCATCATGTCCCTTTCACAATATTTGTCTGCAAAGCGCACATCTTGATCACGAGAGGTATGATGCCTGGCAGGTTAATACAGGATGATAATTTAAATTGCGTGCCATATTCTAATTAAGTATCGGTAAGGATGCCGTACAAAATATTGAACAAACTCCTGTGTGCAATACTATGCTCGACCCAAGGAGTCCGGACGACCCGTTTGGTTTGACACCTGTCATTCGAAATGTAGATCTTCGGCAATGCCTACAACTTCCTCTGAGAAACTCGTAAATTAACACCTGTATTGAGTTTACCCGCCAGTCATCACATCATACTCCCGTTCCTCTGGAAATACTGCGAATGATTTCGAATCGGAGGTACGGGGGTATGATATGATGACTGGCGGGTAAACTCAATACAGGGTGTTAATTACCGATCCTTAACTTATTTTGGAACATCCTGTATAAACCTGCCAGGCATCATACCCCTCGTGATCGAGATGTGCCGCTTTGCAGACAAATATTGGGAGAGGGACATTATGGGAAAGGGACATTTTGGGAAAGTGACATTCTGGGTAAGGGACATTCTGGAAAAGGACGTTTTGGAACCTAGGGACATTTTGGGAAAGGGACATTCTGGAACTAAAGGGAAAAACAGGTGAAAGCTCTGAGCGGCCTGGTATTAAAATCGTTCAGCTATGAAGGCTGCTCGTCTCTGTCGTGCTGCCTCCAAAAAGCTTTCGTTTGCAGGGTCAATCACAGGTTCCGGCTCATCTAACTCGTGGTCATCAATTTCTTCATCTTCATTTTCATCTGGTTCAGAATCTGTATCATCATCTTCTGATTCCGACTCTGAATCCTCATTTCCATCATGATTTTCTGAAAAATTTTGGGTCTATTTAATTTTGATATCACCAGCACAAAATTATCTACTCGTAAAAAGTAAATAACCATATTAGGATCATTCGTAAAATGAGCAAAAAATTCTATAGCAAATGACTAAGCGGAGGGCTTGGGACCACTGATGCTTTTATCCTTTATGTAACATGTTAAAATGATTGGGTAATAAATACGACTTACCAGACCCAATCAAAATGTTGTGAATAGTGCAGCAAGAAATTACTATCTTAGCGGCCTTTTCCGGACTATAATGTAGCGTGCGGTGGCGGTTCAGGCACCGAAATATGTTTTGAGACGGCCAAAAGTCATTTCTATGACAACTCTTGCATGTGAATGCATTTTGTTGTACCTTTCTTCCGGGTACCAGCTCCTACCTCAGCAAGTGGTGTCATCAGCCATGGTAAAAGTGGGTAACCCTTATCTCCTATAAACATACAAATTATTTAACGTGTAAATAAAACCATTAAAGTGAATGTAAGTGAAAGTAAAATCATAAAAAAACGGCCAAGAGCGTATCAGACACGCCCACAAATAGGGTTTCGTAGTCAACGTTTACAATATCAGGTTTTTCAGCATTACAAAGTAAATTTTGTTGCTGGTTTGTTTGGAGCTGTATGGTTTCCAACCGCAAATTGAATAACTTAAATATTTCCTTAATCTTAAGTAGTACAGTAAGCAGGTATTAGTTATAGTTTTATGGTAACTTCATATTTAGAACTATATTCCATATTTTTTTTTCAAAATTGCGTGCATACTTTAGAAGTTACAGCTGCCCCTTTTAGAAGCAAATATCTCGAGACAGAAACATTTTAGAGACTTTGTTTCAAAGAAACCTCCCTTAGTTTTAAAAGACCTATTCAACGATACCCTACTCAATAGTACAGGTTCATCGGGTCGTAGAATGACTCGGTGTCCTCACGAAGAGAGAGAGATTACAGGAGAAAAATGATCGCCCCCTTTCACATGTATGGGAAGGGGTCCAAAACATTTAAAATATTGTTTTCTCAACATTTGTAAAGGGTCAACACGATCTGTCTTCACACCAAATTTGATGTCGATAGCTCCAAAACTGACGAAGTTATGAGAGCGCGGCATACAGACAGACAGACAGACTTGCCGAAATGATAAGGGTTTCTAGTAAGTAGACTACGAAACCCTAAAAACATGTAGGTAATATTAGGCAGTGTAGGTAACTCACCCAGCAGCCATTCCATCGGACGGTGATCCACATATTGATCCTTCAAGTATTGATGGACATTACTTGATTGCCAAATGGCTGCGTCATGGGTGGATCCCGGAAAATTGGGGTTCACGCTTGTAATTCGGCTCTTGGCATCACAAATCTTTAAAGAAAAAATGAAACAAAAGTTAGTCTACAGATCATTATTCTTTTAAACTTAATGTTGCCTATAGTAATTTTATAGTAAGTAAAGATTTGTTTCGTTTAGTTTGCTTTTTAAAGTTCTTAGTTATTCTATAAATTTTTCACCATCTGAATGTGTCCTACCTGTTACTTTTAAAGCACCACATGCATGTCATTTCACACAGATGGGTGTACATATTACATTACATCAAATAAAAATAAGTACAGAGCGGAATTTACCATAACTCACCATTTGACAGTTAATACTGTAATAACCTTTTCTGTTATAGAAAAGACTGCCAGGGGCTGTTGGGTGGTTGATGGGTGGCTTATGGATTGATATATGGGTACCATCCACAGCTCCCAAAGTGTGGGGTATCCCATACATGTCCTGAAATCTGTAAAATTACATACACATATGTTAAAACCATTGAAATATCAGCGGTTCAGAAGTAAGTACAGATTTTATAGAATGCAGAGTAAGTTGCATTATGTCAACATAAGAAGCAGGAACAGAGACAAATTTATTGGGATTTTAATGATTTTATTTTCATTAGTAAGAACAGCGACTATTTATACATCACAACAGCCATGACTGTCCAGCACTTGTGCATCTCCATATTAGGAGGCTTTACTCACTATGCTTAGTAGGCATACAAGTGCGAGCATTGCGAGGTTCACAGGAAGTGCTGCTGCCTTAGGGTATATATAAGGTGAAATTTTACTAGTGACTGATAGTGAAAACTCAGAACCGGTTAGTGATAAGGAACATCTTTCCCCAAGGAACATGGGTAGAAATACGAAAATTTTTTTGGACCTACCATTGTAACTGAAATCAGCTGATCGACAAGTTTGTATGGGAGGACCAAAATTTTTTTTCGTTTTCAACCTATGTTAATTGGGAAAGTTGTTCCTATCACAAGCCGGTTTTGAGTTTTGTTATCGGTCACTAGTAGAATTTCAGACTATATAAGCAAGCTATAGAGTGCACCTAAAAGTTAGAACTGTTGGCAGTTCTTAGAACACAACCTCTCTGTCCATCAGTAACAAAACGCCAGTGACAACACTATTGAACCTCTATTATTTCTCATACATTTGACGTCTGTATCTAGGAGCAACTGCTTACATTTTGACAGTACAGTGCAGGGTGATATGCGCACTCTTTAGCTTGCTTATATATATTTTAAGGGCTCTAAGGCTGCTGCCCATTCTTTTGGTTCATCTCTTAGTCGGCTTTACGACACCTACAAGTAGAAATGGGACCAATTTGCAGGCAGTAATATGAATAATCAGTTGTGCTATTACAGTACATAAACTACTTTTAACTCACTTACCCTTGCATAGTTGATTCCTTTTCCTGCCTGGTCATAGGAAATTTGATCCATAGCGGGTCAGTCTTTCAAGGATCAGAGAGCAGACCATTTCCAGGCTCCGGCTCACTGTAGGTTGGCTTTGCCCCAAAATGTTGATCTCACCCACGGAAGTTTGGTAACTACCATGGGCGAAAAAGTTTAAAGCACTTAGTACCTGAAAGAAGTGAAATTATCTATAATAAATATGATGGAAAAAGTTTGTTAAGTGAATTGTCAAAAGGTCACACTTTTACCTTTAGATGGGCAGGTATAGTGCCTAAGTTTAGGGATTGTTTTCCCGGTACATAGCACGTCCACAAAGTTGTGGCCCATTTCACGAGACAACCTAAAAGCTTCCGAAATTTTCTTTCGGACCGGCTGAACGGATTGGACCTGTCCGTAATTGCTTGAAATACAACTTTTCGTTCTCTGCATGTCCCTAAAAGACCAGAAGATAAGGAAATTCATGTAAAGGTTAAGCGAAGTACCAAAATGGTCAGAAAGGAAAATTTTCAAAACAAAATTACCTTTCGTCTACCACTACAGCAGCCGCGACATATTCATCATCCATTTTTACGTTTTCACAAATTATGCAAATCACTCCAACGCAAATTATAACAAAAACAAATGAACTTGTAATGAACAAAAACGTTAGATTTGTAAAAATTACTCCAACAGACTCCGACGATTCAAACTGTTTTGACAGTACTATTTTTAAGAGGAATCTTTTTAATGGCCGCTAAGATTAGTGATCTTAGCAGCTTTAAATTTTTAAAATGCTTAAATTTGTGCGCCGTGGAATAGCACTAATCGGCTAAAGCTAAGTTTAGCGCTGTCACTTAATTTTAAGTATTTTAAAGATTATAATGCTGTCATTTGAATTTGACACTTACGTGTAGAATAGCAAATGGTTATAGAAACGTCAAATTAATAATAAAAATTTAAAATGTGCCTCTAGAATTGAGTCTATGTATTATTATATTTTCCAGAATTTCAATTTCGGGTGCGCTCTTTGTGCAACAAAAATTGTGCGAAGAAAAAAACGTGTCACGTTTTGTGCAGAAAATAATTGACAAGAATGCTCGAGGTGCACAAAATTTAACGCGAATTCCCGTGTTGCACTTTTCTGTTCTGAATGTCGTTTACGCGACGTTTATTACGCAGGAAAAAATCGGCGACAAATAGAATGCAGCCCGAGAATCTGTGTCAAAAGTTACTGCTGACATGAAATATTTGTTGCATGTTTTCTACTGCGCAATCTTCATGCGCTCCGAAATTGTGCAACCCGAGAATTCATGCTAGCTGTCATACGTTTTATTTTTAAATTTATTAGAGATGAACCATCATCGTTGATCATACAAATCGATAATCATATTTTAAATTAATGACGTGGATAGCGTGTCGTTTCTGGCACATCGCCGGCCGCTGCCGCGGCACGCTCGCTCCGCTCGCTCGGCTCGTGCGTTGTGGTCAAATTTCTAACCTAACCTAACCTAACCTGGCGCTTTCCGCGCCAGGTTTGGTTAGGCTATACCTAACGGACCTATAATCGATTATGATTTCTCGACCACTAAGAGTTTTTGAGTACACCTCTAGTAAAGTTCAATGACATGACACTGAATTGCGGGTTGCATTTTTTGTGCTGCATTTTTCTGAAGCGCTTCGAGAAATGATGTTTCTTCAAAACATGAACTTTTTACTGCATTTTCCATGACGCCCTTTATTTCCTGCATGAATTTTGACGTCAATTCACCGAGCGCTTCAAGAAAATGCAGAAAAAAATAGGCGTCACAAAATATTCAGTCCAGGAATTCATGTCAGGATTACGTGATTTCCAGTACTGCATAATATTTGACGCGAATTATTTAGTGCACATTGTCTGTTGCGCATTGTGGCAGCCCTCAATTTCAATGTTCACGCAAAATCAAAAATCAAATCAATCGAGAGTACTAATTCACGTATTCGTAAATAAAAGTAAAGGAAAAACAAATAATTTTGATACATTGAAGGTTTTGAAAGTGCAGCGTACTGATGCATCTAAACATATACAGCAATGTAAGATTTGTTTCTATAATCGATCGATTATCTTCAGCCAGCCGACCTCTGAATACAGTACAACACTACACCAAGTGTCAGCCGTCAGCTGATAGAGTTTGGGCTACACTACAGAAAAAAGTAGTCCGTGGCGAAAATGTGAACTAACTAACTCATTGTAATAAAGAATTGTGCTTTATGTCAAAGCATTAGAGTAGGGTGTGGTGTGTCTGAATAATATGCTATGACAAGTAAGACACTCGACCCAAAGCTCGATACTCCTCTTTTTTGACGACAGCAGCGCCACAAAGTAAGTATTGTTCAAGTATTGTTTGTGACAGCGCTTGGACAGCGCCGCCGGGTCTGCGTGACTTCTTTAATGGTGCAGACTTTTACAATGTTGTTTTGGTGTTGGTGCTAAAATTAAAATTGTCAAATTTGTGGTTGTTTTTGTTGCAATTTCGGCTTTGGGTTAGAAAAAAAGAGATAATTTTTAAGTTATTGTGTGTTATTAACAAACGATACTGAACAGCCAAATACCTACTCAGGTTTAAGTAAGATAGATTAAGTTTTGTACCATGTATCAAAACGGTGAGTACCTATTATATTGGAAACTGATAAATGATTACGCTATGATTCATTTGTGTTGTACACTTATTGCACCATATTTTTAGGTGCAATTTATAAGATGAGGTCATTACCATTCCCTACATTCTTCTTCGAGTGGGACACCGTGTCATCCAACGACCTGATGAACCCTAGTGTCAGAGTTTGGATAGACCCTTCAGGGCGCAAAAATATTTTTTTATTTTACTTTTCTTTTGATGAATTTTTTTTTCTTTTTTTTCTTCTCTTTTTATTTTGTCGTGTAGAGGGGTCGAGCCAAGTAATTGGGATAAGGGCAGGAAGATGATGATAGTGCTGTCGTCGGCAAATAGTAGGTATCATAGGTTGGGATACATTTTTGGGTAAATCATTGATATACAACAGGAACAATAGGGGCCCCAGTACACTAACCTGAGGAAGACCTATATCTCGGCCTAGGTCCTATCCTAGCCTAAAAATGCTTAGAACAAAAAGTGTTTGTTTCTACACGATTAAAATGAAAAAAACACGAAAGTCGAAAAAAATAACATTTTATTTAATTCCCCACTCAGTAAAAAAACCTGAAATCATTTTTTAAATTTTGCTTGTCGTTTCATAGGGCCCCAAAGGCTAACCAGCTAACCACTGCGCCACATTTGGCTGTCCTACATATACCTACCTGTACCTGTATTACCTACACTAGCGGCCCGCCCAGCGGTTTCACTCGCTGCTACTTACCTGTTTTCCCGTAGTAAAAAGTCCATTAATCCATTCTAGCAGAAGTTACTCATCATGACCATGTGCCAGCAGAGGCGGCCTGTCATGGCGAATAACTTTAACTTTGAAGCCATTACCGTATCTCTTATAGTTTTGATGGGATGCTGGTGGTCTACATCAGGCACTCCAGACCCTCGTGACCATGTGCCAGTAGAAGCGGCCCGTCATGCTGAATAACTTTAACTTTGAAGCCATTACCGAGTCTAATAAAGTTTAGATGGGGTGCTGGTGGTCTACATCAGGTACTCCAGACCCTCGTGACCATGTGCGAGCAGAAGCGGCCCGTCATGCTGAATAACTTTAACTTTGAAGCCATTACCGAATCTTTTATAGTTTAGATGAGATGCTGGTTGTCTACATCAGGTACTCCAGACCCTCGTGACCATGTGCCAGCAGAAACAGCCTGTCGTGCTGAATAACTTTTACTTTGAAACCATTACCCTATCTGTTATAGTTTAGATGGGATGCTTGTGGTCTACATCAGGTACTCCAGATCCTCGATGACCATGTGCCAGCAGAAGCGGCCCGTCATGGTGAACAACTTTTTCTATGAAGCCATGACCGTATCTCTTATAGTTTATATGGGATGCTGGTGGTCTTCATCAGGTACTCCAGATCCTCGAGGGCTGACCATGTCCGTCTTTTATATGATAGTAATATCAGTGCCAAAATTCGCGAGGATCGGTAAAGCGGTTTGGCTAATTTGGGTAATATCTGCTTTATTTCCCCGTTTTCCTGCTGCTAACCGTTTTCCCGTAGGAATGAGGAATTTTCCCGTGGTAAAAAGTAGCCTATGTTACTCAGGGATGTTGTAGCTTTCTAATAGTGAAAGAATTTTGGAAATCGGTCCAGTAGTTTCGGAGTTTATCGATTACATACAAAAAAACAAACAAAGTTTTCCTCTTTATTATATTAGTGTAGATGTAGATTACCACGACGCGAAATCATTGCGTATGTTTCTCAAGTTTCTAGGTAGGTACCTACTATGGAAACTGATGAAGTTATTAATTACTTAGGCCTCAATCACATGTGAGCGGTATTCGCGCGGTACGGGGGTAGTAGTATTGATGTAGGTAGCAAACTGCTGGAGAACTAATGCGCTACTTTTATCTGTGATTGGTCGAAAATGTGTCAATTGGATTTCAATTCATTTAGGCACAGACCATAGTTGCGCCTGATGGCATCTGCAATAAGCTTCGAGTTTTCTTCCCCATTCTGATTGGCACAAAATGTCAAGCTACCTCATGGACGTATAACGTCCATGAGCTACCTACGTACCGTACCTACCCACGAATAGGGCCTTGCCATTCTTGGCCTGATATTCAGCACAAACAAAGATTTTTTATTTTATTATATATCTTCTTTTCAGTTTACCGATAAGGTGTATGCATGTATAAGTACGTATTATTTTTTTCAGAACCAGGAGTTTATGAGCTCTACAAGGCAGATACCGGTGCTATAAAATTCAAAGTTCGATATCCTAGGATCGTGGGATATGCAGTTTTTGCTTTAACTTCAAAACAAGGTCCTAAGAAAGATCTTTATCGGGTAAACATATTGCAATACTGTAGTAAAAAATACCAAATAGTCTCCATCATAACTAAATCGTGCAATAAAGGTTTATTAACAAATAATTTTGAAATATGTTATTGATTATTTGCAGGTATTTTTTGGACCGACATACAGATTTATAGACATCACTCAAGATGGTATAGAAGAATCACGAATATTCAATTTAACAGAACCCATTGGGTCAGAATTCAAAGAGTTCTGGTTAACTTGGCACAGCAGTACCATCTGTTTAGGTATTGCTGGACAGTCTGAACCTATTCTCACGTACCATAATAGTAGAATTATGACGATGAACATTGGTTATATTAAATTTTACCTCAAATGTGGAATGAATGAACGATTAACATCCGAGTGGATTTGTGAAGGTGAATATTATACATAAATTCAATCAACTAATTATTACCGGGATGAACGGATACCGCACGGATACCGCTCAGATTTAAATACATTCTTATATATTAGTTGTACGTGAACGGCGCTGCTATTTCATTCTCAGTGAAACTAGCGCACATACTTCACGTTGTTGCCATTTTGCGTCTCTTTCTTCAAATGACAGCGATAAAGAAAGAAAGCAACCCTTTCCTTTTAATAGATACAAATAAAAATATAAATGTACCGTTTAATACTTGCTTTACTTATGTATTTTGTTTTATTTTCAGCATCACCTGTAATACTCAGACCTCCAAAGGAAAAAGCAATTGCAGGCGGAAAGTTGCACTGGGTTTCTTTAGCAGAAAATAATGAGATTTTACCACACGATTCCTTGATTGGCGGCTTTCAATCGGAGCCATTATACATAATTAGAGCAAGCCATAATGGTTCCTTATGCCCTGGAAAATACCTTCGTTCTCAAAACTGTGGTTATGTCCCTTGGGGTGGAAGAGAATTCGCTAAACGAAGCAATCTTTGTGAAGTAAGGCACCAATTCATTTTCTGCCATTAAAAGCCCTCTGTTCTTTGTTTAGTGTCTTCTGGTTTGATTATCAGACTTTTACCGATTATAAGCGTTTCACGACATTTTCCATAAATATTTAAATATAATTTTTTTTAATTTTTTTTTATTTAAAACTGAAGTCTACAGCTATAGTACATAACAGATAACAAACATAATATACAAGTATTCTAAACATAAGCCAATTACAGACCTCCATTATATTTACCATATAGATAGTTATATAAGAGGGTATTTTTAAGTTACCATCCGACTTCCGAGAACAAACTATTTTAATCCTTATTTATAGGTAAATGTATGGTTTAAGTAATTAAGAAGGTAGGTAGGTACTCATTCAAAAGTGTAATAACAATTAAAGAAATCTAAATATAAATATTTAGGTACCTACGATTCCACAAAGTTTGCGTTTCATTTTTATTTTCGGATTTGTCAATTGACATTTCAGCCAGCAAAACATTAGATCGCTAACGAGATGGTGGGTGAAATCCCTTAGATAAGACTTCTGTAATAACAATGTCTGATATACATAGTTAAGTTTGGCGAAATTGGGTTAGTCTTTGGTCGGGTTAGTATATCTGCTAACCCATTAAGCCCAAGCTCCACAGAAGAGACGTACGACACTGCGCGCAATATGACATCTGATCTGTCAGTCAAGCGATCGTCTCAAGTGTGTAGCTTTGTCTCTTCTGTTTCATAATTTTTTATGGAAACGGTTTCAGGCGTCGCGATGTCGCACGTTTCGCGTCTCCGACAATCACTTGTTTGACAAATACCATCCCACGCGTTATGAATGACGCGCGTCTTTTCTGTGGAACTTGTCCCTTACTAAATTATATACTTTTTTATCTTTTTACAGGTTTTATGTGGCTACAATGCAAAATGGATTAAAACAAAAGGCAATTGTATACCAGAAAACGCTTTTGTAGCTGGTTATTCAGAGGTTCGAAGGGAGCCATTATACGTAGCCCGCGCGATGGTCAACAACCATCTGTTAGTTGGAAAAGTTCATGTTATCTACAGCACATGTTACTTGCCGAACTATGGTAAGGAAATCGAAGTGGGTGAATATGAAATACTTGTATCTGGTGATACGAATCCCCGTGGAATATTAAATTTAAAGAGAAAAGAATGTACAGAACGTAACACTGTGCAGAGGCGACAAAGGTATAATATTTTCCCCCGACTAGTTTCAGACTAGTCGGGTCAAGTCGGGTGAGCTGGCTACTTTTTGTAGTGGGCAAGTTATCGCTGTAATAATAGGCGGTTAGCAGGCCAACAGCATAGTCGTTACGTTCGTCGACTTTGTGACCAGTTCGAAGAAAAAAAAAAGAAAAAACTTGAATATTTCTGAAAAAAATTAAGGAAATAAAATAATTTTTATATAACCTAGAATCTAGGTAGCTATAGCATATGTTAAAAATTTTGTTAAATTTAAATGTAATAAAAACAAATATTGAATTATATTTTATAATAACTACGTATAAATGCCAGTTATAGGAAAAAATTGATCTTTTTAAAATAAATTAATGTTTTTAATTTATATTGTTTTAATATTCCAAAAAGAATATGTTTTACTCCACAAACCTTCAATCTCTTAACCTACAAGGCCATTTCGTTGACATCGACGTTGCTGTCATCATAACCATATAGGAGGTAACTCATCCTCGTTATCCTGATCTTCCCTTTCAGTATCGCTACTTTCATTATCCTCCACGTCGGGTCCCGGTGGGTTGTATAAGTTTATTTCAGGAATGTGCCCGCTACGAACTTCACTCGGTTCGACTAGAATCTCGTATTTTTTCTTAGCAATTTCCTGTCCCTCAAATGGTATGAAGCAGACTTTGTGGGAGGGTTGAACTTTGCCGGGAATCACGTGGCCGTTGTGCGCGGCTCGCCCAACATAAAACGGCTCGTGTACGTCCTCTGAGTAGCCCCCTACCACCGCTCCCACTGGTACAACACCGTTACCGTGCGTAGGCACCCAAGTGCAGTCAAAGCCGCAAAGTACCTGAAATTCAGTTTGTATTACAAAATCCAAAAAAAAATATACAAAAAGTAAGTGGGACGTATCCACTTATCTAGGAAAATTTATCTGTTTTGCTCACTTACCTCAAATTCACCTTTTTCATGAGCATTGCCTCCCCAAGAGATGTATCCACCGCCTTCTGAAGGCACAAACTTCCCCGGTGTCAATGACCCTCTGTGTTCAGCCCGAATTATGTAGAGCACCTCTTGCTCAAAACCTCCAATCAGCGCACCGTCAGGAAGCTGGTCGTCAGCTTGCACCCACTGCAGCTTCCCTCTTGTTATACATTTGTTTAGTTGAATTTTTGGAAGAATCGGGGCCACTAGAAGAAGGAAATATGTTTTCTTAAATTTAGTGATTTATAAAACTAGATAACAAAAAAAATTGAAAGTCCTAAAACAACTTACAATCAAACCTCCAATGTATTGGGGTCAATTCATGAAGTACATTAAATGTTATATATCTAAGATTAGGTATCTTATTAGTGTGAGAAACAATTAGCTCTTGCTCTCCGTGACCTCGACCAAGGCGAATAGTGCCTGCGTTCCATTGCAGCCAGAACCTCGTGTAGTTTTCTGAGTTGATTAAATTCCCCACATGCACAGATGTGCAAAGAGTGGCTACATTCGGACCTTCATCTTTTTTTATCCAGCAACGGCCCTCGTCACCAATACCGATCTGCAATTATTTTACACAATTAATTAAAAAAATCATTGACGATATAACATGCAAGATGCAGTTCACTTCATTTGCACGTTCAGTCGAGTTACCTAGTAGGTAAATTTCAGAATAAGTAATATATTTAAGTATAGCAGTGATGTGGTCTTCATTATGGTATTGTCCTTCCTTACCCAGTAGTCGACTTTAATGCCGGGTTTTCTAGCCAGCCCCACTAGTGCATATCTATCAGCTTTCACATCAAATGATACTCCACTTCCGCTTACCAAATAGAACATCTTTGGCCGCTTTGGATAAGTCGTCAAAGCTGAAAATAAAATGAAAATCAATAAAAAAACAATAAGATACTTATAGTTACTAATCTAATTATACTCTAATTTTACTTCTAGTAAAAGCTCCAGTTGTTTTTTATTCAACGTTTAATTGATTGCAATGATACACAAATTGGAAATTAATAAAATTTAATTTTGACCTGTAGAAGGCGGTAATTAAAGTGGTAGCAGCGCTAGTGCCCATGCGCATCAAATAGAATCTACAAATTCTTGTCATCTCCGCCAGATGTCGCTAAAAAACATTTAACTCGAAAATATTTGTTTGATGACAAGTTTGTTGTCGCGATCTTGTAACTAAGTTCCAAAAACTAAAAGTTTACTTACTTATAGGATCCCCCATTATATTCAGCCCGTAGATACACTCCAGCTATCTACAAAAGACACTGCAACCTAGAACAGACAGCAACAATAAAAGGTTATTTAATTAAAAGGTGATTCAATTCATACAATAGACAGAAAAATACCAATACATATACGTAGGTAGGTACATTAAATACGCAGGTGATTTATAGTCCTAATATTTACAAAAACAATGATTTGTAAATAAAATTTATTCACGTTTACCAGTAGGTACCTACAATCACACAGTAGGCACCTACAATAGGTAGTTAAGTTCCTCTTCTGTGAGTAGGCATTATTTATTCTCTTCTGAGTAATCATGACATGACTTCATATCATAGTACAGGCTACTCAATTCACGTACCTAAACATTAACAAAGTTATTACCTAACTATACATTAATAGTTTTGTAGCAAATTATGACGATTCTTTTTTAATCAAGCAAGCAATGTATTAGCTGTTTTATAATCGATCGATTGTTCGTAAGTCGATATACAGGCCAACACTAAATTACCTACTAGTTTTTTTCCATACCATCATCAGTCATCTCATCGAGTCCCTACAATGTACAACATAGTATTGTACACCATAATACTGGCCGTCAGAGTAATGTACGACGTGATGAAGCACGACATGGTGGATGGAATCAAAACAATGTCGCCATCCATCACCCCGTACCGAAAGTGCACGGGGGTGGATTGCACGACATGATGGGTGGAGACATCACGTGTTGTGGTAGAATAGTGATGTGACTAGATCGATAATATTATATGCATTTCTAACTTAATCGATATTGTTTTTATATAAAATATAATTAAATACGGGGTGTTAGGGACGGTGTAACGAAAACTTTGCAGGCGTGCTCAGACCATGAAACTGAACAACTTTTACTATGGGGCCAATGGTGGGAAACGAAAAAAAATTTCCGACCTCCCATACAAAGTCAGTCAGCTGATCGTGAGTTTTGTATGGGAGGTCGGAAAAATTTTTTAGTTTCCCACCATTGGCCCCATAGTAAAAGTTGTTCAGTTTCATGGTCTGAGCACGCCTGCAAAGTTTTCATTACACCGTCCCTAACACCCTGTATATTCTTTAATAAGCTTGGTCGCTCACTTCGTTCGCTCCAGGGGGTCACTGTTCTAACCTAACCTAACCTACTGTGTCGGATTTGCGTTGAATGTGTTTTTTACTGCGGGGCTCCGCCCCAAATCCCCTTGTGGGGCTTTGCCCCGTCCCCCTCCGTGGGTTGCCTTGCATGTCATGTTCGAATAATTAATCGATAAGTCGATCAAAGTCAACACTGTCACATCACTACATCCGCTGTGACGTCATTTGTTTTGATTCCATTTCCACCCCTGTACATTATCGGTCCGGGCCCGTATTTCAAGACAATCCATCCATCATGTCGTACAATGATCTGCTGTACAATACGCTGCCGTGCTTTAACCTGCTGTGCATTGAGTATGTTGTGCATTGTGGTTCCCCATCTCATCACCGCATTTGTTCCAGGACAAGGAACGGCCAACTTCCTAGGGATATACCTACGTAGGTAGGTATCCACAATTTTGCCTTAATCCGGGCTCCGGCTTTTGGCCAAATTCTGCCGAATGCTTGTCTAGACCTACCTACCTACAGGAGGAGTAGTTAGACAGGAAGAGTAGTTAGTAGGTAGGTAGGTATATTTTGTACCTTCACAGTTCACAAATTAAAAACAGGGAGGGACTAGGTACTCACTTATGGGATCAACGCATACCTACCTACTGGTTTTTCATACAAACAATGCTAACCAGTATACCTGAGCCATTTTCAAAAAAGTTGTACAGTTACACAAAAGAACGTGTCCCCTCTCTAAAAACGCTTATTTCTCAAAATCTGTAAGCTTTTCCGTAAATATTTTCTAGTAATAGGTAATATTGCCTAGACATATATTTAATAGTTTAAAGCACTTTTAATCCATAAATATTGAAATTACTGACGATAGCAACAAAACAAAGTTGGTCCTCAAATCTGCTCCCATATCCAAAATGGAGTGCAAGACCCAAATTCGAAATACAATTGTCGATTAATGCTTCTTCGACTGAACAATGGTTCAAAACGATTTTTGACCGAAAGCAGTTTATAGCGAAACAGCAGTGCATCGAAAGACTTATTACTCGACTAACACCAAATCGACTGAACGATATATCGAAAAGTTTTATTGCGATGAACTTTAAAGCGACAATCACCAAATCGACTGAACGATAGGTATACCGAAAAACGATCAGCAGTGTTGACTACGGCCTTCTGATACTAGTTCAGTGCAGTAAAGTGACAGATAGCAGAAGTGATTACATTATGTTTATCTAGCTTACTTGTTTATTTGCTCTTCTTGGTTATAGAAACGCTTGCATCTTGCGCTGTTGTTCACTCTAACGTTAATTTAGAGCTTTTTAGGATTTCGTAGTCTACAAGAAACCCTTATAGTTTCGACAAGTCTGTCTGTCTGTCTGTCTGTCTGTATGCCGCGCCCTCATAACTTCGCCAGTTTTAGCGCTATCGACATCAAATTTGGTGTGAAGATAGATCGTGTTGACCCAAATTTAGAAATGTTTAGAAAAAAATATTTTAAATGTTTTATTGATCCCCTTCCCATACATATAATTGGAAGGCAAAAAAAAAATTTCTCCTGTTAATATTGAGTAGAGTATCGTTGAAAAGGTCTTTTAAAACTAAGGTGAGGTTTCTTTGAAATAAAGTCTCTAAAATGTTTCTGTCTCGAGATATTTGCTTTTAAAACGGGCGTTTTTGAGCAATAATTTGTTCCAGCTGTAACTTCTAAAGTACCTATGCATGCTAAAAATTTGAAAAAAATATGGGATATAGTTCTAAATATGAAATTACCATAAAAACTTTAACCAATACTGTACCACTAAAGATTAAGGAAATATTGAAGTTTTTCAATTTGCGGTTGGTAGCCATACAGCTGCAAACAAACCAGCAACAAAATTAACTTTATAACGCTGAAAAACCGTATATTTAAACGTTGACTACGTGGCTCGGCCTGAGATACAGTGGATCACGGTAGATAGGTAAATAAATATAATTAAGAGTTTACGGAACAAATCAACCCAATTAATAATTATTTAAATTAGTCAAAAATATAGAAACCATTCTCAATCATTTCAAGTTTATGATATGACAATGTAAATATGATAAAAAATAAAAAAATATATATTATTAGAGAATCTAACAGGTTTATAGGAATTAAACATTACGATAAGTATTTTTATATAACTTTTAAAGCACTCGCGATTACTTTCACACATAATAATGACTTTAACGGGTCTTATCGCGGAACACCTATTGTCATCTGGTGCCAACCATTGGATCGAGCTTCATGCCCCAAAAGTCCTCTCTGTGGAACGTCACTATTACTCCAGAGTGGTGAGGGAGGCAATAGAAATCAAAAAGAACCCCAATAATTTCAATCGGGAGGACGGATTTAAATTGTCTACAACATGGAGTCCGGTAATAGACAAAATAAAAACGCGCGATGTGTGTAATGTTTACAAACAATTTAAATTATTAAGACAATATGTGGGTAGCAGAAAATCTAGTTGCCCACCGCCCTGATGACAACTCGCTGCTAGGTACTTCAGTCTGCTCGCGACCACGACTGGTGAAACCCAGTCGAAACGTCGAGTTTCCAGGTAAATCGCTTATTTACCTAAAAAACTATCGCGATAAGACCCGTTAAAGTCATTATTAAGTATTTTTATGTTGTTTTTTGGCATTTACTGTTTTTTTTAAACTTTTATTTGAAATAATTTTAACCTGCTTACCCACTTTCAAAATTTTCATACAATTAATTTGATTCACTGTGCACCTTTGAGGTATGCGCCACTGTGCCAACCAAAGCCAATTTGGAATCAATAATGTGGCATGCAATAATTCAAGTGGATTTGTCATTGGTTTTCACGTTAATCCATCTTAGATTAAACATAGGTTAACTTAAAAATATCTCCACGCCATAAATATACTCAGTAATGTAGGGTAAGGTGGGGCACTATGAAACAAAAAAGTTAAAATGCTTCGTATCTCGTGAACCGTTAATTGTATCGAATCATGCCAAAATAATCAGTATTTAACTGTCCTTATAAAAAAAATCGAAAACCCCATAAAACTTTCTGGTATGTAAAAATACATGACATTTTAGTGAGATCGGGAACTTGTTTCACAGTGCCCCGTACCTTTGATCTTTTATTTAATAAATTTAATTAACGTCGTAATAATATATGATCAAACGAACTTACCAAGTGAAGTTCGATCGATATTATATGAGTCGCTCTGTTCGAAGATATAATTCTAGTTAACCATGTAGTTTCTTCAAGCTACTGGCATTCATCGCACTTTTAGAGAAAATCGATTAAATCGATCGATTTCACTCTTTTTTTTTTTTTTTTTGTCTATGGCCACCCTTTCCTGTCGCCTGACAGATGGCCAAGTACTCATTCTTTAGAGATAGCAGTAGATCTAATCTTTTTCTATTATACAACTGGGTTTGGGTGGGAGGGACCTTATATCTTCGAACAGAGCGACTCATATAATATCGATCGAACTTCACTTGGTAAGTTCGTTTGATCATATATTATATTTCGTCGCTCTGTTCTTCAGATATAATTCTAGTTAACCATGTAGATGTTCAGAGATATTGTGTTGTATTTCACAACACATTATAATAGAAAAGATTAGTCAGTTGTACAGATAGCCCTTAAACATAAGTTGGATTATGTGTAGGGATTAGGTACATTCACTTTAAATTATTTTATTCTAAACATATTTTTAAGTTAACTACTTAAAATAGGTTTACCACAAACCGATTAAGATAAAAGTTCTGATTATCTTTGTTTTTGTACTTATGTCAAAAATTATACAAGCATTACACATACACATTTGCAAGCAATTTCTAAGGCGTTGAAATAAAAAGGAGCTGAAAACATAGTTTTCTTTCTATTTCTGGTAATTAAATATTAACCATAATCTTCACATTATCATCGAGCGCTGTGAGCCAGCAGTGATGATGATGATGTTGACTTAACTAAATATAAAGTTATTAAAGATTATAAACACATCTGAAAAATGTTTTGCTTCAAAAGCTTTTTCAGGCTAAACTACACCAAGTTCGGTTTGAATGGTACATTATAGTGTACCTGTAAACTCGTATACGTGTAGGACAATTTTGAACTACACAAATATTTGATTATTGATATGGTTCACGTTATCATGGAAATAATCGCTATAAAAAAGTTAATTAAGGCGTAAATTATTAATTTTTTATAAGAACTTAATTAACTGTGCTTACTTCGTGTATACTCACACACACAGCATCGAAATTTTCCAATTTAATTATTTAAACAGGAATTATAATTCTTAAATTGTAATCAATGTACATAGAATAAATAAATAGTCTTTGAATAAGCATTTAAATTATTGAAGCTATTTTTCTCAAAGAACTTTAAAATAAACGAATTAATGATGCAGGATTTTGGTTATAAAATAATAAAACACTAAAACAGTCAAAAGTCAGACATTCAGAATTAATGTCCTAAAGAATCAATGTCTGCTTTCAAATAATAACAACACTTTGGTCAAAACGGTAATATAATTACGTTTATGTGTTTATACTTGATTTAATTATTTTTTAATAATAAAACGGTAAAATTTACGTTTATGTGGTTACACTTAATTTTATTATTATAGTAATCAATAAATAAATTTAACTTTATTATTGATGACTTATATTTTTCTCATTGCTTTTATTGATAAAAAGCAATTCAAAATACTCAGACTGTTAATAGGCAGACAATTTTATTATTTTAAAGTTTTGTGTACCTGCAGAACGAGGAAGACCGATTTTCTTCCTAACAATATTGTTATTGGTTCTAAAACTCAATATTATTTTTGTATGTCATAATAATAATAATATTGAACTATTGAAGTTTTTCACATTCTATTTTGTTAATGGTAATTTTTAATTTTTGTAAATTGCAAGGATACTCTTGTGGTGAACGTGGTGAACATAATGTTTTGATTAGGTTACTGCATGTATTTCTAATCATGACAAAATAAAATTAAATAATTTGATTTCCTTGTTAAATATTAAAACAATGTCTACTAGAATAGGACCAAATTTATTTATCACTTAACAACTTGTACTTGGTTGAAAAGCGGAAGTACAAGATTTAACTATTTTCAGGAGTACCGACTTATTTTGAAACAATGTTATCAAACATTGCGAAAAAAGATTTACTCGTTTTCATTTTTTACACGAAGTCAAGTAAAATCTAACATTTGGTTAGAATATTATTGATTTCGTAAGTAATTTCATTGAAATTGGAACGAAATACAATATTTATAATAAAACGCTTTGTCTACTGTGGCGCATAATGTATGGATCTACGTAGAACGAATTAATTGAGTATTCCTTACATTACTGTTAATAATTAACAACTTTTTTACCCACATAAAATCTAACAGCAACCTTGTTAGGTCCTGAGATAATTCAAAAGTATTTGTAAAATACGTAACAAACGAGTTATTAATAAGATTTAACATTTTAGATCCCACCTAATATTTAAATAGGTTTGATCAAAAAAGAAGTAAATAGTTCACCAATTAAGATAATTTTATTATCTTCTATTGTTTAGTATAGAAAAATATAAATGTTACTCGTTTTAACCCTTCATTTATACCGACAGGGTAGGAAATATTCATGAAATTATCTATATGACATAAGTCATTTAAGTTATTCTGTCTGAAGAATATGTTTATCCTACTACCAAAATATTTTGGTAATTTTATCCTCGCAATACGTGTTCGTAACATAACATTCCAATTGAATTGAAATTAAATAACCTTAGGACAGAGGTTACATATTTTTACAAATAAAAAATCATAATATTCAATTCCTAATAAGGAATAGTTGAACACTTAATGTATGTGCTTTTGTTAAATGTATGTGTTTGGGTAAATAAGTGTGAATCCCAAAATAGGTTTATTTATTAGTGTTCAAAATATAATGTTTTATATTTCTTGTCGTAATGTGGTAATTTATGAAATGAAATGGAATAATCAAAGTATCACATTGTAAGTAATAATTAATTTATATTAATTATACTTAATAATAATAACATACCGAGTAGGAAAATACTTGTATTTTTCAATAATAGGATATTATTTAGGTATTATCTACTTCGTTTCTTTCTGAATGATGGACTTTCATAGACCAATCGCAATATTTGCACGAATCTGGCCTGTATAGACCTACCTACATAGGTACACATGTATTCCTGCAGGCAGTACACACTCCTCCCCCCCCTTTTTATGGGAGGTGGGATGGGCAACCAATGGTTGGGTAAGTTAGGTATTGTCAAATCGACTAATCATTCTATCCTTTGTTTTATTTAATAAAAATCAAAAACTGTAAAAGATTTTTTAAGGTAAGACCATAAGCGTATTGAAGTAAGCTTTGGCGAGCAGGTGTCTATCATTATATGATATAATATAATATAAATCTACTAGAAAGAAGAAAACAAAATCTTGTCTTGAATCTTTTCTTTCTATAAAGAACTTACGTCCTAAAATCTTCCTGAATAACGGGAACTTGCATAGAACACAACCAGTTAATTGGTTTTTCAAAAGTATTATAAATACAGGGTATCCAAAGTAGGATAAATACAAGGTACAAACATTTATGTTTGTCAAATAAAGAAACATTTTTTCCATATGTTAAGTATGCGTTGGTTTGGTTGTATTTAATACGGTATTTGTATACCAATATATTTTTCTAATTCACCTGTAGGCAAATAGGTACGTGAAATTTAATTGACATTTCACTACTCAATTGCACCATGGTTCGATAAAATGTAAATCGAAAGAAGGTAGATTTAAAAATATTTGTAAATCTAATATTGGTGCGTTCTTTTTACAGAATGTGACTTATATTGCGGTTTTCCCGTGTAATATTATGCATTTGGCATTATTAATTACTTGTATTTTTGAAGGGTATATTTTAAGCTAGGGTATTACTATGGTATAAAAAACTGCGCACACTGTTGCGATTAGTTGCAAGTTTCAGCAATGACTTCAACAGTGTTATTCACAAATAGATACGTTTTTGTATAATATACAAAATTTACGTAATTAATGAAATATTCCTTGGTGATGTGATATGATATGTAGAATCTTAGCCATGTTTTAGTAGGTACATCATTATCTCGTGGCATTGCCTTCGAGTTACTTCTTTTTCGTAGGAAAAAGGGGCGCGTACCGTATATAAGAGGAAAAATAAATGTATTCCCTATCAGTAACCTTATGCGAATAAATTGAATCGCATAGGTGAAAATTATGACGCTCTCGCGTAATAACTTGACACAAATCAACAGTTGTTTTTCTGCTAGTAAGCTTTGTGACATAGTCTAGTGGTTCGAGTAACGACCAAATAACAGTCAACATATCTATTTCTAAGTAGAAATTTTATATATACTTTTAGGAATACATTGGGTATGACACGTTCGTGTGAAAAACAGATCATAAGACAAAGAGAGGTCTATGTCGAGCTGTGTGCTGTTGTGTCCAATAATTGTTTGATTATTTAAATCGGTAGCGGGTACTTATTAGATATTCTTATAAAATTTTGTCAAGGTATAAACTCAAGACGTTACTGATGACTTTTGGGCATCGTTTAGGCTAAGATGTATTTCGTGGAAGACTGGGGTTGATTACCAACGAAATAAAGATTGACAGCAACCATTTGTATTATATAACATTTGTCTTCGTGTTAGCTCGCGGCATAACCTCCAGACGTTATATATCGCTTGGGCAAGCCCTATGCGAATATATTGCACACTTATAACATAGATCCAGTTTGAACCGTATGTTTTGCTATGCAAAAATGCCATCGTGATGACTCGCGGTCAACCTCCAGGCTTTCCAGTGGTTTGAGACCATCAAGGAAAAATGGTGTGGTTTTCCAGCGGATTGAGTCGTAGACCCACCGTCAAGGAAAAAATGGTGCATCAGGTGAAAAACACCTCAGTCAATCAATCACATCAAGACACATAAAAACCATAAAATCACTCACCCGGTGTATCACTGAATTTAAGTAGGAAATAATTAGTTTTCCCATCATTAAACACTGAAGTTATCAATTATTTTACGTTTTTGTAAAAAAACGTGCGAATCATGCCGCGCAAGTTAAAGAATGAGTACTTGGCCATCTGTCAGGCGACAGGAAAGGGTGGCCATAGACAAAAAAAAAAAAAAAAAGAGTGAAATCGATAGATTTAATCGATTTTCTCTAAAAGTGCGATGAATGCCAGTAGCTTGAAGAAACTACATGGTTAACTAGAATTATATCTGAAGAACAGAGCGACGAAATATAATCAACTTATGCTATGTAAAAAAGAAATACCGGGAGTAACGGAAAGGGTATAACAAGCCGAAAGGAGGTCAAGGTACTCATGAAACTGAACAACTTTCCCCATGGAACATGGGTCGAAATACGAAAAAAAAAATTGGACCTCCCATAGTAAATCAATTAGCTGATCGGCGATTTTGTATGGGAGGTCCAAATTTATTTTTCATTTTTCGGCCCATGTTCCATGGGGAAAGTTGTTCAGTTTCATGAGTACCTTGACCTCCTTTCGGCTTGTTATATATACCCTTTCTGTTACTCCCTGTATATTATCAATTTTCTTTTTATTTTATTTCATATTTCTCAAAATATGTTAGTTATACAGTTAAATTAATGGAACACGCAGTAAATTTTGACTATTTTTGATAATATTTTCTTTAATTAATTACCAAAAACATATATTTTCGATTAATATTCCGAAAAAGTACAAATCTACATGTCATTTTGTACTTTTTAATTTTTTTTATATGATAAGTATAAGAAAGTCGTGTTTCATAGTGCCCCGTTTCATTGTGCCCCATACCATCCGTAAAAAATAAAATGGCCATTACTTAATTATCGTTTTTTTTAAGTTAATTTTAATACGTAAAATCATTCCCTAATAAACCCAAATTAACACGATAAAAAGTATTCTAACCTGAAACTACAGCATCAGGAATGATATCGAAAAGATTTAAGATTTTCTTTTTTACTTTAGTGACCTAAAATCATTTTTTTGCGAATTACTTTGAAACTATTTATGAAATCCGAAAATGACAACAGTCCAAACATGGCGGTCAATTAGGCGGACATTACAGTAAAAAAGCATAATTAAAATTATAAAAGGAGACATAGATAAATCCACTGTTTCACAGTGCCCCGCGTGTCATGGATCCCCAATTGACCCTAGTTACAACATAAAAAATGCACCGAAAAAACTTGACTTTTCACCCCAAAAAACTTTAAACCTCTCCCGAGACCTCTCCAGAATAAAAATTTTGTTCTGGAGGCGTTACTATGTCAATAATGTTTGTATGCCTAGATCATCCAATAACTAATAAAAACAATAAGATATATCTGTCCCTTCAACACAAAACCTTACTGAGCCAGTCTTCACGCCCTAGCCAACGTGTACCACATGACCCTAGGTTGCTCTAAGTAGCCTGTCTTCTTCTAAAAATGAAACTGGCTGTCTTTATCAAAGTTTGGCACGTGACGGGCATCAAAGCAGAAGAGAAAAGAAAAACGTTACTGACGTCAGAAAATGACATTCTGTGACATTCTTTATTTCCAAAATGCAAGCAATAATGCAATCTGAACCAAAGTCAATTTAACCAAACTCAAATACTGTTTCTATCGTAAATTTTTACTACCTAGGTGGTATTATTAGGGGGTATAAAATGGCTTCGACGCCATCGGGTGTGGAGTCTTCAGGGGCGGCGTCGGGCCCCCCTCCCTCCTCCGCGCCTTCGGGCATGGAGACCCCACTGTCGTCCCCAATAGGTGGGTTAGGTGCAGCGCAATCATATCCAGGTAAGTCCTTTTTCTTTACGTGTAGGACACTGAGTCAAATCCTGGTGTCAGAGGCTTTAAACCGTCCTGCCAACCGCAATAGCCCACATGGGCTTTCCTCTATCAGGGGATGAAGATACAATGCTTAACAGGCGGATTGGCGAGCACAATGCAAGATCTTGCTGCTCATTCCCTGGATCATTATCCCTAAATAGCTTTATAACACACCCACGGGCAGAATTGGCAAAAAAACTTCCCACTATAATGAAATATAAATGAAAACTGTAAGCTAACCCAATGATTTCTACCGTTACCCGAAAAGGGGCATTTCCTATCAAAGTTTGTTTCTAGCATTGTACCTATGTACCAGTGAATTTTTTTTTGTGGTGTTTGCCTCTTTGCTAAATTTGCATGCGTATCCGAACCTCTGTGAGGTAGTGGTAGTTCTATGAAACTGAGTTTGACTTCTTTATCCACAGCTATGGGGAATAGGTACATTCCAAAACATTTATAGCAGAATCTTGTTCAGTTTCATGTTCTAGGTGCACCCTTTTAGTATTCGATTCAGGGGGCTGTTCCTTACACTCCGGACACCGCCCTCGCTGCGCCGAAGTAGGCAGGTAATGCGTTTAAAAAGGCCGCGATTTGATGCAAGCAATTCATCTTCCTGCCCTTATCCCAATTACTTGGGGTCGGCGCAACACGTTTTGTTGAACACAAAATCGTGTTGCAAAGGATTTGGCTTAATTTTACGACCGGCCACCTACCAGACGTCAACCCTCCTTGGGAATGCTTTTGTGGTGGATTAACCGCCACCATACGGTTGGCCCTGGCTGTTTGGGTTGGGTTTATCCCTCGGTCGCCTCTTACGACCCCCACGGGAAGAGAGGAGGTGGTGCTATTCTACTCTGCCGGCACCACCAGTTAAATAAAAAACCTTAAAGTTCAGATGTTTACCTTCTACACTTAGCAATCCTCTAAGTTCAGTTGGTAAATCTTTATGTTATCTTAGTTTCGCCAGATAGCACCGTTATAAGACAATCTCCAAAGAAAAGAGCGAAAAAGCCAGTTACGATCACGGACACGATCAGGGCGGGAAAATCCTTGCGAATCAAGAAAAAGTCGGTACCGAAAAGATCGGGGAGGTCTGTTCCTAAACCTCAGCAACCAAGGTGTGCAATAGATCCTACTATCCTTACCTTCTATATTGTCGTCTGTGACCTTTCTGTGACTCCTATTAAAAACATTATCAGGAGCTCTATTTTTGAATATTCACAAAAAAAAATACTAATCGTGCTTATGTCATAGTTTCTGCTACACATACTAGACAATAACAAATTCGATTAGTAGAAATTGTGATGGTTAGACCCCTCCGGAGCATTTGGACAACAGTCCCAAAAAGACAACTTCCCAAATAGCCAACTCGCCAGTCGTTGCGAACTTCCATGCACGATTTTAGAAATCACGCTTTCAGAATTTGACTTCTTAGTAAACTGTAGTTACTACGGCGTAGACGATAGCTACAATCAACTTTATACCTAATACATTTTTTCTACTTGATAATTTAATATTTGTAAGTATATTGCTAATAATGAATAATACGTTGGCTTTATAATGTTTACAGAGGACTAGTTCTAGCCGACCGCGATGTAAAAATGTCTCGCCGCGATATGATACGACAAGCGCGGTGCCTGGCTAGACACAACATAGTGCTGAGTGACCGCTTGGATGAGCTGTCCAAACCCACGCGAAGACAGCTCCTCGATCTGTGGCGGAACTATGCTGACATACTCACACCTGAGCAGGTACTATCAACTAGATATGATACGACAAGCGCGGTGCCTGGCTAGACACAACTAGTTACTAGTTATTATTCTGTGACACAACATAGTGCTGAGTGACCGCTTGGACGAGTTGTCCAAACCCACGCGAAGACAACTCCTCGATCTGTGGCGGAACTATGCTGACATACTCACGCCTGAGCAGGTACTATCAACTACTGATACGACAAGCGCGGTGCCTGGCTAGACACAACATAGTGCCGAGTGACCGATTGGACGAGTTGTCTAAACCCACGCGAAGACAATTTCTCGATCTATGGCGGAACTATGCTGACATACTCACGCCTGAGCAGGTACTTTCAACTACTGATACGACAAGCGCGGTGCCTGGCTAGACACAACATAGTGCTGAGTGACCGCTTGGATGAGCTGTCCAAACCCACGCGAAGACAACTCCTCGATCTGTGGCGGAACTATGCTGACATACTTACGCCTGAACAGGTACTATTTCTTATATAAACCATCATTATTCACTCACTCTCGAGTATACCTAAACATAACTTAGCGTACTATCGACGTTTCTCGAGAAAAACTTGGTTTGCCTGGGCCTTTAGTGTCTGATAATGTGTCTTATTGATGTCCGGACTTCCGGACCGGGCTATGCGTTTTCTTCTGACTAAGAGTTACGGACTGTATTTCAGATCGAACATTTACAAAATCTGCTCGACGCAGCTGATCCGTTCAAGCCAGACCAAGCGTACGAATTCTTTATAAATATGCGGAAACAAAAAAGAAGAGCGCGCGAAAGGTTTGTGATATTATTTGAGAAGTTTTATTTCCATCGGTTAAATTGGGACTTAGGTTCATTTGTTATTTTTTTATTCAGGGATCCTTGCGCATTAGAAAAGAAGAAGAACCTGAGCGCTCTATGTGGCGACCGGAAGTTTGCCTGGGTGCGCAGTGCCACGGTCGCTTTCGCGCGAGGCATCCAGCGACGGCTATCGAGGCCCGGCAAATTCTGCTTGGAAGGCGGGTTAGTCCTTTTAAACCTACATCTATCCATCAATCAACCTGAATAAAGGTGTTATCACCTTATTGCTTTGTTTTAATCGGGTCGACGCGCGGACCGAGTAGTAGGTAAACATTGAGTAGTAGGTCGCGAGGGGACCATGAACTGTGCAACCAGTTCGAAACGTCGGTCGAGGAAAATGTTCGTATGTTTACCTACTACTCGATCCGCGCGTCGGCCCGATTAAAAAAAACAATAATGTGTCCAAAGCGCGAAAGTCTCAAACAAATGTTATCTTATCACCTTATCTCAAAACCAACTTTTTAAACAGTTCTTCTATTTTTCAGCATGTTACGGCTATCAGATATCATCCTGGACGACATTTGCAGTTTCACCAACACAAGGAAGCCTTCAAGACGCAGCGAACACCCCAAATCGAAGTTTATGTGTGAAATGGCTGACAAGGTATGAATTTGCTTGATGCCTTACCTATATAGCTGATACTTAGAAAGATTTTTTGCGTATGGGTTTCAGTTTCCGGACAGATGGACCGATGATGAAATAGAGCGGCTGGTAGGGACTGAATTTCGAAAACTGGAGATCGTGCCTTGTGGCTTACACTGAGGGCGACCTGCGTTACGCAGTGGACTCCTAACTATAGGCTGATGTTGATGAGTTTTTGTGAACCCTGCGAAACCAAGAACCATTTAGCGGCAGACCATTATACGATCCTTGACGGTTCAGCAACCCTAGCATGTATCAGTATGAATTATGCCCCAACACTCACTACGATGTACCTAAAGCGAGATTTTAAAAGTTACGTAGCTCACTCACGACTGGTCTCGAAAACACTAAGAGCAGAGACAAACCTAAAGCTAACTTTGAAATTTTGTTAATTTCAAAGTCCGCGTAATTTCAAGTAACGTTGTTAATTTATTTTATTATGTTTTGAATAGATTGCGGTGTGGATCGATGAAATTCTGGCCGAGTCCGATGAACGCCTCCTGATGATGGACTATGATGAAGATGAAGGTAATTTCATTTTTCTTCATTGTTTCCTTTGAAGAACAATTGCTGCCAGTTTCTGGTCTGCTACTGCGATGGTTCACGGCGTGGAAGGTAAGTCAGTGACTGAAATTTGTGGCAATTGTTCGTCAAAGCCGTATGGACTTGCAAGAAAACCGAGCTAAATTAAATTCAAAAAGTGGCGAACAGTTGCCAACAAGTACAGTTCACCTCCAATCTGAAATTTTATGGATCCTACAGTTCAGGAAGCCTTCATTTTCTTGCGGGTCGCCACATGCAGTATTCTGGTAAAATGTGGATCTTACTTATCATGTTTTCGTCTTTTTCGAGAAGAAGTTAGAGAGGCAACAAAGCACCTTCATCCTGGTCCATCGGCGTACCCACCCGAACCAGGGGTAAAGGGTGCTGGAACTGCAACGCCCGGAACGCCCGGAACGCCCGGAACGCCTTCATCAGTTGGTGTTGTAACGCCTGTACCACCTGGAACTCCCGCGGGTGCTGTAACACCTCCTGGAGCTGTGCTACTACCTGGTGCTGTACCACATGAAGGCGCTGCGCTGCCACCTGGTGCTACGCTGCCACCTGGTGCTGTCATACCTCCTGGTGCTACGCTGCCACCTGGTGGTGCGGTACAACCTGGTGCTGTACCACCTGGTGCTGTACCACCTGGAGTGCCACCCCCCGGTGCCGTGCCACCTTCTGCTGCTGTACCACCTGCAGCTACCACACAACCTCCTGTTGCCGCTCAACCTGCTGCTGCAGCACCACCACCAGCTGCAGTGCCACCTGCTGCTCCTGCTCCTGCCGATGCAGCTCCACCTGCAAAGCCTGCTGAATCTGCACAGGCGCCGCCACCAAACAAGCCCCCATCTTAATCAGGAAACTGTAAGTTGAACATTAGAGTAGGTACACCATAATTTAAAAAAATCCTCAGTCAAAAATATTAGATACAAAAATAGTCGAAAAGAGTGTTGCAAGTGTAGGCAGCGTGAGCCGTGGCTGCTTCAAAGCTTGCAGTCTCTCGGCATATAGATGCCAGAGTTCATCGGGCCGATTGTTAACTGAGTTCTTCTTCTTCTTCAAGTGGGACACCAAGTCTTCCAACGACCCGATGAACCCTGGCATCAGAGTTCTTGAACCGCCTACTGCAAGTAGCAGGCCTCTGACATGGTTTTATAACGACCGTCGTCTAAGAGATCTGATCATAGACAGCAACCGGAACCGTTTCAGTGGCCTACATGTATGAAGAAGTCGCTCGGCGTGCCATAGAGAGGGCTCTGCTAGATGTTTCGGTATACGATGTGATCAGAAATGAATAAGTAGGTATATCCTTAATCGAACGTAAATGAGCACAAAAAAACAGCGAACTGAAGTGATACATCACATTAGCAACAAGGAAATATAGGTCCTATCCAAAAGTACCTACGCAGTATTCTGATTGGTACAAATGGTCAAACATTGATCTACAATGGTCAAAGGACTGAGTTTCGCTACCTACATACCTATCTACCCATCTCTATACTCATTTGAATGGGGCTTGACTTGATTTTAGTTTTTTCCCTTACTTCAAAAATTATTGCATGTACCGTTATTTGGATTGCCGTGTGATTCCGGCATAATAGCATCACCCCACATCCTTCCCGTGGGCGTCGTAAGAAGCGACGGGGTTTGGGAGTTGATGTGTATTGCAATTTTAGGTGACAGGCTGACAACCTGTCACTATGGTGAATGGTTTATAGCCGTTTACGCTCTGCCTACCCCGCGGGGGATACGGACATTATGTATGTTATGTGAATAACAGAGACCTTTTCTATTCTTACAGAAGTCAGAAATGAAAACATACCGTACATTGACGATTTCCTTTGTATGATGGGTGGAAAAGTAAGCATACTTTTTTATATTTTTCTGTCGCTCTATTTACGAGATTTTGTTTTTTCAGTTTCTTTTTTCGATAAAGTTAACAGAACATTTTTTAATTTAAAATATGAAATTTTAATTACTACTCATGTCTGAGTTCTAGCGTCTATGAAGTAGAGTTTTAAATGAGTTAACTTTTAACAGGTGGTGATCATCTTAAACATGATTCTTCAAGTGAAAACAATCGGAGTAGTATTTTTGTTTATAGCTGACACTGTAGAAACAGTTTTCGAGGATAGACCTTCATCCACTGCCCCAACTTGAAACATTAAAAACATGTAAAAAAGAAATTCAAAAACAAGTGTGTTTTAAGTGAAGTGATAGAAATGTTGCAAACAATTTGTAAGCTCTTTGTAGAAACTTAAAAAAATAAAAGAAAAAGAGTAAGGTCTTGTTTTCTTATAATCATATCAGGCTAAGCCTGTGTCTTATGTGCCCTAAAACGAGTTTGGCACCGTATGTTTTATGTGACTTATTATAATTCTATCGTGTTTTTAACAAAATTAGCGTCGTGAAGCAAATCTAAAAAAAAACGTAGTTTACAATGTAGCAAACTCCTTACGTTATCAACCAACTTCACTGCTTTTCTCTGAAATGAACTCGATTCAAGGTAATTTTCGCTTTTTACACTCTTCACGCACGAGTGGTATTTTGCCTCATTTTAATAGCTTTTCCCATTGGATACGATTGATCTTTCTTCATTTTCCAAATTCCTATAGTTTTGTTGACGAAAGCCGTTGATTCGTGTTCATTTTGACTGGAGTGGAGAATGGAGGAAGATCGAAATACATGTTTGCTTGTAGTTTCCTTCACTCTCTGCTTCAGTAGGTATTTTTTTTTTCTTTTGAAGCAGATTCGGTCTCTTCCACCTTTTTATTTACAAATAATATTGTTTTTCAGGGCACTCGCCTGTTGCCACGTAAGTACTTTTTTTTACTGTTTATCTAAGTACCTGTATAAATGTAAAATTATGTGCAGTAATTTTCATTCAATATAAAAACATAAATCAAAAAGCTAGAAAATAATTTGATAGCTGTGTTTGATAGTAGCAAATGTTGATGCTATGTAGTTGACAAATATTATTATTTATAGCTTGCTTAGTTTCCGCTTTGTTGCAGCAAAACCTGCATATACGAAGCTTTCAGGTAAATATCGTTCTATCTCATATATGAATAATTTTAAGTGTAAGTATCCCTCAAACCAAATTGCCAATATTCCTATAATTTACAGGGGATTTGCAAGATGCTCTCAATGCGTTGACCGATGCGATGTACCGGAAGGGTCCCGAAAATTTGGTCAAACATGGCAAATTCAACATGAACTTTACGGACGCAGCTGACGAGTAAGTAAACTAAGAGTAAAGGAATTTTTCACAAGAAAAAACTTGTAATGTTGTGTAGCTAGTAGGAAGGTTCCAGTACAGGTCGCATAATGTGAAAAAAACTTGTAATGATTATTTCTTGTACCTACCGCTGCGCTGTGTGGAACGCTGGTCGAATATAGATAAATTAAAAAAGAAAAAGTTTTCATCTCAACGTCCGCGTGAAACGCGATGCACGATACTGGCCACTTGCATTTTGCTGGCTGAATTTTAAAAGTGCTTGCTGCTTCCAAAATATTTTAAAATTAAAAAACAAATGCGCGACGGAGCGAATTTTAAAAAATTTCATCTTTTTCATTGCTTTGCTGAATAATTGGCAATTGCTCTCGTGATTTTGTTGTAATTTTTCTTCGGCGTTCGGTGTATGTATTTTTATTATTATTAATTAGTATAAATTATCAGGAAAAGACATCGCCCTCTCGCCAGTAAGTAATCGATTTTCTTCCTTCTTATTTTTAGATTGAGAGCAGCAGAGGACTTGAACGCTAGGGAATACGACCCAGCCGTAGCGAATGCGATTGCAAAGAAACTGGAAAACATCACGAAGCCTGTAGCCACTGGGAAAATGGAACAGCCCATTAAAGGTTCGTATTTTTTTATGCAGCCTGCTCTGTGTTCCACTGCTGGATAAAGGCCTCCTCTTTTTAGTGCCATTTTCCTCGTTCAATGGTCACTACTCAATGCGACCAATGCCCGGTTTTTCGAAACTACAGGCTACAATCCTACAGTTACTGATGATGTACATTGCGTAGCCGGTTTAATAATGGGATAATAATGGCTAACCGACTACGCAATGTACATCAAATTTCACCTGTAGGATTGTAGCTTGTAGTTTCGATGCATGGGCCACAAGTCGTGTCCTATCCAGTGGTACCCAGTACGTAAAAATTGTTGTCACTTCATTCATCATTTGCCTGCCCTTATCCCAAATCAGTTGGGTCGGCACAACATCTTTTGTGAGAGCACAAAATCATGTTGCTAAAGGATTTGGCAACACTGTCACTGGTTTGGCAATGTTTTATAACCGGCCGCCTGCCTGACGTCAACCCTCTTTTTCTTTGTAGTGTAATGTACTGGTAAACTGGGGTTACTTTGATTAATTTTAAAATTAAATTGTTTGTATCTTTTGAATCTATGGTTCTAAAAATAAGCAAAATATACGCAATAATGAAGTGCTGTAGATCTCTAAGAAGAGGTGAAAATAAAAAATAAAATTTTTGTAGATATTGAGAAAAAAAATAAAAACAGCGTGATCAAAGTTATACTGATTTTGGGGTTACTTTGATACCTACTCCTTCCTACCTACTACTACCTTTTCTTAGCATGGAAGTCAAAAGTAACACGAATAACTTGTCCAAAACAAAAAGAAAAATCAAACTCGGTTAACAGGAACAAAAGTTATTGATGTTTATAAACTTTGATCAATTTATGTACCGTTCAATGACGCCCCGCATTAAATTAAAGGACACTGTGCCGTAAGTTTCAATGTTATGAAAATAACAATTTGAGTTTTGGGTCCCTGAATATACACTACTATACAAAGTTCAGAAAAAAAAATCGTAAGACTTACATTGATTGAGCCGCATCTAAAGTTTTGCAACACTTTTTTAGCCATAAATCGATATAAAACAAAAACAAGCGTTTTTAAAAAAAAAAATACATATTTTGTCCAGGGCCCCCGCAGAAAAGAAATTAACAGATAATCAGTGTAGTCATCGCAAAAAAAGTATCTACCAAAATCAGTCCACTTTTACGCAATTAGCATTTCAAGTGAACAGGAAGTTCTGATCAAAATCACCCCAAGGTTCAAAGTGACCCCGGTTTACGTACCTACAATAAATAGTTCAGTAAATAATTTTGTTTCAGATATAATCGACATTGCTTCAAAGCATCTTGCTCAAACGGCAGAACATGACAGTAAGTTAAATTAATTCCACTTTATTAAGAATTTTAAGTAGGTTTGAACGTAATGAGATTTCGTACTAGTAAGTTAATAATATAACAGAGTTATTCCCTGCACGAAATAAAATAAAAAAAAGCAGGGAAATGCCTATTATCATAGAAGGAATTTTTCCAGTTGCAGACAGGTAATGTTTTCTTGCGTACCGGTTTATTCAGTAACTTTGTACACCTACAATTTTTGTAAGTTTATTGGAAACCCTTAAGATTTTTGTGGTATTCGTAGGCCAATCGGCGGTATATACCTATTTTTGAATATTCAAAATATTTGTTTTAGAGGAGAAAGGTGACGCGTTCAAATACTTAGTTCAGAAAATGCTCGAACAACCCGATGAGATTCTCACTGCAAAGGGCCATGTGAGGAAAACAATGGGCGACGCAGCGCATGAGTAAGATATACTTATACGCGGTGTAAGGGACGGTGTAACGAACACTTTGCAGGCGTGCTCAGACCATAAAACATATATTATAGTGGTAAACGAAAAATATGTTTCGACTTCCCTTAGAAACTCAGTCAGCTGATCGTGAAATTTGTATGGGAGGTCGGTTTTTTTCGTTTACTACCATAATTATGTTCAATGGGAAAAGTTGTTCAGTTTCATGGTCTGAGCACGCCTGCACAGTTTACGTTACACCGTCCCTTACACTTTGTATTATAATTATAACATTACCTTGTAGAAGGTTCACAAACTTTGACACCAAGGAAGATCATCGGGCCGTAAATACGTAGCTCAGAAAATACTCGAGCAACCCGATGAGATTCTCACTGCGAAGGGCCATGTGAGGAAAACGATGGGCGACGCAGCGCATGAGTAAGATACTTATATTATAATATTACCTAGTAGAAGGTTCACAAACTTTGACACCAGGGTACCTCATCGGGTCGTAAACACGTAGCTCAGAAAATGCTCGAGCAACCCGATGAGATTCTCACTGCGAAGGGCCATGTGAGGAAAACGATGGGCGACGCAGCGCATGAGTAAGATACTTATACGCGGAGTAAGGGACGGTGTAACGAAAACTTTGCAGGCATTTTTAGACCATGAAACATAACGAAAAATATTTTTTGACTTCCCTTACAAAGTCAGTCAGTTGATCGTGAAATTTGTATGGGAGGTCGGTTTTTTTTCGTTTACCACCATAATTATGTTCAATGGGAAAAGTAGTTCAGTTTCATGGTCTGAGCACGCCTGCAAAGTTTTAGTTACACCGTCCCTTACACTCTGTATTATAATTATAACATTACCTAGTAGAAGGTTCACAAACTTTGACACCAAGGTAGAACATCGGGTCGTAATACGTAGCTCAGAAAATGCTCGAGCAACCCGATGAGATTCTCACTGCGAAGGGCCATGTGAGGAAAGCGATGAGCGACGCAGCGCATGAGTAAGATACTTATATTATAGTTCTACCTAGTAGAAGGTTCACAAACTTTGACATCAGGGTACATCATCGGGTCGTAAATACGTAGCTCAGAAAATGCTCGAGCAACCCGATGAGATTCTCACTGCGAAGGGCCATGTGAGGAAAACGATGGGCGACGCAGCGCATGAGTAAGATACTTATTTTATAACATTACCTAGTAGAAGGCTCACAAAGTTTGACAACAAGGTACATCGGGTCGTAAATACGTAGTTGAGAAAAAGCTCGAGCAACCCGATGAGATTCTCACTGCGAAGGGCCATGTTAGAAAAACCATGGGCGACGCAGCGCATGAGTAAGATACTTATGTTCGCTACGGGAACAAGTGAAATAAAAGATGGATTTTTGATAATTTAAATTAATTATTATTTCTTTGAAATTGATATAATTTTGACAAGGACAAGTGCTTTAGGCGACCGTCAGTAGTAGAGAGTGAATACATTTAGAAGGTGACTTTGACTAACCAATTGACATACAATATTTTACCAAAATATAGACCTTAACATTGTACACATTAGTGACATTATACAAAACGAATAGTATAAGGCGATCCCTACCAGTTACAATTTATACACGTAGAGAAACGCGATTGGTTAAGACCCGGTATGTCGTGGTCATACGATGTAGATAAGTTAGCGCCAGAAGGGCCAAAATTAAATAGACTATGCGTACAGAAGGTACATTTTATACAATATTAAAGTTGCATTAAAGAATGATAAAATTATACAATACAAAATATATATGTCTAGCTCCTAAGCGTAGACATCCTCCGGGGCGTTGGAGGCATTAAGAAAAGGCCTTCAAGACGTGTCAGCGCTAGTCGCTGGCAATAAACATATCCGATTTAAGGCGCGACGAACCACGCCACGCGCTGTAGTGACGTCAGCGACGCGAGGGACACCATCAGGGCCGGGGAACATCTTGCTGACTCTTCCGAGACGCCAGCACAGAGGGGGTACGCTGTCATCCTTCAGCAGCACCAAGTCATCCACTTGAAGGTCTCTTGAGCGGGTCTTCCACTTTGTGCGCTGCTGCAGTTCACTGACGAACTCGTTGGACCATCGCTTCCAGAAGTGCTGCCGAATTTGCTCCAGGCGCTGGTACCGGTCGAGGCGGTGAGTCTTGACATCCGTCAGGTCAGGCGTAGGCAGTGCGGTGAGTGGCCTGCCAATCAAAAAGTGTCCCGGGGTAAGAGGTTGAAGGTCTGTGGGTGATGGGCTGAGAGGACAAAGGGGGCGGCTATTGAGGATGGCCTCGACTTGCGAAAATAGGGTGCTCAGTTCCTCAAAGGTCAAGTGTGCGTTCCCCATTACTCGGTGCAAGTGAAACTTAGCTGATTTGACACCAGCTTCAAATAGGCCACCAAAATGAGGAGCGTATGCGGGCGAAAACTTAAATTGTATGCCTTGCTGAGCCGTGAAATCAGAAATGGCATCAAGAACGTCTTTAGACTTTAATTTCACGAGCCGCGGCAACAAAGTTTGTGCCGTTGTCGCTAAATATCTTTTTGGGCAACCCTCTGCGACAAATAAAGCGTTTTAGAGCCAGCATGTATGCATCCTTGGACAGCTCACTAACAGCCTCAAGATGGATGCATTTATAGTTAAGACAGATAAATATACACAAGTAGCACTTTGTTATTTTACATCCTCTTGTCTTACGGTCGGTGATAAGGAAGGGTCCGGCAAAATCAGTACCTACATTGGAGAATGCGAAATCAGGGTTAATGCGCTCGGACGGTAGATCACCCATTATATTTGACATTTGCTGCCCTTTGAAACGACGGCAAACAACGCAGTCCTTTGCTATTCGTCGGGCCAGGTTACGCCCGCCTACAGGCCAAAAACGGTCCCTAATGGAGGCAAGCAAAAGTTGTGGTCCGGCATGCAAAAGTCGAGCGTGTTCCTGACGAAATAGAAGCAGCGTGAGACGACTTCGAGAATGCAGTAGCATGGGGTGCTTTTTATCAAAATCATAGTTAGAGGCGGCGATGCGTCCTCCAACACGTAAAATCCCATCAGCATCTACAAAAGGATTGAGAGAAGCGAGATCAGAATTGGCCTTCAGAGGTTGATTCTGAAGAAGAAGGTTGATCTCCTTACTAAAGAAGTCCTTTTGAGACATCTTGATTAATGCTTTCATAGCATTGTCGAGCTCCGAGGCTTGTAGTGGACCGGTGAGTTTGCAGTTTTGGTTTGAAACCTTAGAATTGTGGAACCACCTTAAAATCCGAGCAAAGGCGCGTTGTGCAATCACCAGCCGTGAGATCCTTGAAAGATCGATAGGAGCATCCCCCACCAAAGCGGGACACGCTTTAACTTCCAATGGCTCCACCTCCTCCTCAACATTATCCAATGGCCAGGAAGACTCTGCATGTAGCAGAAAAGAAGGGCCATGCCACCACAAGTCAGAGGAGGCGAGATCCTGAGGATCGATACCACGAGACACCAGATCGGCCGGGTTCTGCGACGTTGGAACGTAACGCCAATCACCAGGGTCGGTAAGTTCCTTTATTGTTCCGATCCTATTAGCCACGAAGGTTTTCAAGCTTTTTGAAGTCCTCAACCACGCAAGAACAATCTGAGAATCAGTCCAATAAACGAGAAGGTCAAGTTTGAGTCGCAAAGCCTGTATCACAGCTGCTGCTAATTGAGCTCCGAGCAGAGCAGCAGACAATTCCAGACGGGGAATCGTTGTAGGCGTGATAGGAGATACACGCGACTTTGAGCATAAAAGGCTCACCTTAACCTCACCTTGAGCATTTGTGGACTTTAAATAGACACAAGAACCAAAAGCTTTCTGCGAGGCATCACAAAAGCAGTGCAGCTCGACATTAACTGGCTCGTCTATCAAGACGTGCCTGGGTAACTGAAGATCAGCGAGACTGGCAAGACCATTGGCAAAGTTAAGCCACGAAGACTTAATATTATCTGGAACAGGATCGTCCCAGCCAAGTTTGTGCTCAGCCCAAAGTTCTTGAAGCAGCATTTTTGGTTTTATTGTGCAGAGAGACAAGAGACCGAGAGGATCGAAGACCTTGAAGGTGGAGGATAGAATTGACCTCTTTGTTACGACGTCAGAAGATGGGACATCTATGGGAAAGTGCAAGTTGTCAGACGAAGGTACCCAGCCAATACCTAAAGTGCTCGTGGCGTTACTGATCATGAGATCACCAGCACTGCTATCGACGCTGGAATCGAGCACCGAGGGCAAATTAGATCGGTACTTCCTGAGATGAAAACCTCCCTTAGCTAGTTCTTCTGCTACAGCTTGCTGAATTCGTCGTAACTCCTCCTCTGAATCAGCTCCAGTCAACAAATCGTCCACATAAAAATCTCTCTGAATAACTTCCTTGATTGTAGGATCACTAGACTCTTCGCCTAACTGCCAGAGACAACGAGTGCTCAGAAAGCTAGCACTGGCAAAACCGTAGGTAACAGTATTTAGCCTTAAAGTGCGCAAAGGCTGAGACTCATTATCTCGCCATAAAATCAGCTGAAGATTGCGATCGTTAGGGTGAATAATTACTTGCCGGTACATTTTTCAATGTCACCGGAGATGACAAATTTGTGAGAACGAAAACGAAGTAAAATGTTAAACAAGGAATCCTGAATCGTAGGACCCGTCATTTGCACGTCATTAATAGAAAATCCAGAAGAGGTGCGAGCCGAGGCGTCAAACACGACGCGAAGCTTAGTCGACTCGCTGGTAGCCTTCCAGACAGGATGATGAGGCAAATAAAAGAAGGCATTTTGCGGATATTCGTTCTCAGGTATAAAATCATATTCGGATAAATGGCCGAGGTCGGCATATTCGTTCATAAAGGCGAAGTAAAGTTCCTTAAGAGCTGGCTGTCTCGAAAATCGTGTCTCTAAGTTTAAAAAACGCTTTTTCGCTAAATAAAAAGAATTCCCTAGGCAGTCTGGTTCCGTACGAAGGGGAAGCCTAACAATGAAGCGGCCATCACTATCACGTGTGGTGTTAGCGAGGAAATGCTGTTCACAAGCCGACTCCTCCTCAGACAAGGTTGACTTAGTAGGGACATTCTCCAATTCCCAAAACTTTGTCATGTTGGTGTTGAGCTCTGCCATTTCCTGATTGAGTGACAAATTGCAGCGAACCGGATTTGCAGGTTTATGTGTAGGTGTGTTTGGACCGGCCACAAGCCAGCCGAGCGGCGAGCTACGCAGAATGGGGCCAGGAGTACCTAACGAATACTGCTCGAAACCTATCAAACTCCAAAACAAATCTGCACCAATCATCATATCCACCTCCAACGACTTGTGAAAATCAGGATCAGCAAGTTCGAAACCCGCTAAATTTAAATTTTGAATGCTAAAAGTCATTGTGGGATATTTGTTAGTCAGAACTGGCAACACTAGACAACAGAGATCAGCGCTATAAGAACTATGCCTAGACTTGATACGTAATGTGCAACGTTCAATGGCCGTTGCCGCTGGACAGGCACCAATCCCTACAATGTTAGTGTTGGTAGGCATAGAGTTCAATTGTAAAAGGTCCTTAATACGAGTGGTAACCATTGACGATTGACTCGCATTATCCAACACAACACGTGCCTGAACAGTCTTATTATTTACTGGATTAATTACATCAACCACAGCCGTACAAAGAAGATTTTCTGTAGGTAACAACGCAGGCATGGCAACAGCTGACGAGGGTGGCGTCACATTATCCGACCTATTATACAAACAATCGTGAAGTAAGGAATTATGGCGTTGCTTACAGCCTGGGACCTTGCAAGCACCTGGAAGTCTGCACCGCTGTATCTTGTGCCCAGGTCTTAGGCAAACACCACAAAGCTTCAGGGATGTGACAGCTGTCATTTTGTCCGCATTCGATTTAGCCTTAAAAACGGGACACTCATAGATGCGATGCGAACCGCTGCACACCAAACACGACGTCGATGCCGAAGGGGCGGGTGACTCACCTGCAGACGTAGTACCTAACATCACTTTCGTCTGAGACCTAGGCTGCGTCCTAATCGCGTTGTTATGTGAAGTAGTTTGTTTACTCGGCTGCTTATTACGGTTAACCGTCTCAATTACGTCAGCACGGCTACGTAAAAATGTAAAGAATTCGTCAAGCGTAGGTATATCGCCTAACGTGTTACGGTGCTCTTCCCATTTTAAATACGTGTGTGAATCTAACTTCTCAGCTAAAATGTAAATAATTAACACATCCCACTTATCAGTTGGGAGCCCTAATGAGCTGAGAGCGCGTAGGTTTTTATTAACATGGTCTATAATAAAACGCAAAGATTTTTCGGTTTCCCGTACGCTCTCGAGACTGAAAAGAGATTTTATATGGTTATTGATTAGTTGCCGCTTATTATCGTACCGATCGCATAATAACTGCCACGCCACCGGATAATTCTTATCAGTAACTTCTAAGTTACTGATAACACGCGCCGCCTCTCCCTCGAGATATGAGTTTAGGTAATAAAACTTGTGTATATTTTTAATTTTATCTGTCCCGTGCACAAGTGACGTAAACGTGTCCTTAAACTCCAACCATTTATAGTAGGTACCGTCGAAGTTAGGTATTTTGATGACGGGCAGTTTAAAACCTAACGGCTCGTGGTCATCATGGTGGTGGTGGCAGTGTGAGCTAGACCGGCGAGAAGATACAGATCTATCATCATCATCAGCATTTTTACCTATCAACTGCTGGGCAGTGGCAATGCAGTTATAAAAATCCTGCTCCATTAAATCCCTAACAGTTAATTCGCTGTCCTGGGTAGCGACATTAATTACCTCGATGTGGCTTTGCACCGATTCAAATTCATTAAATAAAATCTCAAATTTAGATAATTTAGTTTTAAGTTTAGTTAATTCAAAATCTGAAAATTTTTCCAATTCTGCCAACGTTTCTAAATAATTCTTAAACTTAGTTACTCGGCCCTTAATCGAGCTACGTTTTGAATTTAATTCGGTGATATCCATCTCGTAAATGTTTTTAATAACTTTCTTAAATTTCACTTACGATTTCACGCCCTCAGTGTCTGACATAAATTAGAAAAAAAGGGAAAATGCAAATAAAGCAATAAGTTAAGTAAAATAAATCGCATACGATACGCTCCTTATTTTGTTGCAAGCCGGGCCAAATCAGCTGATGCAGGGAGATGAGCCTTGCACCCAAAGCAGTCAACAGCGCTGCAGCCAGCGGTGTCCACAGGCAGGAATGTAGGTCACGAGCGCTGGAATAGAAGATGCAAAGCGGCTGAGAGTGTGCGTTAGCGCAGGGTCTACTTAGATAAGCTATGGAATGCGGCGGCTATCGATCGATGGGGTTTATTTGCCAGTAGGATTCTAATTCGCAATGAGGTCACGCGTTGCAAGCAAAAATGCAAATTAAAAGTGCAACTGTGCAGTGATTAGTGACGAAATATGGGCATTATAGTGAAATTAGATGTGAAAGTGCTAGTGAATGTGCAATGATAAGCAAGTAAGTCAGATTCACTTAGAAATACTAGGGAATTGCTATGATAGGTAGATATCTAAATAGATTTATTTCGTGCGAGTAGGCTGGTGTGGATGGGTAGGCACCTAAGTAACTACTACTAGGTGTAAAATAGCCACACAGCAAATAGAAAACACGAGTAATAGGTATTAGCACTAGGTACTTGGTAGTTATTTGCAACAGTAGGTAGGCGTGCGTAGAAGGCGTATGTGGAAAGATAGGCACCTAAATTAATACAATTAGATGTAAAATAGCCACATAGCAGGTAAAGCACGGTAAATAGCGTTTGCAAATAGGTATATGACTTGACCTTTGAGATACTAGGCCCTAGATTCGCAAATCAAGGGGGAATTTAGACAAAGGAATAGTAAAGGAACGGGCTCACGTTAAGAAAGGCAGGAGAAAGTGGATGCGCAGCCGTAGATGCGCCCTGGTAGACTCGCTGCAGGTAGACGATGAGGCTCACGGGGACACGTAGTCTGCTCTGTTGATGACGTCACGGTGTGACGTTTGGTCCGCTATTACGACCAACGTACATCACAAATATAATTCTTATTTATTTATTTATAACTTTACTAACAACACTTTTGTTTGGTTCAATATTTTTAATTAAAATAAAGCCATCATTTCCATAACAGTTCAAAATGCAAACCGATATTTTTCTATTAACTAGTATAAGCGCCTGTAAATTTGCGCCATCAAATACGTAACAATTGCTCCTACTGTTTTACAAGGCGTTCAACCTGCGAAAACTTTGAGATAATTATTTGAGCTAAATTAAGGCTTAGCATTTACTTTTATTGTTTAAATACAAGTGTTGTTCATTGTGATTTGGATTAGGTTGGTTGTTTGATGTTTAGAGTCAGTTTAGCCTCAAACTCTGGCTGAACACTTTTCATATTAATAGACGAATAATTCCGGAACAACGTAATTTTTCATGCTTTGAATGAATTCTATTCTCAAATATTATACTCTCGATTCTTGTAAGATACTAAGAAATTCATTAGGCCTTCGTTAAGAGATTTTAGATTTGCTTAGGTATAACACGGTCAGATAGTCCATGGGATTTGAGCCGAAGATTGTATGGACGGTAGCGTCATCTATCAAAATGTAGTAGTACTCGCACGGGTGTGTGACAGCAATACAGACGTTCGTATTTGATCATGTTGGCTGTATGCTGCGGTGTAATCCGGCCGAATTGATAGGACTACCTTTCTTTGGATGCAGCTATTATCTAGTATCGCGATGAAGTTTGCAGGATTTTATTTACCGACCGTGAGCGTCTTTCCTGGCGTCTATTTTATGTTGGTATCATTGTATGATTTTGAATGAAACGCAAACGGAAGTAATGTTAAACTAGACAATTTTTATCATACTTTTTTCCAGAATTATGCATTATGATTTTCAGATTAAGAGGTTCGTAAATATTTAAGTTGCAATGTATTTTGCATTATATTTATGGGAGTAAATATCTGTTTTTGTGGAAAAAGGAATATAAACTATGGTACTTTGGAAAACAATAGATAGCTGCCGTACAGAGCCTAAAACGCAGTATCTGCATTTTTGCTAAATTTTTTTTAATGTTGAACCTTGACACCCACATCACAAGCTTTATGTCAATTTCTCCGGATTTTTGATAAAATAACTAAAAGTTGAGATAATTGAAAGTCGATTTGCAGTAACTGATGACAAAACGGCAAATAAATGTAACAATACCAACTAAAATGCAGCATCTACAGTTATCAACGAACATTACTGATTAAAATGCAGTAAAGAATACAGAAACTGCAATGCAGTTTGTAATTTATGTAGTTATGTTATGGTAATATACCGGCTAAAGTGCAGTAAAAATCAGATACTGCATTTTAGTTGGGAAATTTGTATTATTGATAAACTTAATGCACCACCTAAATCGCAGTATCTTGATTATAAACAGTACATACTGTATGTTACTTAGGAAATTTATATTATAAATGGGCGGAACTTACCACCTAAATTGCAGTGTCTTAATTCGAATCAGCACATACTACATGTTACTTGAGAAATTTATATTATTAATGGGCTTAATTTATCTACCACCTAAATTGCAGTATCTTGCTTCTATGCAGCACATACTGCATGTTATTTGGGAAATCGATATTATTAATTTGTCTTGATTTACAACCTAAATCGCAGTATATTGATTCTAAACGGTACAATCTTGGTTTTATTGGAAGGCGCTATAGTAATTTTAATAAGGATATGTATAGTCAAGATGGACGATGGCAAATCTGCGAGGCATCGGTCTCACGAGTGTCTTGCTACAACTCTTGTGAGTTTCGTCCTCTATGAAATGAAGGTGAAACAACCATTACAAAACGAAACGCACCTACTTGGAAAATTAAATAACTTTAATTAGAGCCAGGCTATTATCAAAAGTCTCAAAACTTCACCAACCGCTTCCGCTACACGTAATCCTGATAAGTGGGTATATTCGTATTACATTTTAACCCTTCCTCCGTAATCGTTACCATTTTTGGAAGCCCGCACCCATCGTTCACCAGGTGCACCAAGCGTTATGAGGAGTGATCTTCCAGGTCTGTTTTTGCTTGTTGCTCATCTAGCTTCGCAGCAATTAGAGCCCGTTCAGCCTCCGCCTGTTTCTCGATCAGGGCTTGTTTGGCTAGAAGACGAGTTTTTGACATGTTATTTTTATAAGATAGCGGTAACTGCGAGCTTTTATTTAGGTTTACAAGTTAAAACGCAGCAAAGTAGGTGAGATACTGCATTTTAGATGGCAATATTAATTAAGTTTGCAAAAATTTGCAGTATCTTGCACAGATACTGCATTTTATGCAGTTTATATGAGAAAAAAATCTAAAATTGAAATGTAGTAACTGCAACGAATTTAAACATTTGTTTTTTTTTCGTAAACTGTACGCTAAATGTAACTTATTTTTCTGCCCCTTCATTCTTTGTAACTATACGTTTTTAATGGTAGTGAATGTCCTAGCTGAAAACATCAGGAAATTGTAAAAAAAAATAGCTAAAGTAGTTTTTCGCTGTTTTCTCAAAACTGTCCGATTGCAGATACTGCGTTTTAGGGACTGCACGGCAAATGTCGTGAGTAATTCATGGGTGACTAATTCACTCATCATTCGTTCTTGGGTAGGATTGAGTTGAGTCTTCAAATAGATTTCCATAGTACGCCATCAGTGTAGTTAAGGAGTGAGTCAGTTCGAATGGATCAATCACTGATCAGTTTGTAATTTACTACAGAACTAGCTGCAGAACAAAGGAATTGGATGCTACTTAAACGCTGGTCGGCTAGAATCATTCTCTTAGTTTGAACGGGACACCTGAGGAGAAGACATGAAGACACCGGAGCTGCCCGGCAGACCAGAAGCGGATGGCGAGGCCTGAAGATCAGAAGCGGTTGGCTGCGAAGAGGGAGGCGAGCGGCTGCAGGTGCCATGCTGTTCCAGGACCCCGAAGCTGCGTGGCTGTCCGGAGGAGGAAGCTGAGGCGGAGCGTTCAGGGAGCTGCAGGACGGATGCTGAGCAGGCGATCGGCGGGCAGGTGCCGCGTGAGTTTTTGAACATGGTCGCTCTAATGTTTGACGGTGCTTATTTTACTGTGTTTCATTTATCAAGTGCTAAAAGGGGTCGCGTTCTTTTATTTTACGGGGCGTGTTCAATTCATACTTTCACTACGTGTGGGTGGATTCAATGTGGTAGTTTTACTGAATCTCGGGCTTTTAAAAGAAAAGGGGTTGTGTTCTTTTGATTTGCTTTATCGGGCGCGGTCGATTTATAGTTTTATTTCATGCGGGTATTCCACGAGGTAGCTTTTAACCGATACGCGTGGTTTTAGAAAAGAGGGGTTGTGTTCTTTGGATTTGTTTTATTGGGCGTGGTCAGGTTATAGTTTACTTCTGTGCGGGTACATGCCACTTGATAGCTTTTAACCGATTCAAGTGGTTTTAGAAAAGAGGGGTTGTGTTCTCTTTGATTATTTTTATTGGGCGTGGCCAATTTATAGCTCGTTTTCAAGTAAATGCTTTGATCTAAGGGGAAATCATAGTGATTAATGATTTTACTTTATACTTTGTAGTTCGGTGTTGTATTGGACCGCGTGGGAATTTCTTGGGTTCCACTCGTAGCTTTTTTATTGAAAAGTGGAGTTGGGTTTTCGTTTTTTAAGTTTTTATTTCGCAGCGTTTTAACAGACCACGTGCTATTTGAATTTACGTATTAGGTTGGCTGATTGAATATTAGGTTTATGGGGTTGTTTTCCAATTAGGTTTTGATTATTTTACAGGAATGTTTTTTACGACGAATTTTACTTAAATTTATTTTGTGGTTTTATTTGTTGTGTACCCTTCGTTTTATTTCAAATTTCCCCTGGGTTTTTTATCATGACGTGTTTGCAGCATTTATTTTATTTGGCGGTGTTTTCAATTTCGTGATTTATTTATTACGTTGTGCAGCATATTCTTCCTTTTGCGTCCATTTGAATATTCTTTTGTTGCATTATTTTATTTCTGTGTGACTACCCTCGTTTCTCGTATTTGATTTCTCCCCCATGTTTTTTTTATTTTGTGCAATCTTTTGACTTTCTTTTTGAATTTTATTTGCGGCATTAATTTATTTTTGATTGATTATTTTACTAATGCTTTTGTGTTGCGTTATTTTCTTTCTACATTTATTTGCGTACGCTTTCATTTTACTTTTTATTTGCATTATTTGTGTGCGGCATTTTTCTTTTACACTTGTTTTATATTGTGTTTTATCCATTCTTTTGATTTGTTGCGGTTTTATTCGGGATATTTTCCCTCGAATTACGGCTGTGTTTTTGGTGATATTTCTTTTATTTTATTTACGGCCGTGCCCTTTTCGGCAGTTTATTATATTTTTTTATATACCACCTACATTTGTGGATGGTTTTTGGTTTTAATCTGCGGTTCTGAATTTGGCTATTTTCTCTGTGATTTTATTTTGCATTTCTCCCTTTAGGTTCGCTGTTGAAATCATTTCTTTTACTTATCTACTTTATTTACTTCATTCCCTTTTAAATATGTTTTCTTTCCTTAAATGCGCTTTTCTTAAACTTACATGTTTCTATATTACAAATTTACATCATGCTTTATAGGGTTCTATAAATAATTTCGCTTAAAACATGGCTAATTAGGTTGTTCTCTGTTGTTCTATTACCGTGACGGTGTATTGGTTAATATCCTACGCGCTTGAATGATTCGACCAAAGTACGGATTCGGGTTCGATCCGCAATTCGCATTCCAAATAGGAGGGTATTATTGAATTCAGCGCGTAGACTCATATTTTCGGTTGTAAGTAAATAGTGCGGCCTGCGGTGTGCGGGGGAGGGGTAGATCTATGCGGGGTTTGTCATGTAGTTGATAGGTATAGCCCGTTTAGTTTAGTCCCTTGGATTTGGTATGTTTTCCTATGCTGGCATCTCAAATATTCGTTAGAAAAAACCCAGTCAAAATTGGTTGCTAGAAGTTGTGAGATCTATCTAACCTAGGTTCCCGTACAGTCACCAAGAACGACCAATTTAGTAAGGTCCTTTGTACTTGGTAGGTCTACATATATTGGTTTCTCATACAGGTGTTAGGTATAACCAGATTAGTTAGATCCATTGTACTTGAGGGCTCTTTATATCTTGGTTTTCCGTACTATTACTAGGTCCGACCGTTGCAGATAGATCCGTCGTATGTGGGAGATCTTTATTTGTTGGTTTTCCATACTGTTGCTAGGTCCGACCGTTGCAGATTGATCCGTCGTATTCGGGAGGTCTTTCAATCTTGGTTTTCCATACTGTTACTAGGTGCGGCCGTTGTAGATTGATCCGTCGTATTTGGGAGGTCTTTAAATGTTGGTTTTTCATACAGTTGCTAGGTCCGTCCGATGTAGTTTGATCCTTTGTGTTTGGGAGGTCTATCTAACCTGGGTTTCCATACAGTTACTAAGAACGACCAGTATAGGTAGATCCTTTGTATTTGGGAGGTCTGTCTAAAATGGTTCCCTATACATTTTCTACGACCGACCGGTGTAGGTTGGACTTTTGTATTTGGCAGGTCTATCTAAAATGGTTTCCTATACAGTTACTAGGCATGACCGATTCAGGTTGGCCCTTTGAGTAGGTTTATGGAGCTGCTGGCGATAGGTAGTAGGAGGGAACTATCTGCAGTAGGTACCGTAATAAATTATGTTTTATGTAGGGTTTGAAATCGTTTGACTTATTTCTTATTGTGAGATTGGGTTAGGTTATAGGTAGCAGATCGGTGTGTCGAAGGGCACGTTTTGTCTGTCGCTGTTAGGTATTCTTATGCATTGGAAGTTTCGCGATAGTCGTAGGTAAATTTTATACTCCTGGGCTTAGTGGGTATTGGTAGGTTATAAGTGCATACTGTACCTAAGTATGTTGGGGTTAGTAGGGGCATTCGTCGACTCGGTGTCCCACACATTATGGTATTGATAGATAGACAGCGTTTCGCAAGTTTTATAATGTTTTAATTTATTTTAAAGATTGTGGTGTATTTTTATAAGGTATCTAGGTACTTCCGCATTTTTGATTTTATTTTGAACTCAATTTTGGGTACCCGATATTTATATTTAGTTTCATTCTTTCATTCATTTTGACATTTATATTTAGGTTAATTTATTTACTCTCTTACTTTCAAGGATTTCGAATTTTTACAAGTTTCGGTTGTGCACAGATGATTAACCCTTTGGCCGTAGTGGTGCCATAGTGGTGTCATAGTGGTGTACGGCTATTCTTACGGCAGTTTACCTGAACCAGGTTATAGTTGCCGGTAATCCTGTATTATGCAGTTGCGTACTTTTACCCGTCGTGAAACTGAAGTTAACTTTAATTTCATTAAACTGAAGTTAACTTTCATAAATATTAATAGGTAATTAAATTAACTTAGTACTTGCGGTTTTTGTACACTTGCAGTCAATCATAAATATTTTAGGATTTTAAACATTTTATAATTTTGTTTGGAATTATTAATATTTTACTTACATGCCTTTTGGATTGGATCGTTTAGGGTTGCTTCTTAATTAAAATAATTTAGAAACTTTAAAATATTTTGAGATTTTAAATATTTATTTTTTATCCTTTTTGGAATTAATAATACTTCACTTAGGTTTCGTTTAGGTTGGGGTGATTAATGCTGCTCCAAAATTAAAATAATTTTAGAATTTTTATTTATTTTATTTTATTTATAAATAAATATTTTTAGAAACTTTGCAATATTTTGGGACTTTAAATATTTGTCATCCTTTTGGAAATTAATAATATTTTCCTTAGGTTTCATTTAGTTTGGGGTATTTAATCCTGGTTTCAAATTTAAATACGTTTAGATTTATTTATTTAATTTATTTTATTTACTTTTGAAATTTCATTACCATTTACACTCGCGTATTTTTACCCAACTTAGGAGTTAACTTTTATTGCGTATTCTTACCCAACCTTAATAGAAGTTAGCTTTTAAAAAACTTTCTATTAAAACATTTATTTAGATATCGTTTAGTTTGGGACGCTTAATTCTGCTTTCAAAATGAAATACTTTTAGAATATAAGTTTGTTTACTTTTGAAAATAGTTAGTGCGGAGCGCTTTCATTGTCCTATACACTTGCGTATTCTTACCCAACTTTAATAGAAGTCAACTTTTATTAATTCAATATCACAATGAATAATACTTTATATTACCACTTTTATTTAAATATGATTTAACGGGATTTGTTTCATGGTTGAGTTTATATATTTAAAACAAAATACAAAATTTCGGTTTGCATAAACTCTAATGGTTTTAAATTAAGTTTATCTTAAATGACAATGGTTGTTTATTATCAGCCTTTTAGTAATACAACATATTTACTATAAAGTTAAATCCAAATAATACTAAAGACGTATTATCTATTCCGATTCTTGTAAGTTAATTCAAAGACAATTACTTACTTGAATGTAATGTTGGAGTTAATCATACTTAGGCCAAGCAGGTCAGTGCCTCGATAGCTATACCCTATACTAAGATGGAATGGGATACTATCACCAAGTTGGTTAAAGTCACCATTACCTAATTAAATTAATATGGTTAAAGAATTACCAAGTTATTATACAGTTGTATTGAAACTGGAGGGTTGTAAATAAATACCTATTTTACTAAATTAATATTGATAAACTGCTGTTGTGAGAAATGATGACTCAGTAGTTAATATTAAATTCGTTTCCAAATTCAAAATTCCCATTATGCATAAATTGTGCACTTTTGGCTTCTCATTAGTAAATTCCTGGTGAGGAATGGTGATTCAGGAGCGGAGGAGATGGCTGAATCCCGCATCCCTTTAGGGATGCGGTAATAGATAGTCACTTCTCTCACATAGGCAGTACACTTTCGATAACGTTAAATCTTCAAAGCTAAACCATGAAACATTCTTACTATAATTCACCAACTTATTAAATTGACAATTATTTACTATTAGCAATCAGTTACTTCTATTTAAGTTGTCATCCCTTTTGCACTCGAATACATACTGCGCAATCTTACCCTTATTCCATTATTATGGTTCGGACTTAGCTGCGCACTCTTACCCATATTGTTAGTTTAGCTTAGCTGACTATGTAGGAATGAAAATTACTATTTCGAGGAATCAATATTTTACTCCTTAATCATTTATTAATCATAATCGAGTTTACATATCGTACTTAAATGTTCTATGCGGTTCTTATTAGTTTCAATTCTTTAACTTGCTTTATTTAACTTTAACTTTTGTTTTGACGGTATATTACTTCTTTACGCATAGTTTACTTAGTTGTTAGGGATTTCATTATTTTGGTATAGCAATTTTTTGAATAGAGGTTAGGTTAGTTAGATACCATTCCTTATCATTAAAGACCCTTGGGATACTACACACGGTTCACAACGTAGGACACACTATGACTATCACACATGGCCTTATATTATGAACCTTCGTGAACCCAACTCCGGTAACCAAGTTTTAGATTTAGCTTAGGATTTTACTTACACGGTTTCAGTTTACAGTTAGGTCGCTTTATCATTTACAGTTAGATCACTTTATCATTTACAGTTAGGTCGTTTTATCATTTGCAGTTAGGTCGCTATATCATTTACAGTTAGGTCGCTTTATCATTTAGTTAGTACGCGTTCACTGGTTAGGTTAGCTAGGATAAAAAAAAAAAAAAAAAATTCGTAGGCAGGGGGTTGTTACAACGGGATTTCAGTAGAGTTGCTGGATGCGCGCAGATTGTAGGGCGCGCACACTTCCACGCAGGCACACACAGCACAGGAAGGGGCTTGAAGGGCTGCTTGTAGACCTCCAAACCAAAGAAGGGGCTTGATGTGGCTAAGGCGTGGCGGTGACCTCTGTTCGACCTGAACAAAGGCTCTGCAAAACTCAGCAAAATCGCTTCGATTAAAAAGGCACAAGTCCTGTCTCGGTCGCCAAAAACTTTGTTCGCTACGGGAACAAGTGAAATAAAAGATGGATTTTTGATAATTTAAATTAATTATTATTTCTTTGAAATTGATATAATTTTGACAAGGACAAGTGCTTTAGGCGACCGTCAGTAGTAGAGAGTGAATACATTTAGAAGGTGACTTTGACTAACCAATTGACATACAATATTTTACCAAAATATAGACCTTAACATTGTACACATTAGTGACATTATACAAAACGAATAGTATAAGGCGATCCCTACCAGTTACAATTTATACACGTAGAGAAACGCGATTGGTTAAGACCCGGTATGTCGTGGTCATACGATGTAGATAAGTTAGCGCCAGAAGGGCCAAAATTAAATAGACTATGCGTACAGAAGGTACATTTTATACAATATTAAAGTTGCATTAAAGAATGATAAAATTATACAATACAAAATATATATGTCTAGCTCCTAAGCGTAGACACTTATATTATAGTTCTACCTAGTAGAAGGCTCACAAAGTTTGACAACAAGGGACATCGGGTCGTAAATACGTAGTTCGGAAAATGCTCGAGCAACCCGATGAGATTCTCACTGCGAAGGGCCATGTGAGGAAAACGATGGGCGACGCAGCGCATGAGTAAGATACTTATATTATAGTTTTACCTAGTAGAAGGTTCACAAACTTTGACACCAGGGTACCTCATCGGGTCGTAAATACGTAGCTCAGAAAATGCTCGAGCAACCCGATGAGATTCTCACTGCGAAGGGCCATTTGAGGAAAACGATGGGCGACGCAGCGCATGAGTAAGATACTTATATTATAACATTACCTAGTAGAAGGTTCACAAAGTTTGACAACAAGGTACATCATCGGGTCGTAAATACGTAGTTCAGAAAATGTTCGAGCAACCCGATGAGATTCTCACTGCGAAGGGCCATGTGAGGAAAACGATGGGTGATGCAGCGCATGAGTAAGATACTTATATTATAGTTCTACCTAGTAGAAGGTTCACAAAGTTTGACACCAGGGTATCTCATCGGGTCGTAAATACGTAGCTCAGAAAAAGCTCGAGCAACCCGATGAGATTCTCACTGCGAAGGGCCATGTGAGGAAAACAATGGGCGACGCAGCGCATGAGTAAGATACTTATAAGCGGTGTAAGGGACGGTGTAACGAACACTTTGCAGGCGTGCTCAGACCATAAAACATATGGCGGTAGACGAATAAAAAATTTCGACTTCCCATACAAAGTCAGTCAGCTGACCGTGAAATTTGTATGGGAGGTCGGTTTTTTTCGTTTACTATCATAATTATGTTCCATGGGAAAAGTTGTTGAGTTTCATGGTCTGAGCACGCCTGCAAAGTTTTCGTTACACCGTCCCTTATACTCTGTATTATAATTATAACATTATTACCTAGTAGAAGGTGCACAAACTTTGACACCAGGGTACCTCATCGGGTCGTAAATACGTAGCTCAGAAAATGCTCGAGCAACCCGATGAGATTCTCACTGCGAAGGGCCATGTGAGGAAAACAATGGGCGACGCAGCGCATGAGTAAGATACTTATACGCGGTGTAAGGGACGGTGTAACGAACACTTTGCAGGCGTGCTCAGACCATAAAACATATATTATAGTGGTAAACGAAAAATATGTTTCGACTTCCCTTAGAAACTCAGTCAGCTGATCGTGAAATTTGTATGGGAGGTCGGTTTTTTTTCGTTTACTATCATAATTATGTTCCATGGGAAAAGTTGTTCAGTTTCATGGTCTAAGCACGCCTGCAAAGTTTTCGTTACACCGCCCCTAACACTCTGTTTATAATTATAACATATTGCCTAGTAGAAGGTGCACAAACTTTGACACCAAGGTAGATAGCATCGGGCCGTAATACGTAGCTCAGAAAATGCTCGAGCACTTGATGAGATTCTCACTGCGAAGGGCCATGTGAGGAAAACGATGGGCGACGCAGCGCATGAGTAAAGATACTTATATTATAACATTACCTAGTAAAAGGCTCACAAAGTTTGACAACAAGGTACATCGGGTCGTAAATACGTAGTTCAGAAAATGCTCGAGCAACCCGATGAGATTCTCACTGCGAAGGGCCATGTGAGGAAAACGATGGGCGACGCAGCGCATGAGTAAGATACTTATATTATAACATTACCTAGTAGAAGGTTCACAAAGTTTGACAACAAGGTACATCATCGGGTCGTAAATACGTAGTTCAGAAAATGCTCGAGCAACCCGATGAGATTCTCACTGCGAAGGGCCATGTGAGGAAAACGATGGGTGATGCAGCGCATGAGTAAGATACTTATATTATAGTTCTACCTAGTAGAAGGTTCACAAAGTTTGACACCAGGGTATCTCATCGGGTCGTAAATACGTAGCTCAGAAAAGCTCGAGCAACCCGATGAGATTCTCACTGCGAAGGGCCATGTGAGGAAAACAATGGGCGACGCAGCGCATGAGTAAGATACTTATAAGCGGTGTAAGGGACGGTGTAACGAACACTTTGCAGGCGTGCTCAGACCATAAAACATATGGCGGTAGACGAATAAAAAATTTCGACTTCCCATACAAAGTCAGTCAGCTGACCGTGAAATTTGTATGGGAGGTCGGTTTTTTTCGTTTACTATCATAATTATGTTCCATGGGAAAAGTTGTTGAGTTTCATGGTCTGAGCACGCCTGCAAAGTTTTCGTTACACCGTCCCTTATACTCTGTATTATAATTATAACATTATTACCTAGTAGAAGGTGCACAAACTTTGACACCAGGGTACCTCATCGGGTCGTAAATACGTAGCTCAGAAAATGCTCGAGCAACCCGATGAGATTCTCACTGCGAAGGGCCATGTGAGGAAAACAATGGGCGACGCAGCGCATGAGTAAGATACTTATACGCGGTGTAAGGGACGGTGTAACGAACACTTTGCAGGCGTGCTCAGACCATAAAACATATATTATAGTGGTAAACGAAAAATATGTTTCGACTTCCCTTAGAAACTCAGTCAGCTGATCGTGAAATTTGTATGGGAGGTCGGTTTTTTTTCGTTTACTATCATAATTATGTTCCATGGGAAAAGTTGTTCAGTTTCATGGTCTAAGCACGCCTGCAAAGTTTTCGTTACACCGCCCCTAACACTCTGTTTATAATTATAACATATTGCCTAGTAGAAGGTGCACAAACTTTGACACCAAGGTAGATAGCATCGGGCCGTAATACGTAGCTCAGAAAATGCTCGAGCACTTGATGAGATTCTCACTGCGAAGGGCCATGTGAGGAAAACGATGGGCGACGCAGCGCATGAGTAAAGATACTTATATTATAACATTACCTAGTAAAAGGCTCACAAAGTTTGACAACAAGGTACATCGGGTCGTAAATACGTAGTTCAGAAAATGCTCGAGCAACCCGATGAGATTCTCACTGCGAAGGGCCATGTGAGGAAAACGATGGGCGACGCAGCGCATGAGTAAGATACTTATATTATAGTTCTACCTAGTAGAAGGTTCACAAACTTTGACACCAGGGTATCTCATCGGGTCGTAATACGTAGCTCAGAAAATGCTCAAGCAACCCGATGAGATTCTTACTGCGAAGGGCCATGTGAGGAAAACGATGGGCGACGCAGCGCATGAGTAAGATACTTATATTATACATTACCTAGTAGAAGGTTCACAACTTTGACACCAGGGTACATCATCGGGTCATAAACCCGATGAGATTCTCACTGCGAAGGGCCATGTGAGGAAAACGATGGGCGACGCAGCGCATGAGTAAGATACTCGTACTTATACGCGGAGTAAGGGACGCTGTAACGAAAAGTTTGCAGGCGTGCTCAGACCATGAAACATAATGAAAAAAAAAACGACTTCCCTTACAAAAGTCAAAGTCAGTCAGCTGATCGTGAAATTTGTATGAGAGGTCGGTTTTTTTTCGTTTACTACCATAATTATGTTCCATGGGAAAAGTTGTTCAGTTTCATGGTTTGAACACGCCTGCAAAGTTTTCGTTACACCGTCTCTTATACCCTGTATTATAATTATAACATTACCTAGTAGAAGGATCACAAACTTTGACACCAGGGCCATCATCAGGTCGTAAATACTTAGTTCAGAAAATGCTCGAGCAACCCGATGAGATTCTCACTGCGAAGGGCCATGTGAGGAAAACGATGGGCGACGCAGCGCATGAGTAAGATACTTATATTATAGCTCTACCTAGTAGAAGGCTCACAAACTTTTACACCAGGGTAGGGCCTTGTGATAAAGGCCATGGGCAACGCAGCGCAAGAGTAAAATACTTGTAACACTACTTAGAAGAAGGTTCAGAAACTTTGACACCGTAGGTAAATACGTAGCTCAGAAAATGTTCGAACAACCCGATGAGATTCTCGCTGCGAAGGGCCAAGTGAGGATGACGATGGGCGACGCAGCGCATGAGTAAGATACATAAATTATTATAACATTACCTAGTAGAAGGTTCACAAACTTTTACACCGGAATAGGGCCTTGTGAGGAAGGCCATGGGCGACGCAGCGCAAGAGTAATTTTTTTTAACACTACTTAGTAGGAGGTTCAGAAACTTTGACACCAGGGCCATCATCGGGTCGTAAATACGTAGCTCAGAAAATGCTAGAGCAACCCAATGAGATTCTCACTGCGAAGGGCCATGTGAGGAAAACAATGGGCGACGCAGCGCATAAGTATGATACATTTACCATTTATACAACTAGTGAACTAATCTTCTTTATTAAAAAGGGTCAAACTCTTGTCGCTGGGGTTCCGATCTTCCTGCTTCTGTGCTAGCGACCCTTGACCTCCTGATACGATACGACTTTTTCCTTTGTATAGTTAAAGTAGTTGCGTCTAGATCTGCCTCTGCATCTCCTTCTTTTTACTTTCTCTTCAATTATGTTCTTTATGAAATTATCGTGTCGTAGCAAGTGACCAATCTTTTCTGTTTTCTATGCTCTTTAAAACACAATGTTCCTCCTCAACCAGCAGCGCCTACACTTCTACGTTTGTCCTCTACTCTGTCCAACTAATCAATAACCTAGTAGGTACCTAGGCGGTTCATCTGCTCGTTCGTCGGCTCGGTGTCTTACACGACAGATAAAAGAATAAATTATGTCAACCATCTATTACCATCCATCAACAAGCATCAATCACTATTTTAGCTTGAACTAAGTCGTTCCTGCCGATTACACAGTGGAGTGAAGATACTGCAGTACTCTGCGTTTTGAAACCCGAAATAACAATACATTGATGATTTTTCTTGACTTAAAAATTAAAAAAAAACTTTCATAATTTTTGTACTCTTCTCACCAGAAAAAATCAGCTTCATATAACCTACATGTGTATTTCTTCGTCCAAATCCAGCTTGATCCAAGCAAAGGGATTGAACACGAGCCACGACAATCCCAAGACGACCCAGGATATTTTCAAGGCTCTACAGCAACTCACGAAAGGACACCCAGAGGAGCTTAGAGACGAAATGCCACAGACCTTGGAAAGAGCTGCCAAATATCTGTCGCAGAAGACCGCCGATGATAGTAAGCTTTACACACTATTTTATGCACAACCAGGGAAACAAACTAAATGGTGGTTTTGAAGATAGTCATGCGCAAGATGGTAGTGTACGGTCATAGTATAGGCCTGATAATCCGCCTAGTCTATGAAGGCGTAGTACGCTATCTTTTATTAGTTTCTTTGTAAATCGTTGAGGCATTACGCTACATGCATTTCCTTAACCAGACTTCCAGTAGTGGCTATCTAGGTTACCTTGTCAACCAGGCGTGGATACTGGGTAAAGTTTCTCGGTGACCGATAGCGATAATGCAGGTCAGGCTAGTGATAATGATATGGAACAACTTTCCCCAAGGATCATGAGATGAAAAAAAAATTCATGAAAAAAATAATATTTTATCATATTTGAATCATAGGGGCAATGTTTCTTTGGGAAAAGTGGTTCCTTATCAGTAACACGCCCTGCATTTTCTTTACCGGTCACTTGTAATATTACACCTAATATACATATAGGTTTTTCATTCAGACGGTACATTTTATCTGTTTATATTTCGGCACATGTAAGTTTCTAATTTATTTTTTTCTCGTCAAGATGAGCGCGGCCCGGCGTTTGACAAGATGATAGAGATACTGACGAAGCACGCTGGCCATCCTGTGAATCCTGAAAGCCCCGCCTTCAGGTCTGCCTACGACGTGGCACACGCGTAAGTATGACAACTACTAATTATAATGGGTCTAGTATTATAGATACTGACGAATCATGCCAGGCATCCTGTGAATCCTGAAAGCCCCGCCTTCAGGTCTGCCTACGACGTGGCACACGCGTAAGTATGACAACTACTAATTATAATGGGTCTAGTATTATAGATACTGACGCAACACGCCGGTCATCCTGTCAATCCTGAAAGCCCCGCCTTCAGGTCTGCCTACGACGTGGCACACGCGTAAGTATGACAACTACTAATTATAATGGGTCTAGTATAAAGATACTGACGAAACACGCCGGCCATCCTGTGAATCCTGAAAGCCCCGCCTTCAGGTCTGCCTACGACGTGGCACACGCGTAAGTATGACAACTACATATTATAATGGGTCTAGTATTATAGATACTGACGAAACACGCCGGCCATCCTGTGAATCCTGAAAGCCCCGCCTTCAGGTCTGCCTACGACGTGGCACACGCGTAAGTATGACAACTACATATTATAATGGGTCTAGTATTATAGATACTGACGAAACACGCCGGCCATCCTGTGAATCCTGAAAGCTCCGCCTTCAGGTCTGCCTACGACGTTGCACACGCGTAAGTATGACAACTACCTACTAAATTATAATGGGTCTGGTTTATAATTTATTCTGTGTCCGAGTGTAAGGGATGATGTACCAAAAACATTGCGGGCTTAATAGAAGACCATGAAACCGAACTACTTTTGCCGCTGTGCTTTATCTATGTTAGAAAACATTTGTCAGCCGATCGGGAATTCAGTAAGTATAAGGATATTTAAATGTATCTCTACCGACTTCACCTCAACAGAAAAAGTTGTTCAGTTTCATGGTCTGACTGATAATGCCTGCAAAATTTTCGCTAAGACGTCCCGTACACCCGGTAATTTAATACGCTTTTTGCGCTGATATCTCTACTATACATTCAGTACTTAGTTGGTCATAATTCATCACATTTTTAATCCATGATGTTTGTTTGACTTATCAACCTATTATTTAAATTCAGACTAAAGCAAGCGCCTGGCTTAACGTCCGTGAAGCCAGATCCCGCGAGGGCTGCGTTCTACGAACAAGCTCTACACAGGATTGTAGACCCCGAAACTCCGAGGGAACATCTCAATGATATGCCTGGTAGGTATCAAAATGATAAAAAACTAAAATTATTTCAAGCCCGCTCATGAAACTGTCAAAATATGAATAAACGTAGGAATTTTGGTCCTCTAATACATTCTTGGTGTGAAGTATTCTATTAGTAGGTTCACATTTCGACTGCCTTCGAATAGTTGCTGGCTGTGGGCTGAGCGGCATGCCGCTTTCATCTTTTTGTCTTCAAGGATTTGTCAATTCATTACAAGAGTAATTTTCTATTACAGAGGTCATTGCAAGGAGTGCGGATTATTTATCAGGATTGGACCGTGATCGTGGTATGTTTTGAGAATATTTTAGTGGTATTATTACTAGCGAATGAAAAGTTTAATATTTTTTTATTCCTTTAGCTGAAGCTCAGGAGATACTGCTTAATGCGCTGAAAGACAAAGCGACAAAAGACGCTGCTAAGAGAAATGATAAAGGAGTGACATATGGCCAAGCGGCTGACGAGTAAGAAAGTGCCCCACCTTTTTTATGACTGACTGTATCCCAGGGCTATCAAACCTACACGTGGCGTGAGTGCCCCACCGAGTATTGAACCAAGAACCTTTGCGACGTAGGTAGTCTCGCACTACCACTGCACCACATCCGCCTTCAAGTTTATTGCGCCACCCGTTAATACACCACCATATAGTGGTTGAACCGGAAAGAAAGATGGTTCCGTGCTAAGGATGGCAGGTAAAGCCGTCGGTTTCGGTTGCTGTCTATAATAACTTAGTTTAGACGATGGTCGTTACACAACCTTGCTAGAAAAACTCTGACACGATGGATCATCGGGTCGTTCGACTCCTCAGTGTACTTGAAAGAAGAAGAATGAATGGCTGAGCTGCGTAGCTGCAGCTACGAAAACAGCTACGGCGTAGCAACTTCTTTCCCTAATGAGTAGCAGTTAGATAAATCCAGGTTTTCCGTATGCATTGTGTATGTTCTTGCAGCTAAAAGGAAACCTGGGGAGTCCTCTTGACTAGACTATGCCTTGTCTGTTACTGGTCGAAAATGTGTCAATGTTTTTGGTTCGCTTAGCTGCGCCTACTGATGTCAGCTGCAATAAGCTTTGAGTTTTTCTACATATTGATTGAGGGTCCACTGGACTTAGTCTTGTCACGTACACCTAATATTCATTTTGCTTAGGTTTTCAAAAGGCCCGATCAAGACTCCACTACTACCGGTGATGCCCATTCAAACGGAAGCGCGTGGCAAATTCGACTCGGATGTAAACAGCTCAACTCCTCAAGAACTCAAGGGTGCTATGAAAGGTATATTCATTTACAAATTTTACTGTAAAAAGAGCATTAAAGTGAAATTAAACTTTGGGTGCCGTACGCGGCATAGTGCGCCGTCAATCTGACAGCGTCGTGCCAATATGCACGGCAAGCCGTGTGGATTTTGACAGCGGCATGACGCGCGACGCGCCCAGTCTTTAATCTCATTACCTTTGGTTTCTTGTAAATTGTATACCAAAGAAATTCTAAGGCCACCTACTATGAACTAAAGAAACAGTGAACAAATATCTTTACTTTACAGCATTAACAAGAGATGCCGGTGGCGGTGTATCTCAAGACGTTGCGTTACTGAGTAAGAATATCACTCATCTTTTATTGAGTACACTACACGTTTTTTGCCTTTTTTCAAAGAGAAACCTTTCACTATAAATACATCGTCTAAATAAATGTAATTGTACCTACCTACACAAATATTAATGGTATTATTGTGATCTGATGAACTCGTAAAGTCATCCATCATCATCACTATCTCGTTCCACAACCATGTCAGAGGCCTGCTACTTGTAGTAGGCGGTTGAAAAACTCTGACACCAGGGTTCATCGGGTCGTTAAACAACTCGGTGTCCCACACGAAGTGAGAGAATGGACGAGATTGGCATAGGGCCGTGAGGATTGGGTATAGTGAGGAGGCAAATACCCTGCAGTGAGTGGATGTTGTCTAATGTAATGATGTTTTTTTTTCAATTGCTGTAATGGATTCTTATTTGAAATATCTACCTGTAGGTGGGTCAGCCGGCGAGCGGTACCCACGGAACCTGATAGCGGCCGGAGCCGACACCAAAGGAGACACGCCTATGTTCAAGGTTGGAAATTACGGGATGACCTACGCCGAGGCTGCTAACAAGTATGTCATTTCCGAATTTCATCATTGTCACGATAGAGTTATCCAGTCTGCCACCGCAGGATGGGATGAACATCCAGGGGGGATATCATGGAAAAGTATGTCCAAGAATTAACCCAGAGTTAGGATGAATACTAGCTTAGAATGGTTGGTTGGACAAACGTTTTCGTAAATTCATCTCTCTGACAGATTAGATTTGAATGACACATCACGGTTTATCAGCTTTTGACGGCTATTCTCAGCTCAGCGTGCAGCAATAACTTGAGCTCCATACGCCGCTATACGAATAAATAAAATATCAGTTTCGAGGCAGAGATGCTTCTAGTTTTACTATCTACTGAAAACGTTTTCAGAAAGGTTTTTACAACTCAAATGCTTATGTCACAGAACATAAATAAATAAATACATAAACATGGATTATCCTCACTATCGCCTCCTGTGATATCATCCCTGCTCTGTTTTATACAAATGCAGGACACTGTTTCAGTGTGAACAAGTAATAAACAAGACAACATTACCTACATAATATGGATCAGTAACGTGTGCATTTTGTTTTAGTTTACGGAACTCAGGAAATCTGGAAGAGTCTAGTGATCCCACGGCCGCACCATTAGCCGACCAAATAGCCCAGAGTTTGACACAAACTATGGCAGAGAGAGCCCCTGAAGAGACCGTTAAGAGATTAGCCCGTACGTTACTGAAATATTTGTTATTAATTATAATAGACAGTATACAATCACAGAGTGCTAGGAAAAGTAGTACTTTTGTTTAAACCGCGCGCTCTATAAAGATATAATATAATAGCGCGCGTATAATAAAGAATATTCTAAAAAGAATGAACTGTTCAGCCCTAAAACGCTGCACAATGTACTGTCAATTACCGCTCGGACAACTTTGCACCGTTTCTTTGCCGCTCGCAATAAGGCTACAATGGTGCAATCGCAACTGTAGCTGACTATAACGACGCGCTATGTCGCGCTCCGAACTAGGGTTGAACAGTTTTAATTAAATGTTTTTCTGAATTGCACTACACATTTAATGAACTAAACTTATTTTGTTTTAGCCGACATACAAGCGGCATCAAAACATCTAGCTAAACAAGCATTGGAATCAAGTAAGTTGTTCGATATTAATTTTAAGGCAATTGTACTGATTTATACTCTATCCTTATTATTTTATAAATATTTTCTAGATGACGCGTTAACCTTCCTACTGCAGCAAATGGACAAAAAACGTAATGAACCTTTTGCGAAAATACAGGGATGGGAGCACTCTCATGGAGATTGCGTGGACAAGTACGTATATCAATAATTTCCACTTAGTAATAATCATTATTATTTGCCAGCTCTATGCAGATTATAGTACCTACAATGAGCAAACTGTTTATATAGTTGGAACAAAAGAAAAAAAATGTTTGCTGAAAACTATCGAAAGAATTTTCTCCCAACCTCTTAATATCATAATAACATTAGCACTATACTTATTCGCGTTCGTTTCGCTCGCATGTAGGTAAATGATCTTTTGTCTCATGTACTTCCTATATGTAATGTAATGGACAAACAAAGCCTCCGTTTTGCTGGGGGCAAGCTGGGCTTGTCTGACATGCTCGTGGTCCAGTAGTGCCCAAACCTCCTATAACTTACCTAATTTTATTCTATTTCATACCGAGTCATCACAGAATAAATAATAGTACTAGACCGGGTGTAAGGGCGGTGTAACGATAACTTTAGGTACAGACATGATCAGATCATTTAACTCGAAACTGAACAACTTCTTCTATGGAACCGAAGTAGGGAAAATAAAAATAAAGTTTTCAGTCAGGAAGTAAGAAAGGAAGTCAGTCACCTGTTCGGGAGTTATGTATGGATAGTCGATGTTTTTTCTCGTTTACCAACTTAGCTTCCATAGAAAAAGTTATTCGCTTTCATGGTCTGCAAAGTTTTGTTCGAGTTCTGATATTAATTTATTTTCTAGAATTCTTCGTGCGCCAACTCTACAAAATGACAATGTAGATAAAGGAACGTATGAGACTGTGCGATCAAAGCTTAAGAGTATTATAAAAAACAATCCACCGCCGCCAGAACTTGCAGCCAAAATGCCATGTGTGTATGCATAACAAATGTTTTTTTGGATGTAGGTAGTTAGTAGAGATGGGTCAACTCGGTTTTTTTTTCAACTCGATCAACTCGAGTTGACTCGGAGGCTGACTCGAGTTGTAACTCGAGTCAACTCGGTCGGTGCGCTAGACGCGAAGTTTGCTTGCAATTGTGTATGGATCCAGTGCGCGAGTTGCGCATTAATTGTCGACTCGGTAAACTCGGTTAAAATGGCGAGTCGAGTGTCAACTTGGTTAACTGTTTTGTTTTTTAATGAAGAGCAAGAGGTGAATTAAAAATTTGTTTAATCAAAATAATATTTTTATTCTTCTTGTATAATCAAAAACAGCCCTTTATTAGGATAACTTACTTATAATTGTACAAAAAATCAGACTTAACAAAATTATGATTCATCAGACTAAACCATCATACCCGCAGAACAAACCATACGTCATTCAAATCACTTAATAAAATCCGCGCTAAAAAGCAACCAGTGGCGCTGCCATCCAAACTATCTTTGCATGGAATTAATCTATTTAACATTCTATGGCACATGATATAAGGTTCATTATCCAATGAAGAACTATCTTGGTTCTTGTTTTCGCCGCGGGACTACTTCAGTGGTGCTACGGGTTGTAAGAGCGAGACGGTCGAACGCCATCCCACCCTCGCTTGCCAAATCGCATGCGAAACGAACGAACATGAACGATGCGGTGGAATAGCCGAGTTATTAACTCGGGTCAACTCGGGTCGTCTCGGGTGGCGGGCGCAGGCCGCGGTCGTTCGGCCGCGTCACCGAGTCAACTCGGTCTGTAGAAAAAGCAACTCGAGTTGCCTCGGTCGCAGCTTAACTCGAGTAACTCGATCAAAACAACTCGAGTTGCCCATCGCTAGTAGTTAGTATGTTGATAGAAAACTTTAGGAATTAGACGTTCCTTTCAGTTGCCGTGTTAAATATTTGCCGTAATAAATGTCACACAGTGTGTAGAGCACTATACAGGGTATTAGGAAAAGTAGTGCGTTCCTTCAAACCATAGGTTTAACTGATATATATTGCGAGTTCGCAAGAACCCGGTTAGAGCTAGTTATTTTATTATGTGTGACCGCAGTTTAAAACAGTTGTTAACTAGTGATTAATATGGAATTCTTTGGTTTCAGCTGTAATTGACAACGTGGCAAAGTTTTTAGCCGTTCCAATGGCTGGTACAGTACAAACTTTTTGTAATAGTTGAATATTTGTTTCTTTTTTACTTGAGCTTGGGGGTTTGGGACACAATTCCCGAAAACACTTTTAGGGTGCGTACTTATTACGTATGTCAGCATAGCCGAGCCACATCGACCAGAATGCTGATGGTGTGACCATTTATGGAGTTTTTTTTTTAAATAAAATCCCAACGTCACTATAATAAGATTCAGACAGATTGTAACATAAGCAAGCTGCAAGTGTAAATCTTCTAAAATTCGAATATCATAACAATAACCAAGCAATAACCCTTCAAAAATAAAAAATAAAAACACTGCGAATGTTCAATTTTAGTCTTCTGGAAACAAGGCGAGGCGACCCGCTTTCGCTTAAACGTTTTACATCTGCCTTAGAGGAGATATTTAAGAAGCTCTCGCCATCGTGGTCTTTGAAAGGCAACAAACGACTAACTAACCTTCGCTTCGCAGACGACATCGTTCTTTTCTCCACTTCAGCCGCGGAACTCGAAACCATGCTACAGGAGACAAGCGTGGCAAGCAAGGCTTGAGGTTGGACTTATAATGATTATGAAAAAGACCCAAATCATGTGCAACAGTACCACACTCAGAGTGGAAGTGGACTGGCAGATAATACATTATTTCGACGAATACACGTATTTGGGTCAGATATCATCCTTCGGAAACAGGCAGGACAAAGAAGTCGAAAGACGAATCTCCAAAACACCTGGAAGAGCTACTGGTCCATGAAAGAGCTGATAAAGGAAGATCTTCCTCTTACACTGAAGCGAAAACTAGACGACATGTGTATTCTGCCTGTCCTCACGTACGACGCACAAACGTGGTCTTTGACTGAAGCACAAAAGTCCAAACTCTAGGTTTACCAACGTGCCATTAAGCTCAGCATCCTGGATGTTAAAAGGATTTACCGTATCAGAAACACAATCCTGCGCTCCAAAACTGGCATCATAGACGTCAGTAAAAATTCCGCACGGCTGAAGTGGGACTGGGCAGGACACGTCTGTCGAATGCATCCCGACAGGTGGGCTATTTTAACTACGAAATGGATACCTCAAGATGGTCGTCGTCGTCGTCGTGGCGGACCCCAGAGAAGATGACTAGACGATATCTAGAAGCTTTTCTCCCAAATTGGCATTCGGTAGCGCAAGACCAGGAAGAGTAGCGTGAAAGAGGGGAGGCCTTTGCCCTGCAGTGGGACATAGAAGAGGCTATTAAAAAGAAATGATCACGTCATCAGCATTCCGAGATTAATAAGTAGCCTTTCCCATAATGTGTAGCGATGATCATAGTCCTTCCTTTGAAAGATGCTTACTGCTTTATTTATCATAGAAAAAGTGTCTTAGTTTTGAAGTTTATTTGCAGGATATGGGCCTGGTGGCGGCTATGGGCCTGGCGCTGGTGGGCCTGGCGCTGGTGGGCCTGGCGCTGGTGGGCCTGGCGCTGGTGGGCCTGGTGGCGGCTATGGGCCTGGCGCAGGCGGTTCTGGCGGCGGCTATGGACCTGGTGCTGGCGGGTCCGGCGGTGGCCATGGGCCTGGTGCTGGCGGCTCTGGTGCTGGCGGGTCCGGCGGTGGCCATGGGCCTGGTGCTAGCGGCTCTGGTGCTGGCGCGTCTGGTGCTGGCGGTTCTGGTGGTGGCGGTTCTGGTGGTGGCGGCTCAACCATTCCTGGCGTAACTGTTCCTGGAGGCACCTATGGAGCTGGTGGAACGGGTCCTGGAGTTACTGGTCCCGGAGGCACCTATGGAGCTGGTGGAACGGGTCCTGGAGTTACTGGTCCCGGAGGCACCTATGGAGCTGGTGGAACGGGTCCTGGAGTTACTGGTCCCGGAGGCACCTATGGAGCTGGTGGAACGGGTCCTGGTGTTACTGGTCCCGGCGGCACCTATGGAGCTGGTGGAACGGGTCCTGGTGTTACTGGTCCCGGAGGAACCTATGGAGCTGGTGGAACGGGTCCTGGTGTTACTGGTCCCGGCGGCACCTATGGAGCTGGTGGAACGGGTCCTGGTGTAACTGGTCCCGGAGGCACCTATGGAGCTGGTGGAACGGGTCCTGGAGTTACTGGTCCCGGAGGCACCTATGGGGCTGGTGGAACGGGTCCTGGAATTACTGGTCCCGGCGGCACCTATGGAGCTGGTGGAAAGGGTCCTGGTGTAACTGGTCCCGTAGGAACCTATGGAGCAAGTGGAACGGGTCCAGGTGTTTCTGGTCCCGGAGGCACCTATGGAGCTAGTGGAACGGGTCCTGGTGTTACTGGTTCCGGAGGCACCTTTGGAGCTAGTGGAACTGGTCCTGGCGGAACTGGTCCTTACGGATTAGGGACTGATGGCACCTATGGGCCTGAAGGAGCTGCTCCTGGCGGGTTGAGGCCTGGTGGAGCTAGTCCTGGTGCGATGAGGCCTGATGGAACGTATGGGCCTGGAGGAGCTGCTCCTGGTGGGATGAGGCCTGATGGAACGTATGGGCCTGGAGAAGCTGCTCCTGGTGGGATGAGGCCTGATGGAACTTATGGGCCTGTTGGTGCTAGTCCTGGTGGGATGAGGCCTGATGGAACCTATGGGCCTGGAGGAACTGGTCCTGATGGGATGAGGCCTGATGGAACCTATGGGCTTGGAGGAACTGGTCCTGGTGGAATGCGACCTGATGGCACCTATGAGCCTGGACGAGTAGGGCCTGGTGCGATTAGGCCTGATGCCTTCTATGGGCCTAGCAGCAAAAAGTTTGATGTTACCTTTGGGCCTGGCGGTACTGCTCCTGTAGTCGCCCAAGGAGCTGTTGTTGGTGGCCCCTCTGGTCGTAGTGGAGCCGGTTTTGGGGGTTCTTTTGGAGCTGCAAATGTTAAGCCTGGTATTGACGGACCTGCCAGACCTGATTTTTATAGAGCTCCTAAGCATGCTTATGGCTCCGACGGATCAAGAATAGGTAGCGCTTATGGGCCTGATGACACCTATGGTCCTGGCAGATTAAGTCCTGATAGAACCTATGGGCCTGGTGGTCGCTATGGGCCTAGAGGAGCTGGGTCCGTACCAAGTGGGATGAGGCCTGATGGTACTTATGGGCCCAGTACGATAAGATCTATGGATAGAATTTATGGGCCTGGAGCAGCTGGTCCTGGTGGAAAGCAGCCGGATGGAACCTATGGACATAGAAGAGCTCGTTCTGATGGAATGCGGCTTGATGGAACTTATGGTCCTGGAGAAGCAGGTTCTGGTGGAATGTGGCTTGATAGAACCTATGGTCCTGGTGGAATGCGGCCTGATGGAACTTATGGGCATAGAAGAGCTCGTTTCGATGAAATGCGGCCTGATGAAACCTATGGTCCTGGAGAAGCAGGTTCTGGTAAAATGCGGCCTGATGGAACCTATGGACATAGAAGAGCTCGTTCTGATGGAATGCGGCCTGATGGAACTTATGGTCCTGGAGAAGCTGGCCCTGGTGAAATGCGGCCTGATGGATCTTATGGGCATAGAAGAGCTTATTCTGATGGAATGCGGCCTGATGGAGCCTATGACCCTAGGGAAACGGGTCCTGGTGGAATGCAGCATGTTGGAACCTATGGTCCTGGAGAACCTGGTCCTGGCCGGATGCGGCCTGATAGAACCTATGGTTCTGGAGAAACTGGTCCTGGCGGAATGCAGCCTGATGGTATTTATGGGCCTAGAAGAGCTGGTCCTGATGAAATGCGGTATGATAGAACCTATGGTCCTGGAGAAACGGGCCCTGGCGGAATGCAGCCTGATGGTACTTATGGGCCTAGTGAGTTAAGGTCCGATGGCACCTATGGGCCTAGAGGATTTGCTCCTGGTGGGGTGCGGCCTGATGGCACCTATGGGCTCAGCGGTAAAAAACTTGATGGAACGTATGGGCCTGGCGGTACAGGTCCTGTAGTCGCTCAAGGAACTGTTGTTGGAGGTCCCACTGGTCGTGGCGGAGCCGGTTTTGGGGGTTCTTTTGGAGCTGCTAACATTAAACCTGGTGTTGACGGGCCTGCGAGACCTGATTTTCACGGAGCTTTTAAGAGTGCTTATGGTCCTGACGGCTCAAGAATTGGTACCGCTTATGGGTCTGATGGAATAGGGCCTGGTGGGATAAGACCTGATGGTACCTATGGGCCTGGTGGACCTGGTATTAGCGGTATGCGACCTGATGGTACTTATGGGCCTGGCAGAAGAAGGCCCGATGGCACCTATGAGCCTAGCGAAAGTGTACCTGGCGGGATAAGGCCTGATGGCGCCTATGGTCCTGGTGGAACTGGTCCTGGAGGCGCTTATGGACCTGGCGGAACTGGGCCTGGTGAGTACTCTTTTAATGTAGTTAAAGTTATATAGACAATTGTGTTGAGAAATAAGACGTGTTTTGGTACTTTTTCATTTTGTCTTTTTAAAAGTCCATCCATTCATTTACTCATAGGTACTATTTACTGTAATATACAGGGAGTAACAGAAAGGGTATAACAAGCCAAAAGGAGGTCAAGGTACTCATGAAACTGAACAACTTTCCCCATGGAACATGGGTCGAAATACGAAAAAAAAAATTTGGACCTCCCATACAAAATCGCCGATCTGCTAATTTATTTAGTATGGGAGGTCCAAATTTTTTTTTTCGTATTTCGACCCATGTTCCATGGGGAAAGTTGTTCAGTTTCATGAGTACCTTGACCTCCTTTCGGCTTGTTATACCCTTTCCGTTACTCCCGGTATAAGGTCCTATTAAATTCACTGCAAATATTTTAGGGTCAGATCAAATAAAATATAAGCATTTTCTAGGCAAATTTTTAAAGAGATCTACACGCTAGTTTTCGAGAAAATTGCATTTAACTTAAAAAACACAAAACGAAAAAAGTGCACCCTGTTTGTCCTAGAAAACACACACGTCGATGAATTTAAATTACGCGCCAGAAAAAAGGTGCTGTGATTGGTTGGTTGTCAGTGTGCGTGCCGTGTAAGTGAATCCTGTCTACGTGGCGGAACGTCAGTCGGGTCAGTCAAAGGATGTTCACAAAATTAATTAAAAAGTTTGTTTGAAAATTTAAAAAAATATCTAGCGTGTAGCTTTTTTTTTTAAATGCCTTAGATATTTTTCTTATATTTACGCATGCCCTTAAAATATTTGCAGTGAATTTAATAGGACCTTATAGATGTATTTATTTGTACACACTCTTCATTAGATGCCTATATCACGATCTACATATTGATGATTTGCAACAAAAAAAATTATCAACATAGTACCTCTGACAAAATTACCGCCTATTGATAGTCAATATTCAATCTGTGATCTAATCTGTTGTTTATAGTATTCTAAACCCAATTACCTAGCTCTCATATTTTTGTTCTTGGCATTTATTAAAATCTGTCTGTTCCCTTCTGGATGGATTCCGCTGGGCTGGTTGGTATTACTATGACAACACTTATACCGCGTAGGTGGTAATAATGTAACTTTAGTTATTGATCTTAGGTAATAAATAATACACCGTGATAGGTATTGCTTCTTCCAACAACTCAACGGATTAGTCCAGATTAGAAAACTACTTTATACAGGGAGTAACAGAAAGGGTATAACAAGCCGAAAGGAGGTCAAGCAAGGTACTCGTGAAACTAAAAAACTTTTCCCATGGAAAACGCGTAGAAACATGAAAAAATAAATTGGGCCTCCCATACAAAATTGCCGATCAGCTGATTGATTTGCTATGGGAGGGCAAAATTTTTTTTAGTATTTCGACCCATGTTCCATAGGGAAAGTTGTTCAGTTTCATGAGTACCTTGACCTCGTTTCGGCTTGTTATACCCTTTCTGTTACTCCCGGTATAAGCAGACTCGGTTTTGACTTCATCCAATCTTAAAATCGGACTTATCTACTTCAACACCTTTCTTCGACTTGAAGGAATGCTGGGTCCCTGCTCGTGACCTGAAGGCATTTTATCCATGACTGATCAAATGACTGTCAAGCTTCCAACGAACTGGTTGGGAATTGGTAACCGTAGGTCCCTCTCTGGCAACTGCGCTACTGGCGCCTCGACCAAAACTGCAAAATTTTCAATGTATTTTCAAGCGCCTTAACTACTACTTTGCGTCGCTATTACTTTTTCCATCCTCATTCATCCCTCATTACTCTTCTCACACCTTCACTAGAACTAAATAATTTAAAGGTAAGTCAAAATTAGTCAATGTATGCATATAATTCTCAAACCAGAAAACTAAATATATTTATTAATGTTACAGGTGGTACTGGCCCTGGTGGGATTGCACTTAGTGGAGTTGGCCCTGGAGGAGCTGGCCCTGGAGGAGCTGGTCCTGGTGGAATGCGGTCTGATGGAACCTTTGGTCCCGGAGAAACGGGTCCTGGTGGGGTACGGCCTGATGACACCTATGGGCCTGTAGCAGTAGGACCTGGTGGAATTCGGCCTGATGGCACCTATGGGCCTAGTGGCAAAAAACTTGATGGTACTCATCGGCCTGGCGGAGTTGGTCCTGTAGTCGGACAAGGAACTGTTGTTGGAGGTCCCACTAGTCGTGGCGGAGCCGGTTTTGGGGGTTCTTTTGGAGCTGCTAACATTAAACCTGGTGTTGAAGGGCCTGCGAGACCTGATTTTATTGGAACTTCTAAGCGTGCTTATGGCCCTGACGGCTCAAGAATTGGTAGCGCTTATGGGTATGATGGAATAGGGCCTGGTGGGATGAGACCTGATGGCACCTATGGTCCTGGAGGGATGAGACCTGATGGCACCTATGGTCCTGGAGGGATGAGACCTGATGGCACCTATGGTCCTGGAGGGATGAGACCTGATGGCACCTATGGTCCTGGAGGGATGAGACCTGATGGCACCTATGGTCCGGGAGGGATGAGACCTGATGGCACCTATGGTCCTGGAGGGATGAGACCTGATGGCACCTATGGTCCTGAAGGGATGAGACCTGATGGCACCTATGGTCCTGGAGGAATGAGACCTGATGGCACCTATGGTCCTGGAGGGATGCGACCTGATGGCACCTATGGTCCTGGAGGGATGGGACCTGATGGCACCTATGGTCCTGGAGGGATGAGACCTGATGGCACCTATGGTCCTGAAGGGATGAGAGCTGATGGCACCTATGGTCCTGGAGGGATGAGACCTGATGGCACCTATGGTCCTGGAGGGATGAGACCTGATGGCACCTATGGTCCTGGTGGAGCTGGTCCTGGAGGCGCTTATGGACCTGGCGGAACTGGGCCTGGTGAGTAGCCTTTTAATGTAGTTGAAGTTATATAGACAATTATGTGGCGAAAAAAAATCGTGGTTAGGTAATTTTTGCATTTTTGTTCTTTTTTAAAAGTCCATCCATTTACATATAGGTACTATTTACAGTAATATTCATCACTGAAACTGACTCACTGAAAAAAACCTTTTAATACCTATATCTTTAATCAACATAGGATAACAAAATTACCGCCCATTGTTTGCCAATTATTCAATCTGTAATCTAATTCTAATATTAAAGTTTTTTTTTTCCTAACGGTCCCTACGATAGCTACCTAACGGTATCGATATATAAGGTCCTATTAAATTCACTGCAAATATTTTAGGGGGAGATCAAATAAAATATAAGCATGTACTAGGCAAATTTTTAAAGAAATCTGCACGCTAGTTTTCGAGAAAACTGCATTTAACTAAAAAAAAACGAAACTCAAAAAGTGCACCCTGTTTGTCCTAGAAACTCACACTTCGATGAATTTAAATTACGCGCCAAACGCGCCGTGCTGTGATTGGTTGGTTGTTAGTGTGCGTGCCGTATAAGTGAATCATGTTTACATGGCGGAACGTCAGTTGGGTCAGTCAAAGGGTGTTCACATAATTAATTAAAAAGTTTGTTTGAAAATGAAAAAAAAAATCTAGCGTGTAGATTTTTTTTAAAATGCCTTAGATGTTTTTCTTATACAAATTTACGCATGCCCTTAAAATATTTGCAGTGAATTTAATAGATTGCAAAATAACTTGCATGACTACTCAAATGACTGCTTAGTTTCCAAACTTCCTTCCGACCAACACTGCAAAATTTTCAATAGCTATAACTACTGCTTTGCGTCGCATAACATTTTCTATCCTCATTCATTCTTCAATACTCTTCTCGGATCTTCACTGGAACTGAATACAAATAAGTCAAAATTGGTTAATTTATGCATATAATTCTGAATAAAAAATTATAAATATATTTAATTATGTTACAGGTGGTACTGGCGCAGGTGGAATGGGTCCAGGTGGAATAGGCCCTGGCGGAATAGGTCCTGGCGGAAAAGGACCTGGTGGAGTGGGCCCAGTTGGAATGGGTCCTGGAGGAATGGGTCCTGGTGGAATAGGTTCTGGTGGAATGGGCCCCGGTGGAATGGGCCCCGGTGGAATGGGCCCCGGTGGAATGGGCCCCGGTGGAATGGGCCCCGGTGGAATGGGTCCCGGTGGAATGGGCCCCGGTGGAATGGGCCCCGGTGGAATGGGCCCCGGTGGAATGGGCCCCGGTGGAGTGGGTCCCGGTGGAATGGGCCCCGGTGGAATGGGCCCCGGTGGAGTGGGTCCCGGTGGAATGGGCCCCGGTGGAATGGGCCCCGGTGGAATGGGCCCCGGTGGAATGGGCCCCGGTGGAATGGGCCCCGGTGGAATGGGCCCCGGTGGAATGGGCCCCGGTGGAATGGGCCCCGGTGGAATGGGCCCCGGTGGAGTGGGTCCCGGTGGAATGGGTCCTGGAGGAATGGGTCCTGGTGGAATGGGTCCTGGCGGAGTGGGTCCAGGTGGAATCGGTCCTGGAGGAATGGGACCTGGAGGAATGGGCCCTGGCGGAATGGGTCCTGGTGGAATGGGTCCTGGTGGAATGGGTCCTGGTGGAATGGGTCCTGGTGGAATGGGTTCTGGTGGAATGGGTCCAGGTGGAATGGGTCCTGGTGGTATGGGTCCTGGTGGAATGGGCCCTGGAGGCACTGGCGCAATGGGTGCGGGAACAACAGGTGCTGGTGCAATGGGCCCGGGTGGTACTGGCGCTGGAGGAATGGGACCAGGTATCGTTGACAACCTTATTATACGTAGTGTAGAATTATTTACATAACGAATAGCTGTCATTAACACCTAAAACTGATTTGGGTAGTTATAGAGGCGCTCAAGCAGTTCCTACTAACCTACAGTAGTTTCCAATAACCTACATATTATTGCAAAATATACATGAAATATTACATTTGAAATTTCTTTTGTCACGTCAGTGTTGAGGATTTGGTGGATTATTTGGTGTTCTTCTATCTATCCTGAGAACCCACGTCTCGCAACCGAACAGTTGAGTCGACCAGACATAGCAATTTATTACGCGGTATCTTGTAGGGAATGAAATCTTTGGGCCATATAGTACTTTAGACATTTTGAAGAAGGCTGTGTTAGGTTATTCAATCCGGCACCTTATTTCGACTTGATGGTATATAAAAGAGGTGTATAGTATCTGCCTGCCTAGGTAGTTGAATATCATAACGTCTTTGATATTTTGCCAAGTGGAGTTAGCAGGTCAGTTTTTACCGTGGCTTTAGTTTTATTGGCATCAATTGAAAGCCCCATTGCTTCTGCCACCTCGTTCAGGAGTGCTTGTTATCCAGTATTCGAGCTCGCAATCAAGACTATGTCATCAGCGTACTGTCCATTAACGCATATTCCAGAGCAGCTAATACCGTATTATGCGATTTATTTTTGAAATTTGTCTTCTCTAGCTCTTTAATTTGATACCCCATACGATAGGCTACACAATAAATATTTTTCGAAGTAAAAATATCCTGGAAGTGATTTACAATGATCCCTAGTATCACTGAGCAAAGTGGCATGAAATAAAAAATCTTCCGGCTGATATTTGATCGTTAAAGACTACTAGAACGGTAGTTTTGTTTTATTTTTTAACCTTTCCCCTCCTTTGGTGATACAGGGTGAGGTTTATGACTGACTGACTGAAGACTGTGTGCGTAAAAAGTCGAGCTCGCTTCATTAGCTATACGTGCATCGGTATACCTTTCAGCCTGTTTTAGGCAAGCGGCTAGTATTTAAGCTTCCACGCCTACTAGTAGAGTAAAAAGTCAAGCTCGCTTCGCTCACAACTCACAACACTTGCTGGTAGATCATTTCTATTTTTTAATTATCCCAGCCGTTTAAACGTGCTGCTGGATCTAGTATACTCATCATCATCTGCCTGCCCTTATCCCAATTTATTTGTGGTCGGCGCAACATGTCTTTGTCTTCCATTCATCTCTATCACCAGTCAAATCCTCACTTACGCCTTTATTTTTCATATCGTCTTTTATACAATCTGTGGCGGGTGACAGGAGGTATCCAGGTGGTGTCGGGAAAAGGGTAGCTACCCGCCTGGCCGGGTGTTGTGGCCAGGGGACCGACTGGTCCACCTGGACGAGTTTGGAAGTTGTATATATGCGGTGCGCGGTGAACACTTCGATACCGCGTTTTAGGCCCATTGTTCTGTCACGTGGCGCCATCTTACGGAGTGTTGAGAACTTCTGTTGCGTCTTGCTTGCTTGTGAACCACTTTGAGTGAGCTTCATGTTGTAGCTCCCAGAGGTCGCTACAGACTCATCCAAACTTTTTTAGGCCTTCCTCTTCTTCTGCGTCCATCCACATTCATGTTCATTACTTTCTTTGTTACATGCTCTTTATCTCTCCTCATTACATGCCCATACCAAGATAAACGATTCGCTCCCATTTTCTCTGTCACTGGCGCTACTTTCAAACTCCCTCTAATATACTCATTCCTTATTTTATCCATCCTTGTCACACCACACATCAATCGCAACATTCTCATGTCAGCTACATGCAGTCGTTTTTCATCCGTCACCTTAGCTGGCCAACACTCTGATCCATACATGACAACAGGTCTCACCACCGTATCTTGCCTTTCAATTTGAGAGGCATTCGGCGGTCACACACTGTGCCTGTAACCTGTCGCCTTTTCATCCATCCCGCATTTATCCTGTGCCTGATTGTTCGGTCTATTTCGCCATCACCTTGTACGAGCGAGCCGAGGTACCGAAACTTGGAGCAGACTGGTAATGGTTCGTCACTGAGCGCTACCGGAACAAAACTGGAGAGACCGCCGAAATCGCAAAACATTTGTTCCGTTTTGGTTCTGCTTATTTTCAAGCCAACACTCTCCAGCCTCTCCTGCCATCTTTCCAGTCTGTTCTGCACCTCTTGTCCACTCTCACCGACGAGTACAATGTCATCGGCGAACAGCATGCACCAGGGTGCCTCCTTATGTATGTCCGACGTCAGAGCATCCATTATCAACAAGAAGAGGTACGGACTCAAAGCTGACCCTTGGTGCAAGCCTACAGCCACACTAAACTCGTCGGTAATACAAGCGGCCGACCGGACCTGTGTACTAGATTTACTGTACATTGCACGTATCAACTCTACATACTTCCCTGGCACACCTTTCTCTTTCAAAGCCCACCACAAAACCTCACAGGGCACTCGATCGTATGCCTTTTCGAGGTCAACGAACTTGGGGCACTTCTGTATTTTTCGCACAGTTGGCGAAGTGCAAAAATGGATCTAGTATACTCACCAGTACAAAACCAGTACAACTAACCGGCCACCTGCCGGTATATAGGAAGGAACTCTTTGTTTATTTTTACCTCTGACTTTGTTAAACACTGTATTTAGAGCAAAATGTGTTGGCGCTGCAGGTATGGGTCCTGGCGGCACTGGCGCAGGAGGAATGGGTCCTGGAGGAATGGGACCTGGAGGAACTGGCGCAGGAGGAATGGGTCCTGGAGTAACTGGTGCTGGTGGAACTGGTCCTGGAGGCATGGGTCCTGGAGGCATGGGTCCTGGAGGCATGGGTCCTGGAGGCATGGGTCCTGGAGGAATGGGTCCTGGAGGCATGGGTCCTGGAGGCATGGGTCCTGGAGGAATGGGTCCTGGAGGAACTGGTGCTGGTGGAACTGGTCCTGGAGGAATGGGTCCTGGAGGAATGGGACCTGGAGGCACTGGCGCAGGAGGAATGGGTCCTGGAGGAACTGGTGCTGGTGGAACTGGTCCTGGAGGCATGGGTCCTGGAGGCATGGGTCCTGGAGGAATGGGACCTGGAGGAACTGGCGCAGGAGGAATGGGTCCTGGAGGAACTGGTGCTGGTGGAACTGGTCCTGGAGGAATGGGTCCTGGAGGCATGGGTCCTGGAGGAATGGGTCCTGGAGGAATGGGACCTGGAGGCCTTGGCGCAGGAGGAATGAGTCCTGGAGGATCTGGTGCTGGTGGAACTGGTCCTGGAGGAATGGGTCCTGGAGGAATGGGACCTGGAGGCATGGGTCCTGGAGGAACGGGACCTGGAGGAACTGGCGCAGGAGGAATGGGTCCTGGAGGAATGGGTCCTGGAGGAACTGGCGCAGGAGGAATGGGTCCTGGTGGAATGGGTCCAGGAGGAATGGGTCCTGGAGGAATGGGACCTGGAGGAACTGGCGCAGGAGGAATGGGTCCTGGAGGAATGGGTCCTGGAGGAACTGGCGCTGGAGGAATGGGTCCTGGAGGTATGGGTCCTGGAGGAATGGGTCCTGGAGGAACTGGCGCTGGAGGAATGGGTCCTGGAGGTATGGTTCCTGGAGGAATGGGTCCTGGAGGAACTGGCGCTGGAGGAATGGGTCCTGGAGGTATGGGTCCTGGAGGATTGGGTCCTGGAGGAACTGGCGCTGGAGGAATGGGTCCTGGAGGTATGGGTCCTGGTGGAATGGGTCCTGGAGGCACTGGCGCTACTGGAGCGGGCCCTGGTGGGCAAGGGTGGACTCCACTTGGCGCTGGACCCGGTGGTACTGGTCCCGGTGGAGTTGCTGCTGGGGCAATGGGACCTGGTGGCACTGCTGGCGCTGCAGGAATGGGCCCAGGAGGCACAGCCGCTGGAGGATTGGGTCCTGGAGGCACAGCTGCTGGAGGATTGGGTCCTGGAGGCACAGCTGCTGGAGGATTGGGTCCTGGAGGCACAGCTGCTGGAGGAATGGGTCCTGGAGGCACGGCCGCTGGAGGATTGGGTCCTGGAGGCACGGCTGCTGGAGGATTGGGTCCTGGAGGCACAGCTGCTGGAGGAATGGGTCCTGGAGGCACGGCCGCTGGAGGATTGGGTCCTGGAGGCACAGCTGCTGGAGGATTGGGTCCTGGAGGCACAGCTGCTGGAGGAATGGGTCCTGGAGGCACGGCCGCTGGAGGATTGGGTCCTGGAGGCACAGCTGCTGGAGGATTGGGTCCTGGAGGCACAGCTGCTGGAGGATTGGGTCCTGGAGGCACAGCTGCTGGAGGAATGGGTCCTGGAGGCACGGCCGCTGGAGGATTGGGTCCTGGAGGCATAGCTGCTGGAGGAATGGGTCCTGGAGGCACAGCCGCTGGAGGATTGGGTCCTGGAGGCATAGCTGCTGGAGGAATGGGTCCTGGAGGCACGGCCGCTGGAGGATTGGGTCCAGGAGGCACAGCTGCTGGAGGAATGGGTCCCGGAGGCACAGCCGCTGGAGGATTGGGTCCTGGAGGCATAGCTGCTGGAGGAATGGGTCCTGGAGGCACGGCCGCTGGAGGATTGGGTCCTGGAGGCATAGCTGCTGGAGGAATGGGTCCTGGAGGCACGGCTGCTGGAGGATTGGGTCCTGGAGGCACAGCTGCTGGAGGAATGGGTCCTGGAGGCATAGCTGCTGGAGGAATGGGTCCTGGAGGCACGGCCGCTGGAGGATTGGGACCTGGAGGCATAGCTGCTGGAGGAATGGGTCCTGGAGGCACAGCCGCTGGAGGATTGGGTCCTGGAGGCACTGGCGCTACAGGATTGGGTCCTGGTGGGCAAGGGTGGACTCCACTTGGCGCTGGTCCAGGCGGTGCTGGTTCTGATGGTACTGGTCCCGGTGGAGTTGCGGCTGGCGCATTGGGTGCTGGAACATTGGGACCTGGTGGTACTGCTGGCGCTGCAGGAGTGGGTCCTGGGGGCACTGGCGTTGCAGGAGCAGGACCTGGAGGCACTGACACTGCAGGAGTTGGTGCTGGCGGTGCTGGTCCTGGTGGAGTTGGCGCTGGAGGAATAGGTGCCGGTAGCACAGCTGCTGGCGGAATGAGCCCTGGCGGCACAGGTCTCGCAGGAGCGGGTCCTGGCGGAACTGTTCCAGGAGGTGCTGGAGCCACTAGTCCTGGAGCCACTGGATTTGGCGGGATCGGTCTAGGCGGTACTGGTCCTGGTGGCGTTGGAGGCGGCACTCAAGCTGGCTCTGGCGAATCTGTTGGCGGTTCTGGCAGCCCTCCTCCTAGAGGTGCGCCCCTCTCTGGGCCCGGAGGTGGTGGTGAAAGGTTAGTCAGCTACAAAACTTATTCATTTTTTGACATACCTAAGAAAATTATTTAATTTTAATATATCTGCGTTATAAAGTATTCACTGGAAATTACCAATACGCAAGGCTTCTGATTACACAACGTTCTTAATAGAAAGAAATAATGTATTTGTCGCAGGTTTTTGAGAACTGCAACAATATGAACTTACTTAGTTAATAAATAAAATACTTTCTTGCAGTCCAGACGCAATCCGCGCTAGAAGAGCATCTGAATTAAGAAAGAAACTAGCAGGTTAGTTCATTGGGACTTCTGTTGCTGGTGTGATACCTACATTACAGAGTTGTATTTTTACAACCGATCGATATATCCGTAGGTAGTACCTTTATCTCTGAATTCTCTGATAATTTTTACGTAGAAAATAGGCTGAGAACAAATCAACCATGCCTTTTTAGGGTTTCGTAGTCTACTAGAAACCCTTATAGTTTCGTCATGTCTGTCTGTCTGTCTGTCTGTCTGTCTGTCTGTCTGTCTGTATGCCGCGCCCTCATATCTTCGTCAGTTTTAGAGCTATCGACATGAAATTTGGTGAGAAGATAGATCGTATTGACCAAAATATAGAACTGTTAAGAAAAAAATATATTAAATGTTTTTTGGACTCCCTCCCATACAAGTGAAAGGGGGGCAAAAAAATTTTTTTTTTCTGTAATATTGAGTAGGGTATCGTTGAATAGGTCTTTTAAAACTAAGGGGAGGTTCCTTTGAAACAAAGTCATTAAAATGTTTCTGTCACGAGATATTTGCTTTTAAAAAGGGCGTTTTTGACCCATAATTTGTTCCAGCTGTAACTTCTAAAGTACAAACGCTAAAAATTTTAAATCAATATAGAATATGGCTTACAATCTGAAGTTACAATGAAAACTATAACGGATATTGTACCCTTGAAGGTTTCAGAAAAAAATGAGTTTTTCTATTTGCGTTTGGTCATCATACTGCTGCTAACAAACCAGCAACAAAATTAAGTTTGTAATGCTGAAAAACCTGATATTTAAACGTTGACTACGAAACCCTATTTGTGGGCGTGTCTGACACGCTCTTGGCCGGTTTTTTACTTTTTCTACTTGATAAAAAATAAAGATCATTTACATTCTGTGGAAGAATTCACAACTAGACTAACAAAAGATCTTTTTCTTTGCAGCTGGTGAGAAAACAGGTAAATGTTATATTTTTATTATTTGTTTTAGGAAAGACAGAAAATACCAACGTTAATATCACAACTTACTAACGGTACATGTAGTAGGAACATATAAATATCAAGAGGGTGACAAACATGTCTTCACTCAGTTTGTTGCAATGCAAGTAGTGGACTAGGTACTTACTCGTAGGTACTTTATCAAACCTACAAATACATAAAACTGAAATGTGATTATTGATCAAATTTTAATTCTTGACAGTGCAAGGGAAAGAGCATGGAGACGCAAAAAAACTTCTGATTGAAGAAATGAGGAAGAAAGGCACCGACCATTTATACAATCAGCTTCCAGTGAGCCTCACTAATGCTGAAGGAGCTAACGTGTATGTAATGCATTGTCTGTCTCTATACCGGGAGTAACAGAAAGGGTATACCAAGCCGAAAGAAGGTCAATATACCTACTCATGAAACTGAAGAACTTTCCCTATGAAACTTGGGCATACATGGGTCAAAAAATTTTAAAAACTTTGGTCCTCTCATACAAAGTTGCCGATCAGCTGATTAATTTACTAAGGGAGGTCGAATTTTTTATTCATATTTCGACCCATGTTCCATAGGGAAAGTTGTTCAGTTTCATGAGTAGGTATATTGACCTCCTTACGGCTTGTTATACCCTTTATGTTACTCCCTGTTTAAAGTAAGTAGTAAAATAAAAAGTGGATCTCTGACAGTTACGTATACCCTACTCGGGCAAATTCATACTTCAGCACTTGAAGGGTCCGGTTTAGTTTTGAAGAAGAGCTTTTTGATGATGTTTATTTTGTTATTGATTTTAAATAAAGTTTCAGCAAATACGTCGATTATTGTAGTCCAATAACTTACTCTACAAAAATCGGTAGTCGATCGTCGATCTTGTAGATTCCGAAACAAACCCCCACTACTGAACCCTTTATGCGATTACGTCAGAGATCCACCTAACTCCTCTATAACTTCACTCTATAACTTTACTTAGGTACTTGCCAAAAAAATATGAGCCAATCGGGGCCTGGGAAAACCATCTTTGTGAGCTTTGAGGGTTGTGTAACCTGCTTGTTTTGAGTCTATTTACACGAGTTGTTTCGTATTTAGTTTGGAGGGCGAACGAAGGGACGTGGGCAAGAACATACGCGAGTCAGCTGATACAGACAAGTTGGCTAGAAAGTTGGAGAAGAAACTTGGAGAAATAGTGGCGGGAAAAACTCCAGCCAACCTGGAAGAGGCCATGTCAGGTTCGTTATTCCCTAGTTATTCCATGCCATGGAAGAAATATACTAGGAGAATAAAAAAAGTAATTCAAAGTTTGAATCTTCTTTTCGTGTGGGACACCGAGTCGTTCAACGACCCGATGAACCCTGGTGTCAGAGTTTTTCAACCGCCTACTGCAAGTAGCAGGCCTCTGACATGGTTGTGTAACGACCGCCATCATAGACAGCAACCGGGACCGACGGCTTAACGTGCCCATCCGAAGCACGGAACCATCTTACTTGCGGACAATCAGGTGGTTCAGCCTGCAATGTCCTAACCAGACTGGGAACAAATTCACAAAGTAATAAATATCAACTTTGTGAGTGACCCCACCGGGAATTGAACCCGGAACCTTTGCGTGGCAGGCAGGCATACTAACCACTGCGCCACATCGGCTGTCAAAAAAGTTTGAATGTCATGTCTGGTAAAATCCAGATGGCGCTAACAATTGAGACAAACTAGCTTAGATTCATAAGTTGTAAACCAACCAAAATTTATATTAACATCTAGTCTTTCGTTTCATAACACGGGGCACAGGAGCAGGTAATAGTCCTAAAATACGAGTAAAAAGCTTAAATTTGTTTTCCTTCCTTTCCTGCCCTCTGTTGAAACCATCAGATGACGTTATGGATACCAACAGATGGCGTTAGTAATTATTTACTATTTTTATTTAATTGCTACAGGAAAGTTCACAGCATTTAAATTTGATTTAACATTCAAATGTCACATTATGTACTACACAAAAGAAATTATACAAATTAGCATACTGTATATCCTACTAATATTATAAAGGCGGATGTTTGTGTGTGTGTTTGTTACGACATCACGCAAAAACGGCTGATTAGATTGACATGAAACTTTGCAGAAATATAAAAGGGCATCTGGAATAACACATAGGATACTTTTTACCACGGAAAAATGTCTCATTCCCACGGGATCACGCATTTTCCAATATTTTTGAAATAGGTGGCGTGACTGAGCCGATTCGCGTATTAAACGTTTTCGCCGAAAACTAACAGCGACATCTCTTGGCGAATAATGCTTTTTTCCCGCGGAATAATAGTTTGCAGCGGGTGACACCGCTGACGGGCAGCTAGTCCTACTAATATTATAAAGGCGGATGTTTGTGTGTGTGTTTGTTACGACATCACGCAAAAACGGCTGATTAGATGAAACTTTGCAGAAATGTAAAAGGGCATCTGGAATAACACATAGGATACTTTTTACCACGGAAAAATGTCTCATTCCCACGGGATCACGCATTTTCCAATATTTTTGAAATAGGTGGCGTGACTGAGCCGATTCGCGTTTTAAACGTTTTCGCCGAAAACTAACAGCGACATCTCTTGGCGAATAATGCTTTTATCCCGCGGAATAATAGGTTGCAGCGGGTAAAACCGCTGACGGGCAGCTAGTTTTATATAATGTCATTTTTCTAAAGACTCCAGCGACAGATTTTGATGTGATTTGGGTTTTAGACTAGTATTTGTCTTAGGAACATGATGCACTATGTTATGTCTCAATTCTGGTCGCTATTTGGTCCAATTTGGGCAATGTCCTTCTTTGCAACAAAGAATTTGTGTTTTTTTTTAACTCTAAGTTAAAATATAACTAATACTACATATATAAGGTCCTAGTAAATTCACTGCAAATATTTTAGGGGCAAATCAAATAAAATATAAGCATGTACTTGGCAAATTTTTTAAGAAATCTACACGCTAGTTTTCGAGAAAATTGCATTTAACTAAGAAAACACAAAACGAAAAAAGTGCACCCTGTTTGTCCTAGAAACACACACTTCGATGAATTTGAATTACGCGCCGAAAATAAGTTGCTGTGATTGGTTGGTTGTTAGTGTGCGTGCCGTGTAAGTGAATCCTGTCTACGTGGCGGAACGTCAGTCGGGTCAGTCAAAGGATGTTCTCTTAATTAATTAAAAAGTTTGTTTGAAAATGAAAAAAAAAATCTAGCGTGTAGAATTTTTTTAAAATGCCTAGATGTTTTTCTTATACATATTTACGCATGCCCTTAAAATATTTGCAGTGAATTTAATAGGACCTTATATATGACCTTCATTTTAGCCAATTTGTCCACTTTTGTAGAACATTGCGGGCAGGCATTGCGGGCAGGATTGATACTTTTAATAATATTGTTTTTTTAGTATAAATTACTTATTTTCAGACGTTGTAATCGAATCGGCCCGACCTCTTGCTGAGTACATTATTGACAGAGGTAAAGACTGTTTTCATAAACGTATTGTCTTATAATATCATGTATGATTTATTACATTACTACTACTACTACTGCAGTCTGCAGCCACAACAGTCCACTGCTGGATATGGGCCTCCCCTATTGGAGTTGCCATAATCACTACGTTTAGCAGGTGGATTGGCAAGCGCAGTATAGGTATATATTCACATGGAATGCTGCTGCGCATTTCCTGGATCCATCCCTTAGTAGCCTTTGACTTAAAAAAATGGGGTGATGCAATTCCAAGCAGGTACCACACGCTTGATTTATCGTGTTAAAATAAATGAATTATCATACAATTGTAGCGTACAAAGCAGCTGTGAATGAGGCTCTGATCGACGCCATGCAGAGGAAGGATAACGCAGTACTTGTCGACCAAGATGGAGATAAAGAAACCCACTTCTATGCTGCGCAAAGGTATATTTGTTAAGATATAATCCCTCTTACTGAATAAGTACAACTGTATTCTTTCCATAAATTGCGAGTTTACCTGCAGGTACTAGATATGTATGTCCCTAGCTCGTGAGGTGTTTTGATATAATCTAGGATTCATTTAAGACGCATACTAACTTTTGCTTCTCATATTCACGAACTTCAGACTGAAGAAAGCTCAGTCTCTGGCCGCAAGAGATCCAAAACCTAAATTGGCTCGTGAAATTGTAAAAAAAATTGAGGACCTCGTCAAATGTCGCCCGTTGCCTAGGAAAATGGCGGGAACCATGAAAGGTATGGTATCTTAATTCTCTTATTTAACTCACATGAGATAACGCAACAAAAGTGTGAGACCGATACTTCGCGGATTTACAAACAGAAACTCATCTAGTCTCAAGACTTTTAAATTTACTTAGGTAAATGATATTAAAACTTAAGTATTAAAACTTAGATATGCGGAATTGATGATCTTATGTTAATTTATTACTATTTCAGAGCAAATTAAAGATGCTGGTGACTATTTATCGGAGCAGGTTACTGACCCAGGTATGTTTTTAATTTCCTATTATTATTTTTTACACGAGTTTGTATGTAGGTAATTGAAAACTGAAATAATTTGAATGCTACACTTGATTTTAAGGTTCCGTGGTTATTATCACTAAAACTATGACATTTCAACGGGATTTTACTCACGGTAGGGTATTTCGACCGCCCAATATTTAACCCTACCGTGAGTAAAACCCCTTTAAATGTCTTATAATTTTAATTTAATATCCCAGGCCATCTGGTCCAATAACTAGGAATCAGCGAAAAAAAATCCCCGGTAACGAAATGTTGTGGATTTGTGTAGTGGAAGGTCCTCTTCACAACGTCCAATAAAATCCTCTCAAAAATATGCGGTGCTGGGAGTAGGGGGGTTAATTGTGTCCCTTTTTTCAGTTTCTCGACTGTAACTCGTAAACGGCGCGTCGTAGCTTCAAAATGTCTGAGAAACTATTAAAGCTCATTAAATTTCCTATAACTTTGTCATTACATTAACATGAAAACCGTAACATGAATGGTTTTTAAGTTATAGCCATTTCAAAGTCGGTAGTTTTTTCACGTTTTTTATTACGACACTAAAAAGTGTTTCGACGTTTCTGTAGATCTTCGTTATCTTTAATGCAAACTATTTCAAAATTTGTGAATAAACTAAAAAAATAAAATGATTATACTGTGTTCATTGTAGCTTGGTGATTTGGACAGATGTCATGAGATTGACGGAGAGCCGTTTGAAGTGACTTTGAAACAGCGCTTGTAAAATCGACGATAAATTCAAATGTTTAAACCACTATTGAATATCACTTTTTTAGGTAATCTGCCGAACGACGCGCGTAGGATTTCAAATACAGGATGTTAGGAAAAGTAGTACGTTCCTCGAAAACACACATTCTCCACAAACGTAATTTTTTATTAGCTGTTTTTGAAAGTTACTACTTGGCGATGGCCATCAGCCCTTTTTTACATTCTTATTTCTTATAGGTATCTAATTGCCACGAAAAGAAAATAAGTACCCTCAATTTATACTGCATGTTGCCATACAGCTGCCATCTTGGAATAGTGGTCACTATTTCTTAAAGTTACAATTCTGAAATGACCACCTGACTTTTTTGTCATCTTTATAAGCATCCTCACTCTAAAAATCTCTAAATACCTAGCGAGAAGGCAGCGAATGTAAAGGAATGAAGTCCTCTCACCCCGGCGATCGAGTTGCAATGGAACTGACCGACCAACCAGCGACTTTTTAGTCGGACAAAAAAGTCACCCGAGAAACGCGTCGCTTCGTGTGCACACGCTCATACTGGCCCATTGACACGCCATGAGATAAAAATTTCGCCGAGAAAAAGTCGCATGTGTGAACGGGCACTTAAATATCACTTGTTTAGCTAATTTTAAGTTAAATACAACTATAAATTCTGCCTAAAATATTACACAATTATTTTTGTGTTATAATAATCAGTAAACTTATTAAATAAATATGCTCGCTGTGACAAAGTTACGTATCACCATAGTACCAAAGACATTATTAGTAGGCCTGTGCCCTAAATAATAGGCATGTTACTGTTATAATAACAGTGACTAGGAAGCAATACTTTTCAGCCTAGTTAAGCTTGATGCAGGCGCATTTATACCATTCGAGACTTCAAGAAACTTAATAACTTTCCTATTTTACAATTTAAATTTTCATAACTATCACAACACTCAAGATATCAATGAGAAGGAACGGAAATTATCAAATCCTAATAATAAACGAATTATGTTCTGTGTAAATAAATATCTAGTTTTTGAAGTAGGTATTGTTATATTATAGAGTTAAATATAAATTGTTTCTGTTAGAGATCCAATTTCTTTCTTATTTCGACTATGTTTCTTGGGAAAAGCAGATTCTTTTCACCAGCCCGACATGCATTTTCATTATCAGTCACTAGTAAAACTTCACCCTATATACACTTGTTGTTGTGTAGTTGTTGTTCTTATTTCTTACTGTTAAAAAATACTTTGGTTCATATTTATTACTGATACTGAGTAGCTAAGCTAGTATCGTACTAGTATCAGGAATCATACTCGTTGGTAAATTACGTCACATCCCTAAATTGCCATCAGTGACATGACAGTGACGCTGTCCAAATCACCAAGCAAAAACGTACATACTATAAATACGTGTTCTCGCATTTTGTAAATTTTAACCCTTAACAGGGTTAAAAAGAGGTTAATAGTTTGTATGAAAAATCGTCATTTTTGATGAAATCTGTTTCAAAATTTGGAAATAAGCGAATAAGCCAAAATAATTTAACACGTGTTTCAGCATTTTGTAAATTTTAATCCTTAACAGGGTAAAAAATAGGTTAAGAGTTTGTATGAAAATCGTAATTTTTAATGGGATCTGTTTCAAAATTTGGAATTATGCGAATAAGCCAAATTAATTTAGCACGTGTTTCAGCATTTTGTTAATTTTAACCCTTAACAGGGTAAAAATAGGTTAAGAGTTTGTATGAAAATCGTCATTGTTGTTGTAATCTGTTTCAAAATTTGGAATTATGCGAATAAGCCAAATTAATTAAACACGTGTTTTAGCATTTTGTAAAAGGAGTAAAAAGGGGGTTAAAACTTAGATAAGGTAATATCTGTCATATCTGTTTCTTTTTATGATGTCAATGATGGTGTACCATGCCAAGTTACACGATTAAAGCAATCAAATATACACTCACCGGCACAACTAATCGGCCACCAATCTGTAATGGTATATTTCATGTTGATTAGAAATATAAATATAAAAATATTTATTTATCTAATAAAATACGAAATGTAAATAGTAATAGATAATAATATAAATTAACTAATTTACAACTTATATTAACTGTAATTATCATCATCATTGGCCTCATACGTCTGTGACAGACGATTTATTCAGTGTCTGAGGCAAGATTTTTCATGGCTGTATAAGCCGATACGGGAGCGGCATGACTTTCCGCACGCTCTACAAACGAAGGTGGAATTAGAGACTGGCACATGCATGTTTAGATGTCGTTTTTGCCTTTTGTTTGCGAGACCAGCGAACCAGGCATCATCGTGAGCTTTACGCCCATCAAACACACGCTTTCTCCATACATCCCTATTCTCAGCAAGCTTCTCCCAGCTTTGATGGTCGATGTCAAACGCAGCCATGTCCCGTTTGGCGCAATCTTTGAAACGTAGCATCGGTCTTCCAACTCCTCTTTTGGCGTTAGCTACGGCGCCAAGCAGGACACGCCGCGGTAGACGCGAAGGTTCCATGCGGTACACATTATCAATGTTATAAATTATCAATGTTATAAATATTAAAAAGTATTTCATGCTAATGCAGGTGGCCGATTAGTTGTGCCGGTGAGTATAATATAATTATTCAACAACTAAGGAATTACAAGATAGTTTAATTATAAAAGTGTCTCTTAGATACGTACCATTTCAATATACGAACATATATTAAATAAAACTATATGACCAACAGTTATTTAACACCAAAATGATGTGTCGAATTCAAGGGTTGCACATTCATCCTTTAAGGGTTAAAGCGTACAAAATTCTGACAAACGCGTCTAATTATTTTAACCTATTAATAGTCTACTCACTACTCACGCACTTTGAAACAGATTGCATCAAATGTGACGAAGTTTCATCTAAGTTTTAACCCCCTTTTTACTCCTTTTACAAAATGCTAAAACACGTATTTAATTAATTTGGCTTATTCGCATAATTCCAAATTTTGAAACAGATCACAACAACAATGACGATTTTCATACGAACTCTTAACCTATTTTTACCCTGTTAAGGTGTTTAGTTTCGTATCAAATACGCGCGGTGCGATTTGCGTCTCGAGTCATTTCTTTTTGAGCGGACGGCGCTGGCAACACTGTTTTTGTCTTTGCCCCGTCCTCTGCCGTGCGCTCGCATCGTTGATGCGAATTTTAATTATAAATGGTGTAATTTAGTGTGCTTTCGGTTTTCTCGTGTGGTTTTCCCTGTTCGGTGGGGAAGTGAACCAAGTGGATTTGGTTCCGGCGCTTTGATTGAGAATCATGCGGCCGCCGGAAAAATATAACCTCACTTGTCGTCGCTCGCGTCGCGGCTGCCGATAGCCACATATTTTTAATTGTTTTCTTGATTGGGGGCCAACGGGGCCGATTTCTCATTCGGAGAGAAATCTTTTAGTTATTTTTGTGTTAAAAACATTATTTGATATCGAACTGTGAACTATAGTGAACATTGGAGGAAAGAATTTCGAGAACAAGCGGATGTTCCAGTGCAGTGAGTTTAGGTTATTCTCTATTCCTGTGCTCCTCAAATATCCTGAATACCTGATTCCTGTCATACCTAGACTCACAAAGAAACGGCGTCATAATTCGCACGGTAAGCAATTCGCTGTTAGGTTCTGTATTGCAGTGATTTAGCAACATTACGTGGAGGTCACCACCCTGATGACCTTTGGTACAACCGGAACTTGGTACATATATTTTAGACATGAGCTGCGATAGTGCGGTGGAATATTAGTCATATTGTAGGAAATTAAGGGCCGTTGCAGACGGATCCCAGAATTTCTCGGCCGGAAACTTTCCGGAACGAAAATTTTCTCATTAAATTTATTTTATTTAGCTATAGTAAAAAGCACTACGAATCGTAGTCAAATGTTGTTCCGAGGCTGATCGACCATTTAGTTTTAGATTTTAAGATAACTTTAATTTGCTTCCACTGCGCTAAGATCAGCTTCGGAATCAAACATAAGGGTTAAAATTAACAAAATGCTGAAACACGTGTTAAATTAATTTGGCTTATTCGCATAATTCCAAATTTTGAAACAGATCCCATTAAAAATTACGATTTTCATACAAACTCTTAACCTATTTTTTACCCTGTTAAGGGTTAAAATTTACAAAATGCTGAAACACGTGTTAAATTATTTTGGCTTATTCGCTTATTTCCAAATTTTGAAACAGATTTCATCAAAAATGACGATTTTTCATACAAACTATTAACCTCTTTTTAACCCTGTTAAGGGTTAAAATTTACAAAATGCGAGAACACGTATTTAATCATTTTATTTTTTTAGTTTATTCACAAATTTTGAAATAGTTTGCAGTAAAGATAACGAAGATCTACAGAAACGTCGAAACACTTTTTAGTGTCGTAATAAAAAACGTGAAAAAACTACCCACTTTGAAATGGCTATAACTTAAAAACCATTCATGTTACGGTTTTCATGTTAATGTAATGACAAAGTTATAGGAAATTTAATGAGCTTTAATAGTTTCTCAGACATTTTGAAGCTACGACGCGCCGTTTACGAGTTACAGTCGAGAAACTGAAAAAAGGGACACATAATTAACCCCCCTACTCCCAGCACCGCATATTTTTGAGAGGATTTTATTGGACGTTGTGAAGAGGACCTTCCACTACACAAATCCACAACATTTCGTTACCGGAGATTTTTGTTCGCTGAATTTGCTATCTTTCTTGGGATATAAATGTTTTTTCCTTATTCTAGACCCCGAAATAGATGCTTTCGTAGACTTGCTGTTTGAAATGGAAAACGCAGGCGATAGGCCTCTAGTTGGTGGGAAACTTCCTAAGACCCATAAGGAAGCCGCTGCAATGTAAGTATAAACTCAAGAAAATGAAAAAAACTACCAAAAATTACATTAGTGCTAAAAAACTAAATACATAGACAAAGCTTTAAGTGGAAAAGACGTTTTACTGTTACGAACACGTTTTTACACTCTTTACACTGCCGTTATCATACATACAGATGATGCCATAATGGCAGAATGGCAGCACGCGTACCTAAAGCCCTGAAAAGCATTAGACGATGAAACAAAGTCGTGTCCACTTTCAGGTGGTTATTGCATACGTCTACGTCAAGACCTAAGAAAAAACAACCTCTACATACAGTACAATACCTAAATTTAAAACACTTCTCTCCCATTCCCATGTTAGGTATACAATTTTTGGAAAAATCCAATATTTGCCACCGCAAACTGGATAATTTTGGAAAACCTCTACAGTAACTTGTACCTTTTCAGCTTGAAGACATTGACATCGTTCGAGGATAAAATCGGAAAACATGATCCGAAGTTAAAAGCAGAAATTGAGACTGCAATGAAGCAATTAATGGCAAACGTGCCTCTAATCGGATACACGGCCGAAACAAGGAAAAGTAAGTTTAAGCTCTTTGCGTTTTCTTAAGGTTTGAACTAATAAATAAGAAGCGTTTTTAGGGTTCCGTACCTCAAAAGGTAAGAAAACGGAACCCTTATAGGATCACTTTGTTGTCCGTCCGTCTGTCCGGGTTGGGTTCCGTTTTTTACCTTCTGAGGTACGGAACCCTAAAAATGCTCTTTTCATTAATAAAATATTGTTTTTCAGAGGTGATCGAGCAGCAAGCGGGACTGCTAACTTCATACTTACTACTACATGGTAATTATTCACATATCGTTGTAGGTACTTGAACGTTATATTTCACGTATTCTTAACATGATTTAATATTTTATTTTATGTTATGTTGTCTCAGGGCAGAAAACGGACGCATTGAATTTAATATTGGAGATGTTGAATAAGACTCCCGACGCCATGATCCTACGTCATGGCTCTGCGCGAAAATCCTTCATGGATGCAGCACTAACGTTAGTCATCATCATCGTCAACTGTAGTAAGACTGATGAAAATGATAGAAATATATATAGCTTCTTCCGCACCTAGGATGGTTATGCTGCTGAGTGAACCACAGTACGAGCACCGACTGAGAGAGGCGGTCAGTCGGTGCTCGGAACTTGACTGTCGAAGATCTCCTGAGGATGCTCCGTGGAGGAGTGAAACACGTGTAGAGTGTAAAACGGTGGTTGCGGTGTTGGTGTGTTATATCGCTAGTACATTTGCATTAGGTTGCGGTCGTACTGTGGTTCACTCAGCAGCATAACCATCTTAGGTGCGGAAGAAGCTAAATTTATATTTCTATCATTTTCATCAAGATGGACTTCCGCAATGTAACGCCTGATACTATTAGTTACGTAGTAAGACTCCTCGCCTCTACAGGCCGCCATTTTAGATCGATGGCATTCGACAGCTGCCCGCAGCCTTTTCAAATCATCATCATCATCATCTTCCTGCCCTTATCCCAATTACTTGGGATCGGCGCAACACGTTTTGCCTTTTCAAATAACATACCTATGATTTTTTTAACCAGGACATATAATGATTATTTAGGTCTATACTTCGCCTTATTTTAAACATAAATCTTGCTTCTACGTGGCCTCTACATTGAATAAATAAATCAGGAAATGTCCTGTGTAAATAAATCAAGATCATCCTTACTTACTTGCGGAAGAAGCTAAATTTATATTTCTATCATTTTCATCAAGATGGACTTCCGCAATGTAACGCCTGATACTATTAGTTACGTAGTAAGACTCCTCGCCGGTATTGAAAATTCAAATAAACAAATAAAATTAGATATTGATCTAATCTATTACTTAATTTGTGGGGCACGCGGAATAATATCTTTGATGGAGGATGTACCTATAATGCGAAATGTGTGTATGTATCTATCTCTACAGGTTACACGGAAAGGATCCTGATCAACTGCTAAATGTGAGAAGTGTTGATCCGATAGTAGCACGGAAGCTACAAATAAAGCTGAATAATCTAATGGGGCAATATCTTGACCAGCCGTTCATGAGTGGTAAGTCATGGCAGTTACAAAATCACTTAATTTGCATTTTGCATTAGGTCAAAATCACATACCCACTTACCCAATTTGTAAACTATTGCAAACCATTGATTTTAAACGTCACAACCTGTTTTTTTCTTCGTGGAAATTGGGCGTTTTCTAGCTGTAAATAATAAAAACCGGCAAATAGGCCGTCCACGGTAGAATTGTTGAAGTCAGTCCAGAAGTTTCGAAGAATCATGAAAACATACAAACTAAACCTAGTTATCCTTCACAGATGTAATTGACGATGTGACTAACTTCTTGGCAGTCCACTTACTATTGCCTCGTAAGTAAATCACGTCTACCTTTTAGAGTAGAGTTTCGCCAACTACTTAGTCTACACTCGTTCTCGTAGTAATTTCTGTATTCAGTTGAATGTCTGCAGCTTTACATCCAGAATAAAAAATCGCATGTTTTTTAGATGAGGTGTAAAATATACCTGCCCTGCATAATAAAAAAACTATACATCCCTTACAAAATGACCGGGTCAAGCTAAAATATTTTTTAATATTTCGACCTACACTCCTTCGAGAAAGTTGTCCAGTTTCAATAATTAGTTCACACCTTAATATTTGCAGTAATTTTTACTCGTTGTATTCTTAATCTCACTCCGGAAAATTTGCATATCAGAGTCGATGAGGGTGTGCAAATGCATGAAGAGCGTGTTCATACAATGCGAGCTGTGGAACGAAGAGATCCTGAGACGCGTCGCGAGACCGGCCTGCACTTGCAGCCAGAGCAAGGTCGCCGAACGACCCACCGCACTCTCGCCAGGCGTAAAGATTGATATGAAGACGGTGAGTTAGAACGATTTTCTAGAAAAGTATTCTTACACTAAGTCTGATGTATTTTGTGTCGAAGTGCTTTTGAGATATAAATATAGGTCTGTTCAAATTAGAGAGGTATCACCGTTGCCCTCCCGGTATTTGTATGGAAGTTCCACATACCGAACTGGTATTGCGACAACACAACCCTTAAGTGAGACAATGAAACTTAACACACAGCAGCGCCTTGTCAGAGAAACTCCTTTCGAGGACGGCTAGAACTGATTTCGCGACCTGTCAGATCTGCTGTACTGTATGTAATTCGTTGATCGTATCCACAGTGCCCGACAGTGCGTACTTACACTAAGGACGGTCCAGTTGATCCATGCCCGGGTAGTTTCAAGCCTGGCCCTTGCCCTGCCACCATCAGCGCTTTCGTGCTGCAGCCTGAACCACTCTTCGATCCTGCGACACGACACGCTCCGACCCGGTTGCGGCCTGCCACCGCCAACATACCTCTCCCAGAAAAGGAAACGAACATTTTATGTAAGTACTAACCCCTAATCCAAATTACTTATTTAAGACACTATTTCAGGGCTTAAATTGGTTATCCTGTGGGCAAACGTAAGCTTCCTGGTTTGTTAAATACTTACGGTTTATTTTATTATTCCTATTAGGCACTCCGGGCGCCAAGCTAGCAACGGATTTCGTATTGATGGATCAAAATACCTGGCATGTCAACATACCTTGTATAAAGTTACCTAACCAGCTTCAAGATTCCAAGGACGAGCGCTCCAAACTATCAGATCCTATGGGCTCAATCGACAGCCCTAGCATAAAGTTACCTGACCAACTTCAAGATTCCAAGGACCAGCGCTCCAAACCATCGGATCCTGTTGGCTCCATCAACATACCTAGCATAAAGCTCACAGACCAGCTTCAAGATCACGAGCATCGCTCCAAACCACCAGAGCCTATTGCTTCCACTTCGTACTTTTCGCCTCCCAAGTCCCCTTCACCAACAAGACGCTGCGCCTCCGCCCCGACCAGTTTCCAAGATCCGTGGAATCTGTTCGCTCAGATGCAAAGCGATCCTACTATGATTCCAAAACGTAACATTAAGAAATGGTCACCATCACCACCTCCTGATGTAAATGATGGTAAGTTCTATTTATATAGATGTTTCATTTAATTAAGTAAATCTCTAAGGTACCTAGTTGGTTATAGTACCTACACGTAGTCAGCATGATAATTTACTTTCACGTGATACTTTAGAATACTTTATTTGTGACTTTATTGAAGCATTGCAACTTGGTTTGTTTTCATTGGAGAATCGGTCCACAAAAAACCTATCCTGATCTTAACGCCCTGTTTTCATTTGTCGTGTAAGACAGGCAGTTGCTAATCAAATTAGTTTATATTTTTGTTCCTATGAGTAAGGTGTGTGAGTAAGGGTGAGAATCCACCAGAGCTGTGCGAGGTAGCTAAGCGGTGTACACCGCTTCCTCGTACACCGCTTAGCTACCTCGCACAGCTCTGGTGGATTCTCACCCTTAGACATCACCTGTGTGTTGCCAGCGCCAGTAGTGACGACGGACCAGATGGCCGACATGTACGCGATGATGGTCAGCCTGATGTGGAACATGCAGGCGTGGCGCAGGTGGCTGCAGGAGATCCTCGACCGCGCGCTCGCCACGCAAGCTACGGACCTCGACTTGCCACCAGGTAGGTAGATGTCCCAGTGTGTTGCCAGCGCCGGTAGTGACGACGGACCAGATGGCCGACATGTACGCGATGATGGTCAGCCTGATGTGGAACATGCAGGCGTGGCGCAGGTGGCTGCAGGAGATCCTCGACCGCGCGCTCGCCACGCAAGCTACGGACCTCGACTTGCCACCAGGTAGGTAGATGTCCCAGTGTGTTGCCAGCGCCAGTAGTGACGACGGACCAGATGGCCGACATGTACGCGATGATGGTCAGCCTGATGTGGAACATGCAGGCGTGGCGCAGGTGGCTGCAGGAGATCCTCGACCGCGCGCTCGCCACGCAAGCTACGGACCTCGACTTGCCACCAGGTAGGTAGATGTCCCAGTGTGTTGCCAGCGCCGGTAGTGACGACGGACCAGATGGCCGACATGTACGCGATGATGGTCAGCCTGATGTGGAACATGCAGGCGTGGCGCAGGTGGCTGCAGGAGATCCTCGACCGCGCGCTCGCCACGCAAGCTACGGACCTCGACTTGCCACCAGGTAGGTAGATGTCCCAGTGTGTTGCCAGCGCCGGAAGTGACGACGGACCAGATGGCCGACATGTACGCGATGATGGTCAGCCTGATGTGGAACATGCAGGCGTGGCGCAGGTGGCTGCAGGAGATCCTCGACCGCGCGCTCGCCACGCAAGCTACGGACCTCGACTTGCCACCAGGTAGGTAGATGTCCCAGTGTGTTGCCAGCGCCGGTAGTGACGACGGACCAGATGGCCGACATGTACGCGATGATGGTCAGCCTGATGTGGAACATGCAGGCGTGGCGCAGGTGGCTGCAGGAGATCCTCGACCGCGCGCTCGCCACGCAAGCTACGGACCTCGACTTGCCACCAGGTAGGAACATTATTTTCACATGCGGAATGTCCACTCATCGTTATTTGAGTGAATAGGTATGTTATCCTGAATACTGAACATCCACAAAAATATTGTTAGGGTTTTTCACAGAAAGAGAAAAGATGTAATGCATCTTTTACCAATTTCAAACAGTAACCAGGCTGAGATTCAGTTTACGACTGAACTGAAGGCAATCAATAACAACAAAAGAATGGTTAATTTTTCAGATCAAGCCTACGCGGAATGGGTAACCTTTCAGAATAATGTGATGAAGGAAGCCTTACAGTGGCGACAGTATATCAAATTCAGCAGGAAGCTTACTCTACGGCTGGAAGATCGCTACAACGACAAAAAGGTATATTTACAAATAAATCAATCAAATATAAGATTTTTCTATTACAAACTACATACGCAACACCTAAAGCTAAGCTATGCCTGAAGCATCACATTTACAATGACAAACCTACCTACATCACTCTTCCGGTCTCTTGTAGATCCGTAGGGTATGTTGTAGATATTTGGAAGCAACCAAGGAAGCCAACGCTTCGAGCTCAATTTCTGAAACGGTGATTTCTTTAAACGTGTATTGCTTTATGTATTGTTTTATGCTTCTTTGATAGATTGTATCTCCAACGCGAGCATCCAACAAGACGGAGACTTACGTAGACTGCCAGCAGGAGATGCTAGAGATCACGGACATGTTCAATAAATGGACACAGTGGCTTGTTGCTGTGGTAAGTTCGTGTTTCTTGTACAGTTTAGATACGATACTGCATCAACAGACACAACAGTCCACTGCTGGCATAATCACCACGCTTGCCAGGTGGTTTTACGAGCACCGTGTATGAAATTGTATTCACAGCTCACTCAGCTATCTTTTACTTTTCACATGGGTAAAAATGAAGTGATGTTGCATTTTATTGCATTTTATTGTTGTAACATTTTAGTGTGTATAAATTTGCTCTATATTAATCTACGGGTTCAAAATATATATTTTCATCGCTGATTACTACTAGGTACATAACTTGATAATAAGCTACAAAATACCCTAAAGATTACTAGGCATAAGAGCTGAAGCTGATTATTTTTGTTTTTTATAGTTAAAGGAAAGTCAAGTGAAGAAAAGTTTTGACAATACACCGTTACATATTTTGTAAGTTTTTACAATATATTCCTTTAAATTACCGTACAAGTTGCAAAGGTATTTAATTTTTATGGGCAGGTTCATTCGTGTACTTATTGTAGCCACCGCATTCTTTTGTCTTGGTAACTTTGTAAAGAAAATAGGCGTGGGCAAAAAGCAAATGGCAAAAAGTAAACTATACTTTTAGTGTTTCTATGACATTTCTCATAATAAGGCGCATAGTGGCCTCAAGTGGCGAGCGTATTCTCTTTTTGCACAAACTTTAATTATCAAATCTTGTAATGTAGGTGCTGGAAACATTTAAAAGACAAGGTAGAGTCGAGTTTAGAAGATTGGCGTCGATATAACTCACATCTGAAAACCTGCTGGGAACATAAGTACAAGACGATTATGTCAGGTAAGATTTCATTTTTAGTGGTTTAGGTTTTTAGTGGAAGCTATGTCTCGTTATGCGTAGCGTTGGACGACCTTCGGTCAGATGGACTGGACGGCGAAAACCAGAGATCGTACTCCCTGTAGCGCACTGTGGAAGACTTACTTCCAGCAGTGGGCTGCTTTATACTGATGTGATAATGATGATCTCATATAATATCCTCATATCCAACTACAAAAAAATTACTTCTGAAACTATAGTCCGACAGGTTCGTGCGCGACCTTCCTAAGGGTACAGACGGTGAGGGGGCGAGTAAGCACGTCATTTTAATATGACGTGCGGCGCGGATGCGCGCGTTTCCCTTCCCCGCTACACCTCCCGCTACCCGCTGACATCTCCCCTCTGTCACCCCTAGGGAGGGACGCGCACGAACTGGCCGGACTATAAATGCATTTGGTTTTAGTAATAGCTTGATTGTTTCCATTAGCGTCTCTGTCGTGTGTAGCGTGGGAGCATGAAGGCGCCGTGTGGGTGATGAGCGCATGCGGTGCGGTGCCGAGCGGCGCGGTCGCTGCCGGCAGACAGTACGGCGAGGTCATCTGGGTGGTCAGGACCACGCACAAGTAACACATTCCCTATTCCTTCATACGGGAGCAAGCGGCGCCGTGTGGGTGATGAGCGCATGCGGCGCGGTGCCGAGCGGCGCGGTCGCTGCCGGCAGACAGTACGGCGAGGTCATCTGGGTGGTCAGGACCACGCACAAGTAACACATGCCCTCTTCCTTCATACGGGACGGGAGCATGCGGCGCCGTGTGGGTGATGAGCGCATGCGGCGCGGTGCCGAGCGGCGCGGTCGCTGCCGGCAGACAGTACGGCGAGGTCATCTGGGTGGTCAGGACCACGCACAAGTAACACATTCCCTATTCCTTCATACGGGAGCAAGCGGCGCCGTGTGGGTGGTGAGCGCATGCGGCGCGGTGCCGAGCGGCGCGGTCGCTGCCGGCAGACAGTACGGCGAGGTCATCTGGGTGGTCAGGACCACGCACAAGTAACACATTCCCTATTCCTTAATACGGGAGCAAGCGGCGCCGTGTGGGTGATGAGCGCATGCGGCGCGGTGCCGAGCGGCGCGGTCGCTGCCGGCAGACAGTACGGCGAGGTCATCTGGGTGGTCAGGACCACGCACAAGTAACACATGCCCTCTTCCTTCATACGGGACGGGAGCATGCGGCGCCGTGTGGGTGATGAGCGCATGCGGCGCGGTGCCGAGCGGCGCGGTCGCTGCCGGCAGACAGTACGGCGAGGTCATCTGGGTGGTCAGGACCACGCACAAGTAACACATTCCCTATTCCTTCATACGGGAGCAAGCGGCGCCGTGTGGGTGATGAGCGCATGCGGTGCGGTGCCGAGCGGCGCGATCGCTGCCGGCAGACAGTACGGCGAGGTCATCTGGGTGGTCAGGACCACGCACAAGTAACACATGCCCTCTTCCTTCATACGGGACGGGAGCATGCGGCGCCGTGTGGGTGCAGTGCTTGGGCCGCGGTGCCGAATGGGGCAGTAAGCTTATTTCTCTGGTATGTTAAAGAAAAAACTATAAGTAAATTAGTAAGCCTCAAAGCTGTTAATTACTTGGGAAGTCCCACGTTGTTTTCTGATCGCAGTAACTATAACAGTAGTTCACAGACGATTTATAAGACAGTTTTGGGATTCTACAGCAGTGGCCTTCCGACTTTTAACTTAACTGTTTCTGTTGATAGATCTGAAGTCCTGCCAGCAGCACTGTTACCTTCCAAGCACTGTTGCCTCGTATACGCCGATGGAGCTATGCATAAGTACAGCAAGTATCAGGTAAGCACTTGTACTTACGACATCTGCCTATCTTATATTTTGTATTGACAAACATTTTATTTGTTGGAAAGTCTGATGCAAATAATATGAAAAAACGCGAACGAAATAAAGAGATCATCTAACTAAACTCGCTATTGTACAAGGAAATCAAAATAGAATTTCTAAATTGACCAAAAATCAGATAACCAAAGTTTTAGATGATAAAGGTACCACCTGTACGGTAAGCAGTACCTGTTGTACCATTTTTCAAATGAAATTATGTATTAATTTTATTGTGTACAATAAATTGTTAAATAAATTAAATAAAGGTTTGAAATAGACTACGCAACCCTGAACACACTACAGAAGTGCTACGGCGTAGCGGTGGGTAGTAGCGCTATGCGTGCGTAGGACGTGCCAAAATTTTAACGTAGCTAATGTTTCTAGAACCTTGGAGAAAATTTTACCTTTTTTACCTACACAAGCAGCAAACTGAATTTCTAAACTGATCAATCCAGACCCCATTCACTACAAAAATCGCCGTGGTGCTACGGCGTAGCAGTTGCGTAGCACGTGAGTTTAGCACGCGTAAAATAGTTCCTACAGTTAATTTTTTGGATATGTTTCATTCGTAACGTATAAACACGGATAAATGAGATCTAGTAAATAGTGTCGTTTGTAGGTGCTATGCAATGCGGACGTGCTGTGGGTGGCGTGGCGGGCGGGCTCGCGCTGCGACGCTAGTGCGCGCGCAATTTGCGTCGCACCCGGAGTCTATGTGGGACGAGTTCAATATCAGACGCATCATCTGGTTAGCTATCAACTATTACTGTTTCCAGGTAGTTGGTAGGTAGGTAGATAACGCAACTGGTAGTTAGATTCTGGACATTTCAAAGGCCTTCGATAGGGTGTGGCATGCGAGTCTGTTGAGCAAGCTTCCAGCGTACGGCATACCCACTGGCTTCTGTAGCTGGGTGGCTGACTTCCTGAGTGAACGGTCGATCCGAGTGGTCATAGACGGCTGCTCCTCTGACCTCAAGGCTATTGACGCCGGAGTTCCTCAGGGGTCTGTACTCTCCGCGACGCTTTTCCTGCTGCACATCAATGACCTTCTATCTTCAGGAATTGTTGGGTACGCAGATGACAGTACTGTCACCGAGAAATATCTGTCCGGCGCAGGAGCCAGTGGTGATGAAATCCAAAGATTGAGAAAGGCTATGATTGAGCGTACGAGCCTGACGTTAAGTAACGTCTCCCAGTGGGGCGAAGACAATCTCGTCAGCTTCAAAAAACGCAGGCGTGTCTTTTCTCCGCAAAAAGGAGTCCTTTCACCTTTTCTCCTACTTTTCGGGGTACATCTGTTCCAGTGACCAACACTCTTCAACTCCTTGGCATGGAGTTGTCCTCTGACCTCAACTTCGGCACCACCATCGAGTCCAAGGCTCAAATTGCAGCTAGAAAGTTGGGCGTCCTGAATAAAGTCAAGCGGTACTTCACGCCTGGACAGCTTCTAACTCTTTATAAAGCTCAAGTCCGATCTTGCATGGAGTACTGCTGTCACCTTTGGGATGGCTCGGCTAAATACCAACTTGCTGCACTGGATTCGGTGGAACGCAGAGCCAAGAGATTAATAGGCGATAAAAAACTGGTGGCGACCAAGCTTCACAGCCTGGCTCACCGCCGCAAGGTTGCTTGCCTATCGGTCTTCTACAGATTGTACTTCGGAGAGTGTGCGCGTGAGCTGCATGAGCTCATACCACCGTCTCCTTTCTTCCATCGGACATCCAGACGCACGGCCGGCTACCATCCGTTCTTAGTTGATATACCCACATTACGCACTAAGCGCTTCAAATCATCTTTCATTATGCGCACGGCTAAAGAATGGAATTCCCTGCCTGCGTCTGTATTTCCGAGTGCATATAACCTGAATCTCTTTAAGTCTAGAGTGAATAGGCATCTTCTGGGCAAGCTCGCTCCACCGTAGATCCCATCTCTGCTCTAGGGTAAGATTGGGGTCAAGAGTAAGCCCATCTTAGATAAAAAAAAAAAAAAAAAAAAAAAAGATTGGAGGCGTGGATTTGCCATATTATGTACGCAGCGCGACGTACAGGTACGCATCGTAGTTTGTTCCAAAGTCAAAAGTTCAAGTTCTTAACCCAAAAATCTGGTGTCGCAACTTGCCAGTTTGGACTAAACATTGTTGCAAAACTTTTATCATGTTTACCGTTCCGATTTATATCTTTCCTCTTATTTTTGTTCCTGATGATAACAGCTCTTGAACCTTTAATTTCAGTATTAAAAATAGGCCTATTGCACTATTAACCCGGACACATACGTCCTCTTCTCTTCTACATCATTTTCCACAGAAGGTCATCTTCTTGAATAAATTTTCTTGCTCGCTCTTGAAGAAAGGGTTAAGCATATAATTGTAGTAGTAATAGTAACTGTCTTCACAGATTGGCGCCGTGCTCGCGCCCGACTACCGTTGCCACGTTGTCATCCACAGCCGACCTTTTACATTCGAATGCTTCGAGTTACTCGTCATGAAGGAAAAAGACAACTCGGATAGCAAATCTGACATGTTACCTAATATTACTGACTACACTTCCAGTCTGACGATTTAAACAGGAATAGAAATATTATTCGGACGAAATTTACTGTCGTTGATTCAATGATGATTGGCAATTTTAAATTTGTTTCAACGGTGCAAATAAATACCTACTTCAGAAAATTTATGCAGTATAGACTTGGGAAATGTTAATTAGGTTATTAGGGTTTATTTGAAGCTTCTGACATGAACGTGATACCTAAACATGGAAAAAATTGCAGACCTAAGAGACGAGACTGTCAAGTAATTTAAACGATCTTAAGAGACCGAACTTTTGGTGTGCCTGTATTGTGATGTCTTGTTATGTTTGGTATGCGTTTAGATTTGTTTGGTTTTGATAGAAAATAATATACACATAAGTTTTGAAGAAACTTTATACATGAAGTTTTATTAATGTCCATAAAAAAGCTCTTTTTCTGGTACACTTTATTTTTACCGCTGTACTACTATATTCAAAGTACGCCGCAGAAAATGTAGGTAAAAAAAGCTCGGATAATTTTCATTGTTATGTAACGGCCTGATCATGCATATCATGAGTGCATGATATGCATGATCAGGCCGTTACTTTTTCATGACTTAATTTGAAAAAAATATGTTAGGGGCAGGCACTTTCTAGGTATATCTGGTTTTGGAAATAATGGCGTACAAGTGAATGACTTCCCGTACAAACAGGTACGTCTGAGTTTCTTTTTATATTTATTTTTGTTCAACCCTATCCATAACTATTACCTAATAATATTCTAGGATAGACTTATATTTTTATATTTTTAATCTGTTTGCTCAAGTTAGTATTACCTGGTTTATTAATGAAGGTTATTATAAATGGCGGCAGAAGGTCATGCTATCTCACTAAGGCTCTTATATACACACATACCGACGTATGGAACCGCAGCGATAAAAATCCATTCTTTATTCAAACTGGTAGAAACTATTATCTAATGTTTGGTTAGGTATTGGTAAGGTAGGTATCCTGTACCTATTCTTCTTTAGATTAATCTTCTGATAGTTCACTAGATGATGGCGTCGTTGTGGGAGGCGAAGCACTGGTGGTAGTTTTCTTATGTTTTCGCTTTCTTTTATTGTGTATCTTGTCCTCTATTTCCACAGGCCTAAAAATGCAAATTAGCTAAGTTTAGTAAGCACCTAAGTATGATTTATATTAGGTATTATATTCACGATCCGGAGAAGGTAGATTCGAAGGATTGTCAAAACCCGAACGAGTTTGACATTGAAACTATCTTCTAACAAAAACCATAAGAATAAATAATAACACTTACTTAATTTCTTGGAATTCAATCTTGACCGCTCGTGGTTTTCGACCCATAAATCGTACTGTAGGCAATGGAAGGGTGCAATTTTTAGGTGCATTCTTAACATCCAGGCAGGGGTCACAAGGGTTCTTCTCGAATTGTTTGAATTTCAAAATGGCGTCTTTCACACCTATGATAACATTATTCTCCGAATCTAAAGCAAAGGTATACACCCCAGTAACATTAAAAGAACCCAAATGCTCAGCAATTATGCTCTCCGAATCAATTAGGTATAGATTACTATTTTCGTCCATAGCGTAAACGTCGTAGGATGTACTGATAAAAAATCCAGTTTGCATGTCATTGGGCAGGTTTCTGATCTTGACGGGACGCATGGTATCACTCTTCAGGATATAAGCGGTCATAGAATCAATAAAATACTTGTTGTCCCGTAGATCTATTACGAGTCCATCTCCATTTGGTATTAATAGACTCGCAGACGGTATGTCGCCGTAATGAACAATCGAATGGACTTTAAACTGAGGCCCTATAGCAATATACAAGATAGCGCCAGCGTTTCCAAGAGCAATATGCATCACATCTTCTCCTAAAGCGGCAAAGGGCTCAATACCACCGTCTTCATTGTATTTGTAAACTCCATTATCGGTAGCTAGATATACGACATTGTTTATATTGTCTACTGCCGTGGATTGTCCTATACCAGGAACATCAATGGTCTCCAATTTGCCGCTAGGTTGCAACACTTGCAGATTCATTGTCATGTCTTGACTGATTAACGTGAAGAATATTTTCCTTGACTTCCAATGTACGGCTAATTCCACCGGTATGCCAAGGATGGGTATTTTCTCCTTGAGAGCGTACCAGTTGTTGCTCACGTTGTACAACTTAGTGTGTTTGCAGAACTCCGAATGATTCTTTCGTTGGGTCAGACTTTCTTCCGATATATGTGTCGCTTCTGACCACGCAAGGATTGAGATGAGCACAGCATGTAGTTTAAAGTCCATCTGGAAACAGAGTAAGAGAAGGTAAGAAAGCCTCTCGCCTTTGCCATCACACTGGCAAAAGACCTTTCCCAGCGCCTCGTTGAAGCAACGGGTGATCGAAGAGCTGGCAACTTTTTTTACAAAGAATAGGGCAATGCTGGATGTCATTTTTATTTATAGTAAGTAATATAACTGTTTAAATCTCCTCGTATGTTACGTATAACAGCTGTCAAATCTGTTAGTTGACCATATACAGGGTGTAAGGGACAGGTCTCCGAATACTCATAGGGTGCATTCAGACCATGAAACTGAACAACTTCCCATAGAAATAAATTTCAGGAAACTTAAAAAATTTTTTGACTTCCCATAGTAAATGCAATCAGTTGATCGTGATTTTGTATGGGGAGTCGAAAATTTTTTTCGTTCTCTGAAATTTATTTCTATGGCAAGTTGTTCAGTTTCATGGGCTGAATGCACCCTATAAGTATTCGGAGACCTGTCCCTTACACCCCGTATAGTCGTCTCGTCCGCCGGCCGGCATGTTGTTTTGTTGAAAAATAAATTACTTACCTATACAGGGAGTAACAGAAAGGGTATAACAAGCCGAAAGGAAGTCAAGGTAGAGTCTGGCTAGCGAGTCTTTGGACGTCAAATAATTCAAATATTTCAAATGGCAACATGTTAACATTTAAAAACTACAATAAAACAATTTTGATACTTACTATTTTTTTGTTTTCTGCTCTTTAGTTTGTGTTTACCTTGCCTACCGGTATGTATGTATGATGTATCTACCGGGAGTAACAGAAAGGGTATAACAAGCCGAAAGGAGGTCAAGGTACCTACTCATGAAACTGAACAACTTTCCCCATGAAACATGGGTCGATATATAAAAAAAATATTTGGACCTCCCATACAAAATCGCAGATCAGCTGATTGATTTACTCTGAGAGGTCCAAATTTTTTTTCATATTTCGTCCCATGTACCATGGGGAAAGTTGTTCAGTTTCATGAGTACCTTGACCTCCTTTCGGCTTGTTATACCCTTTCTGTTACTCCCGGTAGATACATCATACATACATACCGGTAGGCAAGGTAAACACAAACTAAAGAGTAGAAAACAAAAAAATAGTAAGTATCAAAATTGTTTTATTGTAGTTTTTCAGTGTTTACATGTGAAAGATTTTTAAAATTGGCGCCATTTCCGTGTCCAAAGACTCGCTGGCCAGACTCTATTCATGATACTAACCAACTTTCTCTATGGAACATGGGTCGGAATATGAAAAAAGTATTGGACCTCCCATAGTAAACCAATCAGCTGAGCGACAAATTTGTACGTGCGGTCCAATTTTATTTTTTCGTATTCCGACCCATGTTCCATGGGGAAAGTTGTTCAGTTTCATGAGTACCTTGACCTCCTTCCGGCTTGTTATACCCTTTCTGTTACTCCCGGTATTTAGGGCCCTTTTCCTGTCATGCGTATTTTCGCACGCGCGCGGATCTGGTCCGCATGCGGGCCGCACGCATCTTATCTTTTGATACATGCTTTTCCTATCATGCGGCTAGCACGCGCGCGGAACGCGGATTGACGCAAACAAAATCCCTGTCCTGCGTGTGACCAGGAGCGTGCTATCATCCGCATGCGGACCAGATCCGCGCGCGTGCGAAAATACGCATGACAGGAAAAGGGCCCTAAATACCGGGAGTAACAGAAAGGGTATAACAAGCCGGAAGGAGGTCAAGGTACTCATGAAACTGAACAACTTTCCCCATGGAACATGGGTCGAAATATGAATAAATAAAATTGGACCTCCCGTACAAATTTGTCGCTCAGCTGATTGGTTTATTATGGGAGGTCCAATAGGTACTTTTTTCATATTTCGACCCATGTTCCATAGGGAAAGTTGTTTAGTTTCATAAATAGAGTCTGGCCAGCGAGTCTTTGGACACGGAAATGGCGCCAATTTTAAAAATCTTTCACATGTTAACACTGAAAAACTACAATAAAACAATTTTGATACTTACTATTTTTTTGTTTTCTACTCTTTAGTTTGTGTTTACCTTGCCTACCGGTATGTATGTATGATGTATCTACCGGGAGTAACAGAAAGGGTATAACAAGCCGAAAGGAGGTCAAGGGACTCATGAAACTGAACAACTTTCCCCATGGTACATGGGACGAAATATGAAAAAAAATTTGGACCTCTCAGAGTAAATCAATCAGCTGATCTGCGATTTTGTATGGGAGGTCCAAATATTTTTTTTATATATCGACCCATGTTTCATGGGGAAAGTTGTTCAGTTTCATGAGTAGGTACCTTGACCTCCTTTCGGCTTGTTATACCCTTTCTGTTACTCCCGGTAGATACATCATACATACATACCGGTAGGCAAGGTAAACACAAACTAAAGAGTAGAAAACAAAAAAATAGTAAGTATCAAAATTGTTTTATTGTAGTTTTTCAGTGTTAACATGTGAAAGATTTTTAAAATTGGCGCCATTTCCGTGTCCAAAGACTCGCTGGCCAGACTCTATTTATGAAACTAAACAACTTTCCCTATGGAACATGGGTCGAAATATGAAAAAAGTACCTATTGGACCTCCCATAATAAACCAATCAGCTGAGCGACAAATTTGTACGGGAGGTCCAATTTTATTTATTCATATTTCGACCCATGTTCCATGGGGAAAGTTGTTCAGTTTCATGAGTACCTTGACCTCCTTCCGGCTTGTTATACCCTTTCTGTTACTCCCGGTATTTAGGGCCCTTTTCCTGTCATGCGTATTTTCGCACGCGCGCGGATCTGGTCCGCATGCGGGCCGCACGCATCTTATCTTTTGATACATGCTTTTCCTATCATGCGGCTAGCACGCGCGCGGAACGCGGATTGACGCAAACAAAATCCCTGTCCTGCGTGTGACCAGGAGCGTGCTATCATCCGCATGCGGACCAGATCCGCGCGCGTGCGAAAATACGCATGACAGGAAAAGGGGCCTCAAGAAAACTAAGTCAGGGTAGGTAAGTGTCCAATCAACAAAAACAATCCCAACTAATCTTGGATCTTAAAACTGCACCAAATAGGTACGGAAAATACCTCAAAATATAAATACGGATTCTCTAATACAAAAAATTATAAGATATTGAAGTACCTACCTACCTTTTCAAAGAAAAAAACTTTGATCTTTTTGGCAATAAATCCACTTTTGAATCTTTTGATATCACTGGACGTATGAAGATATTGACGATACCCTGACCCGGCTCGGCTATACAAACAATTTCTTATTATGTGTTCTTTCTTTTCATAGCTTCCTGTTGATTTCAATGTACACGGTGTCTCAAAATGTTGGGCCGATTTATTTTCGTGTGCGGTCTCAAATGAAAGCGCTGTAAGAGACTAATTTGACCTTACGAAATGTATTGTATAAACAAAGTTACTGGGATTAAATTTTTTGTGATGATAAAATATTATAATTAGACATCGTTATCTTTGGAGCACTAACAAAAAATTCGTAGAGATGGCGTACTTTATCGACGACTAAGATATCGACAGATTATATTCAAGTACCTAGTTGCTGTCAAAGCGAAACCAAAGAGTTTATAAAAAAATACGTCTGTTTAAAATGGCAACAGATAAGAAGACCAAGAAACATAACATTTAACTTAAAAACCTAATTCCACCAAAAAATCTACTGAAACTGAGCAACTTTCCCCAAGGAAAATAGGTCGATATCTAAAAAAATAGAATATTTTTTCAAGGATTCTTTTACACCATGTCAAGGCCATGTTTATAATGCTAGTAGCATGAAAACATCGATAACTTGTGTTTCGAAAAAGGTCCGCAACTCATCTCTATGACATGACAACATCATTCGTGCTCCAAAGATAACGATGTCTAATTATAATACTTAGTTTGCTCGTCAGGCGTCCGTCACACACAATCCGCTACGTCACACACAATCCGCTAGATATACCGGGAGTAACAAAAAGGGTATAACAAGCTGAAAGGAGGTCAAGGTACTCATGAAACTGAACAACTTTCCCCATGAAACATGATTCGAAATATGAAAAAAAAATTACCTCCCATAGTAAATAAATCAGCTGACCGGAGATTTTTTTGTATGGGAGGTCCAATTTTTTTTATATTTCGATCCATGTTCCATGGGGAAAGTTGTTCAGTTTCATGAGTACCTTGACCTCCTTTCGGCTTGTATACCCTTTTTGTTACTCCATGTATACTTTATTAACGACCCTGTCAACTGAAATAGTTGAATTCCCAAAATATTTCATAATTATGAAAACAGTACCTAGTTTTTACAAAATGACTTTAAAAAAGTGATCGAACAATTAAAAGACGGGCTTCATATACCTAAGTACTAATTAATGAAAAATAATGATTTTGATTAAAAATTACGACTAAAACCATTTCTTAGGAAAATCACATCTACCTAATACAGTTTAATTAGATGCTATGCTATAACACCCTGTAAAGTCGTTATCTTGAGCATCGGGTTACGGCAACTGGTGCCTGTTTTCAGTGGTGTCTACTGTCGCCCATACAATTAGGTACTAAGAATACACACACATACCGAGAATAGAGTGGTATGAGAAATGAACCCATACCTTTATTCATATATACATCAAAATGTCGTTCGCACACTCGCTTGTTCCTTAATTATTTATTTATTGAGAGTAAAGTTTTATATAAGACTAGCTTTCCGCCCACGGTTTCACTCGCGGTATTATCTGTTTGGTCTAATAAAAAAGTTTTAAATATAAGGTTACATCTAAAGTACAAATCTCTTGAGGGTGTAATCTTCTCACAAAACTGAACACCTTTTGTTTGAAACTTTTCTTCGAAATATGAAAAATATTTGATCCTCCCATACTAAGTGACACACTATTTCAACATTTTTGTATGGAAGGCCCAAATTTTTTTTTCATATTTCGAAGAAAAGTTTCAAACAAAAGGTGTTCAGTTTTGTGAGAAGATTACACCCTCAAGAGATTTGTACTTAATTAAATGTAACCGTATATATTGTATTTAAAATCCAAAATTTTGAAATAGATTTGCATCAAAGATCACGAACGGTGGAGTTCGACTACTCGACAATAGATGGCGCCACTACTTGAGGGATTGAAAAAGCACTTATATCTTTAAAAATACGCCCTTTATGTTAAAACGGGAACTTTCTTGTTCAATGGGAGTTAAAGGGCTATCGCACTATATAAGTCCCTTTGTCATACCGGGAATCCTTTTAAAGTTTTATCGGCACGTACATTTTATCAACTTAGTTTTATTATATATAATGATTTATTCGTTGGCACAACAAAATCTAGCCTCAATCTTGAGGAAGCAATGTTGTTGTTCGTTTTCAGTCATACTCACGGTGTTATTGGCAATAATATAAACTTGCCCGCGGTCGAAAAACATTTCTTCGGATAGAATTATCCACAATGGTCCCTAGTATCACGTATCATTAAGAAAAGCGGCATACACCGTGCCAGCAAAAAGCCGGCTGAGCGGAATTTTAACGTAAGGCCTAAAACTATTATCCTTATAGTTGTTAATCGCATTCGCATTCGTCACTCTCACTATCACTTCTTTTCCGCCCAACAATCTTGGGAAATCTGAAAATAATATTTTAGATAGAAAATAACAAAAACATTAATTTTGATTAAACTATTTTAATAAATAATAACAATAAATAATAATCAAATTCATTATTCTCGCTTTGGTTACAACAGGCTAACCTATTAATGAATTTCGTCTTTGATTTCGGGAGTAACCACGACCCTCTCAATGAATCCGTTGGTGGCGGCGAGTCGCACAGTGTCGCCGGTTCTGAAGATGTCGGTCGCGTCCGTCGCGCCCACCAGGCACGGCAGACCGTACTCGCGCGCTATCACCGCTCCTGATGGAAAAAAACATCTACTTCAGCTCCACATCCACAGGAACACCGGAAATTCGAGTTTTTCTAAGCAATACGCGATTGCATTGATCCATTTGTCATCTGACCACGTCAGGGGCCAGGGGCCTACCTAACCCTGTCAGGGGCCTGTTAATCAGGTCAGAGGCCTACCTAACCATCAGTGGCCTACCAACTCGAATTCAGAAAGATGACGAATTTCACCATTTTCCGGGAATTCGAGTATTTTATAGTGAATACTCGAATTTCCGGGAATTCGAGTATTTTATAGTCAATACTTGAATTTCCGGGAATTCGAGTATTTTATAGTCAATACTCGAATTTCCGGAAAATGGCGAAATGCATAATTTCCGGTTTTTGCGGATTTCCTGCGACATCCATATGTTTAAAAAATTGCTAGATCATCCTTATAATAAAATAAGTTAATTAGAAGAGTAATGTTTACGATATTTTTGTCTTGGGTTTTATTACAGAAAATATCATAAGACAATATCAAAGTATCAAAGAGTAAAAGTTATGCTAGTAAGATGTGTTTTTTTTTGTCATTTTGCAAATTTTGCATTTTACTTCTGAGGTATTTTGCAATTTTGCTGCTCCAAGGGCATTTTATATCTTGCTACCATAACGTTTTCAAATGTTGATATTGTTGCTACATTTGCTCACCGTGTGAAATGAGTCCCCCTAGTTCAGTGACAATGCCGGACAACAGCGGGAAGTAGGGTGACCAGCCGATGTCGGTCGAGTGCGTGATTAGGATGTCTCCGGGTTGCAGTTGCCCAATCTGAAACACAAGGTGACCATATGTCTCAACCAAGATAGCTACCACACTAAGTGATAAAGAAAAATTATTAGCATGTAATAATGCGCCAAGACGTAGCAGATTTCTCTGTCACAACAAACAAATACGCAAGCGTGCTCTATTTGGTGTACCTTGTAACTTAATTAATTTTCCGGAGTGAGAAGTACCTACTTGTGGGTAAGAAATAAAAGATGAGACTTCCAAAAGATTACTGGATGTTTTATTTCACTGAGATAGTTCACCTACACAGTTATGCAATAAGATCCATTTAGTTAAGAAATAGGTTATACATTATATTAGAAAGGTTATAAATTATATAATCCAAAAGATGACTGGATGTTTTATTTCACTGAGATAGTTCACCTACACAGTCATGCAATAAGATCCATTTAGTTAAGAAATAGGTTATAAATTATATTCAATTATGGGCGCCAGGCCTGTATCATAGGCCAAAATAAAATAGTTATCTTAATAATAAAATATTAGTATCAACTGTCTGTAGCAACAATCTCAAAGGGCATGGGTTCTAAATAAAAGCCTACATATACTTAGTGCGATCAGTACGTCACAATAAAATGTAATAACAGCTACATTTATAAAGTATCCGAAAGTAAAACGCGAAGCGAAATAATAAAAGTCGAGGGTAGCTCACAAAACTCGGGGTGTGACTGGAAAGGCTTCTACGCTAGCGTGTAGAAGTGGACAGCTTAGTTGCTTAGGTATTAAAAGAACCTCCTGTTGACAATAAAACACTTCGCTTAGAAACGGCCAGAACATGATTTTAGCCAGAAGGGCTATAAAGAATCAACCTAAAAATCCCTAACAGAATTTTATAAAAACACACTTACCAGTGGAGGTTTTGTAGCACACTTCGCGCCTCAGCGCGCAACGGGTCAGGCAGGGCAGAACGGCATTCGGTCCAGCGCGGATTTTTCAGCTCACTTCACCACAATGTATAATTATTCACTGTAAAATAACGCAACACGGAATTACCGAACTGTTCAAACTCATTAATTAGCTGTATTTAAAAGAAAAACTCCCACACAATTTTATCTACTCACCAGCTGTTCCAGAATCTTCGAAGCGCGCAAAGAATATTTTCCCATAGAATATGGCAACGGCTCACGGTCCTCTTCAAATCGGGAGCGTGTCGTTCCAAATCAACTGAAATAAAGGAAATCGAATAAGACTTCGCTAAGTAAGCTCCACGGTAACATCCGCCATTTGCATTCCATTTACCTGGAGGTGATGAGCGTCTTTCCTTCGCGCTGTCCCGATCGAAAAAGGCATTAAAATCCGACTTATTACTGCATTTCTACTATATGAAAAAGGAACGGCAACCTTCCAAAAATTCTACCAACTCCTACGAAATACCGTCACTATGACACTTCGATACAGAAATCTCAACTTCACAAAATTATAATGAAACTTGGACCAAACTAGACCGGTTAATATCGACATCAAACATTGCAAACGCGCATGTAACTACGATTTTGTTATATATTGTTAGGTCCCTTGAGAGTAGTTAACACCCAAGTTTGCAACACTGAAAACCCTGTGCTGCCAATGTCAACGTCAAATCATAATTTGTTCAGAAGTTTTTGCGCGTGTATCTCATGAACCGTGATAGCTAGAGAGTTGAAATTTTTACAGGTGATGTATGTCTATTGCTGCTATAACAACAAATACTAAAAACCAGAATACTATAAATATTAAGGAGGGCTCCCATACAAGAAACGTGATTTTTTTGCTCGTTTTTGTGGATAATATTTCGAAGGCTGTTTCTCGTGAACCGTGATAGTTAGATGGTTGAAATTTTCACAGATGTTGTATGTCTATTACGACTATTACAACAAATACCAAAAACTAGTCAAGTGCGAGTCGGGCAACAGATATGATATTTCTGTCATTTTTATAAATGATGGTACGGAATCCTTTGTGCGCGAGTACGACTCGCACTTGGCCAGATTTTTTGTATTTTTTGTTATAGCGGCAATAAACATACATCATCTGTGAAAATTTAAAAGATCTTACTGTCACGGTTCATGAAAAACAGCCTCCGAAACATTATTTACAAAAACCAACAAAAAACACGTTTCTTGTATGGGAGCCCCCCTTACTATTTATTGTATTCTGGTTTTTAGTATTTTTTGTAATAGCCGCAACAGAAATACATCACCTGTGAAAATTTCAACTCTCTTGCTATCACAGTTCATGAGATACACGCGAAAAAACTACTGAACGGATTTTGATATGCATCATCTGCGAAAATTTCAACTCTGTAGCTATCACGATTCATGAGACAGCCTGGTGACAGACAGATGGACGAACAGACAGCGAAGTCTTAGTAATAGGGTCCCGTCTTTTACCCTATTGGGTACGGAACCCTAAAAACTGGCTAAGCGCAAGTCGGACAACATAATATGATTTCTTGAAAAAAATAATGTAACAAGAGCTGTTACATCGGAAATCTGTAATTTCACAGCTTTCTTAGCACTGCGGAAGAATTGCCCATCTTTGACTTGCTGTATCTTTGCAACCAAAAGACATAGTGTGCTCAGGTTTCGCTGAAATTGTAGCAAATTTAGTTATCTTTAATAAAGTTCTACGAAATGTACTTGAAAAACTACTTGAAAAACGTACTTTTTATAAAAAACTGAAATATGGGCCAAAATTTCGCAGTTTATTGAGCACCGTGGAGGCAGCACAAGGTTTTCGGTGTTGCAAACTTGGGTATTAACTACTCTCAAGGGACCTTACAACATATAAAAAAATCGTAGTTACATGCGCGTTTGCAATGTTTATTTATTTTTATGTCGATATTGACGGGGCTAAAACGATCACCGCTTACTAGCACAATGAGAACTAACAATTTCCCAACCAAACAATTCCCCTTGCACTACTATTTTCCTTGAAAAACCAAAAACTGTATTACGAAATTCGTCGGAAAAATTAAATCTTTAACTTATCGATCTAACTCGGTTGTTCTTGGCAACACGAATGACCCACCCGCCATCTACAGGATCCAGACGGTACTCGTACGTAAGGCATCGTCACGTCGAGCGTCGAAACATAATCGAGCGCCTTGACGACCTCACACGGACGCCTTGCTTCAATGTGCGGCCAAGGGATGGCGCTGAGAAGAATTCTTTATTTTGATAGAATCTATATTCTATCATCTATAAATTTTGCGGTTTTTTCATAAGGTAAAAATAACGCGTTACAACCTACTCTTTCACTCTCCCTTTCTTTGCTTCCCCTCTAATTTTCTCTCGCTTCTCTATCCGTCCCCCTCTTCCCCTCCCTTACCTCGCTGAGCTCCTTGACGACACACGCCCTCCCGACGACCTCCCCCCCGCACACAGCTGTTGCTTCCAATCTGACGTCTGCTGATGTTATTCTCGGGCCGGTGCTCTGTAGCGGCTGAGCGAAGCCGAAGTCTTTCTTTGTTTCCCCTCTCATTCTGTCTTGCTTTTCCAAAACCCATTGCTCTGTAGCGGCTGAAGGAAGCCGAAGTTGGTGTCTACTCTTTCACTATCACACATTCTTTGCTTCCCCTCTCATTCTCCCTCGCTTTTCCATCGGCCCAGTGCTCTGTAGGGGTGAACATAGTCAAAGTTCGTCGACTGTTTCACTCTCCCTTTCTTTGCTTCCCCTCTCATGCTCCCTCTCTTTTCTACCCACCCCCCTTCCCCCTCCCTTACCTCGCTGAGTTCCTTGACGACGCACGCCCTCCCGACGACCCCCCCCCCGCACACAGCTGTTACTTCCAATCTGACGTCTGCTGAAGTTATTCTCGGGCCAGTGCTCTGTAGCGGATGAACGTAACCAACATTGGTGTCTACTCTTTCACTCTCCCTTTCTTTGCTTCCCCTCTCCTCCTTTCCCCTCTCTTACCTCGCTGAGCTCCTTGACGACGCACGCCCTCCCGACGACTTCCCCCCCGCACACAGCTGTTGCTTCCAATCTGACGTCTGCTGAAGTTATTCTAGGGCCAGTGCTCTGTAGTGGCTGAACTTAGCTGAAGTTGGTGTCTATTTTTTCACTCTCCCTTTCTATACTTCCCCTCTCATTCTGTCTCACTTTTCCATCGGCACAGTGCTCTGTAGCGGCTGAACGTAGCCAAAGTTGGTGTCTACTCGTTTACTCTCCCTGTCCTTGCTTCCCCTCTCATTCTCTCTCGCTTTTCTATCCACCCCCTCTTCCCCTCCCTTACCTCGCTGAGTTCCTTGACGACGCATGCCCTCCCGACCACCTCCCCCCCGCACACAGCTGTTGCTTCCAATCTGACGTCTGCTGAAGTTATTCTAGGGCCGGTGCTATGTAGCGGCTAAACGTAGCCAAAGTTGGTATCTACTCTTTCAATCTCCCTTTTTTTGCTTCCCCTCTAATTTTCTCTCGATTTTCTATCCACCCCCTCTTCCCCTCCCTTACCTCGCTGAGTTCCTTGACGACGTACGCCCTCCCGACCACCTCCCCCCCGCACACAGCTGTCGCTTCCAATCGGACGTCTGCTGAAGTTATTCTCGGGCCAGTGCTCTGTAGCGGCTGAACGTAGCCGAAGTTAATCGACTGTTTCACTCTCCATTTCTTTGCTTCCCCTCTGATTCTCTCTCGCTTTTCTATCTCTAGCTAATAAAATATTTCTATTTCTATTTCTATTTATCCACCCCTCATTTCCCCTCCCTTACCTCGCTGAGCTCCTTGACAACGCACGCCCTCCCGACCACCTCCCCCCCGCACACAGCTGTTGCTTCCAATCTGACGTCTGCTGAAATTATTCTCGGGCCAGTGCTCTGTAGCGGCTGAACCTAGCCGAAGTTGGTGACTACTCTTTCACTCTCTCTTTCTTTGCTTTTCTTCTCATTCTAAGTAACTAATAGTTTCAGGCGTTACTTTGCGGAAGTCCATCCACTTTCTTCCCTCTCATTCTCTCTCGCTTTTCTACCCACCCCCCTTTCCCCTCCCTTACCTCGCTGAGTTCCTTGACGACGCACGCCCTCCCGACGACCTCCCCACGCATACAGCTGTTGCTTCCAATCTGACGTCTGCTGAAGTTATTCGAAGGCCAGTGCTCTGTAGCGGCTGAATGAAACTAAAGTTGGTGTTGACTCTTTAACTCTCCCTTCCTTTGCTTCCCCTCTCATTCTGTCTCGCTTTTCCATCAACCCAGTGATCTGTAGCGGCTGAACGTAGCCGAAGTTGGTGTCTACTCTTTCACTATCACACATTCTTTGCTTCCCCTCTCATTCTCCCTCGCTTTTCCATCGGCCCAGTGCTCTGTAGGGGTGAACATAGTCAAAGTTCGTCGACTGTTTCACTCTCCCTTTCTTTGCTTCCCTCTCTCGCTTTTCTATCCACCCCTCCCTTACCTCGCTGAGTTCCTTGACGACGCACGCCCTCCCGACCACCTCCCCCCCGCACACAGCTGTTGCTTACAATCTGACGTCTGCTGATGTTATTCTAGGGCCAGTGCTCTGTAGCGGCTGAATGTAGCCAACGTTGGTGTCTACTCTTTCACTCTCCCTTTCTTTGCTTCCCCTCTCTTCCTTTCCCCTCCCTTACCTCGCTGAGTTCCTTGACGACGCACGCCCTCCCGACCACCTCCCCCCCGCACACAGCTGTAGCTTCCAATCTGACGTCTGCTGAAGTTATTCTCGGGCCGGTGCTCTGTAGCGGCTGAGGGAAGCCGAAGTTCATCTCGGCGAACTTCAGCTTGCACCACGACGGGTAGTATTGGCGGCGTTGCATTGCTCTGGATATTGCAAAAGACAATGGATATTGAGACAAAATGTCGTGATAAGATAAAAACCAGCTGATAAACCGAGTATGCTCTGTTGTCTGTTGTTGTTTGGTTGTTGTATAATATGACGTTGACAATTTAAAAATAACTCGCAAACTAAGGAATGAAGCACCGATTTTTCAAACATATCGAGACCGATTTTTCGACCGACCTGGGATAAGACTCCTGGGAAGGGCGAAAAAATTAAAAAGTGTACAATAGGTTACGAGATAATCAAATCAGTTAGGTGTCAAAGAATCAAAAAGAGGTACTCGTGTGCCTACTGCTTCATAATTTGTACACTAGAATAGACGAACAACTATGTGCAAAATACTCACTTCTTGAGCAAGGCAGGATCTCTAGTCTTCAGATATTGTTGTAGCTCGTTGAGACGGAAGTGGAACACCAGGTCCTCGTCGGGCAGATGCCAGGACTTGACCAGCAGCTTGCCGAGTTCCAGTAGTACGACGCGAACTTTGTGAACAGTAAACTCTAACTCACTTCTTGAGCAAGGCAGGGTCTCTAGTCTTCAGATACTGTTGTAGCTCGTTGAGACGGAAGTGGAACACCAGGTCCTCGTCCGGCAGATGCCAGGACTTGACCAGCAGCTTGCCGAGTTGTATCAGTGCGACGCAAACTTTATAATCAGTAAACTTTAGATAACTCACTTCTTGAGCAAGGCGGGATCTCTGGTCTTCAGATATTGCTGAAGCTCGTTGAGACGGAAGTGGAACACCAGGTTCTCGTCAGGCAGATGCCAGGACCTGACCAGTAGCTTGCCGAGTTGTATCAGCGCGACGCAAACTTTATAATCAGTAAACTTTAGATAACTCACTTCTTGAGCAAGGCGGGATCTCTAGTCTTCAGATACTGTTGTAGCTCGTTGAGACGGAAGTGAAACACCAGGTCCTCGTCGGGCAGATGCCAGGACTTGACCAGCAGCTTGCCAAGCTCCAGTAGTGCGACGCGAACCTTGTGAACTGACAGTATGAGCTGGGCTTTAGTGTGCTCGCGGTGACGGACGGTGCGACGGCACAGGGGTAGCACCCAGCGCAGGACTTTTCTGTGAATGTAATTTTATTGATGAAGTATTTATTGTACTTATTTATATGACACACTTTTTAATGTATAAAGTTCAGTTTGCCGTAACTTGATATTGAGTTGGGCTAGGCACGTCCACACCAAGTGCGAGGCTGCGCGCCCGGTGTAGACATAATTAATAAGAAAATGGAGGGCACATGTATCACCCTAAAGGAAGTGGTTCCGCCGCTTTGCCTGTGAGCTATCGATGCAGCGATCGATCGATGCTTGCCAGATTTCAATCTCTTGATCCTCGTCTCCAAGCGACGATCTAGCGACATCTAAAACATTTTTTCAATTTCTTTTTTCATTTAGAAAAAAGTAGAAATATTTTGGTAATCTACCTTGTGTTAGGTTTCTGCGGTGTCTTCAAGGAGGCGATGATCTCGTCGTCAGTCTTGCTGGGTTGCGGCTGCTCCTCGCTCGCGCGCACGTTCTGCAGCACCTCCATCATTTGCTCGGGAACCAACGCCCACAAAGGAAGTGCAGTGACATAGAAAACACCTAAAAGTAGTGTCTCATTTCTGTTCCTACCTTGTGTTAGGTTTCTGCGGTGTCTTCAAGGAGGCGATGATCTCGTCGTCAGTCTTGCTGGCCTGCGGCTGTTACTAGCTCGCGCCGACGTTCTGAAGAACTTCCATCATTTGCTCAGGAACTAACGCCCACAAAAGGAAGTGCAGTGACCTAGAAAACACCTAAAAGTAAAATAGTGTCTCATTTTTGTTCCTACCTTGTGTTAGGTTTCTGCGGTGTCTTCAAGGACGCGATGATCTCGTCGTCAGTCTTGCTGGGTTGCGGCTGCTCCTCGCTCGCGCGGACGTTCTGCAGCACCTCCATCATTTGCTCAGGAACCAGGGCCCACGGTTTTGTGGCCAGATCGAACTAGAACATAAATGTTATGTTATTAGAAGCTACATTACACTATCTCCAGCTTGAAAACAACAAGTTTGCACTCGATAAATATCCTTCGCTACCTTGGGATTCAAAAAGCACTTATAGCAAACAATAGCAAACATAAACTTTGCTCTCTTGTTATAGAAATAACTATTGGACCATCCGATCCTCACAAAATAATTCGATCAGGTTCAGGGATACCAATAATGGGAGACTAAAGTAACGTCCTCAAATGTACCCTGTGTTCCATAACAGCAAATGAATTATTTTGAACCAATTTTTGAACTTGATACTTCTTAGACATTTACATACCTCCATAATTGCTCTATGGCCATGAACTTCTAAAAACTGGGCGACTTCTTGATGCGCCTTCGGCGCGTTAGTCTTTAACCAGTCTAGCGCCTTCTTCGGGTCCTGAGCCCTGAACTCCTCAGTCTTGCCCATATCTTCGAGTAACCTGGCTATCTTTGCGAGCGCCTGAGGCACTTCAGCTGATAATACTCCGCCAGAACTGAGGAGCACATTCATTTCTGCGCATTGTTCTGGAGTGTAATCTAAAACGATAAATTCGAGGATGAGTGCAAATTCTGCAGAAACGGCTTGCGTCATTTTATATTGGTAGTGACTTGAAAATGAACCGTAACTTATTCAGATAAAGCCGCTGTTCACAGAAGAAGTAGTATACTTGCCAGATGAATAAAGTTCTCCTTGTCATTGAGGCCGACGCAGTTTTATTTTTAATATTTTTATCAGTTTTAGCCTGTTTTGTGTCCCACTGCTGGGCAAAGGCCTTCACTCTTTTGATCCACCTATTCTATTACGGTTTTCAGTTTCAATTAAAATCACTTTTCACAGATCTATTTGTTCTCGTGTGCGAATTATTATGTGTATGTCCTAGAGAATACCTATTTGCATGAAAATCCTATGAGAATTATCGTGTTCCTCACCTTTCTCTCCTTCAATGAGCACTATCATGGAGATGAGTTGGCTGACGGTGCTGGCTGCGGAGGTGGTCGCATGATTCTTCGAGCAGATGTAGGTGACCGTTGAAGCGGCTACTATCCTCTCCAGCAAGGTTTGAGGATCACCGCCGTCCGTGTTTATGTGCAACCCTTTGACCGCTTTGATGGCGTCGTTCATGCACCATTTTGTAAAGAGTAGGTACTGAAATAGAAAGTCGCTGTTATATTTCATAGATAGACACAATTATTTTTAATTTCTTTTTTTTTTCTTTATCAAAGTTTAGATTTATTTGATTAAAGTATGACGAGCTAAATACACAACGAATTTCTTTTTTGGTACTTGTGCTCTCACGCTCACGACAGCTACACTTGTTTGTTGGCCCTCTTCATAGCCCTTTGTTAGGATTTATAAATATTGTAAACTTAGCTTAAACGGACAATTTCTCGTCGAAGGTCTTAACTTTAATTCGATTAATTGTATAGTTTTAATTTAAATAAATAAACAATGATATTGTTATAGCATCTTATAATAATCCACTCCTAAAATAAGTCTCAATCCTAGCGCTTTATATTTTTATAATCCTTAAAATATTTAAAGAATAAAAATTGTCAATACTGTTTAACTAGTACCGTACCTTGACAGACTCCACCAACTGTTTGAGTTGTCGCAGCCTGCTGTAGGGGCGGCGGTGTTGCGCTACGGACAACATGTGCTCGTCCATTATTTTGTGGCCGAACACAGAAATCTCCATCATGCGAACAGCCAGGTCGATCTCTTTTGGAGTGAACCGGTAGGTACTCTGGAATTCAGACCATGCAATTCAATTTACAAGTTTCGCAGTTCTCTTAAAACTTTCTTGGATAGTTGCGTTATTGGGCAAGTACAGTTCATAAGAATTTGAAACGGAATGCAACTTAGCGTAAGTACCTATTTATCGACGTGTATTCATAGGACAAAAGACATCCGCGGCGTACATACGGGTTCATTAAAAAGCAATAGATATAAATTGTGAACCAGCCGCTTATTCATATATTTTTTATGTTAAGAGTAAGCGGTTATCTTCATTTCCCTACTTTTACCCCTAGTACTATTATATATTCTGTGCTTTTACATCTACCTACTCTATTATGAACATGCGGTTAAAGACTTTTTATTTTTCCTAAGAAAAAAATACATATGACTTCATTGAGAAACTATATCGTCCTCGTTTGAAGAAACAAAACCATAAATGGGGGCCGCTTCCGTTGATGCCGTGAATGAGGTCGTCAACGTCATTCCCTCCACCATCGGATTTATCATCAGGTCGTAGGTTATCTACTCTATTGTGTACTTACATTATACAGCCGCAGCGTTCCCCGCTGGTGTGTGAACGCTATGGCGCAGTCGTGCTGGTTGAGTGTGAATGAGGTCGTCATTCCCTCCACCATCGGATTGATCATCAGGTCGTAGGTTATCTACTGTATTGTGTACTTACATTATACAGCCGCAGAGTTCCCCGCTGGTGTGTGAACGCCATGGCGCGGTCGTGCTGGTTGAGTGTGAATGAGGTCGTCGAGTCCTCTACCATCGGATTTATCATCAGGTCGTAGGTTATCTATTGTGTACTTACATTGTACAGCCGCAGCGTTCCCCGCTGGTGTGTGAACGCCATGGCGCGGTCGTGCTGGTTGAGTGTGAATGAGGTCGTCGAGTCCTCTACCATCGGATTTATCATCAGATCGTAGGTTATCTATTATGTACTTACATTATACAGCCGCAGCGTTCCCGCTGGTGAGTGAACGCCATGGCGCGGTCGTGCTGGTTGAGTGTGAATGAGGTCGTCGAGTCCTCTACCATCGGATTTATCATCAGATCGTAGGTTATCTATTGTGTACTTACATTATACAGCCGCAGCGTTCCCCGCTGGTGTGTGAACGCCATGGCGCGGTCGTGCTGGTTGAGTGTGAATGAGGTCGTCGAGTCCTCTACCATCGGATTGATCATCAGATCGTAGGTTATTTACTCTATTGTGTACTTACATTATACAGCCGCAGCGTTCCCCGCTGGTGGGTGAACGCCATGGCGCGGTCATGCTGGTTGAGTGTGAATGAGGTCGTCGAGTCCTCCACCATCGGATTTATCATCAGGTCGTAGGTTGTCTACTGTATAGTGTACTAACATTATACAGCCGCAGCGTTCCCCGCTGGTGTGTGAACGCCATGGCGCGGTCGTGCTGGTTGAGTGTGAATGAGGTCGTCGAGTCCTCTACCATCGGATTCATCATCAGGTCGTAGGTTATCTATTGTGTACTTACATTATACAGCCGCAGCGTTCCCCGCTGGTGTGTGAACGCCATGGCGCGGTCGTGCTGGTTGAGTGTGAATGAGGTCGTCGAGTCCTTCCACCATCGGATTTATCATCAGGTCGTAGATTATCTATTGTGTACTTACATTGTACAGTCGCAGCGTTCCCCGCTGGTGAGTGAACGCCATGGCGCGGTCGTGCTGGTTGAGTGTGAATGAGGTCGTCGAGTCCTCTACCATCGGATTGATCATCAGATCGTAGGTTATCTACTGTATTGTGTACTTACATTATACAGCCGCAGCGTTCCCCGCTGGTGTGTGAACGCCATGGCGCGGTCGTGCTGGTTGAGTGTGAATGAGGTCGTCGATTCCCTCCACCATCGGATTGATCATCAGATCGTAGGTTATTTACTCTATTGTGTACTTACATTATACAGCCGCAGCGTTCCCCGCTGGTGTGTGAACGCCATGGCGCGGTCGTGCTGGTTGAGTGTGAATGAGGTCGTCGAGTCCTCCACCATCGGATTGATCATCAGGTCGTAGGTTATCTATTCAGGGGTACTCATCTCAGTTCTTGGATCGAAAGCTGAGATGTGGTATACGGGTACGCGAACCCGGCTTCCCGAGCTTCTACTGTCTTTGACTACCTTCCGGGCAGTAGTATCCTACTACCTGTATTCCTGCCCCAATCTCACCACATTCCTCCCCACTCCTATTCCTACTTTCCTATCTCTCCTAGATCCAACAAAAGCAGCTCCCTCCTGCTTAACAAACAAAGTCTGTCTCGGCGAGAATGGCAACCCAATGCACAAAAGCAGCTCCCTCCTGCTTAACAAACAAAGCCTGTTTCGGCGAGAATGGCAACCCAATGCAGATAGTGCGAATGGGCTTGGCGGACTCGGCGATTCAGCGAGGCAAGGTGGATGGCCTAGGGCGACGGTAGAGGGCGCGGGTAGTTACTGTCGGCCAGACACTGCATCCGACCTCTCCTTCAGTCGTAGCGGTTCTCCGTTCCACTGAACCGGGAGGAAGGACTAAGTGTGTGCGCTTGCGTTTGCGCGAACGTCTGCGCACCCTAATATATCCTGCGCAACTGACCGCTTCCGAATAATGGACTCCGATGACGCTAAGTCCTGCGGCGATGGGTTGAAGTAGAGAGGTCTAGCGTGGTGCAAGCTGGGCTTTGTCTGATTCCTGCACGCAGGCGGTCCCAGGGTGTGAGTACACGCCGTGGTCGCTTTGCATTGAAAAATCGGGACGACAATGCGAATTCGGCAGCACCTGGGATGACAAGAGCAGCCCTATTTAGGAAGCACTGCTCTCCTCGCTCAGTCGAGGGGGGGCTAGAAAAGGTGCCCTAAACAAATGCTCGTCCCTTCCTGGAAGGTGGTAGTAACCACGGCTGCCATCGCATCACTTAACACGTGGTCGACGCAACAAAAATAAAATAAATAACACACCATCTATAATGACATTTGGCGCGTGGAACGTGAGAACGCTCATTGATAGAGATGGCAACGCCTGTCCTGAACGTAAAACCGCTATAGTAGCTCGGGAACTTCATCGCTATAACGTGGATGTGGCTGCACTCAGCGAAACACATCTTGCCGATGAAGGAGAACTAGTGGAAGATGGAGGGGGATACACTTTCTTCTGGAAAGGTACATCCGTATCTGAACCTCGACGTTCAGGGTAGGATTTGCCATCAAAAATCATTTAGTAAAGCGACTTGAAGAATGTCCTGTTCACATCTCGGACCGCGTTACCACACTGCGCCTTCACTTGGACAAAGACAACTACCTTAATGTTATCAGTGTCTATGCTCCAACGCTAGACAAGTCTGATGACATTAAGGACAAATTCTATGAGGAACTATCTCAATGCCTTGACAGCATAAACGCCAGAGAGCAGATACTATTGCTGGGCGATTTCAATGCTAGAGTTGGTCGGGACTATGAGGCTTGGCCTGGAGTTCTGGGGCGACACGGAGTCGGCAACATGAACAGCAATGGTCAGTTGCTACTCAGTCTCTGTGCTCAATACGATCTAGCGATATCGAACACTATGTTCAGACTTGCCGCTAAGCACAAGACGACGTGGATGCACCCGCGATCCAAACACTGGCATTTGATCGATTATGCTATTATGCGGCAAAGAGACATCAGTCAAGTCCAAGTCACCCGCGTCATGCGCGGTGCTCACTGCTGGACTGACCACCGACTTATTGTCACAAAACTGCGACTCCGCCTTCGTCGACCTCGTAGATCCATGATAAAAAAGCCTGCGTCTTTGAACGTGGATAGGCTGCAAGATCGCGAGATGAGAGAAAAGTATGCTGAAACCTTAACCGAAAATCTGTTGCCAACAAATGAGACAGTTGATGTCAATGCTGCTTGGCGAAATTTGTCATGTCATCTTATAGAAACCGCTACCGCTACTTTAGGTACAAAAGACCGGCGTAGTGAAGATTGGTTCGATGACAATGACGAAGTTCTCAAGGCAGCATTCGACAAACATCGAGAGCTCCTGCGACAGCATCATCGGAGAGGTGGAAGTGTAGCGGCAGTCAAAGAAAGTGACCAAGAATTACGTAGGCTGTCTCGGCAAATAAAAGACAAGTGGTGGCAGGAAAAGCTTGTCAGATGCAGTGGCTTGCCGATACAAACCAGCTTGGGAGTTCTACTGCGAGGTGCGTAAACTGACAGGTACGCCCCATAGAGCAAAAGTGCCTTTGAGGTCTCTGGATGGCTCGCAACTCTTGACCAGCAAAGAGGATGTGCTCAAACGGTGGGCTGAACATTTTAACGATCTGCTTAACGTAGATCGATCAGCTAACCTGCATCACATCAGTTTATTACCTCAACTCCCCCTAGCCACCGAGCTAGACGAGCCCCTGTCGTGTGATGAGGTTGTTACTGCCATCAGACAGCAGCATAATAAACGGGCGGTTGGCATTGACCTTATACCAGGCGAAATACTTAAATATGGCGGTGCGGAGCTGCACTCGATGGTATGGAAACTTTTGTTCGAATGTGGGAGGAGGAGCGAGTCCCGGACGATTTTAAAGTGTCTCGCATTAGTGCCCTCTACAAGAACAAAGGTGACCGTTCTGACTGCAACTCGTACCGCGGTATTTCGTTATTATCGGTCCCCGGAAAGGCCTTTGCAAGAGTCCTATTAAACCGCTTGAAGGACTTATCAGAAAAGATTCTGCCCGAAACCCAGTTTGGCTTCCGACCTGACCGAGGCACATGTGAAGCTATTTTCTCGGTACGTCAACTGCAGGAAAAAAGCAGAGAACAAGGTCGTCAGTTGTACCTCTGCTTTGTTGACCTGGAGAAAGCGTTCGACAGTGTGCCTCGTGAGGCTCTCTGGATGGTGCTAGGAAAACTGGGGTGCACGGAGAAGTTTGTGCGCCTCCTGAGACTCCTGCATGACAATATGCAGTGCTGCGTCTCTGTAGACGGTGAACAGTCTGATTTTTTCCCGTCACCTGTGGGTGAAACAAGGGTGCGTTCTAGCGCCCACACTGTTCGCCTTATACTTTGCGGTAGTAGTCAAGGAGGTCCTAAATACTGTCTCCGAAGGAGTCCGCATCCGCTTCCGCACTGATGGCAGTCTTTTCAATTTGGCTAGACTTAAGGCGCGCACCAAAGTCTCGCATGCACTTATTACTGAAATTATGTATGCCGATGACTTGTGCTTTCTTGCAGAATCCCCAGAAGGCCTACAACAACTGATGACCGTTTTTCACCAAGCATGCTGCAAATTCGGCCTAAAGATTAGTGTCAAAAGACGGAAGTGATGTCCCTGGATACACAAGGTCGTGAGACACTGACAATTAAGCTTGGTGAAGATATGTTGAAACAGGTTGACAAGTTCCGATATCTGGGGAACACTATTACAGCTAAGTGTGACCTTGATGCTGAGATCAATAGCAGAATCAGTGCTGCAGCTGCAGCATTTGGGAAGCTGCGTTCCAAGGTTTTCTGCTCGCACGACCTTAAACTAGCCACAAAAATATCTGTATATATGGCGATTGTACTGCCAAACCTTCTGTACTCTTCCGAGACCTGGTGTGTGTATCGTCACCACATACGCACTTTGGATCGATTCCACCTCAAATGCCTTCGCACCATCATGAAGATCAGATGGTCCGACCGAGTGCGAAACACCGAAGTTCTAAGACGAGCCAATGTTGGTGGCATTGAAGCCTACTTAATGCGTCGACAGCTTCGGTGGTGCGGTCACGTATCCCGGATGGCGGATGAGCGAGTGGCGAAGCGCATCTTCTATTCTGAGCTAGAGGAGGGCAAGCGAAAGCATGGCGGTCAACTCCTCCGATTTAAAGATGTTCAGAAGAGACACATGAAAAGATGCAATATCGAACCCTCTCAATTTGAGGTTTTGGCAGCGCAACGGCCAGAATGGCGCGGTCTTGTAAAGAGGCGAATCCGCGACTTCGAGGAGCAGCGTAAAGCAGACCTTGACGCTAAACGCGATGAACTGAAGGCCCGTCCTCCCGCCGCCATTAACTACAATTATATCAATGGCAAACTCACGTGCCCACACTGTGCACGGGAGTTTACTGCCAAAATAGGCTACAATAGCCACATACGAGCGCATCAGCGCCGACTTGATTAGGAGTAGAAGTGGTCGCCATGGCCGAAACCGGCCGGAAAGATCATCATCATCATCATCACTTACGTTATACAGCCGCAGCGTTCCCCGCTGGTGGGTGAACGCGGCGCGGTCGTGCTGGTTGAGTGTGAATGAGGACGTCGAGTCCCTCCACCATCGGATTGATCATCAGGTCGTAGGTTATCTATTGTGTACTTACGTTATACAGCCGCAGCGTTCCCCGCTGGTGGGTGAACGCGGCGCGGTCGTGCTGGTTGAGTGTGAATGAGGACGTCGAGTCCCTCCACCATCGGATTTATCATCAGATCGTAGGTTATCTACTGTATTGTGTAAGTACTTACATTATACAGCCGCAGCGTTCCCCGCTGGTGGGTGAACACCATGGCGCGGTCGTGCTGGTTGATCCCGTGAATGAGGTCGTCGAGTCCTCTACCATCGGATTTATCATCAGGTCGTAGGTTATCTACTGTATTGTGTACTTACATTATACAGCCGCAGCGTTCCCCGCTGGTGTGTGAACGCCATGGCGCGGTCGTGCTGGTTGATGCCGTGAATGAGGTCGTCGATTCCCTCCACCATCGGATTTATCATCAGATCGTAGCTCAACGCAGACATCGGCTTTGGCAACACCTATAAATAATATTTAGAAGTAAAATAAGATAATTCTTTAGATAATTCTTTTCATTACATAGTATAAAGTAAAGTCCCTTCCCGTTTGTCTGTATGTTTCCATATATCTTTAAAACCCCTCAACGGATTTTGATACGGTTTTTTTTATTATAAAGAGTAAGTTAAGGGGCAGGTTAATAAATATTGTTTACCCCAAAATTTAACCCCCAAAGGGGTAAAAAGGGAGTTGAAAGTTTGTATGGAAAATCATTATTTTTAAATGCGATCTGTTTCGAAATTTGTGATTAGATCAAAGAGCTAAAATAAGTAAACACCTGTTTCGGGGATTTTCAATTTTTAACCCCTAAAAGGTTAAAAAAGGGGTTGGAAGTTTGTATGGAAAATCTTTATTTTTAAATGCGATCTGTCTCAAAATTTGGGATTAGATCAAAAACCAAAAAAAAAGAAATACGTGTTTCAGGGATTTTCGATTTTTAACCCCTAAAGCGGTAAAAAAGGGGCTAACAGTTTGTATGGAAAATCAGTATTTTTAAATGCGATTTGTTTCAAAATATGTGATTAGATCAAAAAGCTAAAATATTTAAACACGTGTTTCAGGGATTTTCGATTTTTAGCCCCTAAAGGGGTAAAAAGGGGGTTTAAAGTTAGTATGGAAAATCTGTATTTTATTAAGCGATCTGTTTCAAAATTTGCGATTAGATAAAAAACGGAAATACGTATTTCAGGGATTTTCGTTTTTTGACCCCTAAAGGGGTAAAAGATGGGTTGCAGCGGGTGAAACCGCTGACGGGCAGCTAGTATTTAATAAACTTAATTACTAATAGGTACACTTAGGTATATGAAATAGTTATGAGGCTGGACCATTTCCTAAAGTAAGAATTAAAATAACAGCTACATGTAAGAGAACATGTGCGTAATGGCGGAATTTTTTACCTCAATATCTTAGCCAATGCATAGAGCCAATGTAACAGTAAGTGACAACGCTATCAATTCTTTTAGAATATCTCTTACGGAAGCACTTCCCAATCTGATTATTTTCATAGTTATAATTAGAATAATTAGCAGTGGAATATTCATCAATAAATGTGAATTTACAAAAGGAGTGTCGAAAGATCTAGTTGGGGAAGTTGAGTCGATAACATGGAATCGAGTTTATTTATCTAGGATTTAGGGCATGGACTTTGGCGTCACTTTGTACTTTCCAGGGTTTATCAGTATTAAACGAACTTGCCTTATAATAGTCCTGCGTTTTGTATTTCCTTTTATCACAAGATATCACAGTTTTTACAATAAAATTTAGCAGAGCACAAAAAACTCATTTTACACAAATGTACCCTACGTTGTCGTAATAATTTGTAAACAAATATCAAAAATGAAATCTTGTACAAACTACCGCCCGCCACACTGTGTGGGTAGTTCAAGTCTTGGTGCCTAAAGAACGGGTCCAACAAAAGCTATAATATATATTATCGCTAAGCGAAATAGTAGTGGTTCGGGCCGTAGGGAGTATGAAAGTAGCGCTAGATCGGGATAAAATAAGAGGGAACCCTTTATCATCGTATAAATATGTTTGATGAAGGAATGAGGAGCAAGAAATGAAGACCAACAAGTATGAATGTAAACGTTGCAGAAACGTTTGGATGGATGGTTCAAAAGACGACGAAATTAATAAAAAGGTGTTAAGGGGGATCGTTACGTCATACAAACTAAAATCTGAACTTCAACCGAGTTACACATGAGCTAAACAACAATTTTATCAAAAAATCTTTATGTGAGATGAGGAAGGCACACGTACAGTGCAGCAAAAAAGAGTAGACAAAAAATGAGGGCGCCACTTTGTATGTAGTTTCAAAATTAAATGGCAACATTGACTATGAATGGCAACAATTTAGTATGACAAATTTTTAGTTCCATTTTATTTAATTTCTACTCTTTTTTGCTGGACTGTAAATATGTCGCAAAACTGCTTAACGTAAAAAAATATCAAGTATTTTCTCCACAAAAAAATTAAACGTGTTTATTGCAGCAGTAGCTCCATCTATGTTCATTAAGTGGCGACACGGTTTTTACAGAGAAATCTGATGGTTAAAAAATTATTTGTTTTATTTTGCGAAAATGTTATAAAAGCACGGGACTTCCCATCAAGTTTTTTAATCATAATTTTGTCTCATTTAAAGACGTAACTCCATTTAAATTTTGTATGGAAAACGATCCACCTTAAGAGGGATCTATAGTCATTATTTTTCATACAATCGCTTTCAACGTATCCCTCTGCCAATTCGCAACCGATCGACTCAATTTTTGCCACGGTTACTCTTCTGGACTAGATCTATGCTCCATATTCTTTTTCTGGTTGTAATAATGCATTTAAAAAAATATAGGGCCGTGGAAAAATGCTCTAAAATTATCAGCAAGTTTACGCCTTCGTATCTTCTAAATATGACAATAATTTCAGCAAAACAAATGATACGGGCATAGAATATTTTATTGGCAGCAAAATAATGCCACTATCAACAAATTTGGTGGAGATTTCGAACGGGGAACCTGGTAAACCCAGAACGCAAATTTTCCGGTAGCGAGCTACAACTGTCTCTTTTATGGCTGCGGGACGGGTGGGATGCATACATGAAATAGAAATAGTTTTATCAACTGACGTCTCACGAACTTCCAGCTCGGTATAGGTAGTAGCCTCTTAAATAAAAATCGATCAAGTGCGATTCACACTCGCGCTCGTACGGTGCAGTAACGGCACTATAAAGTACCGGTAATGAGATACAGCCTCAGAACTACCTTAACACGTTGTATAAGGCTATGTAATGAGCATCCTCACCTCTCCGGTGTTGCCGAAGCTGATGAGCTCGTCATCAGACATGATGGCGGTGTCCATCTCGTGCAGCAGCTCCTCCTCCGTCCACCGCTCCAGGGACGTTATGGGCCGCGCTTGCAGCAGGTATATCGAATTCATTGGAAGTCAATTTGACTATGACATGAATATCCTCACCTCTCCCGTGTTGCCGAAGCTGATGAGCTCGTCATCAGACATGATGGCGGTGTCCATCTCGTGCAGCAGCTCCTCCTCCGTCCACCGCTCCAGGGACGTTATGGGCCGCGCTTGCAACAGGTATTCTTCTCCTTCTTTGCGAGTCGTAGACGAAACTAAATTTCCTTTGACCAATATGTAGCCACATTAACCGCGTTTGGAATGGCCGCCCACGGATCTTCAAGCGTGCAGGTGGTGGAGCACGCTAGGCATATCAAAATATGGGACATGCTCTGTGGTACGGAGCCGCACTGGCACTGCTCAGAGCCGCTGTAGCCGACAAAGATTCTCCGCAACGACCAACCTGTGTAAGAAGTCGGTTCAGAGATTTCCAAACCGCTATCGAGTCCTGTTGGGAGTCAATTTGACTATGACATGAATATCCTCACCTCTCCGGTGTTCCCAAAGCTGATGAGCTCGTCGTCAGACATGATGGCGGTGTCCATTTCGTGCAGGAGCTCTTCCTCCGTCCACCGCTCTAGGGAGGTGATCGGCCGCGCTTGCAATAGATATATCGCGTCCTGTACGGAACATTTTGTAAGTTAGATTTGATATGGCTTGATCTAGCTTGACTTAATTCAGTTTGATTTAATTGGATTTGCTTGGTTTGACTTGAGCTGACTTGACTTGACCTGACTTGCATTGCCGTGGCTTGTCTAGACTTCTGATATTAACTTGATTCCGCTACACTAGAATAGGCTTGACTTCATTTAACTTAACCTTAACCTGACTTAACTTGGCCTGACTCAACTTGACTTGACTTGGTTTGACTTAAATTTGAACTAACACAATCAGACTAGACTTGATTTGACCTGACTTGCCTTAACCTGACTTGCCTTGATTGATTTGATTTAATTTGTTGGCACTTTATAACATCTTTACTGTAGATACCTTAGTAACAGCCCATTCTATATCCCTGCCGGCGCCCCAAGCCTCCTCCTGTGCCACTCCAATCCTCGCTAACTTCATAATTTCAGCCACAGTAAGACAAGGTAGTTTCCGTTCTTCTTCTGTCACTTCTTCAGTAGCTACAGTGCTGCCAACAGCCGTGATTCGTTGCTTCTTAGAGCCGAGCTCAATGTTGGCAATACTGAGCTCTTTGCCGCGTGATACGATTATTGTGTCGGGTTCCACCGAGCCGGAGACGACGCTCTGGAAACATTGAATAGATTATGTTTTGATAGAGTCCGCTGGCCTGCTTTGATTAATCTTTTTCTATATCTAGAACCACAACAAACAAGGGTAGATGGGAGCATTCAAACTATACCAGTATAGAACACGTATTTTAAAGTTACACTGGAATAAATACACATACATTATAGTAGGTTGTTAAGTTATGATTCTTTGTAAATAGTGGAATATAAAGAGCAGCTGACTCAGATTACAACAACATGACAGCAGAAAGTTACTTGCTCGACAACTGCCCGAAACCCTTAGGACCAACACTAACCTGACCTTATAGCTGTCTGCCTGCGATGAAAAATTTTCAACTATCCTAACAAAAGGGATAACTAACGGCAAGTGTTTTAAAATTTGGTATTCACTTATGTTATGACCTGATAAGTGTTTTAAGCAGTTGGATACAATTGTCCAAAAATCTCGGTGTACGGAGTGTCTGTAGAAGGCTTTTGGTGATGTCGATATGCTTACCTCTCCCAAGCCGTAATTGGCGGTGATAAGCAGTCTCGATGGGTCGCCGGCCGCCGGGTGCCGAGTGAACATCACTCCAGCCGCTTTGGGAGACACTAGTGCTTGTATCATACACTGTGTAATGTACTAATGACTGATGTACCTCCCTCGTGGTAGCGGCTAAGAATACTGTCTGTTCATGGTGTTTAGTAAAAAGCAACGTAGAGTTGCATATCTGTCGACTATAGTCAACCGAAAGGGTGGCGGTATAATACAACCTACAATAGCATTCGCGCTGTTAACGTCGGTAAGTTCTGGGCCGAGACCATATAAGTAATGCCATCGACACGCTAAGAAGAATAGCTTTCCCAAAGAGGGTTGAGTCAGACAGGCGGCAAGTCACACAACATAGCCGAATCTTTTTGCTACATGGTTTTGCTGATTTTACAAATCATGTTGCACCGACCCCAATTGATTTGGGATTAGGGCAGCAATACGATGATGGATAATGTACCTCTCCCAATCCATAATTGGCGGTAATAAGTAGTCTCGATGGGTCGCCGGCCGCCGGGTGCCGAGTGAACATCACCCCAGCCGCTTTAGGGGACGCTAGTGCTTGTATCATACACTATGTAATGTAATAATGACCGATGTACCTCTCCCAAGCCGTAGTTGGCGGTGATAAGCAGTCTCGATGGGTCACCTGCCGCCGGGTGCCGAGTGAACATCACTCCGGCCGCTTTAGGAGACACTAGTGCTTGTATCACCACACCGCCGCCGCACAAACATGGCTGACCATTTTGGCTGTAACATGGAAAGAAAAATACAAGGGACAGCTCTCCGTATACTGATAGGATGTGTTCAGATCAGACCATGAAACTGAACAACTTCGCATATGAAAATGGACTTCCCATTAAATGGATGTTAACGGTTAAATGATTAAAAAAAACTCCCATACAAAGTCAGCTGATTGTGATTTTGTATGGGAGGTAAAACATCTTATTAGAAATTGTTCAGTTTCATGGTTTGGATGTACCCTATCAGTATTCGAAAAGCTGTCCCTTATACCCTGTACTGTTTTAAAAATATAAGCTTAAAACAGTATGTGTGTCTCGCTCACACACCCCAGTATCGTCGCGTTCTGGCCCACGGCTGGAATTCACTAAAGTACGGGTATTCGAATAGGCCATATTTTACAGCTGTCAAACCCATACTAAAAGACACGTCAACAAAGAAAAAAAAACCTCATGTCATAGCATTAACATGATTTAGACAGCTGTTAAATATGGCCTATTCTAATGACGGTACTATAGAAACTTGTAGAAACTTATCATAATGTGAACTAGCATAAACTATGATGAGCCTACCGTCTGTAATGTGCGCTTGTAAACGCGAACATGGACCCCCAGCACAGCTGAACGCCGCGCAGTACTTCTGTCTCGCTCGCACACCCTAGTATCGTCTCGTTCTGGCCTAAAGCTGGAATTTACTAGAAACCTATCTTATAATGACCTATGATGAACCTATCTTATGATGAACCTGTCTTATAATGAACTATTGTCTTATAGTTAACTATGATGAACCTGTCTTATAATGAACTATTGTCTTATAGTTAACTATGATGAACCTGTCTTATAATGAACTATGATGAACCTGTCTTATAATGAACTATTGTCTTATAGTTAACTATGATGAACCTGTCTTATAATGAACTATGATGAACCTGTCTTATAATGAACTATTGTCTTATAGTTAACTATGATGAACCTGTCTTATAATGAACTATGATGAACCTGTCTTATAATGAACTATTGTCTTATAGTTAACTATGATGAACCTGTCTTATAATGAACTATGATGAACCTGTCTTATAATGAACTATTGTCTTATAGTTAACTATGATGAACCTGTCTTATAATGAACTATTGTCTTATAGTTAACTATGATGAACCTGTCTTATAATGAACTATGATGAACCTGTCTTATAATGAACTATTGTCTTATAGTTAACTATGATGAACCTGTCTTATAATGAACTATGATGAACCTGTCTTATAATGAACTATTGTCTTATAGTTAACTATGATGAACCTGTCTTATAATGAACTATTGTCTTATAGTTAACTATGATGAACCTGTCTTATAATGAACTATGATGAACCTGTCTTATAATGAACTATTGTCTTATAGTTAACTATGATGAACCTGTCTTATAATGAACTATGATGAACCTGTCTTATAATGAACTATTGTCTTATAGTTAACTATGATGAACCTGTCTTATAATGAACTATGATGAACCTGTCTTATAATGAACTATGATGAACCTGTCTTATAATAAACTATGATGAACCTGTCTTATAATGAACTATGATGAACCTGTCTTATAATGAACTATGATGAACCTGTCTTATAATGAACTATGATGAACCTGTCTTATAATGAACTATGATGAACCTGTCTTATAATGAACTATGATGAACCTGTCTTATAATGAACTATGATGAACCTGTCTTACAATGAACTATGATGAACCTGTCTTATAATGAACTATGATGAACCTGTCTTATAATGAACTATGATGAACCTGTCTTACAATGAACTATGATGAACCTGTCTTATAATGAACTATGATGAACCTGTCTTATAATGAACTATGATGAACCTGTCTTACAATGAACTATGATGAACCTGTCTTATAATGAACTATGATGAACCTGTCTTACAATGAACTATGATGAACCTGTCTTATAATGAACTATGATGAACCTGTCTTATAATGAACTATGATGAACCTGTCTTACAATGAACTATGATGAACCTGTCTTATAATGAACTATGATGAACCTGTCTTATAATGAACTATGATGAACCTGTCTTATAATGAACTATGATGAACCTGTCTTACAATGAACTATGATGAACCTGTCTTATAATGAACTATGATGAACCTGTCTTACAATGAACTATGATGAACCTGTCTTATAATGAACTATGATGAACCTGTCTTATAATGAACTATGATGAACCTGTCTTATAATGAACTATGATGAACCTGTCTTACAATGAACTATGATGAACCTGTCTTATAATGAACTATGATGAACCTGTCTTATAATGAACTATGATGAACCTGTCTTATAATGAACTATGATGAACCTGTCTTATAATGAACTATGATGAACCTGTCTTATAATGAACTATGATGAATCTGTCTTATAATGAACTATGATGAACCTGTCTAATAATGAACTATGATGAACCTGTCTTATAATGAACTATGATGAACCTGTCTTATAATGAACTATTGTCTTATAGTTAACTATGATGAACCTACCGTATAATGAACTATGATGAAACTATCTTATAATGAACTATGATGAACCTGTCTTACAATGAACTATGATGAACCTGTCTTATAATGAACTATTGTCTTATAGTTAACTATGATGAACCTACCGTATAATGAACTATGATGAAACTATCTTATAATGAACTATGATGAACCTGTCTTATAATGAACTATGATGAAAATGTCTTATAATGAACTATGATGAACCCACCGTATAATGAACTATGATGAAACTATCTTATAATGAACTATGATGAACCTATCTTATAATGAACAATGATGAACCTGTCTTATAATGAACTATGATGAACCTATCGTATAATGAACTATGATGAACCTAACGTATAATGAACTATGATGGACCTATCTTATAATGAACTATGATGGATGAGCCTACCGTATAATGAACTATGATGAACCTACCGTATAATGAACTATGATGAGCCTACCGTCTGTAATGTGCGCTTGTAAAGGCGAACATGGACCCCCAGCACAGCTGAACGCCGCGCAGTACTTCTGTCTCGCTCGCACACCCTAGTATCGTCTCGTTCTGGCCTAAAGCTGGAATTCACTAGGAACCTATCTTATAATGACCTATGATAAACCTATCTTATGATGAACCTGTCTTATAATGAACTATTGTCTTATAGTTAACTATGATGAACCTGTCTTATAATGAACTATTGTCTTATAGTTAACTATGATGAACCTGTCTTATAATGAACTATGATGAACCTGTCTTATAATGAACTATGATGAAAATGTCTTATAATGAACTATGATGAACCCACCGTATAATGAACTATGATGAAACTATCTTATAATGAACTATGATGAACCTATCTTATAATGAACAATGATGAACCTGTCTTATAATGAACTATGATGAACCTATCGTATAATGAACTATGATGAACCTAACGTATAATGAACTATGATGGACCTATCTTATAATGAACTATGATGGATGAGCCTACCGTATAATGAACTATGATGAACCTACCGTATAATGAACTATGATGAGCCTACCGTCTGTAATGTGCGCTTGTAAAGGCGAACATGGACCCCCAGCACAGCTGAACGCCGCGCAGTACGTCTGTCTCGCTCACACACCCCAGTATCGTCTCATTTTGGCCCGCGGCTGATAGCGCCTCGCTGTCTTCGCCCACAGCTGGAATTTACATAAACATCTCAAGGCAAGGAAATTTTGTAAAGGTTGTCGAATAAGATTTGACTGACACACGTTAAACGGAAACAAAATATTCATTAAAATCGAGTTAGAACTTTCATGTTAAGACCAGATGCGTATTTACCAAAGGGCACATGCCCCAGGGCCCTTTGTATATGCAAAGAACCTAACACAACTCTGGCGCCCTTCTGGAACCAGCTGCCGCCTTTATCTATTTTTAACGTAAAAATGTCGAGCTGGCTTTTGAGCTGGCTTTTCTCGCAATACGAGTGCTACGGTGTAACGCCCGCCATTTATATCCTAACGGGGCCTATAGGCGTGATATTGTGGATACGTTATTTTTACTGACCTGAAGACCTGACAGCAAACCGCAGTTCAGGACCGAGGTTCTGCTCAAGGGCCTTCTTCCTCAACTCGGTGAGATGTGAGAGAATTTGTTCCCGTACTTCGCCTTGTATCTCCGTCTGGGCGAACAACTCCGCTGCCCTGTGAAATTACATTCAATTATTCAAAGTCACTCAAAAATCCTTTCCTTAGTTTTTAGCTAAGTGCTTTATCAATACATAGTATAAAGTAAAGTCCCTTCCCGTGTCTGTATGTATGTTTCCATATATCTTTAAAACCCGTCAACGGATTATGATGCGATTTTTTTTATTATACCGAGAGTAACGGAAAGGGTATAACAAGCCGAAAGGAGGTCAAGGTACTCATGAAACTGAACAACTTTCCCCATGGAACATGGGTCGAAAAATGAAAAAAAATTTGGACCTCCCATAGTAAATCAATTGGCTCATCGGCGATTTTGTATGGGAGGTCCAAATTTTTTTTTATATTTTGACTCATGTTCCATGGGGAAAGTTGTTCAGTTTTATGAGTACCTTTACCTCCTTTCGGCTTGTTATACCCTTTCTGTTACTCCCTGTATACAGTAAGTTAAGGGGCAGGTTTTTAAATATTCTTTACCCCAAATTTTAACCCCCAAAGGGGTAAAATAAAGGTTAAAAGTTTGTATGGAAAATCATTATATTTAAACGCAGATCGCGTTTTAAAAAATATAAGTTTCAAAATTTTTGATTAGATCAAAGAACTGAAAAAATTGAGTACGTGTTTCAGGGATTTTTGATTTTTAACCCGTAAATGGGTAAAAAAGGGGTTAACAGTTTGTATGTAAAATCATTATTTTTAAATGCGATCTGTTTCAAAATTTGCGATTAGATCAAAAAGCTAAAAGAAAGAAATACGTATTTCAGGGATTTTCCATTTAAAAAAAAAGGGGTTAAAAGTTATATGGAAAATCAATATTTTTAAAATGCGATCTGTTTCAAAATTTGCGATTAGATGAAAAAGCTAAAAAAATTAAGTACGTGTTTCAGGGATTTTCGATTTTTAACCCCTGAAGGGGGTAAAAGATGGTTTGCAGCGGGTGAAACCGCTGACGGGCCGCTAGTAATTCTTATAAATGGAAATAACAAACTGAAATATGTTAGCAGTGGCCAAGGCTTAAAGTTGTCATCATGTGATACCGTTCCAGTGGTCTATATTTTTTCATTTATGAGCTAAACTACACTTATAAAGAAAAAGTTATTTGGGTTTTCTACACACACACATAAAACGTTTTTGTCCCTTGAGTGGTAGGGAAAGCGTTTTCTTATAATCACGTCTGGCAAATACTTGTATAAGGTGTAAAAAAATCAACTGCAAATCGACGGTCCCTACGTACAATCCCGTAAGTGGTACTTAAGTCATTTGCCTTTTTTCTTTGCTTTCGCCTTAGATTGTCATAAGCTACCTTCGGTAAAGACAGCATGATTCTAAATGGCCTAATACCACTCGAAATTGACACCCCTTAACTACAAAATTTACACAATTAACGTAAAATGACGGTAGTGGTAGTTAGGGACCCGCTTTATTACTCATATTCCGACGTAAGTCAGTGTAAAGTAACGTAACGGTAGTTAAGTTACGTTACTTTACACTGGAAGGTAAATACGCCCTAGTGCGCTCTCTCCCGTATCTGGCACTTACGGCATAAAAATAAACATGTTAATATTTGCTGTATCGTTGATATCTTGTCGTAGAAAACTATTCTAAACTGTTAAACATATTTTATATTTACGTTATCAACTTAAAATTACTTGTAAAATGTAAAAATACAAGGTAAAATCCAAACTAAAATATGGTGTATGCGCAATCAAACCAACGTAAAATCCCTTAACTGACAGTTGCGTTTTTTGTTGGCGATACACTCCCACGTATAAGAACTTAAGTACCACATAGGCTTTCTACAGCTACAGATTTTCCGTCGTATAACTACGTATATGATTATTTATGTAGAAATAATAATTATTTTAACATTTTATTCTATTTTTCTCAAATATATTGACCTGATAAATATATATTTCAAATTTTATAACTCTATGTATAATATTACTAGAGATACACTAATTTGAAACTTAAAAACGCTCTCCTGTTAAATTTGCTAATTTCACTTACGTCATTATACGTAGGGACCGTCGAAATATTTTAAGGGGTAAACTAGCCCATGAAACTGAACAATTTTCCCCTAGGAACATAGTTCGAAATATGATAGATAAATTTGGACTTCCCATAAAAATTTACTCGGTCGGCTGGAACATTTTGTATGGGAGGTCCAAATATTTTTTCCATAATTCAACCAATGTTCCTTCGGGAAAATTGTTCAGTTTCATGGACCGGTAAACCCCTTAAATATTTACAGTTGATTATTTTACATCCTGCATATTCTTTTGTCATATTTTTCGTCTTTTGAAGTATTGTTTGGTTCTAATTATAATCTATTTTAGTGTCTTACTTGTCACACTTTTGTCTGAAATTGTTTTCGTCGTAATGTTCGTTGGCCGCTTCAATATCCAATATGGCCGACTTTAGCTCCGGGTGAGATTCCAGGTGTTTGTCCAGTGCTTTCGTGGTGAGGCAATATCCGGGAGGCACTTTGTAACCCTGAAATTAGGAAAATGTATTATTGGTAGAAAGAAAACAGTATCTCATTCTAGGTAAACATTTGCAAATTATTAAATAACCTTATTATTGGCAAACATTTTTTGTGAGCGACGTGCTAAAAAAATATTGCACTACTACTACTTAGGTATTTTACAAACATGACACCAGCCCTCCAAAATAACACAGAATGTCGAGTTCAATAACATTTGTCACTAATTTAAAATTTGAACAAAAATATGCATTGGTATAATAAAAGATTTACTTTATCATACTTACTTATAACATGGTTCGTGTTTATACACATAACATAACACAGCGAATTGTCAAAAAGTTACCATTTCACTCTGTACGGAGGCAAGCAAGGCGAGCGAAGCGCCCTTCCCACCGACGTAGTTGGGGCAAGCTGCGACGCGCGACTCAAACGGGGCACAGTACTCTACTGAACCCACTTGGGAACCATATAACAAACAATAGTTACCATGGAACCGTATAACGAACAATAGTTACCATATCATTCTGAACGGAGGCAAGCAAGGCGAGCGAAGCGCCCTTCCCACCGACGTAGTTGGGGCAAGCTGCGACGCGCGACTCAAACGGGGCACAGTACTCTACTGAACCCACTTGGGAACCATATAACAAACAATAGTTACCATGGAACCGTATAACGAACAATAGTTACCATATCATTCTGAACGGAGGCAAGCAAGGCGAGCGAGGCGCCCTTTCCCCCGACGTGGTTGGGGCAAGCTGCGACGCGCGACTCAAACGGGACGCAGTACTCTACTGCAACCACTTCGGTACCATATAACAAACAATAGTTACCATGGAACCATATAAGACACAATAGTTACCATATCGTTCTGAACGGAGGCAAGCAAGGCGAGCGAGGCGCCCTTCCCCCCGACATAGTTGGGGCAAGCTGCGACGCGCGACTCAAAGGGGGCGCAGTACTCTACTGAACCCATTTCGAACCATATAACAAACAATAGTTACCATGGAACCATATAACAAACAATAGTTACCATTTCATTCTGAACGGAGGCAAGCAAGGCGAGCGAGGCGCCCTTCCCACCGACGTGGTTGGGGCAAGCTGCGACGCGCGACTCAAACGGGGCGCAGTACTCTGCTGAACCCACTTCGGTACCATATAACGAACAATAGTTACCATGGAACCGTATAACAAACAATAGTTACCATGGAACCATATAACAAACAATAGTTACCATGGAACCATATAACAAACAATAGTTACCATGGAACCATATAACAAACAATAGTTACCATGGAACCATATAACAAACAATAGTTACCATGGAACCATATAACGAACAATAGTTACCATATCGTTCTGAACGGAGGCAAGCAAGGCGAGCGAGGCGCCCTTCCCCCCGACGTGGTTGGGGCAAGCTGCGACGCGCGACTCAAACGGGGCGCAATACTCTACTGCACCCACTTCGGACTCGTTACTCCAGCGAAGGGATATCTTTGGTAGACTTAGTGTTGGGGTTGATCTCACTGTAATAGAAATAATTCTATTAAGATTATAATCGAGATGAACTCAAACCTTTTGCCCTATCGACACAGGGGAAACTTTTATTTACTTTTTACCGACCCATGGCGTTACTTTGCTACCTAATTTCATGCAATTAATAAATACGAACTTCTGTATGAGTCAGTCTATCACTTTTTAGACACATACCTACCTACTTCATACTACCACAATACTACCAACTTTTCGTGTTAAGTAATTGGAATACACTTTCCATCAAAAAAATCGAAACACTTCGGTTTTTCTTGTTTTTGGCCGAATTAAACACCAAAAAGTATTATTTGCATTAAAAAAATTATATGAATGTGTAGCTGGCAGTTTTTTCTTTTCAGTGTACCTAAATAAAAAAATCTAATTTCAAAATTGGAACCCCACCTGTTTGTTCTGTAAATGAGATGAACGACTGAGACACGTTTGCAGTTTACGCCTTTTAACGGTTTAAGTTTTTTTTTTATTCATAACATTCTCGACATTAAAGTTTAGAGCTTGTCTTATCTTATCTTAAAACTTTTGTTTTTTTAATTGTTTACTGTGACTTTAAATCGCCTGAAAAAAGTTAGATTTTATCGGAATCATGGGTATTTTGCCCGTAGAAGCCGCCCAAGTGGTGACATTGCCAAATTTTGGACTTGGTCATTTTTATTATTTTTTATTATTATTATTTATTTAGCTTAGTTATACAAAAACATACAAAAAGTTAAATGCCTTTGATAAACCTCGTAAAGGTTTGTCTCAAAGACATAATTCCGCAATAAATACAAAAATAAAATCAACTTAATCTATTACATTGATGTACTTATAATCTAGTTAATAACAACAACACATAACATAAGTAAGTAGGTAGATAAAGTTAAAATACAGTAGCCGGCCGGCCAGCGCAGCGGCGGCGCAGCGCGGCGCGGTGGCGGTGGCGTGGTGGTGGGGCGGTCAACAGTACGTCACCACGACCATGTTGATTCGGGCCCGTTTCCTGGCTATTGCGGTACCAGTCTACGTTGCTTTAACCTTCTTCTGATTGTAGAACCGCTTTCAGCCATTTAAGCAAGATATCAACAATAATGTTGCCATTTCTTCCTTTTTTTGTGAACCAGGTTATATATAGGGTTACATTTAATTAAGTACAATTTATACTTAAGGGTGTGGTCTACTCACAAAACTGAACAACTTTTGTTAGAAACTTTTCTTAGAAATATGAAAAATAAATTGGAGCTCCCATTCAAAAATTTTGAAAAAGTGTGTCACTTAATATGGGAGACCTGGTTTCAAACAAAAGTTGTTCAGTTTTGTGAGTAGATTACACCCTCAAGAGATTTGTACTTAATTAAATGTAACCGTATATGTAACTTTTACCTGCAGTACGGTAGCCAAGTTCAAGCACCCCCGTGCCCACGTGACCGTCGATATCCACGTGTACTGTTCTGTAGAGAATCTCTTGTTGGTGTGGGAATCCGCTCAAAAGTTTACCACCGTCAGGGTTTACACGTACTATCAGTTTCACGTCACGCTTTTTAGCTGAAATCGAAAATTACATCACATAAAATTATCTAGGTATATAAAAGAGATCTCGAACAACCCTCGGTTGTATTTCTATTGCATTTTTATTGCGGCTATTTGGTTACATAGTCTAACACTTCAATGTGCAATATCAATGTTCTACACGAGATATTTTTCATTAACTTCAAGGCAAAATAAACAAAAAAATATTTTTTGAAGAATACTTCATTGTGCAAAATTAAGTTTTAATTAAGAAGTGTTATATAAAAAGACGACTTACTGCTCACATTTATCGAGAAAACTTTAGGCACTTCGCCCGGAAACTCGCAGAAATCAGGAAGACTAAAATCCGTGCCCGTTAAGCTCTCAACTGAAGTATCGGGGAAGCGGACGCAACCGCTGTATCCACTGAAATATACCCGCATACATTATTGAAACCAAAATTTAAGTTGTAGTTCATTCTACCATCATAAAAAAGTGCTATCAACTTACGAAACATTCTCTACAAACTTGAAATCTATTGAAGCCTGATATCGTCCTAAACAATTCGCGTGCGAAGATAGACACTCTGGTCTTTGGTCGTTGTAACATTCATACTCACTCAGTCAAGAGATCATCATTGTAAGGGAACGCTCTTCAACTGCGTCCCTTAAATCCTATCGTGCGAAGATAGACGCTTTGGTCTATGCTCTCCTGGTAGTTGTAACATTCATACTTACACAGTCAACACATCCTTGTAAGAGAACGCTCTGAGCTGCACAGCGGTGCCATCTCTAGCGGCTCCCACTAACGACACAGCCCTCCTGAGCCCCTGGTACCCAGTTGCGCTCCAACTGCGTTCCTTGGTTCCTCTTGTGCGAAGATAGACGCTTTGGTCTATGCTCTCCTGGTAGTTGTAACATTCATACTTACACAGTCAACACATCCTTGTAAGAGAACGCTCTTAACTGCACAGCGGTGCCATCTCTAGCGGCTCCCACTAACGACACAGCCCTCCTGAGCCCCTGGTACCCACTGATACTCCAACTGCGTTCTTTAGTTCCTCTCGTGCGAAGATAAACGCTCTGGTCTATGCTTCCCTGGTTGTCGTAACTCTCGAAACGTCCTTGCACTACGCCCCATTGCAACCAGCTTCCGTCGCCCACTTTGCCTCTGCAAATGGAAACGAAATAAATTATATGGCACAATAATAAATAACTTATAACAAATTATGTAATATTGGCTATTATTGTCTGGAACTATAGTCAAGAGAAGGGGACCCAAAATGGCAACATTATTGCATTTGAGCAAGATGTCAACAATAATGTTACCATTTCGGGTCCCCTTCTTCTATGAATGAGGTTGTATTCAGATTTTGTTTAGAGAAAAATACACATCCTTTTATACACTAGCGGCCCGTCCTGTGATTGCACCAGCAGCTAATCGTTTCCCCGTGGGAAAACATGCTGTCCCGGTTTATTCATATAAACCACGCTATCTATTAAAAAATATCATCAAAATCCGTTGCGTGGTGTAGGAAGAGATAGCGGTGTGTATGACAGACAGACGCAAAAAACTACTTCATTTTATAGTGTTGTATTGATATGAAAATAGTACTAGAGTTCGTTGTCCTGGACCTAATTATTTAGGTACTTAAATAACAATATAACAACAATTTATTTGTTATCAATGCGTACACGCGCAAAGACAGTTAATAGTAAACGAAATAGGGTTAGTCTAATTATCAGTTAGTAAATAGTGATTGGATTGGATCAAAATATTGATCATTTACTTATTAGGATCATCAATAATTTGCTTGACACTTATTTTCAATTGATAAGTTTCAGACAAATACTGCAAAAGTAGTGACATAAAACACTCCTTTATTTAAGCAAGGAATCCTACGATTTGGTGCCGTAAACAGGATTGGAGTGTTTTCCAAGAAAGGAAGCAATAGATTTATTTCTGCCACTATAAAAGAAACTGCTTACTTGCATATAAGACACATTTCTCACGCCAAATCAAAGTTAACGTAACGACTATTTAGTATGAGCTAACAGCAGATATTGGTAACTATATATCAGTCATGCCAGCATTTTGACAGCCGAGGCATATGTGGCGCAGTGGTTAGTACGATTACCTGCAATGCAGAAAATATCGGGTTCAATTACCGGTGGGGTCAATCACAAAGTTGATATTTATCACTTTGTGATTTTTTCCCAGTCAGGTCAGTCAGGACTTCGCAAGCTGAACCAACTTATTGTCCGAAAAGCAAGATGGTTCTTTGCACTTTACTTTTGTGAGGGCACGTTAAGCCGTCACGTATCCCGATTGCTGTCTATGACCACTTAGAAGACATGTCAGAGGCCTGCTAACTAAACTTGGAATGTCCCCAACCTTTATGTCATTCCAGGTGACTACTATATGCATACAACTTACAATAAGCTGGGCCAGTCACCATCCCGCCAGGGTTCCAAGGCCAGTGCTTTCGCGGCCAGCTCATTGCTCAGTCTCTATGTCATTCCAGGAACCAACTATATGAATACAACTTACAATAAGCTGGGCCAGTCACCATCCCGCCAGGGTTCCAAGGCCAGTGCTTGCGCGGCCAGCTCATTGCTCAGTCTCTATGTCATTCCAGGAACCAACTATATGAATACAACTTACAATAAGCTGGGCCAGTCACCATCCCGCCAGGGTTCCAAGGCCAGTGCTTGCGCGGCCAGCTCATTGCTCAGTCTCTATGTCATTCCAGGAACCAACTATATGAATACAACTTACAATAAGCTGGGCCAGTCACCATCCCGCCAGGGTTCCAAGGCCAGTGCTTGCGCGGCCAGCTCATTGCTCAGTCTCTATGTCATTCCAGGAACCAACTATATGAATACAACTTACAATAAGCTGGGCCAGTCACCATCCCGCCAGGGTTCCAAGGCCAGTGCTTGCGCGGCCAGCTCATTGCTCAGTCTCTATGTCATTCCAGGAACCAACTATATGAATACAACTTACAATAAGCTGGGCCAGTCACCATCCCGCCAGGGTTCCAAGGCCAGTGCCTGCGCGGCCAGCTCATTGCTCAGTCTCTATGTCATTCCAGGAACCAACTATATGAATACAACTTACAATAAGCTTAGCCAGTCGCCATCCCGCCAGGGTTCCAAGGCCAGTGCTTGCGCGGCCAGCTCATTGCTCAGTCTCTATGTCATTCCAGGAACCAACTATATGAATACAACTTACAATAAGCTTAGCCAGTCGCCATCCCGCCAGGGTTCCAAGGCCAGTGCTTGCGCGGCCAGCTCATTGCTCAGTCTCTATGTCATTCCAGGAACCAACTATATGAATACAACTTACAATAAGCTGGGCCAGTCCCCATCCCGCCAGGGTTCCAAGGCCAGTGCTTGCGCGGCCAGCTCATTGCTCCAGTCTTCTGGGTAGCGGACGGCGGGCGACGCTGATGTCCATCTGCAAATAAACATATCCCTTATCAATATACTATGGGACAACAAACCCACACTTTATTGACCTAGTTGAACTGGCAAGGAAAAAATATTACATTACCTTACCTTTACAGCTATAGCAGTCCACTGCTTGACATAGGCCTCCCCTTCTCACCACGCTTGGCAAGCGGATTTATTCACAAGGAACGCTGTTGCCCATTCCCAAGTCGGCTACAATTCAGTACAGGCCTCCCCTTCTCGGAGGGTAAGTATTGCCATACTCACCACACTTGGCAGGCGGATTAGTGATCGCAGTGCAAGATGTTTTATTTACAAGGAACGCTGCTGCCTATTCCCTGGATAATTAACCCGTGATGTGATCCGCCGTGTGATGCCAGCTTAAAATAGCATCACCCCTATTCTACCCGTGGGTGTCGTAAATGCAATTTCTAGTGTACGGTACTTACCACCTAATTCATTTGTGGCTAGCATACAAACTGTTTGTGAAATCGAGACAATGGCATGACCGCTTATGGGATGTCTTCTATTTGCTTATGTATTACGAAAGACTTATATCCGCAATTATAAGTTTTACTCACAAGAAGTTACATCTAACATGTTGTGTGATGCCGTCTTCCCTCTTCAACAAGCCATTGTAGAGTATTCTAAGGCGCATCTGCTCCTCCGTGACGACTATTTTGAGTCCGCCCGCGCTCCAGCCTGACTCTACGTCTTCCCATCGGCCTACTACTGTCTCTGGATGCTCTGGAAGACATAAGAACGAATAAAATTAGGGTGGTGTCGTTGCAAAATTAATCTTATAAAGCAAAATTAATTCCAGCACCAAAAATTGTACTTTAAGTTCTAGAATGACTAGGTTCAATTAAAAATACGAAAATGCAAATGACTGTAACTTCTTTTGGAAGCTAAATAAATATGATAGATACTCAAATAGATACTTTCAATAGATCACAAGTAGCTATTCTATAACCGACATAGTAATTGAGGCCTATTAATTTCACTTACGCGGCAATGTATAACTCGTCCCATCAGGCAGTTTTATTGTCACTGTTACTTCAGCTAGCGCTGGCTTTTCATGCAGTTTACGTATTCCAAGAACTATGGTAGAGCCATCGGGAGCCGAGGCGCGTATTGTGATAGAGTCCCATCCTTCCTTTTGGCCTAGACGAGGAGTTTCTATAAGTTTAGCTTCGGGTCTTCGAGCCTTCCAACCTTTCACCGCAAATTTGGCATTCAGAAGTCTAAAAAAATAGTTCCATCCTAAAACATAAAGTTTAGTATTGAGTTGTTGAATAGAGTTCAATCATGACATAATAACATAACAAACTCAGTTTTTTATTCGCTCACCTACGTCCAAACAGGTATTAGACCACGCTACGAGCGGTAGCGGTCAAGGTTGCTGTTGTTATGTCACGAAACATGCAAATTAATCTTATCTCGCATAGTTTTACCAAACTTTAATACATTAATTTATTGAAAAAATATTTAGTAAGGGAAAAAGTGTACCTGGTTGCCGGTAGTTTCCCTTCAATTTGCTCGGCGAAGACTTTCTAAAGATCACCAAATAAGCGACTACGCCGGTAGTCACCAAACCGACTTGCAGAAGTAGGTCGAACAAATCCATAGCTACTACACCACTCAAAGTTTGTTATGAAAATATTAGCACGTTGATAAGCTGGTGCTTGGAATAAAGCGACGCGTTTTTATTTCGCTCTGTGATGAGATTTTTTCTAGAGCTATTTCTGCGCGCTACCACGCCGAGGCGACGGATTATAATGATACACTATTACAGCACAACCATTCATATCAACAACGTCCCTACTCGCTTTTACAAGCTACCATTATCTACTATCGGAATTAAAGTACATAATTCTGTCTCCAGCTGCTCAATAGGTTGATTAAGCATAGGTAGATAGATAATGTTATCATTATCAATAAACACTAAAATATTTACTCAGATAATTAGGTCCAAGTAAAATTAAACAGGTTATTTGTAACTAGGTGGATGATCATTTTAAGATTATATGGAAATACTAATTTCTCACGATGACTATATTTTCGATAGCACTACCATAATCTTTTAATAATTACTAACTACATACTAGGTAATCAAGCTTATCGTTGTGACTTTGTAATGTAATAAATATCACTGTCAAGGATAAAGTAGACTCCTATTTAAAAAGGTTAAATATAAGGTTACATTTAATTAAGTACAAATATTTTAAGGACGTGTTCTACTCACAAAACTTTAATTATAAGCTTTTCTTCGAAATATGAAAAACACTTAAGGATCTTCCATTCAAACGTGTTGAAAACGTTCGTCACTTAGTATGGGAGGTTCAAATCTTTTTTTTATTTGTCGATGAAAAGTTTCTAATAAAAGTTATACAGTTTTGTTAGTAATACACGCCCTTAAAATGAAACCTTATATACATTTACGAATACATACACACCATACCATAAAAAACATTATACATAATTGTACTTAGAATAGTTTTGTACTTTTTGTCTGTGCAATGGTATCTATAACTAGAGGTATCTGAACGTCGTAAAGTAGATTTAAGTGTTTTAATAAAATAAAACATTATAAATATATTCTTAAGTCTTTTATTTATTTTTCCCAGACTTCTTAAATTACCTATTGGCCTCTTTTCTAAACACAGCAATAAATAAATAGTTACTTATAAATAAAATATATAACAATCAGCTCCTAGATTTCTCTACTGCACAAATCCTTAGTCAAATATATTGTATAACAAATATAATTGTGGTAATCATTATTAAAATATTGTGATTGTTGTGATGTCTTTGTTGTGATGTATGGTAGGCATAGTTATATTATATTTATGTGCACCTTAATATTAAGTTTATATAATTTTCGCAGCATACGTTGTTGGTAGCAGAGTAACATTACTTTTATTATCAACAGTCTTATCATTTAATTTCTTTCATATAAGTATAACAACAAAAAAGGTTTCTAAGAGCAGTTCCGCTCAATTGAGAGAAACTTGTATAACTATACACGTCAACAATAAAAAGTAGGTAATCACACAAGTCCACAAGTAGGATGCGAACAGTGAATTTGAATTTTCAGCACCTACTTGTCCATAGCAACAACTCCTCAACTACTTACTAAAGATTGCTTTATAAGATATCTACCTCCGCTGTGACATTCCGGCCACACTAATAAGTAATTCACCTTCTCCCCCTAAATATTCTGCTTCTTTAGAACATCTTTTTTTGGAAATCATCCTCAACCATAAAAAAATCTTACTTGGAATCGTTTATAGTCCCAGTGATAGTGTGGATTATTTTTCCACGTTTGAGTCCTTATTGGAACAATTTAGTACTCTTTATGAACACACTATTATCATGGGTGACTTAAATACTTGTACCCTGAAGGATGATTACAGATCAAAAAAGCTAATCTCTCTAACTTCTTGCCTAAATTTACATCATCTCCCACTTTCAGCAACACATCACGCTCCAAATTGCAGGCCATCTTTGCTCGACGTTATGATAGTCTCCAAACCGGATTCTGTCATGTCTCACGGGCAAATGGTGGCCCCATTCTCTTATCATGATTTATTATTTCTTGCCTATAAAGTGCGCCCTCCTAAAATCAAGAGTAAAGTAATCTTTCAACGTAACTTTCGTAATATGGACCTGGACCGTTTGAGGGAAGATGCTGAGAGAATCGACTGGTCGCCAGTATTGACAGCCGATGGCATTGATGCCAAAGTAGCGGCATTCAACCTCATTCTGACGAATCTGTTTAATAAACATGCACCCATTAGACCCGTCCGCGTTAAGCATGCTCCTGCTCCCCCTGGCTGACTCCTATTATTAGGAGAGTTATGGCAAAAAGGGACAGAGCCAAGCGGAAACTTAAAAAAGATCCGTCTGAATTTAATACGGCTAACTACAAAAAATTACGTAACATCTGCAACAGAATGTGTAGGGATGCCAAACGTCGCTATATCCATTCCAAATTAGAAAACCTTTCTCAGGCCCTGACCTGGAGATTTTTAAAGACATTGGGTGTGGGTAAGGCCATGGATACCGTTAATGGCGCCATGGATGTCAATGCTCTTAATAAACACTTTTCAACTCCACCTGTCGTACTTGACCCAATTACAAAATCATCTTCTCTCTCTTTTCTTTCCAGCCTTGACCTGCCTAACTGCACACAATTTTCGTTTCAACCGGTTACTGAGGACAATGTTAAGAAGTGTATCCTATCAATATCCACAAAGGCAATGGGCAGCGATGACTTGAGTCTCGAAATGCTCCTACCAGTTTTGGATAGCATTACGCCTGTTATCTCACACATTTTAAACTTTTCATTAACGGCTAATGTATTTCCAGCATCGTGGAAAAAAAGCCTTTGTTATCCCTCTTCCCAAAACTTCCAATCCAACTTCCCTTTCCCAATATCGTCCCATCTCTATCCTTCCTGTACTTTCGAAAGTTCTCGAAAGTGTTGTTCAAACAACTATACTCCTATCTTACGTCCCATAACCTACTCTGTCCTTTTCAATCCGGTTTCCGTCCCTCTCATAGTACGGTTAGTGCGCTGCTGAATGTCACAGAGGATATTCGCCACGCGATGGATAACACAAGACTGACTGTTATGACTCTGCTTGACTTCAGTAGCGCATTCAACTCGGTCGACTTCGATATACTCCTCGGAACCCTGCGCTCTCTTAACATTGCTCCATCGGTGATCGAATGGTTTCACTCATATCTTCATGGACGCCAGCAGAGTGTGAAAACAGACGATGTAACATCGGACTGGTTGGATCTCACTGCTGGTGTTCCACAAGGCGGCGTTCTCTCTCCTTTGCTTTTTCTATCTTTATAAATAATATATCTCGTGTAATTGCTTCTCCCTTCCATCTGTATGCAGATGATTTACAAATTTACAGGCATTTTTCTCTTTCAGAAGTCTCTGAAGCAGTTGATGCCATTAACTCGGATCTTTCAGCCATACAGACGTGGGCAAAAAGCTTTGGCTTGTTGGTCAACCCCACGAAGTCGCAGGCTATGATCATTGGTAGTAGTAGGCTTAGAAGCAACCTCGTAGTTAGTGACGCTCTCAACATATACTACAATAATGTTTGTATCCCATACACAAAAAAAGCAAAAAATCTGGGAATTATATTCGATTCTGACTTATCCTGGTCATCGCAGGTTAACGAAGTTAGCAAGCGCATGCATTATTCCTTTCATTCTCTCAAACGGCTCCAGACGTTCCTTCCCTTTCAAACTAAAGTCATGCTTGCTCAAGCACTTCTCCTTCCAACTCTTGATTATGCTGACGTGTGTTACTTAGATGTGACCGAGGAGCTGCTTAATAAGCTTGAGCGCCTACAAAATCTAGCTATTCGATTTATTTTCGGACTTCGCAAATATGATCACGTCTCTGAATTTCGCGCTCGTTTAAAATGGCTCCCTATCCGTCTTCGTCGTGATGTGCACATCCTGTCTGTCCTGTATAAGATCCTCAATGACCCGTCCTCTCCCGAGTATCTCCGCTCCCGCTTTCATTTCTTACCTCCTGATCCCCGGCCTAGGCGCGCATGTATCACTAAGGTACTTGAGTGTCCTAGGGCCAATACCAAATTCCTGTTTAACTCCTTCTCCGTTCGAGCTACACAACTTTGGAACAAGCTTCCAAAGACAGTCCAAGACTGTCCCTCTATATCCTCTTTCAAAAAAAGGTTGAAAGAGCACTATCTATCTCAACTTCCTTAATATATGTATATATAAGCTGTAGGTATGTATGTAATTGTATGTATTTTATATAAGTATTGTATATTTTATGATATATTTATGTATTTTGTATTTTATAGTATTTGTTTAGGTACATGTATATATATCTTTTTTTTCTCTTTGTGCAATCTTGTCACCGTATATATCATCTCACATTCAGCTGTACAGGTTGGCTGGAAGAGATCTCTTTATAGAGATAAGCTCACCTTTGTGAACTAAGTTTATGTGTTAATTTTCTTATTGTAATTTAAGCACAATAAAGAATATATATATATATATATATATACAATTTGACTATATTATCATTATGCAAATGAATGCGCAAATATATTTAAAAATTCAATACCATACTAATATAATTCATTGTACAAGAAACACAAAATAAAACATAGTAATACAAAATAAAAGACAAATAACAACACAGACGACCTTCTTAGTAAAAGGTAGCAATTTCTTCCAGGCAACCTAACAATTCCTGTCCTTATATTCCATTGCGAATTTTAAAATGTAACATGAAAGAGAATAGATAAATAAAGTAAATTAATTACCTACTTAATATAAATATAAACAAGAATTATTTTAATAATGAATTATAATTATAAAAATAAATAAATAGCTCAGTGACGCAAATCCAGTCATAACAGCCTCGTTGCTTTTCTAACTAGAATTGAATTACAATAAAAGTAAATAAATAATAATAATAATATTATTTGCGCGATCCTCTAAGATTTTCGCTTATACTTTATTCCCCGAATGTTCCCATGATCGGCGAATACAATACAAGTGTCAGAATAATCATCGTCATCATCATGGATTAATCACCGAAGCTTTGTAATAAGTAATAACTATCGCACATAAACTGCAACGTAAACAGATCACCTAATATTTCATACGAAGAATGACCGCCTCGACTATTCTATCGTCTATCGTCAGGGTCATGTTATCCACTGGACACAATGGGCACTTGCCCAGGAAATATTTATATAATTATACCCCCATTTGAAGCATATTATCAGTCACAAGCTGTTTCACTTCTGTGTTGTTGTTCGTTCTTATATTGAATGTCGGGCTTCCTTTTCTATAGTTCGACAGCTTCGTGCGCGACCTTTCTGCGGGGTACAGACGGTGAGGGGGCGAGGAAGCACGTCATTTTAATATGACGTGCGGCGCGGATGCGCGCGTTACCCTTCCCCGCTACACCTCCCGCTACCCGCTGACATCTCTCCCCCCAACGTCTGTCACCCCTAGGGAAGGTCGCGCACGAGATTATCGGACTATAGCGATGCATTAAAGTATTTTAACTGAAAAATTTCGCTCTCACTGCGCTCAAGTTTTTTTTTGTAATAAGGACGTCTAATATCAACTTCCTATAAACGTTACACGAAGCAGCCTCTCTTGGAAACATGGATTTAAAAGTCTATTGAAAGAGTGGCAGAATAGTCTACCAGCGCCAAATGTGCAAATCCGACATCATCATTTATATTCCTAATGTTGGGAGCCTCTAAGAGGTTAAAGACAGCCTTGTCTAGCGTTCTTAGATACAATCCGAGGCGATCTATTTACGTTACGAATTTTTACGCCATCCATAATAATAATTATAGCGTCAGTTCGGCCTAAGCTTAGTCACAGAATAAAAAGTAGTAACATTGACGTACTCTAGTCGTCCTTGTTTTTCGCAGGCTCGGACTCCGAGACCTCCACCTCGGCTGTCTCGCTCATGCTCGCCCCGGTGTCCACGCGGGTTTTGTCCACAGGGTATAACCTGGAATTAAGTCAATGTTATTGAAACCAAGCTAAATATTGCTGGAAATAAATCCACATTCGTTAGAAAACACAAATGCACGATTATCGACTAAGCCTTATACATCAACAAAAGTTCACTGTTGGACAAGGGTGTTTCCATACTAACCATGTCAAGTAGACGTGTCGGCAAGCGCGTCAACAAGATGTTGACTTCATTGGAAACGTTGATGCCTATTCCCCGTACTTATCGCTTAGTCGCCTTTTACTACATCCTGGGTAGAAAAAAGTGAGACCTACATCCCAATACCCGACATTTGTCGTAACCTAATTTGCAACACACCCAATCTTTTACGGGTAGACCCAGATAATGTTATTTTATCATGCGGATTGATAAAATAATAAGAAGTGGAATTCCCTGCATCTGTTTACGGAACATTATAACTTGGGCCTTTTCAAGACAAGAGTTACTAGACACTACCTATGCAAGCTACCTCTAATATCATGTGCATCATCATCAACAGGTGAGATAGCATACAAATGCGGGCCTATATTATTTAAAAAATAATAATAAACATAATGTAAAAACATAATAACTATATCACCTCACCATCTCTGATACAAGTAGACTAGAAAAACGAGATCATCCCTGAAGCAGGCGACTCTGTGCGCAGTCGGCATGGAGATTATGAACGCGAAAACATCGTCTATGAACGTGTTGAATGCTTTGTACATGAACGCCTGCCACGGCAGCGCCGCCACAGACATAAAATAACTATTCCAACTCACCATCTCTGATACAAGTAGACTAAAACACCAGATCGTCCCTGAAGCAGGCCACCCGATGCGCGGTCGGCATGGAGATTATGAACGCGAAAACATCGTCTATGAACGTGTTGAATGCCTTGTACATGAACGCCTGCCACGGCAGCGCCTCCACAGAGATAAAATAATAAGAAGTAATAAACATATAACTATTCCAACTCACCATCTCTGATACAAGTAGACTAGAAACACCAGATCATCCCTGAAGCAGGCGACTCTGTGCGCAGTCGGCATGGAGATTATGAACGCGAAAACATCGTCTATGAACGTGTTAAACGCTTTATACATGAACGCCTGCCACGACAGCACCCCAAACGTAGTGTAAAAATGTAATAACTATTCCAACTCACCATCTCTGATACAAGTAGACTAGAAACACGAGATCGTCCCTGAAGCAGGCGACTCTGTGCGCAGTCGGCATGGAGATTATGAACGCGAAAACATCGTCTATGAACGTGTTGAATGCCTTGTACATGAACGCCTGCCACGGCAGCGCCGCCACAGACATAAAATAACTATTCCAACTCACCATCTCTGATACAAGTAGACTAGAAACACCAGATCATCCCTGAAGCAGGCGACTCTGTGCGCGGTCGGCATGGAGATTATGAACGCGAAAACATCGTCTATGAACGTGTTAAACGCTTTATACATGAACGCCTGCCACGGCAGCGCCGCTACAGACATAAAATAACTATTCCAACTCACCATCTCTGATACAAATAGACTAGAAACACCAGATCATCCCTGAAGCAAGCAACTCTATGCGCGGTCGGCATGGAGATTATGAACGCGAAAACATCGTCTATGAACGTGTTAAACGCCTTGTACATGAACGCCTGCCACGGCAGGGCCCCAAACGTAATGTAAAAATGTAATAACTATTTCAACTCACCATCTCTGATACAAATAGACTAGAAACACGAGATCGTCCCTGAAGCAGGCGACTCTGTGCGCAGTCGGCATGGAGATTATGAACGCGAAAACATCGTCTATGAACGTGTTGAACGCCTTGTACATGAACGCCTGCCACGGCAGCGCCGTCACAGACATAAAATAACTATTTCAACTCACCATCTCTGATACAAGTAGACTAGAAACACCAGGTCATCCCTGAAGCAGGCGACCCGATGCGCGGTCGGCATGGAGATTATGAACGCGAAGACGTCATCTATGAACGTGTTGAATGCTTTGTACATGAACGCCTGCCACGGCAGCGCCGCCACAGACCGCAGCCGGTAGTTGACGAACAGTTGAGGAAGCATCAGCAGGAAACCGAACGTGTATACGCGTAAACTTGCTAAGTGTCTCGATTTTTCTGATGGGAAATGTCGGCATGGAGTTTATGAACGCGAAAACAACGTCTATGAACGTGTTGAACGCCTGCCACGGCAGCGCCGCCACAGAGATAAAATAATAAGAAGCAATAAATATATAACCATTCCAACTCACCATCTCTGATACAAATAGACTAGAAACACCAGATCGTCCCTGAAGCAGGCGACCCTGTGCGCAGTCGGCATGGAGATTATGAACGCGAAAACATCGTCTATGAACGTGTTGAATGCCTTATACATGAACGCCTGCCACGGCAGCGCCGCCACAGAGCTAATATAATAAGAAGTAATAAACATATAACTATTTGAACTCACCATCTCTGATACAAATAGACTAGAAACACCAGGTCGTCCCTGAAGCAGGCGACTCTGTGCGCAGTCGGCATGGAGATTATGAACGCGAAAACATCGTCAATGAACGTGTTAAAAGCTTTATACATGAACGCCTGCCACGGCAGCACCTCAAACGTAATGTAAAAATGTAATAACTATTCCAACTCACCATCTCTGATACAAGTAGACTAGAAACACCAGATCATCCCTGAAGCAGGCGACCCGGTGCGCGGTCGGCATGGAGATTATGAACGCGAAAACATCGTCTATGAACGTGTTGAACGCTTTGTACATGAACGCCTGCCATGGAAGCGCCGCCACAGACCGCAGCCGGTAGTTGACGAACAGTTGAGGAAGCATCAGCAGGAAACCGAACGCGTATACGCAGTTTACTATACTGTGGATCGCCCAGGAGTACCAACTGTGGAAAGAAAAAGTGTTTTGATTGTATTGGCTAGTTTATAGAGAATGTTTACTCACGTGATGCGAAAGGTTGTGTGGAAATCTTATCAATATACTAGCCTTGATAAAGTAGACACAGTAATTATTAAGTCAACGGGGAATCCAGTTTGTGTCTCAAAGCGGGGAGGTCAACTTGAATAAAAATGGATGGCATAAACCAACATTAATTTCACAAGTTAACAGAGAGTGTTCGTTAAAATAACATACTTTTTATGTGGCTCATAGATAAGGAAAGGAAGTATAGGGTTATTTTCTAGTCAGTGTGCAAACTTTGCAGGATATTTCTACTCGTGATTCTGAACAACTTTTACCATGGGGATGCATGGGGCCACCTGAGAAATGCGCACTGTCTAAAAAATAACCCAGTATAGCACCAGCTACGCAAAACGGGTAGAGCAATCAAGTCAGGTACTGCAAAGCTTTTTTAACGAAACCTGCAGTCTTCTTGTAGTCAGAGAATGTCGGTAATAGCTTACCTCTTGTGTGGCTCATAGATGAGGGAGTATATAGCACCGGCTACACACAGTGGATACAGTAACATGGACAGGTAGTGCATGGCCTCTCTATCGAAGCCTGCAGTCTTCTTCTCTTCGGCGTCGAGCGAAGTGTCTCGCCAGACGCGCGGCTTCCAACCGGCGAACGATATCCGTAAATGCAGCACTTTTGTGATCTTCCACATCTGAAAGAAAAAAAAATTTGAGCTAAGTAATAAGATCCTGATGTTTTACGGAAATAAAAATCCAGTTTATTTCCGTAACAAATCATATTTTTATTTCGCATAGAATTTCCTAAGGCAAAAAAAAATCCCACTGGTGAAATGACTGAAACTGCAAAGCAACCCATTACAACTCTGACGCCCTCTTGAAATATGTCGAAACTCGAGCTCGCTGCTTTCGCAATCGCAATAACTTGTCATTTGTGACCACGCTGTTCTTTAGTGCTGCTACCACCACACCAGATTTAGCGTGGACATGTCGGGCTCGCTTCGCTCGCAATTCGTTACGTGTCAGGCTGACGCCCCCTCTCGCAGTCTATTAATACTGCTACCACCACACAAGATTTAGCGTGAAAAGTCGGGCTCGCTTTGCTCGCAATTCGTTATGTGTCACGATGACGTCCCCTTTCAGTGTCCATTAGTGCTGCTAACACCACACCAGATTTAGCGTGAAAATCGGGCTCGCTTCGCTCGCAATACGTCATGTGTCAGACTGACGCCTCGTCTCGTAGTCCATTAGTGCTGCCACTATCACACCAGATTTAGCGTGAAAAGTCGGGCTCGCTTCGCTCGCAATACGTTAGCTATCAGACTGACGCCTCCTCCCGCAGTCCATTAGTGCTGCCACCATCACACCAGATTTAGCGTGAAAAGTCGGGCTCGCTTCGCTAGCAATACGTTATGTCAGACTGACGCCTCCTCTCGCAGTCCATTAGTGCTGCTACCACCACACCAGATTCAGCTTGAAAAGTCGGGCTCGCAATACGTTTGTCTGCCGCGCTTCTAGATCTACCGAAGTATCTAAAATTGCCTCTGACGAAACCTGCACTCATTTTTGTAAAGATAACGTAACTGGTAGCACTAAGGTGCCTCCATGACTCCCCGGAAACCGAGGGCTCGGATCGCGCCTGCAAAGGGGGCGCAAAGTTTGAGCTTACCCAGTGGCGCTGGCTACCTCAGATCCACTTCTGCAAATACCAACCTCAATAACAGTGCTGATTCCAACTGGCACTAGCACCAGCATGGAGGTGTTCTCATCCAGCAGGTACAGGAAGATGAGGAGCTGCGAGAACGCGCACCACAGCACCGTGCGCGCCGAGAGCCCCGCCAGCGACCGCTTGCGACGCCAGAACGATATCTCGTTCTTGAACGCCAGGAAGTCGAAGAGTAACTGAAATTTCAATACCAATTTATTTTATTTGCATGCTGTTATCAGGTTTGGATGATTAGGATTGGCGCAACAAGTTTTGTTAGAGCACAAAACAGGATTTGGCAATGTTTTATGACTGGCTGCCTGCCTGATGTCAACCTTCTTTGGGAATGATTCTCTAGATGGAATTTGACGGTTGATGATAGTCGACAGATATTAAGCCGCAGCCAAAATTTCTTTGTCGCCTTTTACCAAACACTCTGTCAATTTATCTTTAAGTCCCACAGTTACAAACCCAGCTATTTTTTTTGCTTTAGGAATAAGATGTTTTCCAGTAGTGGGTAAAAGCTTATGTTCCAAGTGACATGAATTGCTGTAATTTATAAATATTTCAAATATCTAGTTGCATTTTATTTAGGCAACTAAAAATTATATCTGGCATCTCTTACAAGAATTAAAATAAGTGTACTTACATGAATACTAGCAACAGCAACAGTAGCTGATAGCAAATAGAGATTGGTATCAGCAAATATGCCTTTAACATCATCAACATCTTTCTCACTGAAGCCCAACTCATGAAGCTGCGCCAATGCCTGGCTAATATGCAATGCCATCCGGAATGTACCGTAGGATGCAGGTGCAACAGAGATTGTAACGTTCACTTCTGCTGTGCTTGTGTTCAAAAGCTGTAGATTCGACATACGGGCTTTTAGTGTGTTGTGCATTATTACAGGTAAGAACTTGCTATTTCTTATTCTGAAAAAGAGAAAACAGAATATCAATCTTAAATGTCTCTTGTGTGTAAAAATCAAATGTAATATTCAAATTAATACAATAAACTTTAAGAAACTCTAGTTTGAGATAATCATAAAAATATTTGCTTATAAAGTTACCTTATAACATGGTAAAGTTCTCCAGGTAGTTTGTTGGCTGGTAGGCTCAAGTCATCTCCAAGAACAGCCATAGGAACTTGAGTTGAGATGTGGGCATATGGAAGCACTTTCTTTTTAGGCTTTGGCTTTTCATCTTCTGCCTGAAATAAATTTGAAATTAATTAACTTTCTTATCCTGAGGTTATAATCATAATCATAACCATAATGTTTAGTAGCTATAAAAGGTGTACATACAAGATTTAAAAAAGTATTTCTTTTTATTCAGTAGCATAACTACTTGTAGCATTATAAACATAAATTAAACATGTACATACCTTCTGCTGAAGTAGATTGAAAGTAGCAGCCTGTGGTTCAACATGAGTGACTAGAGGGAACGTGTGCATAGACTCTGTCCGGATGAGCTCATCAAAATCCTTGTAAAGTTTGTTGTCATCCAGTAAAACTGCATGCATATAGAATGTTCCATTTTTTCGTGTTTCCCTTGGCACCCTCAATGCTATATTGCTATGGAAGAGTCAACACATTATTATCAATGTTTTTCATAATTATAGAAAGTAATACATGAATAAGTTACCTACAATTCGACCGGATTACGGTAATCGAAGTTCTGTTTTGTGTAAACTTTTGTGACTGTAGATGAAGGAGGGCCTCCGAGATAAGGTTGTTTCTTTACTGATGTATAAAGAACAAGGCTCTGTTTAGGGTTTGTAGCTAAATAGGACGATAAACATCTCTCGCCACGACTACATACGGGCGGTATAAAAATCTCAACCAATGTCCATATTGTATTTACAACATATACCGTGAAAATTAAAGTTAGTATCAAACTAACTGATATATATTTCATCACAACTAAATTCGTAGCTTCTTATACGGTGAAAATAATATTGTAAATAATTCACAGTTCGGCAAAGAGGAAAATGCAAGAAAACCCGAGCGACTGGACACGAAATGTCAATGTCAGTCAAAACAAAACTTCGTTTAGAAATTGAGGCCTTGTCACACTAGAATCAAGCGGAACGTGTGCGTTTCAGTATGGTTTCAGTCTAGCAATGTCAGCAAAGTATGCAAAAACTAAATCAAGGATTCTGAAATGACATAACATAACACAGGCAGGAGTTAATTTTCACATTTTCACTGTGGATCTAGTAACATGCAGCGTGATATGTTAGTAAAGGCTTCCACAGACCGGATGCAGCATAATCTTTGCACGTCGACGCATGTCTCACGCACGTGCACGCACTGTGGCTTTAAGGGCAATGGTATGATATGTTAACATGACACATTTAAGATCAGATGTAGCTCTACGTTGCGTTCCGTCTGCGTCGAGTAGATGTGCACGCCAAGCATCCCGTGCCCCGTTTTTCGAAACTACAGTGTAGGTACATTGAGTAGGTAGACGGTTTAATAATGGGATAATATTGGCTAACCGACTACGCAATCTTTCTTTCTTTTCGTGTGGGACACCGAGTCATTCAACGACCCGATGAACCCTGGTGTCAGAGTTTTTCAACCGCCTACTGCAAGTAGCAGGCCTCTGACATGGTTGTGTAACGACCGCCATCATAGACAGCAACCGGGACCGACGGCTTAACGTGCCCATCCGAAGCACGGAACCATCTTACTTGCAGACAATCAGGTGGTTCAGCCTGCAATGTCCTAACCAGACTGGGAACAAATTCACAAAGTGATAAATATCAACTTTGTGAGTGACCCCACCGGGAATTGAACCCGGAACCTTTGCGTGGCAGGCAGGCATACTAAACACTGCGCCACATCGGTTGAACCGACTACGCAATGAACATCGAATTTCACCTGTAGAATTGTAGCTGGTAGCGCTGGTAGTTTCGATGCATAGGCCCCTGGTTGGCAACCTCCATAACCATTCCATACATTACAATTGTTGCGTGCATCAGCGTCGCGTAGACGCAACGGCGCGTAACGCGTGCTGCATCTGGTTTGCGGGAGCCTTAAAACGGTGCCTTTTGACAGATTATCAACGCGTGTCGTCAATGTGAGTGTGAATAAGCCTTTATATAAAAAATAATGTTGCTAGCTCAGTTCACAAAAATTTGGCTAAATAATCCAAGGTTCGATATCGGTATAAAAACAGTAAGTGATGTAGGTAAGGGCGATTTTTGCCGTGTGACAGTCAGATCTCTTACCCCTTTCGACGAGAAATAAAAAAGTGCTTTCCAAAAGCGGATTGCAACAAAACTTTTGAAGGATGCTGGGCATGGGTATTGGCCCAGCATCCTAAAATCCTAACACGTTAGTAATTTTTTAGTTTAAGGAAAAATTATGTCAATTATGTCAAGTTATTTAAATATATATATTTATTTTGTGATATGTCTCATATAAGGTCCTATTAAATTCACTGCAAACATTTTAAGGGCAGGCGTAAATATGTAAAAGAAAAACATCTAAGGCATTTTTTAAAAATCGACAATCTAGATGTTTTTTTCGTTTTCAAACAAACTTTTAATTAATTACGTGAACATCCTTTGATTGAACTTCCGCCACGTAGACAGGATTCACATACACGACACGCACACTAACGACCAACCAATCACATCACTTATTTTAATTTTGGCGCGTACTCACCGAAGTGGTGATTGGTGCGGTGTGTTTCTAGGACAAACAGGTTGCACTTTTTTCGTTTTGTTTTTTTTAGTTAAATGCAATTTTCTCGAAAACTAGCATGTAGATTTGCCATGAACATGCTTATATTTTAATTGATCTGCCCCTAAAGTATTTGCAGAGATGTGTTACCTTTTGTACACTTATTTTTATAATCGTCGCCTAAGTGCAAAAATGAACTTTGAATGCAGTTTTATAGTTGATTAAAAATAGCATCTATTCAACTACACATAAAGGTCTATTTTTCCACAAAATAAAGGCAAAATGACAAATTTGAAATCATGGGGTCCGTAAAACAAAATTATAAATTCGTGCCTATTTGTACCACCTCCCAGTTACGTGCTTAAGTGTTCAATCTCCATTTGCGAAAGTGATGACGTAGGAACGTTCCGCCATATTGTTAACTTTTAGTTTGCATGTCGACGATCATTTTAAATGCAGCTTTCTTTATTTTTTGCAGTTTAAATAACCATGAATTCGTAAAATATTGTTTTTAATTATACATTAAAGTAAAGAGTGCATCAGTAGCTAAACCATGGATTAACACGAATTACGTTGATAATTTGGTTTTAATTTTGCATTTGTAAGATAGCGAAGGTTCTATAGAGGGTGTTCTTTTTTGTACAGAAACATGTTTAGCCGAAGTATTCATGTATATTATAGTAATATCACCAAATTTCTAACAGTAGGTGCTGTTAAAAGCGATTAAAAGACAAATTCGTTCTCTGAATAGGTAGCAATGTCTCCTGTCCAAGCAATATCACGGACTGGCATTTGAAAAATTTCATATTGATTGACTTTATCTTTAAATTTCAAACATTTTTTTTATGATATGGTTTTCTCTTTTTCTTGAGATATTCAACCACTTATTTTTGTACCGTGGAGTATTAATAGATTTTTTCAATGGAACATCCTGTAGGTATGTCATAATGGCAGGTAGAACAAAACAGTACAGAACTTTTAAATTTACTATTTGTTCAATATCCGATACACTTACAGTACGAGAACGAGTTCATGACCATCCTGAAATATGTGCATCCTTGTCGCAAGTGACAAGGTGTGACAAGGAGGCGCATATTTCAGGATAGTCAAGAACTCGTTCGCGTACTGTATGTTCTAACTCCATAATTGTCAATATTTTGATTTGTTAAGAAATAATGTCTTCTTGCTATTATTTTAAGTTTCATTCATGTTAATAATCAGAAAATCCAAAAAAGTTTGGAACAATTTAATAGACACAAAATCAAGAGTTATTGATAAAGTGGTACATACAGATTTTTCGTGTAAAGAAACGTTCTTTTAACTTAGCAAAGCGCCCTCTACATGACATTTGAGAATCCCTAGAAAGTTTCCTACTTGCAGCGTGTGCTTCGTGCTCCAGAAAGTTGCAGATTTAGCCAAAATTTTTATTTTGGCAACCCAATTAAACACCTTGGGCGACAAATGCAGGAACGTAATAAATCGGTGTCTCCTAGGAAATTGTATTGATGTTGTGGAAAAATATAATAAAACCCGGGTACGATTTCTCCTTCATAATAAAGAGTATAGTTTGTGTTCCTTGAAGCGAAAATTGTTTAAGTTTGTTGGTGTATGTGGCAGTGTTTTGACAGTTCACTTGACAGAGTGTACAACGCAAGGTGTTGATATTCTTGTTTATATTTTCAGGATGAAGAAACATTTGGGGTGAATATATTTACATTACGTCTTCAAATCCTATTACCGTACACATAGATACGTCAGAAAATGATAACAAGTACGAATATGCGCCGACGTTGCCGTGGCCATGAATGCTAAAGACTTGCGGACAGAAGCTGCACTGGGCGACCGCAGCAACGATGGCAATACAAAGTACGCACAAGGCGGCGGCGCGCTGCCGTGCCACAGAAACAAGACCTATCAGGATATTGGATCTAACACGCTGGCGAAGGTGGACGCACCGCCGTCGCGTCCGTGCGCCGTCATAGGGCCCGATCGCGTGGTGCCGCCGCCCGCGCCCGCGCCCGCCGCCGCTGACTACCACAAGAAAAGCCCGCTAGAGCCATGGCTCACTGCGGACGGCGCGTATCGTCGCCCACCGGAGTACCCACACAAACTTCTGGATTACCAACATCCGTCCAGAAATATATCACCGAGACAAACATTCCAGGAGAATATGCAGCGCATTATGGTGCCCCCTTCGTACAATGCTGGAAAATTAAAAGAGGACCATAATTTTACAGGAGACCCAAACATAACTCAAATGAGAAACATCAAGTTAAATGTGCCCACTGACTCAAATACCAAATACTGTGATGTGCCTTATACTGTTAATCCCATACAAAATGAGCAAAAAAGTGTTAGAAACTCTGATGTTAGTGTTTCCAACATGAATTCTGTGCTTGCGAGGGGGCCTCCACATGGCTGGCCTCCAACTAGTTCCAACATACAACCACCTAAACAATTTCATCAAGAGTTGTGTCAATATCCGGAGTATCAAAACTGCGCACCACCAAGGCCGATGCTGATGACAAGACCACACAGGGCAGTGCATGAAGAGCCAGGACCAGTGTACCCTGAAGCCTACTACCAACAGGGGAACATCCGATTCAAGCCCTACCCATCGGTGAAGGAGAGATACCAACAAGCGAGGTATGAATACATTGGTAATTATTCAAACCCATTTCACCCACCTCCTCCTTTCCCTTCACATAAGTATGACCCTCAAAAGCCATTGCCACCACACCCCTATCCTAATTATCCCCAGGTTCCTCTAAAATACTTAGATACTAGAATGGGTGAACCTATTATGAATGGATACCAAAGAACTTTAAATCAACAACCTCTTTATAATAACATGCCTTACCGGAACCCAGTAATACATCCCAATTATGGGCCTGTACCCGGGAATGGCTTACCTTCTGGTAAATACTATTCATACCCTCCCGATACAAATAAGCCATTGGCACCAAACAAATTACCTTACGATCCAACTGGCAAGTTATATCCTGACTATGAAAGTAGTAGAAGTAAAAATTACCCCACCTCAGATGCATTCTATGTGAATGATATAAGTAGATCTCTTCCCCCTAAAGGACCAGTTTTACCTCCTAACTATCCCACAAACATCCATGGGATACCTGCACATGGTTCACATCCTTATTACAGGAAAGAACCAATAAAAGGTTATGAGTATAGTCCTCATTTTAGAAACATGGATCACATGTTAGGCTTTAATGGAAATCTTGTGGCAAGATTTCCATCACAGTTTTCACCTTCTGGAATAGCTATATCTCCAGCAGATTCTAATACAAGTAATGATACAAATCAAACCCAAGGAACATGTCAGGAAGACTGTGGATATGTAAGCCAGTCATCTACAGCGAGTGTGAGAAGTATGGATTCTGTGATTAATAGAATGCCACCTGATCCATACAGAAGGTACGACTATAGATATAATAATATAATGAAAGGGTCGGCTGCTATAACAAAGCATGAACAAAGCTCAAGTAGTAATGTCGGATCAACAGAAAAAAAAGATATTGATGTCAGACAATTTCTCCAAATGTGGAATGAAGGAGAAGATGAAGGTGGAGAAAACAGTAGTAAAGAAGTTAATATCAAAATTGCCCCAAACAGTGGTAATAGCATAAGTGCTGCAAATTATGAGACAGTCAACCAAGAACAACTATATGTGCTTGGCCTTGTCAATGTTCCAAGTGAAGAACTCAGCAAATATGAACACATACAGAAGGTTTCTAAATTACCAGAAAACATAAAAGGATACAACAGCATTGAACTGCTTCATCAGTTTGAAGAAGTTGTTGAATCTTCTAATCTAAACCATTATAACTCTAAAACTATAAAACCAAAACCATTTCATGATCAATTGAAATCTGTGCAGATGCATGGTATAGGCATACCATCTCGACCAATATCACCCTTAGATGTTGAAGCGAAAATAAGTCAATCAGTAATACATAAAGAAGTTGGGTGCAATTTTGAAATAAAACCATGCAGTCCTAAAATGTTGAATGTTGAAGTTGCAACACCTGTTCAAACTATTACAGGTGAAAGAGTCATAGAAAAAGTCTCTAACCCTCTTATAGATCAGCCTCAGATCTTACAAAATGCTAATGAAAGTAGAGATGATTGCAATATTGTACAAAAACAGCTTACTGTTCATGATAATACAAAAAACACTAGTTGCAAAATGGGTCATAAACCATATGGAAACAAAGATCCGATTGTTCCTCTGAAAACCAATTATAGTATTCAAGATTTAGAAAGTAATTCTGGAGTTTGCTTAGCATCCTTACCAAGGCTTGACAATGACATTGAACTCAATTTCCCTGAAGTTAATCAACAATTTATTAATGCAAATAAAGTTGAATCAGTCATAACTTCAGCTCCCGTTAAAGATTTGACTTCAATTGAAGGTGATCAAACACACACAACAGATTGTGAGACTGAAACAGATAATATCAATTCTTCTGCAACACTAATACCAGAAAAAGATTTTACTAAGCTAAGCAAATATAGGAAACTTAAAAGAAAAAGCCCAGGACCCAACATACCAGAAGTCAATGTTCAAGCAATGAGAACAGATAGCGTTATCATTAAAAATCCCGAAAATTGTAAACATGATAATTTTGAAAGAACAGTATCTCCTAAAGCTACACCAAAGAAGGTACAAGAAAATCCAATTAATTTGTCTGTAAATACCGAAAGTCGCAACACTGCTTCAATAAATTCTTACAAAACCGGTGATTTCGGATGCAACAATATTGCAATTGACTTCAGCTTAAATTCACATGGAGTAAGTAATGTCGCGAATATAAACACTAAAGTTGCTGAAATAAATTCGACAATTAACCATCAAGATACATGTAATGAATTAAAAGTTAATGCTGTTATCAGAACAACTGAAAATATTCAAAATGAACAAGAAATCAAAAAGTCCAATGAAAACGTGTGTATCCTGAATAGTAGTAACACTGCTAGCAACAAAGAGTCACTTGACGTAAATGTTATAAAGAGGGATAATACAAGTATCGCTGACAATGATTTAGGTGAATGCAAGTTAGCTTCCCAAGCCGACATTGGATATTCGAACTCCACAGATAAACTTAATAGAGAAACTCCAGATAAAAAGCTTACGTCATATAACGATTTGTCTTCGGAAGAGAAGGAAGATACAATAAATGAAAAAATGAGAGAACTGTTTGGAGAAGATTTTTCTACTGTGGAAGCAGAACCTTACTTTGAACAGATACATGATACACAAGCTATTCTAGATGATAACTCTGTGGATGGCTTAGGGAAAGAATATGTGTTTTCCGATGAATCTTCTCAAGCGCATGATAGACATGAGACTTCCATGTCAGAAGACTTGGAAAACGAAATTCAATCTTCAAGTGTGTGCAGCAAAGGATCAAGAGCTAAAAATAAACAAAAATGGGATTTAGTCAGTAAAGACGCATTACTATCTCAAAGTATTTATGAGAAGAATGATTTTGAAAACAGCGATGGCGATACTAATAATGTGTCTGTAGTATTACGTAACGATGAAAATATAGATCAACAACTAATATTCAGTGATATAAATAGCTGCTTGAGTCAGTTAAAAAGTGAAGAACCGTTACAAATTAAACCAAAAACATACAGATGCCGAGTTAGCAAAGAACTACTATCACCTTGGATCCAGAAGCTAATAATCAACTGTGAAGGCTCGTGTTCCGTGAATAATAAAGATCTATTTTTAGTTGAAAATAAAAAGAAAAATGTTCATTCTGACAGCAGATTTTTAGAACCAGGAAAAGTCAACTACAATTGTGAAAACATAGATGAATTTGATTCTGCTGGCATTTTAAAGACTAATAAATTAAAATCTAAAAATAATGCGGACTATAATCAGTGTGGTCTGGAAACCATTGAAACTTGTAAAGTAGTTGAAGACAACAAAAGAGACATCTCATCAATTGTTTTCAAAAAAGATGATAGCATAAAAAATGAAGATTCAAATAATTTAGTCGAAAGAATTGAAAAGCTGCCCACAGATACAAAAATGAAAAATATATTTACAGGTTGTGATACATTAAAAAACAATCAATTAGAGAATTTGGAAATAATCAATAAACATAGGGTCAGTAACAGACCAAATAATGAAACGGGAACAGATGATTATGAAAACAGTTGTAGAACTGAAAAAAATAAGGTTTTGGAGACGAGCTACAATCATGAAACTGTTAACAGTCCGGTAAAAGACGAATCAAATGATAATGTGACGGAAACAAGTATATGTGACAAACATTGTGAAATTGAGTCAACCGACGAAGATGAAATGTCTCTTAGCCAGGAAATAGAGAAACCCAATGGTGAAGTTATGGAAGCAGATATTTGTAAAAATACTTGTAAAATTGAGTCATATATGGGTTTGCAGCAGGTTAACGAAGATGAAATTACTAACAGCCAGGCAAATGAAGAACCCATTAATGAATGCACAGAAGCTAATGTTTGTAACAGTAGTTCTGAAACTGAATTACCTGAGGCTTTGGAGAAAGTCGACGAAGAACTAATTAATAACATAATAAATAGGGATTCACATAGTGAAGAAATGGACACAGATGCTTGTGACAATAGTAGTAAAATTGAAACATGCAAGAATTTGAATGTGGTCGATGAACCACATCCAACCACAAATGAGATCGCAATTGTGCAGGATAATAACAAATCAAATAATCAAGTTATAGTCGCAGTTAATAATGATAACAGTTCTGAAAATAAAACTGGTATGGCAGTGAAAACGTTCCATAAACAAGAGACCGCTGAAAGTTTGAAAAGTAACAGCTCAACAATAGAAAACACAGAGGCAGACAAATGTGAAGATTCATTTAAAAAAGATTTATCGACCTTAGATCTCCTTGATAAAATCGATTGTCTTAATGAAAATAATAAATGTGATAAAGCTACTGAAAGTGATTTTAAGATATTAAATGAAAAGCAAATTACTGCTAATGAGGATATTGATGATACAAATAATCTGAAAAACACAACAGTCAGCCAATTTGAAATGAGTATGAAAAATGAAAACACATTGCAGAGTGGTATGTTGAGCAGTAGAAACCAAAAATGTGAAGAAGTGGCAGGCGATTTTGAGCATGTTTTAGACAATGTATCTAATAACGATACTGTACTTTATCGTCAAAAGAATAGTAAAATACCAAGTTCAGCAATTACTGCCATATTTAAATCAACAGAATATATCAATAATAGCGCTCTGAAGACTGACTCCGAAACCGAAGACACAAAATGTTGTGATCGCGCAAAAAATACATTAGACAGTAGAGATGGAAAAGAAAAGGCAGTTACTGATGACTATGAAATGATTTTCGATATCGATAATCAAAACCTTAGAATAAAAGTAGCTGCTGAAAGTGAAATCTTATCTGATAAATACTTAAATAGGTTGAATTGTCAATCTTATTCTAGTTGGTCTCTTAGTCAATCGCCGGAGCATATGGGTATTCTAAGTCCCTTGTCATCTGATACAGATTCTGACGAGGATGAAAATTTGTCCGAAAATAAATATGATGCCAGTTTAGTTAGTGATGTAAATAATATAGATAAAGTAAAACCGATTTCAAGAAAGTTAAGTTTTGATAGAAGTAAAAACGATAATGAGCTATCTGATTGCGATCCCAAAATGTGTAAACAATTTGAAGCTACTTCTCCAAAAAAAATAAGCACAGAACGTATACCGATATTAAATAAAACGTCAAAATCTGTTCACAATTTAGAAGGTACAAAAACAAACGCGCAAGAGGAGATAGAGGATCCTGACAAAAAAGTCAGTACCCTCTACACACAAACTCCCAAATCTACTAGAAACGCTGTAGCTTGTAGCGTTAATAGTAAACTGAACAGCGGAAATGCCCTCTGTGAAATCGATTCCATCAATGTTGCACCGTTGCAAAACAATAGTAAAACTGTTTGTGTAGAAAACAACGCAGAGGACACGGTAACTGAAGGTTGTTGCAACGATAAAGTGGAGCCTTTAATAGATGAGTCGACCTCATGTTCTGATGTATCTGAAGAAACAAGTACATCAGATGGTGATGATAATAACTCAGAATGTTCAGATGTATTAGTATCTCAAAATGAAGAATCTTACACTCCATTTTCCGTCGGAGCTGTGAATAACAAAGCAGAAACATATGAAAATAATATGATGGCACCTGTGACTCCTAACAACGTGCACCCTGATAAGGTGACACAAAGTAATAAATTACAGAATGATACTGACTCTTTAGGACAAAAAGATACCCACGATCAGTATATTACCTCAGAGACCCCAAACGTAGATGTGGAATGTTCTAGCTATGGCAATAAAGATTACGAGCAGACCTATGGCATGAAAAATATTATCAGTGGGACCATTTTTAATAACTGTAATGAAGAAGAATATAAAAGCCATGCTGAAGATTGCGATAATCAACAAGATAATAATGTTCAACGTAAATTAGTTGGTTATACTTTAGATGACTCGCAGGATTTAGCAACGAATTGTGTCCATGTTTCTAAAAATATCATGAATGATTCTGGTGTAGTAATAGATAAATCTCCTGAAAACACTAGCATCGAGCTGTTAGAAGACATTAGCCCTGACGATATACAACACGAAACTAGCAAAAGTGTGAGGTATGCAACTAATTATTTAAACAAGAGGCGAAAATCACTGAAAAGATCTTTATCAGATTCGGCACTTGATGACATCAAAGACAGTTTTAAAGAAGAGTCATCGGAAAACGATGCTCTTGTATGTCCGAATAAACGGAAGAAAGATGATGACGAACTTAATAATTACAACGCGTCGCGATTTATAGCAGAAAACATTTGTCAAGTATTACAAAGTAACAGAAGGAATTCTATTTCCTCTATTCACAATGAAGGAAATGTATCATTTTGTATATTGATTGACAATAATTGTATTATATCTGAAGAATGCGATGAGTCTGCTAAGATTTGTTTCTCTGAAGTACCAGAAGATTACTTGGCAAATATACAAGAAGAATCGCTGACCCATGAACACCAAACAGAAGAAATAAATTTGCCTGAAAATGATAATGGCTGTGAATATTTCATACCAGCTGAAGCAAATTTATTCCAAAAAGATAAATTAATGGAAGAGCCATGGGTGGATGATGTCGCATGTGTTGAAACAGTTATTAGTGAAGATATTGGTGAAAATGTTGTTATTGGCGCAGCAATGTCACCAAAAGACGACGACGAAGAAACGCAAGACTATGATTTAAATGAGCATACAGATAAATTAAAATGTATATACGGTGATAAAATATATAACGACGATACTCATTTCGTACAAACTTTATATCGAACTCCGCAAATGAACGTGAATAAAACCCTTAATCAAAGAGATTTTAATATCACAGATGATTCTCAAATAGACTATGATAGTCGTTATTACGATAAAGAATCATTGGAAAGAGTTCTCTCGGAACCAAACGTCCAAGAAGCAAACGATACTCAGTTTGTACCTTTTCCAATCACGGCTCCTATAACCAGCCCCGCTTTTGAAATACATGCTGATGATAATGAAAACTTTGAACCATCGGAATCGCTAAAATTTCATAATACAGAACATCTTATAGATAACGTTTGCCCAGAGGAAAAACTTAAACATTGTCTATTGAAAGAAACCAAAGAAAGCATGACTAACTCTTGCGAGTCAAGTCTCGATGATGTGTTCGACTTCGGGAAGTGCGAAGAAAGTTCTAAGTGTGCTACATCTAGTTCACCAGAAGTGTCGTCAACTACATCGGAAGAAAAAAATTCCGGCATTTTGTTAAAAATCACTAACTACGGTGGTTCAAGAGTATCTCAAGTAAACAATATAAGCCCTTTAAATAGAATAAGTTGCAAGTATACGGAAAAGAAAGATTACTCGAGCTCTAGTGGTAACTTGCCTACGAGAACCCTGCTTACAAAAGGTGCTCAGAAATACATCCCACCTTTGAAAGAAACTATTCGTAATTTAAAAGTTAAATTACCCCTGCCAGAGCAAAGTCTTCTTAAATTAAAACAGCTAAAATTGGCCAAAGAAGAATTAAAATTAACCAGAGATAGATCTTCCAATAACCTAAAGAGAGAAATCCCCAAGAAAATTAAACCGAAGTTTGAAGATGTCCTTAAAAGTATAGATGAAATGCAATTTCAAAAACATAGAGAAAGCAATAAGAAGGCAAGAAAGTCGATCCCAAAGGTGGTAATAAAAAAGAATGAGCATGGTTCCCATTACGCCAGTACGTCAAATAAAAACAAATTTAATCCAGATTTAACTGGTATGAAATGGCAACCTTGGGTTTTCTTAGAGAAAAATGATTTTATAGATAAAATGGCGCTCCGAAACAAAACGCGAGCTATTTTTAGTTATAGAAAAAATACCTATGTTTTAGCAGAAAAATTCAAAAAATACAAATCTGCTTGTAATACTAAATTCGTTATATCCCAACCAAAACATAAAGATTCTACCCCGGGACAGTTGAAATACACAATTAGGCTAAAACACAACTACTGAGGTAATTTGTTTGTTGCTGAATGTGGAGGATGACGATTGTTATCGTTAAAATAATAATTAGGTATGCAGCCAATAATCCCAACATATTTTATAATTCCCAAAAATACACTTTCTATACATTCCTATTATTCCATATTTCTTTTTAGTTACCCTTAAATTAGTTCAGTAGTTTAATTTTAAAGCCAAATTCTGTACGATGATGTGATATGAAAAAAAAACAAAGACAACCTTAGTTGTATTAGAAAGAGGTGACAATGTTTACCTACCTATTTATTGAAGTGCAATTCGATCTGATGTTTTTGTTATGGAGATTCAGAGTATAATAAATAAATATTGTGTTATACAAATTTAAATAAGTTTACCTACATTCATCATAAATAAGACACAAAGTGTAATTACATAGTTAATTTTTTGAAATTGCACTTATAGCACGATAGCCATAAATAGTATTACTTACTTACCTACATTGTTTTATTTATGATAGGCAAATTTTATAAATTTATTAATCATTTTAAGAAAGTTAACGTTGTTTATCGTTGTATATATTTGGTTTTCTTATAGCGTTAAATTGTGGAAATCATGAAATATATTTATGCATATGCATTATGTTTATGCATGCAAAAGTTCGTAATGCGGTGCTTTGGTGAAAAAAAAACTATTAATGTAAATATTTTTTAAATTGTATATTAGGTACAATTGTGTTTTTAGATAAGTTTTATTTGAATGGCCAGTTTGTTTCCCACTTTGGCCACTGATTGCTCACGTAATTTTAAGCACATAATGTAATTGTTAAACAATGTTATTATCATGTAATAAGATGTAATATTTCATATAGACCTAAATGTTAGATTAAAGTACAAAACGTAAAGTGTAATTTTTTTAAATATGGTGTGTTGGTGTGTACTGCGTCCATGTGAAATATAATTGACAACAGCTCAAATAGCAAACCTACTCATATTATTAGTTTGAATTAAACTTTAGGCTACAAGAGAAGCCTCTGTTCCACATTTGTTAGCAAAATCGCTTCTATTTCCTTTTAATTATATAATTAAAAATTGCTCATTCTAAAAGGACGTAAGTGCATGATGACGTCACAATACGACTATAAATATGGTATCACTAAATTCAGAGTAATATTAAAATCATAATGGCAATACTGGCGATCGAAAGATTGTCAACAACCGTCAATCGAAACTATGGTTACCAGACATTACAACAGGGTTGTCAACCAACCATAGGTACGAGACAAATACGAAAATGGACTACCATACGAGGAGTCGTGCAATTTTGTCCGAGGTTTTAGAATTTCTCAATTTTGGATTCAGATGCTGATTGCGAACGAGTTTCTTGAAATAAAGTAAAATTTCATTTAATCGGACGGAAAGAAGACAATTAAGGAAGTACGAGCGTAAGTTGCGAACGAGCGTGGTCTGCGGAAAACATCGAGAACCAATCATGGAAGACGGTTGGCCACTTGTTACACCATGACGAATACATAACGAACATTGCTGAAGGAAAAAAGGAAGGATAAGCCCAAGACAAACACATACATATTTTACCTAAATTAAAGAAAAGGCTAGAAAAAAGCTGTACCAAGAGGCTCTCTCTCTCTTGTGTGGACGCCGAGTCGTTCAACGACCAAGTGGCTTAAGAGGCTTAAGAGGTCAAACCCCTTGTAAGAATAAGGAGAGACTCAACTTAGTAAAAATTATAGACTGGAAACGTCACACTTATTTACTGTGAGAGGTGGGGCCCAGCCCACCTTAACATAAAGGAATCTACGTCAATTTTGAACCGTCGTCGACAAGAGATAAATGTATGACGATGAACAAAAACGGCTACTCAAAAAAAATGTATGAGTTTCCAGTACTAAAAATTACTAGAAGAAAAAATCTTGGTTGCCATGCCAACCCTGCATTACAATCATCTGCCAATCAGTTGCATTTGACTTTGATTTGACTATCATCATGATGACATCTTTGACTCTCAAAATGCGCTTTTTTTGTATATTTACATCCACAAACGGGAGTGTTTGTTTTTGCAGGATAATCATCGTACTGTGACGTCACAGGCACATTTTCAGATTTTTTTATTATTTCCTAAATTATGCTATAGAAAAAATCGGAATATTTCTTACATTAATTTATGATCGAAATTCTGCAAAATGATCATGGAAAAAGTGGATGTTAACTAATTTGAGCTGTTGTCAATTATTAATATTATTTTTCACCAATACGGCTTTAAATTTTAAAATAAATCAAAGTTGATTTTCTTTTTTAACTGATATTATATTATTACTTTAGCAAAACAACTATAAAATTATTGCATCAAATAACCAAAGCCAATACTCCAAAGGAATTTAGATATTTCAAAAAAAAAATAAGATTTTATCAAAAAGGCGTGATAAGATATTTAATGATGACCAAAATTTAAGATTTTTATTAAAGATACACTTTACGCCAACAGTAAAAAAATATTTACTTATATATAATATAAAATAAAATCAACTTTTAGTAATTTTCTGCTAAGGGTTTATTATGCACATGGTATTAATAAAGTGCCTTGATAGTAGCACACAAACCGTTGTGTATTGAATATTTTTTGTTCCAGGATATAGATATACACTACTGATCTCATTTGTAAGGCATAAGCCATTAAACATTTGCCTTTTAGTGCCTAAACAATATAAACCTTATAATTATAAATATAATAATACACTATTTTTATATCGTGTACAGGGTGTCCATAAAACATACCAAATATGTGCTTTTATCTTGCAAACAGCAACTATATAAATAGCAAAAATTGTCTTTGTAAATAGCTAGAAAAATTAATACTGTTTTTGAATGTTGAGTGATCAGCTGGTATTTACAATTATGTACCTATTTATTAAAAAAATATATATAGATAATATATAATTGTTAATGTTTTGAGGACTATATTATGGATGTATCATGTAAATGTATCGTAAAGTGTTCTTGTATGAACTAGGCGGTCCTGCTGTTGAGGCTGAACTTTCGAGTCCGATATGTGTATGTATATTAGGGTGACTAGCAAGTATATGACTGAGATTTAATTTTCAGGTAGGTAATAAATAAATAATTTTAGATAGTTTTTATTATAGTAAATCTAAATATAATTTGAATTGTTTTCTCGTTTTTAATTTATGTGAGTGTTGGTATGTTTGTAATGCACTTGAGGTTTTAAGTTTGAATGCACTTTGTTGGCCATTATTTATGTGATTGATTGATTTTTAATAAATTATATTATTTAAGTAAGATTTAAGCACTGTTAGTGTTAAGGGTTATGGAGTTATTGTAAGTTTGTTTTGACGTTTAACTTTTAATGCATATCTTTATGCCAGTAAACGCAGGTGATAGTGTTCCGTGATAGGTGTAATTACAAGACGCGCACGCCTTACGATTCCGATTTTGAGCGGAAAAGTACCGCGTGTGTGATCTCCAAATATTGTTAATGGGAGTTTTATGTATAAAGTGGTACCTAGTTTTGAAACTGTTCTAAGATTGACCAAATAAATGTGTTCCAAATAAAAGCATTTTATTATTTAATTAAAAGTTTATTTCGTAGTAACAATATGCTTTACACTGGAATAGTCACTTTAACAGCTTCCTGGCGAATGGCGTTTATGAGATCCTGGTTGATGAGAAACACGAAGCGAAGTCCCGCGATCTGTGGAAGAAATCATAGTATGAGTAAAAAAAATAATGAGAAGAAGTAACTTCACCCTATCAATTTACCTAAAAGTTATGGATTATGTTACTATCGCCAACTTTGTTTTTAAATTAAATATTTTTATCGGGCAATAAAAATAGAATGATTTTATTACATACTGTATAAGAAAAGAAATACACTTTGCAGACTACGGCTAAATAAAACTGTTTTATTTCAAACAAAAGGCATTCTAAGTAAATAATCTTTTTACTCAGACAGTAAAAATTTAAAAAGAGTCTTGGATAATTCGGAAAATTTAACTTTCCGCCAATACTAAACGCCATGGGGGCTTGTCAAACAATTTCAATTCAACAATTTATTAAGGGTAGTAATCAATAATTTATAAGGTGAAAAAACTAGGGCAATATCCTACCTCAATGACGCTGTTGTGGTTTAGTTTGACTTTGTTGCCCTGAAGCACGGGTCGGCCGTCTACGAATATAGGGCGTTTGCCCTCCGACGACATAAAGAAGTCGCCGGTGTTGCGCAGCCGGATCGTGGCCTGCTTGCGGGACACCTTCCCGGCCGGGCCCTCCAGGCTCAAGTCCACGTCGATGCTATGGTCCCTTGTACTGCGCCCCACGGCAATCTGCGACCAAAACAAACACTTGTTACCCAGTTATACTAATCCAAACAATTTATCGATCACTACGAAATAACTTCGAACAAAACTTGTTCAAATAATTGATTGTCGAAATAAACTAAATATAACCAAGTTATCGATAATATACCTAAACGAATTTCGAAGTCCTGTAGTAACCGTAATCGCGAGCTGCGTTGAACTAATTATTTCCACAAGTGGTACTTGTTTGCAGTTGTTAAAATGATACGCTTAATTAAAACGGTTGAAAAGGCAAATAATACAAGTCGACCTTGAGCGAACGAGGTTCAAGAAAGATATCGCTTTCTATTAACGCATGGCGGACGGGTGATATTAATAATTAATCGCCGGGAAACATCACGTTTTAATTTTAACGAGTTGGTAGGGTACTGTTGACATAAGTCTTGACAATAACATATTTGGAACAACGTCTTAAATAGGAAAAAAATTAAACCATGAACGCTTTCTGCCCAAAAGTCTGTGCCCTAGTTTTCCAGCACCTACAGTTTTCACGAGTTTATACAATTTTTCAAGAAAGTAAACAAGGGCTACAAGCACTGACTAGCAAATACACAGCCAATCGTCCGTGATGTTTGCGTAAAATATGTGTTAAAGAAACACGCAATTAATATTGCTAGGTACCTATTGTAATCGGAAACACATTCAAATACCCTATTATTATCGAATATTTCAATTATAGCATTTTACATAATTAACCTACTGGCTACGTAGTAAGGTTTACGTGCTATATCTAAAATCACTATTAAAGTGCATGCATGCATGTATGTACCGAACTACCTACACTATAAAATTCATTAAGAGTCATACCTGTCATTAAAACAACATTATTTAGTAGAGTTTTATCGATTGTAGCTGACGAGCAGTACGATTAAGTATCAAACTTAGAAACAACAAATCAAAAGAAAACAAACTAGAAGCCATTACCTGTAGTACCAACCTAAAATGTTCATTAATAATTTAAGAAATAAATAAATAGGTGCTAAATATGTCTACAGCTTTTCATGCTAACGGTACTTCTACATGTAGGTACCGATTCATTACTATTGTGGTGTTACAAAACAGATATAGTTGTTGACACGTTAATTCAACTGATAACGTTATCAGCTAGCAGCGAGCGCGCGGCGAACGGGACAGCACTTCGCATCTCCGGCCAGTCCACGAGAATATCTAGTTATGTACGGATAGGTACGTTTGTTTGCAGAGCAAGGTATTTCTAGTCACCTAACTCACTTAGTGAACGAGAGTTTATGAAAAATCGAACGATTTTTAAAGTTAGAATTTTAACTTGTGATGCTATTACCATTTCACCATTTCATAAGGAACTCTTGGTTGGCAAAATAATAAGAGAACTTTTTTTTAACTAACTCTGGTATCTACTTAAAAACGAAACTCTACCCACTGCTGAAACGTAGGTAGGTATATCAATTTGAATTCGAGAAATCCAGTTGATAAAAACTTGAAATAACTGCTTACATATTTTTATACCTAATTACTAGAAACTCTTATCAAACTGTTGTAGGTACTTTCAGAAAAAAAAAACTTATTTATCACAAATGAAAATAATAATACCAATACTAAAATAAAACTATTTATTCTACCGAACTGCGAACTTCTACCTATTTATTATATCTAGCTGTGAACCTCTACTTAGTGTTTTGTTTTATAAGCTGCATTTTGTAACACCTTGTATAAACATATCTTTGTTCTCCGAGGTCACAAAACAGAGGCGAATTAACTGTTTCAATAACAACTACCACTAGTATCAAGAACAGAAAATTGCAGAATGTACCGAAAACAATGTAAATGCGTCAACACGGAATTCGAACCGTGTATTTTACGGAAATCCGTCGCTGAATAATTCAATTCTACGACGTTCTTACACAACATCTCAAAATACTAAGCATGAAAAAATAATGCTACTATAGAGTGCATTCTTCATGTTGCCACAGTTGAAGTAATGCAAAATAAATTACACATTTTGTTATAGTACAGATAGAGATAGAGCACACACGCGGTATATGTATAGAATCGATTTCTCGCCGACTCACAGTGAATATCGTGCATTATACGGTTGTGTAGAGGCGAAGGACAATACCTACTAACATTCTTTTCGATATCAGAAACCGTTTATCATCTTCTGAATTTTGCGTAATTAAATTATGCAAATCAGTGACAATAAATAAGTAGGTAATGTTAATTTATCGCCATTGATTACAGCTTTAGGTAGGTAGGTACAATTCTTCAATAGAATATTGGTAAGAAAAGTTAATAAATACGTGCCTGAATTACCAAATTCAATCGAAATGAATTAAAACTAACAACGACACTAAAATAAAATCTGAAGATCTCACAAAAACATGCTACATTTAACGAATTAAGCACTCATCTACACCTACTACCTACCCTCGTTTTGATCACTGTCCATCTATGTAGCGTAGAGAGTCGCCCAAGGGTCAATCAGCTGATAAGATTTCTATTTCTACCTTATTGCACTGTCTGGTCTCACTACAGAGCTGCGGAGATGTCCGTTTGGCTCAATTGGTCTTTTCCAGCTCGTCATGTATGTAAACGGCTATTATACTACCATTGTTTGCCATGTTTTTTGTATCGGCCAATTATGTTGTTGTGAATTTAAGTTTCAAGATACCGACTACCGGTTTCCGTGGAAATTGAGGGTCAATGATTGTTTTATTTCTTTGCGGAATTCTTTGATGTTTTTATGCAAATAATTATCACACAGAAAAATTATGTATATACGCATTCCTTAAACTATGTGTACTGTATACCTACCAGTGGCGAAGAGTTCATACATGCCGATTCCCACCGGCTTCCCTTTCAGAAATTTACAAATCCATACTCTCATATCAATCTACGTTCATTTGGCACATTTTTCTGCTCTGGCCTACGCTACCTTCGCTAAAATGTCACCCTTCGCTACTGATACCTACCTAATTAATTACCTACTTACTATTAACTCACACAACCTAAACATTGGTTGAACCTCTTCAGCGTTTCACGCTGTCGGGTAGTAATTATGTACGTAAGTATTTAATGTATTTAAATTTAATTTATGTACTTACGAATACACGTCTTCGAGGTCAAATGAAAATTTTGCTTCAGTAGGAATAATCAGTCGAGCAAGCACGTGTTATTGAGAATTTACAGTAAAACACAAATCTGACTACAGCATAATTACGGTAACGCATATAAAAAATATTTTCAACGTTATCTAGGTATTAAGAGTGATATGAAGGTAAGTAGTAAATATTACATACCTACTCTAATCTTAGCAACTAGCGACCATTCGAGATAAACACAAGATACAAAAATATCAATTAGGTATCTAATATTTTAGTAAATTCATATTCAAGTTCAAATTTAATAGTGAGAAAATGTAGAATCAGTATCCAACATACAACAGGTGCCTAATAAGTAGGCTTTATTGAATGTCAGACAACTGAGTAATCAATGCAATAATATGAGGAGCAAGGTTTATAAATAACTACTAGCATGCTTTCGAAATAATTAATGAAATAAAAAGAAATTGAACTGCAGAATTCATTTATACACACGTATAAAATTATTGCGAAGAACACTCTCCACTAAATTGGAAGGGCCTGTTATCGTACCTAACTATAACCCGTTAGCGGTTTCACCCGCTGCAACTCATTTTCCCGGACAGAAAGAGAAACGAAAAAAGCAACTTCATTTTATACTATGTTTAAATCTTGTGGGACAATGCCGAATTTAGGCGATAGGCTTACTACCTGTCACTAAAATGATCCAAGAATGAAACTTGAAAATTACTCGGAATATTTGCCAGTCGTGGCGTAAGAGTAAATGACTGCTTTTATGGCCGTTGACTGTCAGTTTATCCCACTAGTAATAAAACTATAATTTTCTGTACTTTACACTTTCTGCATATAAACACTTTTCTAATCTCTATCAACTTATGTTCAGTACAATTGCATCAGCTAAAATTATATATTATTTGCCGAGGTGCGACAACAGATAACAAACCCAAGTGTTTCGTATCAATGTAACTGCACAATAATGATTCTTATCAAGTTATCAAGTCAACTTCAGCTATCAAATGTTCATTTGCTTGCTATAGTGTTACTTGAGCAAAGTGAATAAGGCTGTAAGTACACGCGCTTTTGCTATGCTATAATTACAAATATTCATTACGAAAGTAAAGCCGAATGTGATTTTTAAAATAAGTATCTCATTATTTTGAGAGCTCACCCAAAGTTCCAAATGACAAATCACTGTAAAGGAACCCAGAATTATATAACAAAGATACTGATTGAAATAAATTCTTCTTTTTGAAGTAAAGTCGGTTAAAAACTAACCTAACACAAAGCTTCGTTTTAAATATAGGCATTAGCTACAGGGAAATGGTTTTGTATTGATAACGTTTGAGGAAATTGAAATAATGGGAAACACAACGGAATTTAATAATTGGCAGTGTTGAGTTTGTATGTTTCGACAAATGTTGCAGTTGGGCTTGAAATTGATAGATACTGTACGTTATTTTGAGTTTTTTTTGGGGGCTTAGTGACGTTTTTAAGGTTATAGAAGGTAAGTGAACAACATACACAGGATCTAGCTAAAAAGGAATTAGAATTTCTGAACGATCATTTAGAAACTGATTTTTAATTTTAATAGCTGAAAAATATGTCATTCTAATTATTTTACTATGAAATGTTGCAAAAACGACACGACGAATCGTCAAATGCGAATAAACCAGCCACTTATGTCTGTACGAACCATGCTATATCAGATTTTGCTACGCTTCCGTAGGAAAGAAGACGGTGGTTCATGAAATAATGTAAGTAATAGACTTCTGTAAAATAACTGTAGCAGCCGACGCGGGCGCTATCACTTAGCAAGTTCTAGTTTGCGACACTTATCTAAAGTGTCAATACAACCGTTTGCGGAAGAATTAACATGTTCCAAAGGTGCACCTAGTGTTGACAGAATAGGGAGCTATAACCTGGGAACCGTTACTTCTCAGTACTACAGTACACAAGTAAAGTTACACGACCTCTCTTCAAGTCCGACACTTACTCAAATGTCGAATGAGTATTGCATAAAAATGTAGGTAATCATAAATTGTAATAGTATTAAGTTTATATTAGCATTTATTTCTTTATAATTAAAGTAGGATTGCGGAAAATGACGAATCTCAATTTAAAAATCATACCTACAATACGAATGAAAATTTTGAGCAGTACCAATTTCACTGCTGATAGGATCATCGTACCATTATACACATTTTATTCTATAATAAAGAATAAATAATTTTAACATTGAGTTCGTAAACATGAACTTTATTCTAACTAATGACCATGAATACGTAAATACAATTAGAATATAAATAGGTAGTAACCAAAACACTAATGTGTGCAATTATGTGAACCGGCTGGTTCTAAGTATTTTATACATAAGTCCTAACCCTATCTTATGAGAATTATTTAAGATACATTATGTATGTAATTCAAAGACTTTTTTTCTGGGTGACTCTACGATTTTAGCAACGGAGCTATCAAATTTACACCTATTTGGTTTGGTAGGGATTCAAAGAACTGTCTATCTCAAACTATCTTTGATGCATGAAAAAAGTAGCAACAAGTTTTTGAATCATACTTTTATCAACAACAAAAAATAATTTAAAACAAGGCTTTTTCAACTAAATTTACGTACGAACCTTTATAAATAGACGCTTCGAGTTGTGTGTATATCACTGAACAGTCAGTAGGTAGTTATTAATACCACGCTGTAAAAGTAGGTACTATCAGAATTTAATTTGCTAGATACAAGTCTTAAAAATTCTTATCTGACATTGGGTTGCAGCTACCCGACTACCAATGTGGGGGGTTTTCGTTATCTCGGCAGTAAAACGCGTAACATGCTGAAAATTCGCGTTTAAATATCGTCAACAACAACGGCAATACAAAAGCATTATAATATAATTATTTTGCGAGTACAGGAAAAGTGGTACGCCATTTATAAAACACGATAAAATTAATTATGAACACAATCGAATCAACGTCACCGGGACTTTTAAACCTGCGTATCATTCATTAAAATATATACGGTCCTTATTAAGCGTACTATATAATTTTAATTATGTAAATAGCTATTTAATATACAGATGAACCTATTCGAGTATAACACATAAGCGACACTTTTTATGATTATAATATGGAATATATGATTTACCTTTTTAATGAGTAAAGTAATGTACAAGTTATAAGAAGTTGAAACTACGCAGAGTGACCGGACATTGACGAAGTTCCATAGGATTGCTATCCTCTGTAGACAGTAGATGTTTTGAATACTCGTCTGGCTACCGACGCAAAACAATGCCCGTGTTTTAAGAGAGTGTTGTGTCAACATTGCCCGGCTATAGCGCTCCGTTCTCAAAACAATGACACAATTAGTTTACCTGACTTTCGTTGCACGGAGCGTGAATTCATTTCAATCAGTTTATTACGATCGGTACCTTTCAATAATTTTAAACATATAACTGTTTCCACTTAGGAGCAGAGATAGTTTCAATCAAGCAGTATCGCAAATGCTTAAACCGTTATAAAGCTGAGAATTATTCGTGATTTATACCATGAAACAACTTTTATTAACTGCTTAATACTATTAGTTGGTTCCATGATATGATTGATTTGTGTTTGTAATAGCTATTTGATTCCTAGCATTGCTTTCTTAAGTGTGTAGTGTAACTAGCAATGCATGCAAATGTAAACGTTTTGAATATTTTCCATTCATTCCGAATTTATTACTTAAACCTATACATAGTGGACACGTGGGTCTGAAAAGAGGAAGTAATGATAAGTCTTTTCAAATAGCTATCATGGATTTCATTCAATGCATAACTTAATCCAAAATATTTGGGTTTTACAGCTTCTACGTAACGTAGAACATTTAAAGAATTTTATATCCACTTTCAAACAGGTATTCGATTTGAGTTACTCGTGGATACTTGCAATAAACAATAAAAACAAGAATTCACAATTTTACAACCTTAGAGTTTTGCAATACTGGACACGTACCTATGTCGAAAACAAATACTTAATATTGATCGATGAAACAGAGTGGGCGCTGCTCGATAAATATTCAATTTAAAATTATACCACGACTCACAAACGCTGACGATAAGATATGAATATCTTATTTATAAGACGCTTAATCCGTAATTAAACTATCTTGCGTCCCTATCTTAAGATAGCATATCTAAAGAACATGGGGTAGTTACTTTGAAACTTTACAATAGAACAGATCGATGACTGAACAGTTTAATTTATTCCGCATGTTCGGTGAACAATGTTACTGTCATTAGATTTCATTGGATCGCTACAGTAAGAAAACAGTGGTAGTTACTTTGAAACTTTACAATAGAACCGATCGATATTCTGATGTACCCGGGTTGTTGGAAAAGTTTATTTTTCCCGCGTGTCCATCGTACCAGTAGTGTCACAGTCATTAGGGTGGTCGTCCTTGAGCGCGCGGGTCGCTAGTCCGTGACACCGATACATTGAAACCACGCCAGTCGATACCGACAATACCGATCGAAAATAGGTTACCGCATGCGTTGCTGCCCTACAAACTACGCAAATGATGAGCAACTTATAAATTACTTTTTTCTTTTTAAAATATTCATAACTAACAATATTGCAGGCGTTTTTCTACGTTTATAAATATAAGTACGTAACTGAAACATCGACCTGAAGTTCACTAGATTATTTCATACTTTTTTTACAAGTACCTTTTGGAAAATTGGCGACGCAGTTAAAATGTAAAATATTTTTCCGCAAACAGAATGTTATCGTATTTTATCTACAGAACACCAGGAAATGGAGCCAATTACAATTGAATATTAAAATTATTATTTCTGTTTTGCTGTTTCATTTTTGCCATTAAGGATAATCGATAATACTTATTATTACAGTGTAATTTTACATAAACGTAATTCTGTTACTTTGTGCGCATTTAAGTACTTCTTCTTCTTCATCGAGTCGATGGGCACTGCAATGAAAGTATTGTATTATTTAAGAATTCAAAACAAATCACATAGTAAGTGCTATTTTGTAGATATAAAATAAGATGAAATCTAACATTAGGATTCAGTCAGAATCAATAGAACACTCTTCCATATAATACTACCAGTTTATGTAAACTTTGTTTGAATACTATAAATCTTAGCTATTCCAGTGGGAGTAAGCACTGAACTTGTTGCATAGCCATGGTGCAAGTTCACCTTGGCTAGAAATACGTTATCAGCCCGATCTAAAATAAACTACATATACCAATTATTACTGGATGATGGATGTCAACAAACGTAGACAAATACACGGGTCCACTAGTACTGTCATCAGCATATCTACCTACCCCTTTAGGGTAGGGTCCTAAACGGGCTTTTCTCATAAATAGGGACAAAAAGTCGAAGCTTATTGCAGATAGCGCGACTTCGGCTAAACGCACCAATAAGAAGTAACGAATTTTTGCCATATGATTCCAGCTTAGAATAGCATCACCTTAATTCTACCCGTGGATGCCGTAAAAAGCTACTATGGGTTAATTTTTCAGGTAATGGGCAGCAGCGTTCTCTCCGACTTAAATATCTTGCACTACGCTCGCTAATCCGCCTGCCAAGCGTGGTGAGTATGGCAATACCCCTCGAAAGGGGAAGGCCCATATCCAGCAGTGAATGGACTGTTGTGACTGTGAAGAGTGTTAAGGTAAAGGTAATTTGATTATGACACACATTCAGCCAATCACGGAAAAAGGCACAGTTGTAAATGGCGACTTTAGCCCTCCAGCTTTCAACCTCATAGTATAAAGTAGTATAAACTAACCAATTTAAGCTGATGCTTTAGAGGAGTAAGTTAGTTTTCTGCTGATAGTACGCTGCTATTTGGTAGTCCGGGCGACGGGGTGACAACAAAATGTACCGTCATTGGACAACCATCGACATCAAAGACATCAAATTAATCAGAAGTAGGTATGTATATAGAACATATAAAACTAAAAATGTTTTTTTAATTTCTGATCCATGTGGAAAAGCAGGCAATTTGTTTAAGTAAGGTCAGCTAGTGAAAGATTAATAAATGTCATTGTAATTTATGTAACCTTTTTTTTTTTACCTATGTACCTAAATAGATGCTTCCATATATTTCTATTGTTATATAGATCAGAAGTAGGTATGTAGAACATATAAAACTAAAAATGTTTTTTTAATTTCTCATCCATGTGGAAAAGCAGGCAATTTATGAATAACTAATTATTAAACAATTTGTTTAAGTAAGGTCAGCTAGTGAAAGATTAATAAATGTCATTGTAATTTATGTAAACTTTTTTTTTACCTATGTACCTAAATAGATGCTTCCATATATTTCTATTGTTATATAGGGTTACATTTAATTAAGTGCAAATCTCTTGAGGGTGTGATCTACTCACAAAACTGAACAACTTTTGTTTGAACTATTCTAGTTTTTGAAACTTTTCTTCGAAATATGAAAAATAAATTTGGACCTCCCATACAAAAATGCTGAAAAAGTGTGTCACTTACTATGGGAGGTCCAAATTTTTTTTTTTCATATTTCGTAAAAAAGTTTCTAACAAAAGTTGTTACATTAACCATTACCGGTAATCCATTAGGGATTGTAAATTAAAATGAATAGGAAGCATGCGCCAAAAAAAGAACACAAGGCAAACAACCAATCACTATTTTTAGTAACAATGCGTATTTTTTGCGTACGAATATGCAAATTATTTACTTTAATTACCAGTTCAAAAACCCCTTTTCTTTCGCGATTTACATTAAAATATTGTTCATTTTGAGACTAGCAGCGCCATCTACCGGTAAACGTATAAACTTTTCCCCTGTTTCGCAGGATAAAATGCAGGTGGCGCTTAACAAACAAACGAAGAGAAAATATCTTGCTATTTCGACTATTAAACACTCTGACACCAGGGTTCATCGGGTCGTTGAACGACTCGGTGTCCCACACGAAGAGAGAGAGAAAGAATTATTATAAGGGCAGATTTGGTTTTAACAAGTCATCTTCCTGCCCTTATGCCAAATCATATGAGGTCGGCACAACATGTTTTGTTAGAACACAAAATCACGTAACTAAAGGATTCATACATACATACAGGGTTATTTTTAGTCAGTGCGCAAACTTTGCAGGATGTTTCTACTCGTGATTCTGAACAACTTTTATTCGGTACAAATACCGTCCGCTCCGCTCCGCATCCGATTGCAAATCGTTTGTGTGATGATAAGGCTCTAAACAGCCGCTCTTGACATTTTTACAACTTGAAAGCGGGCTCAGATAAAGGTTCCTTTTCCTTACCTCTCTGGAGCGCATGAGGTAGCGCACGAGTCGTCCGCGCAGCACCGCTAACGTATTCTTGTCCAGCTCCGCGCTGCACCAGCACCTAGTGACAAGTTGAATGCTTGCTTGCATGATGGTTGCTTACCTCTCTGGAGCGCATGAGGTAGCGCACGAGTCGTCCGCGCAGCACCGCTAACGTATTCTTGTCCAGCTCCGCGCTGCACCAGCACCTAGTGACTACAAGTTGAATGCTTGCTTGCATGATGGTTGCTTACCTCTCTGGAGCGCATGAGGTAGCGCACGAGTCGTCCGCGCAGCACCGCTAACGTATTCTTGTCCAGCTCCGCGCTGCACCAGCACCTAGTGACTACAAGTTGAATGCTTGCTTGCATGATGGTTGCTTACCTCTCTGGAGCGCATGAGGTAGCGCACGAGTCGTCCGCGCAGCACCGCTAACGTATTCTTGTCCAGCTCCGCGCTGCCGCCCGCCACCGACTGCACCAGCACCTAGTGACAGAAAATACTTCTTCAAACAGTTTTGTTGATACTATTTAGGGACTACGTTCGAAATTGGTGCATTCAAAGAAACCAATAACATCGATTTTCAATGGCATCTATTTAAATTAAATCATTTCCAGAATTCCAGAATTTCTCTTTTCCAGAATTATTTTCCTTCTACCTTTAATGGGCAAACCAGGGCCTTGATATGTACTCATATCAAGAATGGGTGAATCTGGATTATGAAAAATGGAGCACCTACATATCAAAAATTCTGAAGATAGAATTTGAAGCAGGTAGATTAGTTGGGACACAGAGCACCAAAATGTCATTCGCAAGGTTTCATTTGTCTATGGTTGGGGCCCTGATATATTTTCGCCACTGCTCTTTCCTAAAATTATTATATTTAAAACACAACCAGCTTCTGTGATGTATAAAGCCTCTTAAACTTACTGACATAAGAAAAGGCGCATGGTTACCTGCCAGCGGGCGAGAGAGTTCTCCAGTAGACGAATATTCTTCTTCTCCACCCTGTATGGAAAAATACATCAATTAGTTAGGGTTGCAAGCCCTACAGATCAGCACTGGTTTAACTTTTTCAGTGCTCTTTCTTTATTTATTGCAAAGAACCGCCATTCGCTAGAGCGAGAAAAGGCGATAGACCGCGAAACTCTCAAAGAGAGCGCGATGCTCTCTCCCTTTCTAGCCAATGTCGATTTTGAGCATAAGCTAAGGTAGATTGATAATAAATGGCGAGACAATGGGGATAGATGAAGAACAACTAAAGTGTGTGTTTGTAAATATAACCATTTCAGTTGAACTTACTTTAAATTTTAATGACAAATTATCACACCAAATTGATGTTAATATCTGACCTGTCTGCTAGCTGTAATTCTACATCAATGCCATCTTCTTTCAAGTCCTGCAGTTCGGAGTCATGCATGGTTTCCTCAGCGTCAGAAAACGACACCACATTCTCTGGTTGTCCTGAAATTAATGGACATTCTCTGTTAGTTTGTAGCTGTTTATATGATTATCAAAAAAATATAACGTTTGCGAATTTCAGAGTCAGAATTTTCAAATCTTCTGATTTGAAGAAGAGTACAGTTTGAAAGTTTGTAAAGCTACTTTAACTAACTAACTCTGCTGGCTCAGCAGCCCAAAATGGATCTTGGGCTTTAAAATGAATCTTCAGCACTGATCCCTGTCCTGCGCAATCGCGACAAAGCTATTTTAAATACAGCAAAATTGTATATGAAATAGCCATGCAAAAATAACAAGCAACATTGCTGATTGATCATATTTTAAACATCATACGAATTAATTTTATTTAGCATACTAAACTAAGCTATCTTAGGGATAGGGAAGCAATGTAGAATCTCTTGTTGGGTGACACAGCACAAGAAACAGAACAACTGTAGAACAAAACTCTTGCATGCTTTATTTATTCTTAGGCTAAAGTTGTCTCTAGAAGAGCTAGGTTAGTTTTACTTTAGACGGTTTATTGTTACTACCTTTAGTAAGTGGTTGAACAGTCTGGTCTGGCAGCAGTTGGTACTGTTTCAGAAGCTGCCAGTGCGCCTGCAGTGACTTGGCGGTGCGCGACGGGTAGAACACATGGGGGTTCGCTTCTAGCAGCTCTTGAAATTTCTCTGGTGGTGGGTGGCTTGTCTGCAAACATATAAAATTGTGATGAACTAGTTTTACTTACTTTGAGTCAGTCCACATTTATTTTAAGAGTACCTGATATTGGTTAGATATTGGGAAGTCTGTTACTTTTCTGACCTTTTCAGTTAGCTCTTGAAACAGATTATGTCAAAAGAGAAAGAATACTCTAGGTGAAAAAAGTAACAAACAATTTATTCATAATAGTTATCAGACAAATATTTAAGCACATCAGCATTTGGAGGCCAGTTTAGTACTACCAAGTTAGGTTAACACACTCTCTTCTTAAATCAGTATTTTTCAGTTTTATTAATATTCCTTTCCTAGTGACTACGATGAGAAAAATGTATAAGCATGCTAAAGTAGAAAATTACTTACACTAGCCAAGGTTCCCAGCAAATCCTCTTCAGCAGTAGAAAACAATGCCTGCTGCTGAACAGCCGCAACGAGATCTGGATGCAAGTTGCGCATGGCCGCCACTGCAACTCGGGAGATCTCTGTGTTGTACAGCAATGCATACCACCGGGACTGTAGCTCTCCAATTGTGAACCGGCAGGAGAATTTGCTACCCCGATGGACTATGCGCAAGTCATTTGTCTGGAAATCACATTAATGATCATGTTAATGAGACAATGCAATGATAACAAAATTAAATTATGTTTTAGAAGAATATTATACTAAAACACCTATTTGTAATAACCACATACCTGTTGAACCCCAATAATCAATGCTAGGTCATCAGTAGGCTTCCATCTTCCAAGATCTTTAGTAGACAGATGACTAAGCCGTCCTTTACGGTGGGACTTTCTTGCAATACTGCCACCACCTATAGACAGCTTACTGGATCGCCTTCGCTCTTGCTGGGGAAGCACAGGAGTGGCAGGCGCACTGGCCACAACAGTGCTCAGGTCAGGATATTGGCTCGTATACGATAAAGTTCGCATTCGCTTGTCGCCGCCCTTGCCCAAAGAAGCACCCGACGCACCACTGTATTCCACAAGCTCATCGTCAAATCTACGACGTTTTATTGATCTCGACGAACTAGACAAAGGAAATTATTCATGAATCAACGCTGTTTTGCTAAAATCAATCATGTAATACAGAAAAATTGTGCAACAATTTACCTGCGGCGTTTTGTGTTGTCGTGCGAGCTCTCAAAAGGGGACGCCATAGTTCCGGGGTATTCATTACTGTCCGATGCGTTGGAAGGTGTTGCTGGGAAGTCCATTTTGTGTAAATAACACTAACTTACACTACTTTTTCAATAAAATAAACAATTCATTTTGCAATACACACAAGCGACAAGCGCAAAAATGACGTAGACCATAAGCAAGCAAAGACTTTTTACAGACTAAAAATATTAGAGCTGTGCTCAATGATTATTTTAACTACACCACCGTTTAGACAAACAAAATAAAACCGGTATAGTGAAAAAAGAAAAAAATAACAAACATGTCTATGGTTTTGAATGATTGTCAAAGTCGAAAATTTAAGGATTCTTTGGCGGGAATTTGAATCAAGAGGGTGAAAATTTTTCAAAGAAAATTTTAAAATTGCTTTTTGCAGAATAAATTGATAATTTCTTAGTAAATTTAATTACTAGTAACTTATATTCTAATAGTGCAATAAAAAAGCAACACAGCTTTGCTGCCCAGCCATGGGTCGCAAAGGCAAACGTAAAAAGGGAAACGATGGCGGAGAGGTAAGCGAAGGAGAGGACCCCGCTATGAGCGATGATGCGGGCGACGACGATGTAGACAAATACAAGATATACAAAACTGAAAACTACATTCGTCAGTATCCGGAGGATGGCGGTGAGTTCGAATATATAGTAATTTACGAGAGCGCGGACAACAAGACGCCGATAGGTGAGAGAGACTTGATGGGCTTGGGAAGCGCATTGAAGCTTAGTAACAAAGGTATCAAGCAATTGAAAAGAATCAATCGTTACAAAATAGCGGTTATATTTGAGCGACCAGGGTTAGCAAATGCAGCTCTTAATAATCTCAAGTCTCAAAAGAGCTAAAGTTGAGGGCGACTATTCCAGCAAGATTAACGGAAGTGACAGGGGTAATAACAAACGTTCCAACATACATGAGCAACAAAAAAATATATGATGGAATTTCTAGTTGCAGAAATGTTGTATCTGTACGCCGATTCATGCGACGTTCCAAAGACGACGAAGGCAACTCCTGCTTGGTACCAACACAAGCGGTATCGATAACTTTCGCTAGTGCAGTACTTCCTGATTATGTGGATATTAACAGCTGGTATTTCGAAGTAAGGACATACACGCCTCCTGTGAGCCAATGCCTGCGATGCTTGCGCTTTGGGCACATTGGTAAATTCTGTAAAAACGCCCAGAGGTGCTCAATCTGCGGTGATTCTCACAATTATAAAGATTGCGTAAAACGGCCAGAAGAAGCAGTCTGTGTTCACTGCAAAGGAAAACATGTTGCAATTGCCAAATCATGCCCAGTGAAAATTCAAAAAGCAGAGGAGATAAAAGTTCAGATGCGCAGGGCCTCGTATTCTGAAGTTTTTAATAACAAAACTTCCCCACTAAAAAGTAAAGTAGACCCAGTTCAACAATTGTTTAAATCGGAACAATTCATGAATCTTCTGATTTCTTCAATTATAAAAATTATTTCCGCTAGTAAAGATGCTGAAAATCCCATCCCAATCTCTACTCAAAGTATAAAAGCGCTTTACTTGATTCACTCAGTATCTAGAAAACCACAGACCATAAAACTTAGTAAATTCTAATTTATGGATCATTTAAATCTTGTTCAATGGAATGCTCAAAGTTTGTCTAGGTATTTACATGCTTTTACTTATTTTTATATAATAATAATATTCATGTAGCACTTATTTCTGAAACCTGGTTAAAACCAGGAAAAAATTAAAATTAAAGGTTTTAACATCGAAAGATTAGATATAGGTACTAAACACAATGGTGTTGCTATATTAATACAAAATAATTTGCGTTACAATTTGTTAAACACACATTCTGATAACTCATTACAAAATTTGGCAGTTCAGTTACATTTCAACAATGAAATTATTACAATAATTAGTTTCTATAGTCCCACGTTGGCTTCTCCTTCCAACTTTACTTATTCCCGTCTTGATAGTTTGATTAAATCTGTACCGGGGCCTCTTATTATGGCTGGGGATTTCAATGCACACAGTACTTCGTGGGGTTGCACGTCAACTGATGCGCGTGGTATAATTTTGCAAGATGTGATTGATGATAATAATTTATGCATCCTTAATGACGGCCAAGCAACTACTGTGGGTTCACATGTGTGAAACCAAATGCATTGGATCTTACTCTCGTTTCTTCCTCATTATCATTACGTTGTAGCTGGTCAGTTCATGATGATCCAATGGGGAGTTATCATCTTCCCACTGTTACTAGTATCCTTGGTTCTGTAAATAGAATTAACAATTCCAATTTAAATCAAGGAAATTACATCCGTCCAAATTTTTCAAATGTCGATTGGAAAAATATCAAGAAATAGTTAGTGACAAATTAACTACTTTTAACTTTGACTTTGAACGACCCCAGGAATCCTATTCTAATCTCTGCTCTTTACTACTAAATTGTGCATTTGAGGCTAATCCCACAACCAGAAATAATTCAGTGCAGCCAAATTTAACACGTAGGAAAAGATCATGTTTGCCTTGGTGGAATAATGCCTGCACTTTAGCAGTAAATAATTCTAAAGCTGCTTACATTCAATTTAAAAATGACCCAACATTAGAAAATTATATCTATTTTAAAAAAACAAGCTATTAAAAACTTACCATTAAAAGGAAAGAGAAGCTTCATGGATGGCTTTGTGTGAAACATTTAACCGGCAAACACCTCTGTCTGTAATATGGAAAACAATGCGCATGTTTAATAAATCTTTTCTGAATGTAATGTGATACGGTCTTCTAACACAGATTGGATACCAGCATTTTTAAATAAGTACACAACCGTTTCTCCAAATATTGTCACTACTACTGTTAACTCTCCAGTCACTGGTGGTAATGATTATTTAATTACACCTTTTACTTTAAATGAATTTATTAGTGCACTTAGCTCTAGAAGAGATACTGTTTTTGGTTTAGATCATATTCCATATAAGTTATTAAAAATCTTTCATTGTCAAGTAAAAATGATTTTGGACATATTTAACTTTCTTTGGTCTAATGACATAATTCCCACTGAATGGAAGGTTGATTGTTTAATTCCAGTTTTGAAACCTGGTAAAGATGCGGATAATTGTAATTCTTATCGACATATAGCATTAACATCCTGTATAGGTAAAGTTTTTGAACAAATACTAAAACAAAGGCTGGAATTTTTTATTGAATCTAATAAGTTATTACCTCCAAATCAGTTTGGTTTTAGACGTGGTCACTCTGCAATCGAAAGTTTGAATAATCTCTTTCTTGACATTCATCATTCCTTCTCATTTAATAAATTTGTTGTTTGTGTCTTTTTTGATATTGTTGGAGCCTTCAATAATGTTAATCACCATGTGCTTGCTGCGGAGTTACAGTTGTTAGGTTTACCTGGAAAATTAATTAGTTGGATATTCAACTTTTTAAATGGTAGGCAAGTATATGTCAAGTTTAAAAATAATTTATATGGACCACAATCGTCATATTTAGGTGTTTGTCAAGGTGGAATTTTAAGTCCTTTGCTGTTCATCTTGTATATTAATAAATTAAATAGTATACTGGGTACCAAGTAAGAAATTTACAATTTGCTGATGATTTAGCTATATATTGTATTGGGTCTAACATGCAAGCAACAGAAATCAAATTAAATTTTGCATTAGAAAGATTAAAAACATACTTTGATTATTTACATTTAAGTGTTAGTCTAGAGAAACTAAAGTTGTGATCTTTAGTAGATCTAGACTTTTAATATCTCATATATATTATGATGGTAGCTTATTGCCAGTAGAAGATGAAGCAAAATTTCTTGGAGTAATTTTTACTAGAAATTTATCATGGAATAAGCATGTAAGTTATGTGTCAGATAGAGCTTCTAGAGCTTTTAATATTCTTAAATCCCTCGCTAGAACATCATGGGGGGCTGATCCTAAAGTTTTACTTATGTTATATAAGTCTGTGGTACGTTCCCACTTTGAATATAGTTTTCTTTGTTATGCTTCCAATCCTATTTTGGTTAAAAGTTAGAAACTTTACAGAATAAAAATTTACGTTTAATAACAGGTGCAATGAAAACAACACCTATTGTTTCTATGCAAGTTGAATGCAATATACCTCCATTGATGTTAAGATTTAAATATCTCAAATTTAGATTTCTACTGAAATTATTTTCTTTTACTCACCATTCCTTATTAGAGAAAATCGCTGAAAATCAAACTTTGGCCTCTGCATCTACTTCAATTAAATTCCCTTTATTCTGCTTGATTATTCTGAAATAAAAGTTTATAATGAAAGGCATAACATTCACAAATCTGACAAGTTGGCATGTTACGAAGGAGCTTTTGAAAGCAAATTTTGCAATATGAATATAGTTATAGATAACTCCATTAGAACTAGAGAAGAGCTATATGAGAAACTATCATTATGGCCACAATACCAGCATATTTACACTGATGGCTCAAAACTGATACTGGTGTCTCTCTTGCATACTATCACAGTGCCTTGAAGACAGGAAATGGATATAAACTACCAAAACCTGCAGTATATTTACGGCAGAAGCTGCAGCAATTCAAGCCGCTTTAGAATATATAAACAATTTAAATCACTCTTTCCTAAATGGCTTATTATTAGTGACAGTATGTCAGTTTTATCAGCTTTAAAGAATAACACTCTGAGTACAAATTATATTATTTATAAAATTAAACAGCTGTGGCAAACACTATACAACGCCAATGTTTCAATTGAATTTTTATGGTCTCCAGCACATAAAGGTGTGTCAGGTAATGAAACAGCTGACTACCTTGCCAGAACAATAAACAATAGCTTAATTGGACAACCCAGAAGAATGTCACTTCCATGGAGAGATTTAATCCCATTGATTCAAGAGGAAATTAGACAAAGCTGGATAAATCAACATCAAATTATAATACAAGAAAAAGGTGCATGGTATGCTGCAATCAATAAGAATCTTGGAGAGAAACCCTGGTTCGCTAAGAATAATACCTTTATAAAAGAAGATTCTTCACACAAATATGCAGGTTACGATTTGGTCATTGTAAATTTAAAGCCCATCTACACCGCATGAAAATTATTAACTCACCTTTATGTACAGATTGCTCTCTAAATGAAAATCAAACGCTGGAACATATATTTTTCAACTGTCCTGCTTTAAATATTAACCGAATTTTATTAATTGACAAGCTGCAAGATATTTACAAAGACAGTATCCCGCCTTCGCTTCAAGAACTTCTATCGAACCCTGCCACTTTTAATCCAATATTTGACTTTATTATCTCCACGGTTGGAGAGCTTTGACATGGATTTAACCCGGACATGGAATTTTATGAACCTGAAAATTACACAAGAATATATAGAAGAAATGGCATTTTTGCCTTGTTTTTATTGGAAATAAGAAATGAACTATAGAAGAATTGGCATTTAATGCCTTATTTTTGAAAAGATAACAGAAAGAACTAATAAAAGACTAGGCTGTATGGCTAGTACCATTGCCTATCCTGATGGATGAATTTTTAAAACAACAACCACGAAAATTTAAGGTTATGTTATGTTTCGTTCGAGTATTGTGTAAAATCAATCGATTTTCTGATAAATTTCGCAATAAAATAAAACAAACTATAAATTAGACCTATGGCTTTAGTACGCAGATTAGCGTTCCGGCCAAAAGAAATAATCGCCAGATGCTACAACAAGATTGTGATCACAGATGATGGATCCACTATAGTTGCTCTACATCGTGACCAAGGATTTCCTTACGAACACTCAAGACCATTGCCCGAGCAGGTGGAAACTGATACATCTGTACTGAAAATGTCTGACTATAGTGAAGTGAAGCGGGTGTTCAAAGACATGAAGCCAGAGATGGCTAGGAAACAATTGGCTTCCCTTACGCGGACCACTGAACATCGCTGGTTCCCAAGAGCTAGAGATAAGAAGGCTAAGAAAAATGACATGAACCGTCCCTACCTGTAAACAGAATTAGTATACTTTTAGTGTAAGTAGATTAGTTTTATTGAACAATAAATTGTAATTTGAGTATTAAGACATGATCTTTTTGTTTCTTAAGGTGGATCGTTTTCCATACAAAATTTAAATAGAGTTACGTCTTTAAATGAGACAAAATTATGATTAAAAAACTTGATGGGAAGTCCCGTGCTTTTATAACATTTTCGCAAAATAAAACAAATAATTTTTTAACCATCAGATTTTTCTGTAAAAACCGTGTCGCCACTTAATGAACATAGATGGAGCTACTGCTGCAATAAACACGTTTAACTTTTTTGTGGAAAAAATACTTGATATTTTTTTACGTTATGCAGTTTTGCGACATATTTACGTGTGCCTTCCTCATCTCACATAAAGATTTTTTGATAAAATTGTTGTTTAGCTCATGTGTAACTCGGTTGAAGTTCAGATTTTAGTTTGTATGACGTAACGATCCCCCTTAACATAAATAAATAGGCACTCCAGTAAGAGTCAAAGAAAAAATAAAGAATCTTTCAACTCATTAGAAAGGAACCTGTTCTCTTTAACTTGGATACAACATAAAAATAAAACATACATTTCAATAAATATCTTTATTCTCCGAAAAATATAATAGTCATTAAATATTATTTAAAATCTTACTTCTCCTAATGATTATGATTATAAACAAAAGTTTAGCAGTACCTACTTCACTTTTGTTTACCTAATTTGTTAAATTACATTTATTTAGTACATTCTATATTATTTTGGATAAGTATAAGTAAGGGTAAGTAAATATCCTTTGGTATAAAATTAAACAGGCCAATCTACACCACAATGTTTATCACAGATTCAAAACAATAAATCTAATAATATTTTGAAACCATTTTCTTCAGTGCACTTTATATACTTATTATTTCCCTAGCATGGCTAAACAATAATGCAACAAAAATATATTCTTATAGTATTTATACAACAATGATTAAGATTTATATATTTGATCTGTTAAACAACACAACATTCATAATTTACTTATTACTTGTAAATAACTATAAAAGTTAAAATTTACAGAACAGTGATTAAGATTTTATTGAATTGAATATCACAATATTTTACTTTGGTACTTTGTATATCTACATTGCACTTTCATGTGGAGACTAGTGTTTCATCACATAATTTTGTTTTACCAAAAATACATAGTAGCTTATAGCTTATATTCAGTTAAGAGTAATTAATATATATCATTAGGTTAGGTATTACTGAAACAAGAAATGAAGTTAGATAAAAAATAACATTATTTTTGGATAATTGCTTGGCTAGCAATCCATAAGATGGTAGCCCATTAAAATAATAGGTCTTCTGATTTATGCCAATGATAATGATAAGAGACTTGATTTAAAATAGACCACAAACGTGGCATACATGTGCAGCCAAATGTCACGTGTGCTGGCAATCGTACGCTAGCGACGGACAATGAGTGCTGCTATGTAACACTGCCCGCGACCGACGAGGCAATGACATACATGCTAAGCCTAAATACCTCTACCAAATTAAGCCATCATCACTCAAGTGCCATAATTGCCAGTCTTGAAAAAAGTTAAAGCTACCCAAATCGTTACTTTTACAACAAAAATACTAATTTCTTAACTCACATCTATAAGGCTAGAAATTGTACTATAGTCAAAATAGATATACTTCCTCTAATAATCGATTAGCTGCAACGACTTAAATACTGGACATGATTATCGTTCCTTGTATCCTACTACTTAACTATACTTCCTACAATGTAGATGGGATATTTATGGAGTATATAATAATAATATTACCGGTTAGAACAAAATGGCACAGGAGAATATTATTTCCAAAGTATCTTTAAAATACTGTGTTCTTTGACAAAATAAAGAGTATGGCTTGTTTATATTAGTAGATTTTTTTCTTAGAATCATATTTGTCCTTACCTTAACCATTTACAAGTCTATTTAACTTTATCCAAATTTAAAACCTTACCTATTCAATAAGATTCCTTGGCTTGGATAAATGCAATACAGTCGATTCACGATTCAGAAGTTAAACTGGGCCCTTGCCTTTTAAACATGCGTTTTCAGTTTGTCATTGAAATGAGTCAAACGTAACCGCAGAAGTTCTATGTATATGTAATTATAATACAGCAAGTGTTACCGTCACAACTCACTCTTTGAAACAGACATATCGCAGATATCCAGTTACGCCCTTGATGCTAACCATAAAATAACCTTAAGCTATTGTTAACCGTAAGTTTCTGATAAAAGTGTTATCTGCGATAAGTCCAATATTGAGAGATCATCTAATACCGGTTAGAGTACGCTCGGTCCAAACTTCGCACGCGGAGTCGCGCTCTCATTTCAAAAGACCAACTGAGCAGAGGATGTCGAGGGGTTAAAGGTCAGCGGATGCGGCAAACACGGAGCTCGCGGTCCAAAGACTGCAGCTGGCGGAGGAAGCCCTCATTCGGATGAACATCCCGACGAGCTCGCACTGTGGCTAATGCTTCCGCCAATGACATACCGCGCTTGATCATCAAGAAAGCGATGGCGCACGTTGCCGACCGCGACACGCCCATGAAACAGTGCACAAGAACACGACCTGCAGAAAATAAGTAGTGTTACGCCCGAAAAATGTACATTGGAATGGTTTTAATTGTGGCTGGAATGCACCATGTAATTTTTTATTACTATCTTTTGAAGATGTTAAATGTTCTACATTAAACTAAGAAATTCTTACTTACCACCTCTAGAAACACCTTCGTCGATAAAGTTAGCCGCAATGTAGAAATACTTCGATATATCAGTAGATGGAAGATCCATGAGCTGGAAGCCCTTGTAGCGAATGGAGGGGCAGTCACGGTAATACAAGTGATCGGTATCGACTTGCGTGTAGCGTTTGCCTTCAGCCGTGTTTAGCACGTAGGTGATGCCCATGCGACGCAGCCATGCCTTGTCTTTGGCTGCGACCCTGCTTGACAATAGAATCGAATTAGCAAGAACATCAGCGGCCTCTCTAGTGAAATACTGTTTTTTTTTTGTTTTAAATTTTATTTATAGGCTGTATAATTAATTAACCAGTATGTATTACTTAAGAGGGATCTATAGTAATTATTTTTCATACAAACGCTTTCAACCTATCCCTCTGCCAATTCGCAACCGATCGACTAAATTTTTGGCACGGTCACTCTTCTGGACTAGATCTATGCTCCATATTCTTTTTCTGGTTGTAATAATGGATTTAAAAAAAGATATGGCCGTGGCAAAATGCTCTAAAATTATCACCAAGTTTACGCCTTAGTATCTTATAAAAATGACAATAATTTCAGCAAAACAAATGATATGGGCATAGAATATTTTATTGGCAGCAAAATAATGCCACTATCAACAAATTTGGTGGCGATTTCGAACGGGGAACCTGGTAAACCCAGAACGCAAATTTTCCGGTAGCGAGCTATAACTGTCTCTTTTACGGCTGCGGGACGGGTGGAATGCATAAATGAGATAGAAATATTTTTATCAACTGACAGCTCACGATCTTTCAGCTTGGTATAGTAGCCTCTTAATACCGTAAGAGGATCTGTTCTGTGGAGCTGTTGCTCAAAAATGGTCAATATTTGAGCAGAAATGGCAAATAATTTTGAGAAGCAATTTTAATAATTAAGTGTATTTAATATATATTCAAATAAACTTACGAGTCTCCAACATAGAGGCCCGGATAGACTTCAGTAGCATCTGGTGTGGCGGAGTAGCTGATGTCAGAGAAGCTGGGACGCGACGAGCGGTACGACGACAGCGAGCTGAGCATCGAGGATGATGACCCGAAACTCTATTTAGGCAAATCAATCACTCGGTAAGTAGATATAATGTTTCTAGTTCTCTTAAATATTAGTGGGTTAGTGCAAACTTTGAAAAACACACGATGTGATATATGGACGCTGTTTAGCATTCATGTACTAACCCACACAAATTGAGGTTTTGAGTTATGAATGCAGTTCTATGCGTATTTACATAAGCTTTCAGATTCTTCAACTCTTATTTTTATAAAAAAAATATATAATTTGTAAAACCCCAAAAATTGTTATTGCGAAATTCACAACACCACTACTTAATTTTGCAATAATGTACTATGCACATACACTGTTATTGCAAAATACTTTTCGGGAATTTCAAAAAAGCAATAATGTACTATACCATACAAGGTTAAGGTAAAAAAATGAGGCAATATTTTTGGTGTGTTCACAAACGTGGCTAATGGCTTAGAAGATTAATACAAAATATTAGATATTCCTGGAGAAGACAAGTTCATGTCATGGGAGAATTCTCCCCGCACTTATTCAATGTCGTGGAGCTGATTAGCAAACTCAATGATCAGGGCCAGGTCCACTTTACGGTTAAGGCTATACGGACGATCTGGATATAATCTTCCCGGGCCGTTTGAGACTATCTTCTGCAGCTGATCACTGAAGAATTTCAAGAATGGTGCACAAAGCATGAACTCATCATGTTCGCACACAAACGTATTCTGGGTGTCTGCGGGTTCCGTTAATTAACAAACCAAGCATCCAATTTCGGAAATGCAGAAGATCTGGGGCTTATTGCTGAAAAAACCTCCATGAACTATGGAACTATGGCTTTACAGAGGGTGCAGTCGTTTGGTGGCCTAGAAACGAACTCATAACTATAAAGAAAAACTGCTTTCATTTCAGTGACTGGCCTGCTAGGCCATTACAAAATGCGTGCGAACAACGTCGTCTGAAGTCTTGAAAACACTGATCAGCCTGCCTGCAGTGGACATCTTCATTCAGCAGGAAGCCCGCATAGCGGCTATCGGGCTCAAGCATACAGATCTCTGACCTAATTGCAGGGGTAATGAAAAAAAAACGCTGAATAACTAACCACTCATTGAAGCGCCTTGTATTAAGGTCCCAAAAATACACGTGTGACTAGCTTTACTAAATCTTCGAGAGAACTGTTTCTTCAGTTCCAGAGATTCTCGCTGAATTTGAGGACAGCGAGAGACCCCCGCCTTCCTCGCCACTTTACAGATGATTTCCCGGATGTAGATAGATAAAGACTATATCGGGGTGGCCTCAGGCTGCTCAAAAATAAAAAATAAAAAAATCTGCCATTGAAACAACCCCGGAGGTATAGAGCAGAGGTGTTGTAACATTGTGATTCAAGCAAGGAGACAAAACGCTGCTCAAATAGTTGCCGATCCCACTTCTGAAAGCTGTTCTCGAAAGAGGTTATAAGGTTATAAGGAAGACAAGGTTATAAAGAAGACAGGAGTATATCCAATCCAACCGTAGGGTGTAGCTTTTTGGATTACGACAAAACTCCCGAAGTATGACATGGTGACGTTATATCTCCGAAAATATTTACAATTACATGGGAAAATGCGCTCCACATACTTCCATACAGTCTTTTCTGTTTCCACCATCCGCTATAAATGCAACTTTCAAACATTCCGGATGGATCAGTCAGTGCCCTGGTAATAGTGCAGAGAAACGCCATTCGATAATGATGAACACCCGACCAAGCGGGTAACCTATCCTTGTTCCTTTTCTATCGTCACTCGGCCAACTGGCATCATCATCCCGCCCCCCAAACTTGCGACCCTGACGACGTCGTCATCACCAGCAACCACAGCAGTCACAACAACTCCAGCACCTCTGTGGGGTGTTCTCTCCATATTTCCTCGACGCCTTGGAGATCTGGAGCCACTGCGAAGTTCTCACTCCAGTTACCTGTCTCTGCATACTTGCTCATCGCATCGCCTCGCCTGACTGAAGCACCACCATCAGCAACATGACGTCATCAATTTCAACGGACATCACCGAAAATTCAATCAAGCCACTTGGTCCTCGGCAAACATCGCAGTACCAGTAATGGGTGTTCTGTACGTCATGAGCTCTATCCTCGGTTGGCACTCTCCCAGCCACGACTGTCGACACACTCCAGCGTGCAGCCTGCTCTACCATTGCTACATGCCTGCTAGCCTCAGCGCCTGACTGCACGACGAAGCAGCAACTGGTTCAAGACAACAAAACGGCTGAACAGATTCTTCGACATTTCAAGAAGGGTAGTTATGTGGTGGCACGCATGTGGTCGACGAGGAATTACACAGTCCTAAAAACGCAGTAGGTATCTTAGTGTTTTGCCGATCGCTATTAATACAACTTCCAAACATGTCGGTTCCCTGGTCACACCACCCGACCAAGCGGGTAGCCTACCCTTTTACCTCCTCCATCGTCACTCGGCCAACTGGCCTCATCATCACTCCTCATAAAGATGTCATCAAGAGTAGGCATCAACATCAACAGCGAATCTCTCTTTTCGTGTGGGACACTGAGTCGTTCAACGACCCGATGAACCCTGGTGTCAGAGTTTTTTCAACCGCCTACTGCAAGTAGCAGGCCAGTGATAAATATCAACTTTGTGAGTGACCCCACCGGGAATTGAACCCGGAACCTTTGCGTGACAGGCAGGCATACTAACCACTGCGCCACATCGGCTGTCAACAGCGAATGAGTCACCCATCTTTGCTTTTCCAAAGATATTCAAAACAGCTGAAACGCAACCACCTACAAAAAATTATTTTCTGCTCCGAGATGAACTTGGACAAGGCTAAAGTCATGCTCAATCAACAATTTATCACGGTTACAAATCCATTTATCCACCCAAACCCATCACACAAAATTATAGTACTTAAGTTCTTAATTTAAAATTCCTGTTAAGTATTTAGCAATAATGTGTTAAGCCACACAGTACATTATTGCTTTTTACGAATTACGATGTTTTAATTTTGCAATAACAGTTTTTCTTGTTTATTTAAATAATTACCCATTTAAAACATTAACTAATAAAATAACCTTAATCTACTTATTAAAACGCAACTAATGATACTAAATTATATAAGCTCATGTTAAGGGACACCGCAATAAATCGAATAATCTCTTAAAAACTTCAAAGGCGCGTAGCTCATTTTAGTCCAAGTGTGGGTTAATACATAAATGCTAAACAGCGTCCATATTTAATTCGGTTAGACGAATATAACAAAATTGAAAGTGCTGTACCTAATTATGAGTGTTATATTCATTTTAAATATGATATTGTGTATATCAAAATGCGTGCACCTATTTAAAGAAGCAGAATTTTTACAACTGGCGTATATCCACATTAAATTGAATCATTTAAAACGTTGTTGTTACTGCATGTTTCGTATAAACCACGACTTAGCAAATTATTTAACATCACTCAGCTAACTAGTTGTTTAACGTGTTGTAAACAAAAGCCTACTAAAGTAGGTAAGTACCTGTCCCATATTGTGCACAAACTTGCTTCACAACCTTTTCAAACCAGCTAGAAAAGCGATCCTCTTACAATGTTTTATACGTAGTGTACTCTTTGAAAGGCACTCAGAAACATACTAAACTTAAAACCTTGCAAACATTGATAAATGTGACGTCATTAATGTAAGATAAGAGTGGTACAAACTTGTTATTTATCAATGCTCCAGTAATCCCTGGGTTAGAGATGTTTTTCAACTATGATCGCTAAGGGAGCGCATTAGACTCAGAGATTTTATTTACATTAAGGTCGTCGCTCTTCGCTCACTATAAATATAAAACAGCGATATTAAAACTATTTGTTTGAAAGTAAAAACTTGGCACGAATACTCAGAATTTAACTAAGACTCAACTTTCAATTTTGTCTTCAGCGATAACTATTTTCATTGATAATGATAACTTGATGATCGATGGATGACTATGCTTTATATCAATTTAACTGAAAATGTTTAAATTTCATTTTTAGCCTTTTATATGCTACATTGTAGTAAAGTTTTATTTAAAAATAAATATCTAAATCTGAAAAGTATGCATAAAGATCCTTTTATTCTATTATTACAGTATGTCAGAGTTAGAATAGCAGCCCCCTCGCATTAACCCACCCCGTAATGTCCTCTGAAAAGCTATCTAAAGTTGCAACAAAGTAATAAGTTAAGGAATTGCGCATTTGTTATACGGTGATGTTCCATGTACCTACCCTGTGTAGGTGTAACTATGCTCAATATGGCAAAAGTACGCGTTAATTGAGACGATGTGTTGAGTTTGAGTGGCACACATTATGTTCAGTTAGTAATAACTAAAAAATAATAACAGGCAAAAAATAGAGAGAAAGCACACACTTAAAGCAGATGTTAAATACCATAAGGGTCCTGAGGTAGGATCCTACACGCAGCTCATTAGCAGCGCTGTACGAATGAGATCTTGGATAGAGAGATGACTGCCAAAAGATATTCATTCAATGTTACTAAGCTTATAAGCATTAGAATTAGATGCCGAGACAATTGAGAGATTGATGTGATAGGTATAGATAAAATCAAATAGTCAATAAAAGCAACAACAACGTAAACAATTTATTGTCTGTTTATCTCAAGTAACTACCACTACCACCGAGCTGATTTGTATGAGTAATGCAAAGAGCCTAAAATATATTGTTACATTAATAAAGTCTTTTTAATACTGTTATCGAAACAAAACTAAAATTAAACTAAAATGAACTTATTTTATTAATACATCTTATCGCCGTACATAGTATTCCAAAGGTTAGGCTAAAGAAATTTATTGAATTAGAAGAGACATGACTCATAATTGCATGATTTATTAATAGATAGGTACATGGGTAGGTACCTAGTAGGTACAGTAGGTAGGTACATGAGTACCAATAATTATAAGTCGAAAATACGTGATATAGATATCTTATCCACCTACACAGCAAATATGTGTAAGTATGAATATCATTTCATTATCTTACCAACAGTAAAATAAATCTTTATTGCAAGGACCGAAGGTGGTCAAGTAATGAATGTCCTTCAAGGTAGTATCTACTAGGTACCTACAACACTTATGTATAGTTACCAACAAGTCCTACAACCTACGCAACGCAATAGCGCTGCAACAACAGTCCAAATTAGGAAAATACTATTTAGAATAAAACGCAATAAAATAGGAACTATTACAGATACAATATCATATCATATATCAATGAAATAAATGCTTAGGGAGACTAAAATAATACAAGAGGGACATGGTACGATACCTATATTTATTTTCATACCCGGCCTTGAGCTGAGGAATGAGTAATAATTGTCCCGAAAATAGATCTGGTTCAAATAGGTACTTATTTGACGAAGTGTATTAATTTTCAAAGTGCATATTTGCTTCCTTCACATGGACAGTATATTTATTTTATTTATAATTATCTAAATTGATCAGCGTAGAAAATAATACTTGTAGAAAAATTACTTACGGTGTCCCTGTAGCTCATTTTGCGTTGTATTATAAAATTCTGGATGTAAATTTAGTAAATACAGACTTTAATAGTTAATAAATAACTATAGTGTATGTAGTTGCAATAAACGAACAAGTTGTAATCACAAAATTTATCAACTACGCGCCATGACACTTGTTTCGACTCAAATTTTCGACTTCTTCGTTCGACTTCCTCGCAAAACGAAGCAAGCAAGCAAGCAAAGCAAAGCAAGCAGGCAATCGCAGAGTAGTGTTGCTCTCTAGTGCAGCTCAGCTCGCCAACGAAAGAAAAAATACATTATTGTTTATGGTTAATACACCACCACTATTTCATACATTTGTAAAAACCGGTACTTTATTCCTCTATTCACAAATCTGTCTTCCAAATGGCAACATTGAACAGTAAAAAAAAATATTTTGTCTTTGGCTTTTTGACTATATCGCGCCCACGAAAACATATTTTTTCGTGTTTTTTTCATGAATATTCTGTAAAAATGCAATGTTAACGATACCTATTTAACGTCTCCTTCCGTTTCTGTGTGATTAATGAAACATGGATGAAAAGGAAGAGTTGCATCTAACCTCGCAGGAGTTACAAGTTTTGTCCGAACTTGACAGGTAAGCGTTTTATTTACGTTTACGAACAAGCTATTTGCTCAATCTTAACGCATTTCTGCTTTATAAGTCAATTTTATTCATTGATATCCAATTGCATTATGCTTGTGCTCCGGCTTTATAACTTGCTTAACATATTACTGCAAGTGAACGCAAAGTAGTTGAGTAGTTCGTGTCGTGCGTGTCATGTTTGACAAGTTCTTAGCGCTAAATTACTCCTGTTTGTATATTATTGATATTGCTGCTTTTGAACAAAATGCCTTGAAGGCACCTTTGATTTTGCATGCTAAAACTCAAATGAATTGGTAAAATGAAATCGGAAATAATTCCAGTCGGCAGTTTGGGTTCCTGAAACTGCGAGGCACAGAACATGGCAGGACGCGCGCGCTCGTCCTCAAAGCTGTCAAGTACTTGGAGGGAATGCTGGTCCAAGTCAAGGTTGGTATAGCTTGTTTAAATCTTGTACAGTCAAATACAGAGTTACCGTGTGGTAGCGGCTATGAATACTGCCACCCCTAGTCCACTCAGGGTGTTTCGTAAAAAGCGACGTAGAGTTTTGACCTCGGCTGAACATCTGTAGACTATTGGTCAACTGCGTGGTGGCAGTGATATCACCAACAATAGCATTCCCAAAGAGGGTTGACGTCAGGTTGGCGGCCGGTCATGAATCATAGCCAAATCATTTTGCAACATGATTTTGTGTTAAAACATAACATGTTGCACCGACCCTAAGTGATTGGGATAAGGGTAGGAAGATGATGAGTCAAATGCAGAGTTACCCCCTCACCTACCAAAGGTGTAGTCAAATGCAGAGTTACCCCCATCACCTACCGAATATGTTCCCCAAGAAATGTTCCCAAGACAATACATATGATGTTGGGGAAAAAGTTTCCAACTTGTTGAACTTGTTGAGAACTTTGAATCAGACACAATGTTGCAGAGATTTTGTCCCCAATGAATACCTGCCTTCAGGTAGCTCTGCAGGTAACCATACATTTTCTTTCTGATAACAAATTTCAGCATAAAAGTATCTTCACCATGTGTTCTTGAGAACTGTCTTGTTTTTGAGTGGCGATAACTCAATCAAGTACAGAACTTGAATCCATGGCTATTACTTTCCTATTTCATAGCAGAGGCTCTCAAGTTAAATTTGTATTACTGTTTATATCCATGATAGCCAGCTATTTCAGCATTCTTCAGTTTTTCGAAAACTTGTAAAATTTTTCACAGGAGGCTGCAATACCCAGTTTTCCAAAAAAATTATGTCATCCCACTCAATATAGCTGAGAATAAAAAAGTTAATTGTCCTCCTTTTACCTGTATGAAATATTTATTCAATTTTTCTAAAGGGTCAATATGATCTACTTTCACACCAAATTTGATGAAATTTGGTTTATAATTGACCACATTACTGAGGCGGGGCATACAGACAGACGAAATTAAAAGGGTTTCTAGTAGACTACAAAACTCTAAAATCTAATTTTTATTTGAAAGGCAAAAATACTTTAGTCATGTTCATAAAAAATAGCTTAGATGTTTAGTTCTTGGAGGATACTATTTTTTTAAGGGCAGATAAAAAGTTTCCAAGCTACCAACATAGGTAGCCCACACACAAAAAGTGGTTCAGTTTCTAGGTCTGATCATAGCTGCAAAGTTTTGGGTACACCACCCCGTATACCACCCCTTGGGTAGGTAAAGTTTTGCCATTAGTAGAACAAAATAACAGAACCTTTTTTTTACATATACATGGTCCTTGTAGAAAGTTGTAGATTCTCATTACATTTTGAAATCACATCTTAACTTTTTCTTATACACACACTTGTGAATACTTATTTGCATTCAAGGAGGAAGAGAAAGGCAGCTCTCCGGGGGACAGACGGGACATCTGCATCGATCCTAAGACCTACTGCAAACTTGGCCATTTCCATCTACTGCTAGAAGACTATGCTAAGGGTAAGTTCACTTTACTATTAAAAATTTTGTACAGTAGAGTTGAAAAAGTAGATTTTGAAGTAGAAGTAGTAGTATAAGCAGCATAAAAATAGCTTTTGGTTGGAAGAATGTTACTATTTATAAAAAAAAAAAAAATAAGATAATGTCAGAACATAAATGCTTTTCACTGCACATAACATGATACATCTCTGAATCTAAACCAATTACTAGGTACTTAATTCACTTCACATATTTTGCCAGGGCTGGACCTGAAGGTAGTACAGACCCCTTCGAACTAACAAGCTGGTACCTCTGCTACATCACAAAAACCCGGCCAAGAGCGTGTCAGACACGCCCACAAATAGGGTTTCGTAGTCAACGTTTAAATATCAGGTTTTCAGCATTACAAACTTAATTTTGTTGCTGGTTTGTTAGCAGCAGTATGATGACCAACCACAAATAGAAAAACTCATTTTTTCTGAAACCTTTAAGGGTACAATATCCGTTATAGTTTTTATTGTAACTTCAGATTGTAAGCTATATTCCATATTTATTTAATAATTTTAGCGTTTATATTTTAGAAGTTACAGCTGGAACAAATTATGGGTCAAAAACGCCCTTTTTAAAAGCAAATATCTCGTGACAGAAACATTTTAGTGACTTTGTTTCAAATAAACCACCCCTTAGTTTTAAAAGACCTATTCAACGATACCCTACTCAATATTACAGAAGAAAATTTTTTTTTGCCCCCCTTTCACTTGTATAGGAGGGGGGTCCAAAAAACATTTAATATAATTTTTTTTTAACATTTCTGTATTTGGGTCAACACGATCTATCTTCTCACCAAATTTCATGTCGACATACAGACAGACAGACAGACTTGACGAAACTATAAGGGTTTCTAGTAGACTACGAAACCCTAAAAAATAAAGTTTTTATATTGGATGCTACACTAAGTCTGGTCCAGTCTCAACAAAATCTCAGAATATTTTAAAAATGAGTTCCATAACAGGGACTTAGGGCCTTAACTTGACGGCGTATGTTTACGTTTTGTTATCAGCCATGTCAGCGTACCAGAAGTTCTACGCCCTCGAGCAGGAGAACTGGAAAGACCCGCTATTTCTCTACGGACTGGGACTGTGCTACTACCACTACAATGCTTTTGAATGGTGAGTCGGCTTGATTCTATTCATGGGCATTTATGGGCCATCCATCATGTAAACTTTGCAGGGTGTTTTTTACGCAAGGTTTATTAAAATAGACACAAAATAGTAGTAGGCAGACGTGTTGCGGAAAACCGCCTGCTTACCGTTACCTATCTAGGGTTAAAATTTTACTAGTGACCGATACCGAAAACTCGGGACTGGCTGGTGATAAGGATCTACTTTCCCTAAGGAACATAGGTCGAAATATGAGAAAAAAATGGATTCTCCCAGCTGACTTGAGTTACTATGGGAGGCCCAATTTTTTTCCATATTTCGGCCATGTTACTTGAGGACAGTTGTCCCTTATCATCAAACCAGTCGGTTTTGAGTTTTCTCTATCTGTCTCTAGTAAAATTTCACCCTATAAGGTTACATTTAATTAAATAGGTACATATATTTTAAGGGCGTGTTCTACTCACAAAACCGAACAACTTTAAAGGGCGGCATATGCCGCCTCCGTATGCGTGATGTTCACGTCATCACGCGCGTAGCTACGACGTTGTATCGTACGGGTCGTATTAGACATCGCATACCGCGTTACGCATGTGATAACGCACACGCATACGCAGGCAGTGTGCGGCCTCTCGTACGATCCCAAACAATACAACGTCATCTCCACGCGCGTGATGATGTGCACGTCATGCATACGGGGGCGGTGTGTGGCATGCTATTTTTAGAAACTTTTCTTTGCATGGTGAAAAATTTTTTGGAGCTCCCATTTTTTGGATCTCCCATACACTAACATTTTTGTATGGGAGGTCCAATTTTTTTTTCATATTTCAAAGAATAGTTTGTGATAAAAGTTGTTCATATTTGTGATTAGAACATGCCCCTATATATTTAAAATTAAATAAATGTAACCCTATGGCTATATATTAATGGTAACTGTAATAAGCTGGCGGTTTTCTTTAATAAATTTTTACAAGTGACCAATAGCGAAAACTCGAAATTGATTGTATATTATACAGAACAATTTTCCCCGTGAAACATTTGTTGTGAAAAAATTTTAGGTCCTCCCATACAAAATTTCCGATCTACTAGTTATTTGGGAGGTGCAAAAACATGTGATAAGAGTCATCCTGCGAAGTTGCAAATTCACTAGTTCTTAAATAAGTTTTAATGTTAATTTCTATAACTTGCTTCAAATATTCCACCAAGATTTGGGTACTTAAACTTTTTGAACCGTGTGATTTCGAATTCTTTCTAGAAAATGTAAAGGTCATAACATAAAAGTACAATTAATTTTACAACAATGTCCCGCATTGTATAACCTCGTAATTTTTCCTTTTCTTAGAAAAGTTGGTGCCCCAAAAGCATTACATTTCATACCTTACTGTTTGCATAAGCATTGTTTCGCCAGATCCCATTTTATTTTTCCTGTTGTATGGCTTCTTGTTTGATTATGTGACTACTTAACTCCGGACTGAGAAACAAGAGCGGTTTTACCCGACTGCCACAGGAGGTTTATATATTTTTCGGGAGTATGTTAGATTGTAGACAAGAAATTCGTTTTCACGGGCTACAGCCCAAACGGCTGGATCAATCTTGACACTTATGAGGTGTCGTTAGATTCATCTCACCTGCGCTATTGACACAGGCAGTATTAAAAATTCATTAATTCAAGATGGCGGATTTTTAAAGCAAAATACAACTTTGATATTACCGCAGTCGGGTTTGTAATACATCTGCTTGTTTTATATATAAATAGAGGAGTTAGGTCAGACAGAGGAAAGGTCAAGAAAAGTTGAAAGTCCTAGGAAGTATTTTTGGTTTACTACTCCCAAGTTGAGTGAGGTTAGTGAGACAGACTGAATGAGACTAGCCAACTAAGCTACGTCTACCCATCGTGGTAGTGCGTTTGTTGGGTGTATCGTTTACGCGTGGTTTGATAGATGGCGCTATCGTACCTGTTTGCTGTAGATTGTAGGGATCTTACGGGAATCTTCAAATGCTTCAAACTTCAAATATTTGTTTTGAGCGTTTTATTTACATAAGAAATAGTGAAGACCCCTACTTTTTTCGACCTTATGGTCTGAGCGTTAAAGGGCAAATAAGGGTAATAATATCTATCAATTTAAAACTTTGTGAGATTGCTTGGGCACACAGGATATTTCTGGATAAATTCAGTGAGAGGACTCCGCGCTTCGGAGGACCCGTTAACCCGTTGATCTAGTTGAAATTTTGACTGTTTAGACGTCAGTCGTTGCATAAGTACATCGGAGGCCTAGGAGGTGGTCTAAAACTTTGATATCAGGGTTCTTCAGGTCGTTTGTATACCTACCGGTGTCCCACAAGACAGGACCCTTCAAGTGACCTTACCCATTCTTGCTGTTCCTATGTTTTTACTAGGTACAGAATTTTTAATTTTCTTTACAGGCTACACGATTTTCAATCTTCCGTAAGGAGAAGAAAATCAATGCTCTAATTTAATATACTTCAATATTGTACCTGGCAAGGATAATGGAACTAGTCAGACAAATCTAATAATGATATCAATGTTCCGCGTTTCCTCACACCGGATGTACGTTTTTGGGTACGATTTTGGTGGTACTCCAAAAGCGGCCCGTAGCGTGTCGACATTTGTGATTCACCGGACGTAGGACGAGCGGCAGGGCGCGGGTGCTCCGCGCGGTAGGGCCGCGGGGCGGGGCGCGGGGCGGAGGGGGGCGCAGGGCCAGGCAGGGGGCCGGGCGCGCGCGGGCGGCGGTGCACGCTGCAGCGAGGTCGTCGCTCGCGCGCGACTCCGCCACCGTCAGTCGGGAGCGGGATGCGGTGACGTAGACTGCACCGGCGCCGGCCGCGAACGTAGTGTAGGACGGGACGTGTCGTGAACGTGTGTACGTGCTTACTCTGCTTGATCTACCCTGTGTGACTGAGTGCTTGTGCTGACGACTCCCCGGTCGACACTACGCGGGCCGCTGCGGCCTGAGGCCCACCCTGGATCCGAAGATCTCCAAAATGGTGAGTGCGGTCGAAGCTCCCGATCGTGGTTTGTTTACGTCGGCCCTTATGCCTCCTCTTTCTCTCTCGACCTGCCGCCCGTATCCCTGCGTCGCACTCGCACGCGACTCTTTCTATTGTGTTTTGTTTCCGAAATGCAGACACCTACGTCGACGGTGCCGAAGCTGGTCCCGCCGCCGAGAGGTCTCGTTTTTTGTTCGTATGTGCATGCATGGTTTGTGCATATTTTTTTGATGTGTTTTCGCAGGTAGCCGGAGAGGTTTCCATTCATCGCGGTAGCCAGATGGGGTGGTGTTGCGAGGGCGGCTTTATGTTTGCTGCGAATAGTAAATAATGAGCGCAGCGCCGCATAAAATGTAGGTCGGTGGTGTGGCCGCAGCGCACGCCGCACGCGATCCGCCGCTCCCTTCGCCTAGCCACTTCCACTTCCACTAGTGCATTAGGCATTATACAGTGCAATTGCATCGACTCATTGTCGTAACTACAGACACCGAAGGTTCCAGCGCGCGCTCAACTAACGGTAACTAAGTACTCCTAAGACGATGCAATGTGCTGTTACTTCGAGAGAAATGACCCCTTTATGGGTATTATGCGGTGGTTTAGATTTCGTAGAACGTTCTCGACTTGCTTGCAAAATAATAAACATTCAATGTTAATCAATACTTTACTGAGCTTCAAAGAACCTTTGAACGCAAAATCAATAATCAAAGTTTGAAATGCTCAATAGAAAGTCTTGGCAGGCAACGCTACGTTTACCTGTTCAATGCTGGAGATTATTTCAGGATTACTCATGTTCTAAAAGCTCCGGTAGTGGCCATCAGTCACTGACACAGTTAGTACAGCATATCTACTGGAAAACAGTGAGTCAGATTTCGCGCACTTTTGCTCGTACGCGATTGGTCATCAACCGGTACTTGAAACAACCGGAGATACTTGATGATTACTGATTACAGATATAATCCAATAATACTTCCTTACTCCGGGTAACGTAACACAAAATACCAGAACACGTAAATTACAGTCATTGGCCTCTACACCATGCATGTTATATTTACTCCATCGTTTCCATGAAACGAAGCGTTGGTGTTACGACAGAAATGATAAGCATCGCTTGGAATTCCAATTAGACGCGACAACTTCAAGTACAATTTTAATTCAATGTAACCTTTGAAAACCCGATCCACGGTTCAAGTCAAGCTACTTCAAACCTATCGTATTTATCGACCTAATCTAAAAGCACTTGAACGCTGTTGCTATCAGTACTTACATACGACATTGCATTAGTTTCTGCTGTTTTCATGGACTATTAATATTCTTCGCAATCAGTTTTGGCTATCACTGCGGTCGTCTATCGCGAATCGGTTGCCGCATTATCCACGCAACGCCGGTAACCGCTAACGGTACCAACTCTCTGGCTCTTTTCAACCCTAGCACGGCGACTAGATTGGACAAGACTGGCTAGATAGCTGATAGACCGCCTTGACTCGCCCGGCCCGTTCTGCGAAACTAGTTAGTTAGCATGCCCGCCCGCTCCTTTCTTGCCTATCACAGCCGGAAATGGTATTCCCGTCGCCAATTATCGCGATTATTTACGGCCAAGCAAAATGTGCCGCTACGTCCACGCTTATCTTTCGTAAGAACCAAGTAAATTCCGCAACATGACGTGATTTTTAAAAATAACGAAGGTTTTTCTACATTTTGTTGGTTTTTGACCACGTTTTCTCATTCATTTATTCGTATGACGCCTATTAGTACTCAAGTTATGTTGGACATCTGAGTTTTCCCAGAAACTTGGCTTTGTGGAAATCGTCTAGCATTGCTATTCAAGGTGCGGTATGGTAAATGAATTCTTTGTAACTGCTGTGCATCCTTCTAAGTCAGTTTCTTGTCCATTATGTAACATGAACGTTTGAGAGTCAGCTGCTCGTCTTTTATGGTAGTAGGTAATGTCAAGTCGTTGGATATCGATTGTGGTAATGGTAATGAATGCTTGTAATAGCGAAGCAGCTTGCGGTGGCGCGTGCCATGCCACGGGCAGGTGTCGGCCGGCTGTTGCGTCGTCCCACCTGTCGTGCCATCAGCTGCCTTCGACTAGCTTCCTTTGTTTAGTTCTCCTTAGCACCCCCGGCTCAAGAACTCTCTCACGAACAACCCTCTCGAATCAAAGCGGATACATCTGCCGCTACTTGCTTGCATACATTACCGCGACGCTCACTTGCCCCATGAATACGAAATCCAATATGCACAGCGGCGTATCGCAAAGTATCGTATCGAGCCTCGATTTAAAATGTTCGTCACATCTGTTTTTATTTTAAAGGTGTAAACGATTTAAGGCTTCCTTGAAATTTGATCTTGTCTGACCTACGATTGTCTGTACTACGTCTGACTCATGACTTTGGATAAGACATCGCTTTGGATCTGTAGGTCACCTTTTTGTTAACGTTTCAATACATAATCGACAATAGCGGTGTCATCGGGTAGGTCGTACTCGTAGGTATTTTGTGTAGTAGTATTATCAGCCAGCAGGCGTGGAGGTTTGATAGTGCTTACGTTTTACGACTCGTAGTAAACAAAGGCACGCGTAGAAAGCGATAATTTCCCGTGTAGTGCTCGCTCGCCTCGCTTGCTCTATAATCGCTCTCGATAGTTAATTTCACCATTACCGGTGCACTTTTCCGGTTGGCTCAGCCATGTCCTCGGTTTTTCTTTTCGCCATTGCGATGACATAGAAATAATATGCTATGCTCTGATTTGTTGGTCTTGTTTCTTTTCACAGTCGGATTCGCATTTTCTTGGTAGATTCTTTTCTTGTTCTGTTTAATTGACTAAATAACTAACTAACAAAGATCTCCAAATCTTTATATCCTTAAATGCAATGACAGCAGCTTTTCAGCTGGTCTTATTAAATCAAAATCTCTCTTGATGGAGAATTAACCCAATTACTTCACCCATCTCTTGTCCGGCAACGGCTTGATCTTATTTAATCCTTCCATGTCTATGTCTTTTTATTTCATCACTGTTCATCTAATGATAAAGTAGCCGTCATTGCTACTTAAGGTGCTACAACTAGCTGTCATGAGTACTAAAGGTGTTCAAACACTTGCAGTCCAGGCTTCGCTATAGAATCCTGTTCTGGACTAGGGATAGCGCGTGCTAAGTTTAAATATAGAGTTTGCACATTAGCAATTACCTTGCACATGCTATGTCACTGAACTTCTAGTTCCTAGAACCGTGTGCGGCTTTAAATAAACTCGCTAACTTCCCTTTGTTACACAGTCTGGCTTCCTCACAGTTCTCCATTTCATGTATTTGGACGATAGTCGAGTTGAATGTATTTAATATTCTTTATAAATAAAGCATATCGACGGCTGACCCTCGGGAATATTTTATACTCGATAACAGACAAATATAAATACGATTTTCAGTCATACTGAAATGAACTTTGTACCCGATTTATGGGTTTGATATCTTATTTATTTTATTTGGTACGTGAGTGAGTATCTAAATGCTTATCTAGGCACAGTGTTTGCTGTTGAAATGTTACTAATGCTATAGCTGCGTGAGTTGATAATACTATTTAAGGTGCGGTGCGAATTGTTACGTCACAATGCCGACAATAATCAAGTGGTTCACGCTATTGAAACACGTGAGAGTACTCGGACCGCGCTTGGCAACATATTGGTACTAGGTAGTAGCCGGAAGTTATAGCTCTTCGCTGTTACTACTTAGTACTTACTAGAGGGTTTTCGTGAACTCATAACTTGAGCCTAGCGGGACTTCTCTAGCTCTTGATCTCGTTAATGTAAATTAGCCTGCGACAGGACGGCGCGCCCGGAGTGCGCAGAGGACGCGGTCTCCGACCCTTGCCGAAGAGTGCATCTAAGCGGAGATGTGCGGGAGGGCGGAGGGCCTCCTCCTCCCCCCCGCACCCCAGCCCTCTGCGCCGCGTCACGTACGCACGGGCCCTTTCACGCACAGGCCAGGCCCGCTGTGCGCACCGCTCTGGCTCTATCGAGTCGCCGTCGAAGGGCGTATGCATTATTAGCTCGCCCCCTTCCCCGACCTCTCGCTGACCCTATCTTCACCCTCCGGCCCGCTTTCGGGCTTACCGCGTCTCTGCGCGTTCTCACACCCCTCCGGCGAGGGAGACTTTTTGATTTCACGGCAAGTCGGACTATGCTATGACTTAACCGGAGTTTTTGTTGGAAATAGGTCAGGGCGCAAAGTGTAGCTGAATGCCGAGTGGTGAGGGCGAGTGGTGGCGCGGTCGTCGACACTAACGGATCGCTATTTATACCTGCCGTAGCGCACCGGAACACGCTCGCTGCACTCGCTGCATCCGCGACCGTCGCCTCCGCCTCCTCTCTGTCAATGACCTCGTCTCCTACACGAATGTCGAAACATTCGCTCCCAGAGAAACGTTTTAGCGAAAACAACGCCATAAATCTTGCTATCTGTAATGTTCGTTACTCGTATAATAGAGCTAGTCGTAGGGCCATTGCGAAATGCTCGTGGAGCAAGCGGGTGCCCTTCGTCTGTAAGTTACGTAAACCACCCACAGCGTAGGGCACGACACCACCCACGTAGGGCATGAACTGTGTCAAGCTGCCCGACCTAGTTTTTCACTAACTAGAGTTTTTGTATCACACGTGCCAGCAAAAAACCTTTGTTTTTGTTTTGCAAAGAGAGTCTTTGTATCCGCCGGATGAACACTACAGTTTTTAGGTCAATAAGTGTTGTGTTTTTCTCATCTGATACGAAACATCTGGTTGTTGGCTCGTTGTTTATCTGCAACATTTGCATGTTCAGTTTAATTACGTTTTGTACTTGTGCCGAATAAAGAGCGATTTAGTAGGCTTGCAGTACACAAAGCGTCCACAACCAAACATATTGCTCATCTGCTGCTTACATCATCGTTGATAAGGATTGACCTGACCCCTATGAACTGCGCAAGCGTGATTCACATCCAAAACGAGCAGAAAGCAAGTCAATTATTAAGTTGACAGGAGCATCGACATCCGTTGTTCCAGCAATGTCGAGCCACCGGCCTCCGCGCGGATTTTCCGCGAAAATGCCGTTACGTCAGGAAGTATCACGTCACGCCAGCAGTGGCGGGGGGTGGGGCAGTTGAGTGACGTCACATCAAGGCCGCGAGCTCAGCTACTGAGTAACACCGATACCTAGAGTTTTTGTTATCAACTTGTCATTTACTCTCATTCAGAAGCCGCTAATGGGCAATCTTTAGAACGTTGTTTGCTGTTGGATTTTCTGTATCCTGACATTTCTAAAGGGCCCAAGCAGACAAAGAAGTTTACTATCGAGGTGAACCCACAATAACCGATCCATTAGCTCACTGAGGAAGTAAATCTGAACTTTTGTTGCCACCTTTTATGGTTACAATGTCTGTTGATTGCGAGACGCCCATTATTAGACATCGATACTCAGCATACCTGGTTTACCCCTTTGAATAATCAGGCCATTAGCTTCACCTATCTACGTGGATGATGTCATTCACCATTTATCAGTAGTTTTGTTCTGAAAAACCCGATCGCTGGAACACTGGATTTAATTAATTTTCATAATTTCAATAGTAAATGTGGTTTTCCTGAAAATATCTATAAAGTCATTGGACTAACACATTCTATGGTTAAATAATGGATGACGCAGGAAACGTTGATTCATGTTATTCTATTACTACTAGTTCTACTTGCTGAGATGTACTCACAAATGTCAATCACGATTTACGCAAGGTTTACGTTTTCCCCGTGTATAAAAACCCAGGTTTATTTGACTTGTAAATATCTGTTAAGTGGTGACGTCGACTCTACCATTCGAGAATACCACAATAGGTACTTCAAAAAGAACCTTCGTTACGTATTTTTTTATGCCAACGTGTCAACTTTTAATTATGCAAATTTTCTTTATCAACTGACCCTGCCTGCATGTAATGTGACTTCGTAATTAATGAGACTCCATTCCACTCCATTGTCGACACATTCAGAACTTATTTACAATCAGGTCAATCAGTTAATTTGTCCGTATCCCACTGAATGAAAATTAACGCATTTTGATGAATTCAAAGTGCCTTACTATGCTTCAGTTGCCGAGAGACAAGTACATACGAGCATACGTAATTAGCGTGCAGGCGAGCGTTCTCACGGATGCCGATGGGTACTTACTTACGATCTAGCCGTCACTTTTGTACGCACAATGGCATTAGAAAGCGACCGGTGACCGCAAAAAGGGAGTAGATGAAAGGGCTTCGTTCCGAGATCCGTGCTTGCGAGATGCTGTTACGTCAGTATTGAACGGTCCCCCCTCGCCCCGCTGCCCTGCAAGCCCCAACTTGCGTGTGACTGTAGCTCTATCGTGCACGTATGTGCTAGTGCCCTCACTATTGTTCGATATACAATCTATGACGTCGAGCTTTAAAAATTTCCTTCACAAAGGGTTCAACCCTTCCGAATTGTAAAAGGATGGGGCAGAGTTTTTAATTCTGCTGCATGTAAATAAGTATTGGACTTGTTACGACACTTGTGAACGATGAATCGTATGGGGTAGTTAGGTATCAAGGGCACTCCATCGTCTGTAATGTAATAATACTGCACAATGTTCAGCTAGGTTTGCGTTAGGGGAACATTTGTTGTGCATGTAATCATGTCATAAATGTACCTACCTAGCTTAATACAACGTGTTACAAAACAACCCATAAAAAGAGTTGAGTTCATTTTGTATGGGAGGTCCAATTTTTTTTTTCATTTTTCGACCCATGTTCCTTGGGGAAAGTTGTTCAGTTTTACGAGTACCTTGACCTCCTTTCAGCTTTATTGGTTGTTTTGTAACACCCAGTATAAGATATCCAATAACAATCTGCCTTTATATCATAGACAAATGAAACCTTTTTCGCGCGCGAATGACGTTTTGTTCCTCTGTGCTTTATATCTAGAACGTGGAATAGGTGTGGTTATTATTATTAGGTTATTTCTTGACATTAACACCTACATGTTACAATTTAACTACACGTGTTTAATTTAACATGTAAAGTGATTCAAGAACGAATAGTATTTCATCATTAACATGAATTGTGTTCAGGATAAACAAACACAGCTGATTTTGTGTCTGTTATCTATTATACAACGTCAGTCAGTGAACGTTTTGTATTATCCCGAGTGCGCAAGGCTGTAACCTGTTCCATAATGTATTGCGCATTGCGCATAATGCTCGGCGCATCAGTTTTTGTTACAGTGTCAAGTTGAGTGCGTCGAGTTGCACTGCAAGTATTTGCAGCGAGTGCAGCTGTCGCAGCCGCTCACTTCCGCATATCTGCCGTCCTTGTTACTATATCTAGCCTAGCCAGTTTATTTTTCTTACTGCACATTGCACGTCCAAAGTTCTTGGAAGAATCTTTAATGCATCTCCGTGCGTTTGCACGTTTATGTTTTTGCTTTTCGTAGTTTATTTCTTTCGTTGCCCCTATGTGATTTATGGGGCCAAGTTACGATCCCTGAGGTACACCCACACAAAGAACAAGTCGAGCTTTGCTAACTCCCATCATGGCCGCTTGCGATCTATTACTCACGTAGGATTGCGCTGGCAGGGCGCGGTAAATAACCATAAAATACCCATTTCGAGCAGAGTCCAAAGTAATTTTGTGGTCAACAGTCTTGAAAGCATTTTCATGTTCAATGAAGATCTTATATCCTTTATATTACCTTTAACGTTTCTCTAAAGAAATCTGTTCTATTACAATAAAATTGCTGGTTGCTCGTATGTAACTTGAGAGCTACTATGACACGGATTGTATAGTCGTTGGCCTAGGCACCTAGGTCTCAAGTACCGTAAGGATGGCCTTTACTCGCTCGCTGCTGCATTGACTATTGAGTCTAGAACCGGCCTGTTTTATTCGCTGTTTCCTTTTGCATGTGACTTGTTTAGCGTCAGATTAGCAGTACTTATATCTCGTAGGTATTTACTTATCTGTGTTTACATTATTTTACATCTTAGAGGCCCTTTTTCGTAACCACAAAACTTGTTATCACAAAGTAAAACAACATACCTAAAAATGTTACTCAATACTATACTTAAGATTCCAAAGTTTCGGCTGAACAAGCGTTTGAATTTTAAATGTATGTAAAGTTCACGTTCGGCGTATTGCTCGAGTATCGAGAATAGCCGACACATATTATCTAAAATTGTTAGATACGATCATGAGATCATTCGTGTGTAGGGTACACTATAAGTGGTATCGAATGGGACGAAAGTGGGTCAACTAGAATGACGCCAGCGATAAAAGAGCCCTCGCCTCGCTCGTTCATTATCAATTTTGTTAACTCCAACAACTCTATACGTTCGTAGCTCCAGGTTTTCCGCAAGTAGGTACGTTGAAAATAGAGCACGGATATTCTGATATCGGAAAGCTAACTGCGATTCAGTCGTCGCCAACCTTGCCCCATATTTCTGGGCGTATTTCAACTTATGGGACAATTCCGTATCGAATCGAGATGCTGTTGATGGTTGTCGAAACAATGCAGTTCCGACTGAGCTATAAAACATCTTTGTGTTTTTGTTTTACTGGTCCAGTCTCCCACTCGATTGTTGCAGGCACGTTTTCAAGAATCACTTCGGTGATTCCAACAAAATAAACAAAGATTTTTGTGACAATAGTTCTGAAGTAGTTATGGCCGGCCGCTCTTCGAAAGAAAGAATTACCTTTAACGTTGTTAATCCGTATCGTGACTCTCAATTTTTTGCTTTCGAATTTAGTGGTGACTGGTGACAATTTCGTGTTCCAACCAAGAGCTCTTTGTTGGAGAAATTCTTGATCGATAGTACTTGATGTTCTCTCTTCGTATGCATTATGTTACCATGAGTAACGTTTATATTTAGATGCACGTTCGATACATTGTTTAGATATTTACGAGGCGCACACAAATGCAGTTTGCGTTGCATACTGTAGGTAGGTACTGTTGCCGTGGAACCAAGGCCGTGATGCAATATACCTAGCTTGGCGAATTACAGGTTTATGTTGAGTGCATCGCATGATCGCATCACGTGGTTCTACTAGCTACTACTTTACTATTTACAAATACCTACTCATTTCGTGACAGGTATTCAAGTCTGTTCATTCAAATGTAAGTGTTATGCAAAACAGAAACTCGACTTTGACCTCGAGAATCGCATCAAGTGTGTGCGCTGGTCGATTGAGCTTTCCTCGTTATTACTGGGGAAATGGGTTATTATTGCACAACACTCGTTTCCCTTGCTTAGCGTCTGCGTGGGAAAGTCGGCGGGCATTATCCGCGGCCGGGGGCGTGGCGGGCGGGGATCACGTGCCGCGGCGCACCTAGCGACTGCTTACTTCAGTTATGTAAAGTGAGTGTGATGCTATGACGACCGTCGAATGAACTCTATAAATAGCGGTCGATCCGTCCTTGAGCCGGCGCGAGTGCGCAGAACTAGGTCAGGCCGAGCTGCCTCATGCCAGCGTCACCTCGCCCGCCTCCCGCTCACCTCGCTCCATCGCCCGCATCCATATTCCTCCTAAACAAAATTAATCAGTCCAATTGCCATTTCGCTGTTTATTTGCTCCTGTGACACATTTTCAACTTGCACTACTAACAAGAGCAACCTCGCAATTCCCGTCTATCAAAACAAAGGAGGACGCTCCGACGCTCTATTTCAACAAATTAATATAGCTCTTCATAAATTCTGTGAATAACGCGAAAATTTCTCTCTCCGTAACAGATGTTCGACCTTCCCGACGACGCATAAAATCGATTCCTTCACGCTACGCGTTTGAATAGCAGCAAAATAAAAGGAAGGTTTCGAATGTATAAACAGGATTTCGTATTGGTGCATAATTTCCCTACCTGAGCGTGTATTAAATGTCTGGTTCGGAGAGCAGGTAGCGCTCCGGATTATAATCGATCCCAGGAGATTATTCAGAAAGTTTGCATTGCTTTATTAAATGCGATATAGGTACCTGGACGATATATCCCCAAATCCTGGGATAATCCACTCACTCTACCTCAATTTTCTGCTGTTACGGCAGAGAGCAGACTTTTTCCTGGGATTCTTTCAAGCAATTGTATCTTTTCTGCTTAATCAATCCGAGTAGTTTATTCAGCAAGAATTGTTCTTTAAATCCGCAGTCTGTGTGCATTGTTGCGAGCATTTCATGACATTATCGTTAGAGTAGCTTTATTGTTATCATGCGAACCAAACTAGCTCGTGTTGGTTGTTATCTCTTTATGTGCGTAAGTAGATACTTTACGATTGGTGTGAACGAACATTATGAATCGCAAGCCCTTATCACAACAAAGCAATACGATACGCTTATCAAAGTCTAATGTCTACTTTTATAACAGGATTTCCAAATTTTTTAAATGCGTAATCGGTTGTACTTTGATAATTTAATTACGTAATTCGTCGTCGGGGGTAACAAAGTAATAATGAAATAAGAGACTTGTGAAATCCAATCACAAACGACTTTTCATTCACAATCCTATTGAATTCGGTGTACGGTTTCTCCGTCTCTCGCCGAGAACGGGGAAGTTGTGTCGTAAGTACTCGTAAGGGTGCGCGTACTGCGTACTGCGTACTTTTGAATGTTGCGTGCCAGCCGGCAATCATAGTTCATTCCGCAGAACAAAGTGTACAAGAAGTTATGCGGCGTAAAGTATGTATGTCGAGCACTGCTGCGGGCGCGGGTGAAAGCTCCTCGCCCGTGGCCGTGCGTGTGTGCGTGTAATCATCATTTATTTTAAACTTCATTGGAGTAAATACCGGACGCCACCTGTCGCCCTCTTTGTTTCGGCTTGTAAATGTCAACGGAGGTCATCTAAATAAAGGCAGCATAGGCGTCCGATTCGGGCTGCGATCGGTGTCTAGACGTTGCGTTGTGCATCGTCCGATCGATTGCACGAACGAGCCTCGAGACGGTCGTCGACCCCGCGGCGCATCGGTGACGTTATGCTTCGGTGATGCGCTGCCCAATAACAACCTTACGGAATACGGGTATTACAGACGCTACATCCCGACTTTAGTGTAACTTACGCACCTTGACGAGATCAACTCCGCATTCTTTACTTGATTGTTCTCCTGACCGCTCAACCGATTACCGAGTTTTTTTACTCGCACGTTACCATCTGTGTTATGTACGGATGGATGTTACAATACAACGTACAGAACACTTAGTTTTTACTGCTACATCAGCCAGCACCGCAGACGATGCTTTCATTGAAGCCGTAAGGCGTAATGCAATCTCTATGGAAGCATTATAAAAGACGACCGGTTTAAATTTTGGGACGGTCTGATAGAACGAAATTAAAAAAACTAGAATAAAAACGCAGCATTGTCGTGTCCATCCGTCAGAATTTAAAAGGTTCAAAAGAATCCAAGCCAGACGGATTGAAAAAGCAATGCGCTCTATGCGAGCAAAAAATGGTGAAATAAGCAGCGAAGTTTTATTATCGGGTCTACACTTTTATATGGGTCTGTTGTACTCGGCTCGCACTTTTATTATGACAACATCAGTCTTTATTTATTTACTCGCCGACTGACCTTGGAAGCTGGTCAAGTGTCGGCTGTAACTTTGACATTGTTTTCTAGACGCAACTTAGAACAAGAAACAATAGTCTCCGATGGCTTTTTAAATGTAAACGATAGCTTTATTGCTCGGTCCTTTCCTTTGTGTTTCTATCGGTTCTGGCGAACAATGCGTTGTGCAATTGCACGGTCGTTCAGCGTAATGTGGCTGTTGTTTCGAAGACTGTTGATCTGCCGACAGGGCGACGAAGGCGCTCCAGATGGCGCTGTATGTATCGCCAGGGTTCACCAGAGCAGCGGACGCGCATCTCCGGCTGGCGCTCATGTTCAAGGCGCGCCGGCACTGGTCTGCAGCTGCAGTACACTTCAGGCGAGCCCGTCTCACGCCGAATCAAGACGCCACCTTCACCCGCCTCGAGCTGAGCTTCCACGCCGCACACCTACTAGAAGCAAGAGGTCTCCGAAAATCCGCGAGAGACGCTTACGAACGACTTCTCAAGGAGCCCCAACTCTCTTCATCACTCAAAGCCGATGTCTGCAGGCAACTCGGTAAGTCATCATTATCCAACCGAACCATTATCGTCACGTATGGTAGTTATGCAGACGAAATTACACCGTTTCAATACGGACTCATTAAAAATACAGGTTTCTTTCCTTTCATTCAGAAATGAATATTTTATTAGATACTTTATGCGAAGAGGGTTGGCTGGAACGTGTTTTCTGGAATCTCACTTTGCTACACGCAACATTGCAATGCCACTATTCGGAAATGAAAGCCATTTTCCACAAAGCTGGTTTCATATTTTCTGTAATTGTAGAGCTAGAATTTGATTTCCAGAGATTCGCAGCTGTAAAGTCATAAAAATGGAAATTGATTCTTCAGAAAGTATCTCATTTCATCACTGTAATGTCAACGAATGAGCAGATAGATACACTACACTACCTACACAGTTTATTTACGGAAGCAATATTCGTTCAGTCGATTCATTGTTTACCAAGAATAATAGGTATCAATGCCAATTGATATTCGTTACCTACTGAAAGCGGACACGTGGTGAATGAATGGCATTTGTCGATTTATATTTTATTTTTGATCTTCTCCAGTTACCTGAATTAAATTTTTACACTATACTCGTCAATGTTTTACTATTCTGCTATCTACGAGACGACTTTTCTACAAAGCGGTGTTTCACATTTATGTCTATCACCTATTACCGTCGTCATAACACCAAAACGCCGATAGTCCCAAAGCAATCAAAGATGCAAAAACTTCGTCTTCTGCCAACCGTCAACGCCACCATAACTTGATCCCCTCAGGTTGGCTGCACCACCGCTGCACAGATCTTGGCGTCCCATCGTCTTAACCCCATAATGACAATCAACGTCTTCTACCAACCCTCAACGCCACCATAACTTGATCCCCCACAGGTTGGCTGTACCACCGCTGCGCGGGTCTTGGCGAGCCGGCGGCCAGGGCCCGGGCGGCCGTGTGGTGCCTGCAGCGCGCCGTCCTAGCCGAGCCGGAATCCGGGGCTGGCTTGTACCTGCTGGGCCGGTGCTTCGCCGCGCAAGGGAAGGTCCACGACGCCTTCATTGCGTATAGGAACTCGGTCGAGAAGTCTGAGGGGAATGCGGACACTTGGTGCTCGATTGGGTAAGAATCCTACCAATGATTAGAGACTTCATGATAAACCTTCCGCTTGTTTTTTTTCTACACTATCTAAGTGTTACCTTAATCCACGCGATTTAGGAAGTCTTAACTGTAACACGACTGGAGAGACAGAGAGACATCGTAACATACGCATCGTCTTTAAACAATGTAGTTGTTTTCACAATGTAATCGGTGTAACCTAGCCCTTGATGTCCCTTGTAAACAAACCACTCAAAACCTGAATCTTGCATATTAAGATCGCGAGCGAAACAAGTTCCCCGTAAAGAAACGCAATAAAAACTCGGCTCGTGGAGTGCAACCAATAAATTAATGACCGGTGTAATGATACTGAACTTTCCTTTTTACTATGATATCGGCGATAAATAACACGAACACGTTAAGCAGTAATTGATGCCTGCGATGCGTGAGGTATTACAGCTACGTAACGAGAAAAATGGTTTATTTTACACAATACTGGTAGCAATATGAATACTTCAATCGAATTTTTGAATCTTGAATTAACAAATGTATCATCAATATCAATACATAAAGCACAGGCGACTCGGTGTCCCACTCGAACAGAAGAAGTATAAAATTAAGTCGCTTTTTGCGTTTCTCTGACTGTCTGACTTTCTGTCGTGGAATGCGCTAACTTGCACTAACCTTCTAAACCACAAAACGGATTTCGATACAAATGATGCCTAGATAGTAATTTATGAGGAAGGTTTAATGTTTAACACATGTCGGGAAATAGAGTAAAAATACGTAGAGCAGACATTAGGAACATAGGTTACATCACTTGAACCTTGTTCCCCAGGGTCCTATACCAGCAGCAAAACCAGCCGATGGACGCTCTCCAAGCCTACATTTGCGCCGTGCAGCTCGACAAGGGGCATTCAGCCGCGTGGACCAACTTGGGCAGTTTGTACGAGAGCTGTCAGATGCCTCGGGACGCGTTTGCGTGCTACACTAACGGGGGTGCCGCGGCCACGGCGTCCCATGCAGCCCTCAGGCAGAGGCTGGCCTTCTTGAGGGCTCATTTGGCACACGCTCCTATGCCGTCCGTTACTGGGAAGTAAGTAGCCCTAGGTTCTGTGAAATAACGGTTTATAATAAATAAGTTTCCTCGTAAGACCAAATCTATCTTCCAGATAAGTGGACACGCTCGACACGCTTTTGTGGGCACTATGTCTGAGATTCTTTCTTCGTTATTATTTATGGCGCTGCGTTTGGAAACGGGATTAGTTGCGACGAGCTATTTTGAGAAAACACTCGACTAAGTAGGCGTTTTGTTTACAAGCCAACATTTTTTCTGTTTCTTCACATTACATAAATGTAGCAGACGATACTTTATTCTATCTTTAGCTAGTTGCTGACCAATAATTGGCATACCTCTCTTGCCACCTGAGAATTTGCGTAGTAAACTTGGACATTTATGACTTTTCCATACGTATGGTTTATTTTTGTCATAAATCTTTGAGACGTAACAAGAATTTCTTCACAGACGGCGTCAACTGCCATCTATCGAGGAAGCGTGGAACCTGCCGATCTCAGCTGAGATGTCGTCGCGTGCGCCGAAGTCCGCGCCCCCGCCCTACCCCGGCGCTGGGGGTGCGCCCCCCACTCCCGCGGCCAAGAGACCCGACGATCCCCCACCACTGACGCAGCATCAGCTGCAGACCCTGCAGTATCTTCAGAGGAACTCGCATAATCTCTCGCCGCACCAACAAGTACTTACTCTTCTATGAAGTTTTTATCGTACGAAAACCAAAAGCCAAAAAATATTACCAGCTTTAAAAGATATCAGTAGTAAAATGTTTCTAATCCTCTATATTACACAGGAGTTGTTTGACAAGATAAGATATCCCCTTGACATTGATAATGAAACTTTTTGTCCACAGGCGTTGATGCAGCAACTTCTATCCCAATATCGCTTAGCTCAGGCAGCCAGAGCGCGAACGGTTTGTACCTCTAGCTTTAAGATTTACGGCGGCAGGTCTTAGGTTTCCCCATTTATACCCTTGTACCTTTAGTTATAAGTTTACGGCGGCAGGTCGAGTTTCCCCACATTGTAAACCTATATTGCAACATCTATTTGGGAAGGATATTTTTTACAAAGTTTTTTTCTCTTCGTAGGTGACGAAAAGCGAAAACTCATCCGGCGACAGCGCAGAGTCGCTCGCCGAGGATCTGCTGAAAAGGTTCTCGGATTCACAGCCCGATATAAAGAAAGAACCTGCGCGTGAGTATAGTATCACAAGTTGCTGGCATGCTAACAGTAGTGGCGAGTAATTAGTGATTCTTTTTAGTATCGGCTTTTTTATTCTATTAGTTAGATATTAATTTAGTGGTATGAAGTTTATTTCTAACTAACATGGCGACTAACTTGTTTATTTCGATGAGTTGTTTTTAATGAAGGCGTAACTGAATATTTTCCTAAGATCCACAATTATTTCCTCTCTTGAAAAAAACTTTTTCAATGTCTATTGAATAAATCTATGAATATTTTATTGTCAAATCACTGTCCAATTTTTGACAATTATTTCAATTTAATTTTTCGTCACAGTCACGTTTCACGAAAAAATTGAAAAATTCTGATAAAATATGAAGAAAAAACGGAGAAGTCAGTGTTTCTGTTATATTTGAAATTCAAATTTATCGATATTTACACAAAACTCTGTAAATTTACGAAAACGATTACTTTCGCATTTTCATAAAAAATATGTTATGATAATTGGGACGTTGCGTAACTAATGCGTAACAAAATTTAAGTAAAAATGGTTAAGTTTCATTTACAAGTGTTCGTCCCAAAGAGGCTTTAGTTATTTCTAATCCAATTTACCGTTGTAACGGGTAAAATAAGTTATTTTATGTGGCCATTTATAGCTTTTCACTAATAGCACTTTCGCCTTTTTATTCTGTCACATTTTGAGCTCTCAATCGAATAATCGTAAGTGTTCATTGTGATATAAAGAACCCCTATCGAAAGATCATCGTTTGAACTACTTTTTGATAAACTTGAGTTTCGTAAATTCTTGTAATAACTTGAGATTAAATGAACAGAACACGTTTGATATCCGGAAATTTTTATACCACTCTGAACCGTAGGCTCTCGACACCTCTTCAATTTGTAACCTGTACCTTTCTCCAGCAGACAATGCTCACAGCGGGAGTAACGAGGCAGTCCTGGGCGGGAGACAGCCCGTGGTCAAGTTGGAGCCGCTGAAGACCGACCCTTTGAAGCCCATAGCCTTCCACATCGGCATGACCAGCAAGCAGATACTGGATACTTGCAAGTGAGTATTGCGTAATGCCACATCGCATCAGTCTAAAGTAATCCATTGCTGAACTTATGTTTTTCCCCAATATACTTTTGGTTGTGGCACAGTCACCCATCCAACCGCCCTCTTTAAGTCATCAGTTCAAAAGGCAAGAGGCACGCTACGCCTGTCGAAATGTGACCTCCATTTGAGAACCCGCATAGGAGTATGTAGTCCATCGTTTCTTAATTTCCGAACACTGAAGAAAAAACAGCATGTCTTTATGATCATTTTAGATGGCATATCTTTAAATGATACCTTGAAAATTTCATTCACCTTTAAAATGAGCGTGCGTGAACGATTATGCAAATAACGATTACACTATTACGAAATTCTTTTATCTCTACTGATGTATCACGCTATGACGAATGCCATTATCAAATTATCTTATCATTGTGATAAAATGTCAAGATGTAACACGTGTATGTATTGTTTTCCAGGGAGAGCGCGGGCCCGCCGACGGCCTGGTCGGTGCTCGGCGACGGCCACGGACCTCCCGAACCCCCGCCGGTCCCCGGACCGAAGCTCACACCAGAACAGCTGGCACCACCAGCGCCTTTCGTTTACGTCGAGTCGAAGAGAGACGCCTTCTCGCCGCAACTACAAGACTTCTGCCTGAAACATCCCATTGCCGTAGTCCGAGGATTGACCGCCGCTTTGAAGCTCGATCTGGGACTGTTCTCGACGAAGACTCTCGTGGAAGCCTGGCCCGACCACGCGGTCGAAGTGCGGACGCAACTCATGCAGTCAGCTGACGAGAACTGGGACCCGACTGGACGCCGCCGAGTCTGGGCGTGCGCGTCGCACCGCTCGCACACTACAGTGAGGAAATACGCGCAGTACCAAGCCGGTTCCTTCCAGGATTCCTTGAGGGAGGAAAGAGAACGTGGCGGCGCCGGCCCGCACGCCGCTGGAGGTCTGTCCGACTCCGATGGACGAGAGTCAGCCGCCGGCGGAGTGCCGACTAAACGCCGTCGCGGCGCGCGCATGCTGCGCTTCGGAACCAACGTCGACTTATCCGACGAGCGCAAGTGGCGCCCTCAGCTGGCCGAACTACAGAAGCTCCCGGCCTTCGCGCGAGTCGCCTCCGCCGCCAACATGCTCTCTCACGTCGGACACGTCATCCTAGGCATGAACACCGTCCAGCTGTACATGAAGGTCCCCGGCTCGAGAACCCCTGGACACCAGGAGAACAACAACTTCTGTTCGATCAACATAAACATAGGTCCGGGAGATTGCGAGTGGTTCGGCGTGCCCGACGCTTACTGGGGAGGAGTCAACGAACTGTGCAACCGACATGGTCTATCCTACTTGCACGGTTCATGGTGGCCCGATCCAGACGAATTACGCGCTCATGGCGTCCCAGTCTACCGGTTCACTCAGAGACCGGGTGACTTAGTTTGGGTGAACGCGGGCTGCGTACACTGGGTGCAAGCGACCGGCTGGTGCAACAACATCGCCTGGAACGTCGGCCCGCTCACCGCGAGGCAGTATTCCCTCGCTTTGGAACGCTACGAGTGGAACAAAGTACAGTCCTTCAAGTCGATCGTGCCTATGGTGCATCTGACCTGGAATCTCGCGCGTAACATCCGCGTGTCGGATCCTCGTCTGCACCGAGCCATGAGGACCTGCCTCATGCAGACTCTGCGAGCTGCAGCCGGCACGTTAGCGGCTGTCAGAGCGAAAGGTGTGCCGATACGGTTCCACGGGCGAGCGAGAGGCGAAGCGAGTCATTATTGCGGGGCGTGTGAGCGAGAGGTATGGCACGCGTTGCTGGTACGTGAGCATGAGCGAAGACATGTCGTGCACTGCTTGGCGTGCGCGCGGCGCGCCGCTCCTACGCTCCAGGGCTTCTTATGTCTGGAGGAGCATCACATGGACGAGCTGGCGCAGGTGTATGACGCGTTCACCCTGCACCGGCCGCAGCCGCCGCCCCCCTCCCCCGCGCCGGCCCTCCCTCCTCCCCCCGCGCCCGCGCCGGCCCTCCCCCCTCCCGCCCCGGTGCCGACCCCCGACTGAGCGTGCGTTCCCGCGGTAGAGTCGCCGTACCTGTATTTATTCGGTGTGAAAGTGTATGATATTCCGTCGCGGGACGATTAGCTTTAAGCTTTAGCGCGTCCGCTTCACGGGGCAGCTTATGCTGGATTCTTAGTAAATTCTGGACATCCGTAGCGGAACTTGATCTCCGTGCGCGTAGAGCTCGAGTTGCACTAACCGATGAGACATTTGCTGAGCCGAACCGGCCTGAGCTGAGCCGTGATGCCTCGTGGACGTCCTTAGTTTCACCGATTTCGGTTGCCGTTGTCGTGTGTGAGGTAGTTTAGATTCCGTATTCGATTGGCATTTCACGATTTTTGATACAGTATTAGACGCTAGTTATTATCCATAATATTACCGCGTAATTTCGTCTTTTGACCGAAGGGAGGTTGACCCTATATTTTACTAAACGCCTAGTATAAAATTGTCGTGTGAATATTTTCGATGAAAAATGTAATTTTGTAATAGAGACGTTTACAATTTACGAGCTCCACAATCACTTTTGTAATTGTAGGAGATAATGAAATAGAAAATAATTAATGTCAATTCAGCGGCGAGTAGGGGCTGATGTTTAGGCGAAAGGTTCATCGGGTCGTCGGTTTAACGCGGGTTGAACGCGGCCCTCAGGTCTCAAGTGCTCAGGTGTTCACCACAAATGTGTTATTTTTGTATAGAGGCATATTTATTTATTTTTCTCATACTGACTTCATGATTAGTTGATTTTCTTAGTGCTAGCGAATTTTAGTAGTAAGTGTATCGCACGGAGTGAGGCCCTGCGTTCTAGCAGGGCTAGTGAGTAGTGCTGCAATGTCCCAAAGAATGTTATACTCGTGTAGACAAATCTGGAGAAAATGAATGATGTTAACCTTAGGATCAGCGCACACTTAACTTTCAAAGATACGCACATTTCAATCGCCAATTAGTAAGGCTCTGCGACAAACACGCTGCGACTGAAATTTGAAAAATATTTTCTACTTTATCTCAGCTGTGATAGACTTCATTTTCTTACAAATTGACTACTGAAATGTCATCTTCATTTGTACGCTAGGTGTGCGCTGACCTGAACTAATATGAATATGAATTTTCTGTGCCTGTGTAGTTCTATCTTAATAAATTGGGATCTGACATGTTTAAATTATTATAATTGACATATGAATGGTTTGGTTGCGATTCTGGCAGTCAAACATAACTAAGTTGTAGTCTTTAAGTGAATCTATGTGTTCTGTGAAATGAAATTTATTTCCTTGTGAGTTTGAGAGCATTCTTTTCCCCTGAAATTGTGTTTATTGTGTACCTATTTCTTTATTAATATAATTTCTTGATGTTTTGTTTTGTACATTGTAAAGTGAGAAATGATAATGATGATTATACTTTACCTATATTTGATACTCGAATACAGCAGAGCCAAGTTATAAACCTGTAATTGACAGTTCTCTTCCACTGTAGTAAAAGGGTCCAGTTTACATTTCTGACGTCCTTATTCTATGGATTAGACAGCTGTCAAATCGGGCCTATAACGTTGTCTCGTGTTTAGGTATGTTTGTTTGCCAGAATGGATGATTGTAAAGATAGTGATAGTTAAATTGTTTCTTGACTGGATGTAGTGTTAGCGAGGAGTAGCGTAAGCTCAGGGTTGGCAGTAGCGGGACGGCCTCGACACGGCACTAGTTTGATGATCTATTCCATAATGGACACAATCGTATAACCTGATTCATAGAAGAAACGGACCCGAAATGGCAACATTGTTGTATGCGTCTTTTTCATATTACATGACATTTGAGCAAAATGTAAACAATAATGTTGCCATTTCATGTCCCCTTCGTCTATGAATCAGGTAGTACCACATGATAATGCGATTAACACTTCAATACATTGGAGCTGTAAAGTAAACCAACTCTAGTTAATTTGTTCACTTGTGCCTTCAGTGGTTCTTTTTAATAGAATTTTAATCAGTGGAGTATCCATAGTAAAAACTTTTATTACAATATTGGAAGTAAGCTACAGCAGTAGTGCAAGATACTGGTAGAATTATTCAAATTACGTAGAAGTCTAAAATGGATGATCGGTATTTACAAGTTGGTCTATTTCGCAGTTCTTGATGATCTTGTATTAATAATCGAATTAAAAATGGACTGAAGAATTCTACCGCCTATAATCACGAGGACCAAAAAAGTTGACGTAGAACGAAAATTTTAGGACTTGTGCCTTATCTTTTCCTCTAGATGTAAACATTTTGATCAACGTGTCTATAGTCTACCCGACCTAACTCTGTATTTATGACAGTTCTAGTAATAAGGCAGAGCGATGGGTAGGGTGTTGTAACCCCGTGGTTTTTCTAAATTGTGTCCAATCCTACTAATATTATAAAGGCGGATGTTTGTGTGTGTGTTTGTTACGACATCACGCAAAAACGGCTGATTAGATTGACATGAAACTTTGCAGAAATATAAAAGGGCATCTGGAATAACACATAGGATACTTTTTACCACGGAAAAATTTCTCATTCCCACGGGATCACACATTTTCCAATATTTTTGAAATAGGTGGCGTGACTGAGCCGATTCGCGTTTTAAACGTTTTCGGCGAAAACTAACAGCGACATCTCTTGGCGAATAATGCTTTCTTCCCGCGGAATAATAGGTTGCAGCGGGTGAAACCGCTGACGGGCAGCTAGTATGTAATAAAGGCTTATGTATACCGTTAGTTATTTATCTTGAAGTTTTATGGACGTGTTAGTGAGATTTCAATGTTGAATGTATTGTGCTGGTGTCGCGTCGGGCCGAGCAGGTAACGGGAGTACGATTGTGTATAGCGAATGCCGATATATTTATAAGTATTCATAACGTCACTGCCATGTATGACCTTACTGTTTATACTGTAATATTAAATTTTTAATAAACAAAATTAATTAAGTACGGAATAATGATTTTCATTTATCCCCATATAGACCAGCTATTGTTCTGTTTTTTCATAGGTTTTGAACGTAAAGTGAGGGTAGTAAGGTTCAAAATCCTTTAGGTGCATAATGTCCGTTTTGCAAAATGTCCAGTGGTGAAAAAATAACCAGTTTGCATAATGACCAGTTTGCAAAATGTCCAGTTTGTAGTAAAAAGGTGAGTTCAGGCCATGAAACCGAACAACTTTCCCCAGAACACATCAGGGTCATTCACCCAGTATTTCATATAAACTGGACTTATTGCGAACTGGACATTTTTCACATTATAACTGGTATTTTTTTCACCACTGGGCATTTTGCAAAATGGACATTATGCACCTAAAGGTTCAAAATCACTGGTACATATGCTGTACCACTGGTAAATGAGCGGACGACTAAAACATCCGATAGCTTTCTGTTTTTATTTATAAAATCACAATACTTATACAATTACATTTTATAATTCATTATTAGGTATAACATATTTTCATAGAATATATTTTATATTTCACATGATAGTAATATTTGGAATAAAAATTATGATTTTTATCTACATAAAATTATGTAAATATTGGGAGGAAGACTTAAAGCACTGAAAATGACACAATAAGATTCAAGAATCGATATACTTAATTATACTTTTAAGGGTCGCCGCATACCTAGCATACGTTTGCGCGTCGAGACGTTTTTGACTACTGAAACAGCTAGAGTCAAATTATCCTAGTTATGGGCCGGATTTCCCTAACAAAAAGTCTTCATAAACATAACTTAGTAACTACAAAAACTTATACAGAACAGTCTTAAAAATAAATCGAATAAATGTGATGGTTTATGTACATATTTCACTATCTACGTATATTTTCACATTAAGCACATTTTAAGTAAGCATTTAGCACCTATGTGTTGCGTTTATTTTAAAGTGCAAATTCTAAATGGAATAGAGAGCCGCATTCTCATCCTTAGCGAACAGTATTTGGAATGAAATAAATCCACGATAGATCTTAAGTTGGCTTGAATAATTGCACAAGTAAAATATTTGTCTCGGCGCATAATGCCACACTAGAGAAAATGTAACGACGCTGAAGCAACAAAATGCTAGTTGTACGTAATCGTAAAAAGTTTCATGTCAACTATACTGATAGATAAAGCTTGGCATTGTTTTATAGCGAGTACCTACATGGATCGTACATGTTAGGGTGACATTGCTTCTGATTCTTGAGAGATATTTTCTTCATAAAATAAACACAGTGAGCAATATGCGCTGAGAAGTAAAATATAATTAGTAGGACCGCCAAAAGATTATCGATTTGACATGTTCCAATCGTAATCCCACATAACACGGTACATGTATTGTGCACAGTCCCTTTATAATATACAACTAAATAGCCTTCACACTAAATATGCATTTGGTGAAGACTAGTATTTCCTAGACATTCGAAAATCACATTTCTTCTTCATTTTACATTTGACAACATGCCTTTGGTAAATAATTTACAGGTAAATAATCAAAAAATATATGTGGGTGAAATACAAGTAAATGCATTTTGATTTTAAAATGGAATACATTTAGTTTATTTTTCAACAGTAGCTTAAGATATAGAATGTAAACGTTAATTGAAAATGTTTGAAGTAGCCCTTAAACTTTCTCGTCTTTGTTTTACATACTAACCTAACATCTGTATAACATTATTATCGTATAATATTAGGGCCTTTATATTTTATTTATCAATTCCTGACTCAGATCCTCAATTCAACTAATTGCGAGTTACCTTACCTAGTATTCAACATTTATGAGACATTTCTTATTCAGATCCAAACTGTCCACTTCCCTTCACTCTCTACATACTCTACCCCGTCAGTCCAAAAATTGCCTAATTCACATCAAGGTTTTATGTGTATAAAAACTGCAAAAGCTTAATCGATTACTAAATGAAATGAGTTGATTCCAGCTCCCGGTTTAGGCAGAATTAAAAAGGTTATGACTTTCCATAAAAGTTGGAAACAACGAATTATAGATGTAGGAAAGCAACAAAACAATCAGGATAGATTTTGAGAAGAATGGTTTGCGCAAAAAACTGAATTCTTTGGGAAGAATTATCCTTATCCTATCTATCATACATAATGAATCATTTTTCAGCAGAAGATTAAATCTTTAAAATATAGGCCAAACCTACTCTACCTATCCCTCTATCCTAACCAGTCAGACTTCTGATGGTATTGAGTGATTCTCACTTGCGTTTCAGTGGAGCAACATTCAAATGCATTTCAATTGTGATTTAGTTATACATTCAGCGGACAGTAGACACATTTATATTGGGTGTACGAGTGACCGATAGCGAAAATGTAGGACGGGATGGTGATAAGAAACAGATTTGCCCAAGGAACATAGGTCGAAAATCGAAATATGATTAAATAAAAACTTCGACATCCCTTTCCAAATTGCTCATCAGTTGATTCAAGTTAGTATAGGAGGATCTGGAGGATACTTTTTTTAAATGTTTGTGGATCTATGTTCTTTGGGGAAAGATGTTTCTTATCACCAGCCCTTCCTGCACTTTCGCTAATAGTCACTATAGTTCGGTAGCGGAAAGTAATTGTGTTTTAATATTATTAAAGTTCGCGATTTTTTAAAACCCTATAACTAACATGTTTATAAGACTATTCTTTGAAAAATTAGAAATTATATATACTTGCTTTAGGTACTGTTTAGGTATTTACATATTTAGCAAAAATAAACAGTTATTATAAAATTCGAGTGGAAGAAAAAGTTACATCTAGAATGAAATATCGATGTCTTAAAGTTATGAAATTTTTAGAAGTTTAATGTACTTGCTACATACCTAAACGGAAAAATGCTTATAATTTCGCCAATATTAAATTAGAGTTAGTCTCATAATGGTAAAATTTTCTTTTAGCTTTTACTAAATTCGTTCATAAAAGTTTAGAAGTCTAGGATTAAAGCTTTTATAACGTCAAACTTATTTTTTCATATTAGGGCTTATATTGAATTCGAGTGTATAAAGTTAATATTACTCTACCAGAATCATGTAATTAACAACCATACAAAATATTAGAAGTTTATCTCCATGGCAACATAGGGATTTAACTATATGGCCGACCGAAGCACGGCGCGGCGTGAATTTATACCTATTTGTCGCGGACGATCCGTAAGCGCGCGCCGCGCCGGCGCACACTGGTCGCGGTCAAACGGGGTAGCATTAAATCGGATCGCGGATGTAATACCTATGTAATATTGTAATTGTTGAATAACTATTAAAGTTATACCTATTTAATTAACGTTTTACAACACATTCTACGTAGGTATCGCGAACTTTTGTTCAATTATTTTTAGTAGCGCTATTTGATTATCTATACCTCTAAATCGACATTAATGTAAATAAATAGGAACGTACGCGTACTGCTTCCCATCGTTTCTTTCTTGACTGGCAGATAACAACCGATCAATTCCTCGTCTTTTCACAGTTACTATATCACTATTTGGCTTATTCTCCTCGGAACGCGTTCTCCTGACAATTCCGTCATCATTTTTCAAATTGATTTTATTGTTATTTTGAAGGCATGGAGTCATTCTTTGTAGGAATGTAAATAAAATGATGTGAGAGCCCACTTTTCTATCGAGTAAATGCGAAGTTATAACAAGGCCACTATTTGCTGTGACGGAATCTAGAGAACGGAATTGGGTTGTATGATGGATCTAACAAAATGATTCATGTGGCTTTGTTTACAAGTATTGACAAGATGTTCATATACATGTGCATACATTATCGTGTTATAAGGAAAATTTACAAATCTGTTTTGAATTTAAATAAGATATTTATAAAGAAAATTGAAGCCCACTATTTTATGTGACAGATCTGATAACTGAATTTCGCATTACGATCTTTGCCGTGTGCTGTCGGCAGAATAGAATTTCATCACCCCAATTCTGCCCGTGGGTATAAGGGTAAGAGGCGATAAAGAGCTTCCGGGGTGGGCAGCAGCGCCTCCGTGTTAACAACATAGTCCACAAACACACACTGCGGTCACCAATTCGCGTGCCCAGCGTGGTGACTATGGGCAAACCCCCATGAATAGGTCGAGATCTGTATGAACACCTTTTATCAGAAAAGGCTCAAAACGGAAGTGGACCTGGAATAGCCCTGACGGCAGGACGAAGAACGAAATCAACTTCATCATGACGGATAAACGGCATATAATAAGGGATTTTAGTGATTGTGATCAGTAAATTCAATACCAAAAGCGATCAACGACTAGTAAGAGGCACCCTAAATATCAACTTCAAGCTATAAAGAAACCGCATGGTGAAGCCAGTTCTCCGCCCCAAGCTGCCCCAAGCCGGACATGAGGAGTTCTTACTTGAACTGAAAATCGATTCGCTACCCTGGAGACCCCGATAAACGTTGACGAGGACCTAGAGGGCATAGTCGGGGTTGTTCGCGAAGTGGGGACGAAGCACTTTCGTAAAAGGCGAACAGATTAGAAGTCCAAACTTTCGAGCGAGGCCCTGGTCTGGCAATGACGTAAATTAGTCTGGATACGCCAGATGATGCATTGCCAGATCCCTTAACAAAAAGATCCGAAGTAATATAAAGAGATAAGACGAAGGTCATGTTCAATCATAATCACTCATTATCCCCGAGCCGGTCTCCGTCGAAGGTGTAGCCCTTAAAGTTGTTCAGAAATATGTGTACCCTGGGCAAACTTTGCAGATTGGTAGAGACAAGTTTGAAGCTAAAATCACCAGAAGAGTGCAGCTTGGCTGGGTAGCATTTGGGAAGCTGCGTCACATCCTCGAATCATCTTTGCCATAATGCCTCAAGACCAAGGTGTTTGGTCAATGCGTCCTACCAGTCATGACTTACGGAGCCGAGACGTGGAACTTGATAGTAAAACTGGCCCACAGGGTACATGTCAGTCAAAGAGGAATGGAAAGGCTTATGCTCGGTATCTCTGGATAAAATCCGGAATGAGGCTATCCACAAATGATCAAAGTGACGGACATAAGTGTAGCAAGCTGTAGTGGCAGTGAGCGATGAACGGTAGAGTAAGCGGGTTCTCGGCAAGCGTAGCGTTGCCGCCCTCCGGCCAGATGGACTGAAGACTTAAAAAAGGCGGCTGGTAACGTCTGGATAGCAAAACGGGAGATCGTGCTTTATGGCGTTCCCTGTTGGAGGCCTACGTCCAGCAGTGGACTACAATAAACTGATATAGATTACGATCTTTAATTTGTATGTACCAACCAGCAGCACCAGCCTATCATATAAATTAGCCAAGTTCCTGGTGGTCTATCTCCATGTGCCAGCAAAAGCTACCCGCCACGCTGAACAAATTATGTTATGGAACCATTCACGTATCTGTTATAGTCAAGATGGCCTCCTGGTGGTCTATATCAGACACTTTGGATTGGACTCTCCAGTGCTAACAAGAATGATAAAATAAATAAGTTATGTTCGTCTTTGATGTGCTAGCAATATCAAAATATTTACTTTCACTTTTATGATTTGTATGTATAAGGATAAAAGTGGCCAACTGTGGACACCAAATTTTGTCCACTTTATCAATTCTCTTTATTCCGTCATCACATTATTAGATCCGTCACCGCAAGGATGACGGAATATGACGGACCAAAGTGACGGACATAAGTGTAGCAAGATGAAGTGGCAGTGGGCTGGTCAAATTTGTGTCTGGATGGCCAAAACGGGAGATCGTGCTTTATGGCGTTCCTGTTGAGGCCTACGGCCAGCAGTGGACTGCAATAGGCTGATATAGATTACGATCTTTGATTTGCATGTACCAGCAGAACCAGCCTATCATACCAAACAATTTTCGCTTTTAAGCCATTTTGTTATATCTTATAAATTAGCCAAGTTCCTGGTGGTCTACATCACTTACGCCAGACCCTCGATCTCCATGTGCCAGCAAAAGCTACCTGCCACGCTGAACAAATTATGCTATGGAGCCATTCACGTATCTGTTATAGTTTAGATGGCCTCCTGGTGGTCTATACCACTTTGGATTGGACCCTCCAGTGCTAACAAGAATGATAAAAGAAATAAGTTATGTTCGTCTTTGATGTGCTAGCAATATCAAAATATTTATTTTCATTTTTATGATTAGGGGTCGTCCACAAATTACGTAACGCACCTAGGGGGTAGGGGGGGGGTTCTGACCGGGCGTTACGGTCCCGTTACTATGGGGGAGGGGGGGGGGGTCAGAGTCAAGCGTTACGTAACGCTTTTTTAAAGATTTTTTCAAGTATTTTTTATACCTCATTCAGATATTACCAAATTAATTGTATAACAAACATTTAAAACACTTCTAGTGTCAGTGTCAGGAATTCAAATTATTCAAAAAACTGCTAAAGGCAGGATCTGAACGTACGATTTTCGAAAGTAGTACTGACAATGCCTCTTCCATCTGGGCTACTGTGGCTGAATCGTGCGTGAGTAAATTTTATATCCTATTTATAGCAGGTTTCATCGTTTTGGCTACATAACACAAACTGGAACCAAAAAATAATTGCTGGGAACTAGTTGCAAAACTCTCCTTGTAAATAGATCCATTGCCACGTGTTATTAGCCTACAAACATACATACATTTTATATAATTTCGCAGACAATGGTTGAGCCGCAGTAGCTCAGAAGGAAGAGGCGTCGCCAGTACAGCTAGTGCCGAAATTCGCAGCTTCAAATTCAGTCTAATTGTAGAAAAATTGCAAGTTTTATAAAAAATGATTTATTGCTGTATTACAAAAAATAAACTGAAAGATATTACAAAATAAGCGTTACGTAACGGAAAGGGGTGGGGTCATGACCACGCGTTACGGTCCCGTTCGGTGGGGGGTGGGGGGGTCAAAATTTTGTGATTTTTGCGTTACGTAATTTGTGGACGACCCCTTAGTAGGTATGTTTAGTAGGTATGTTTTTATGATTAGTAGGTATGATTTGGATAAAAGTGGTCAACTGTGAACACCAAATTTTGTCCACTTTTATCGATTCTCTTATTTCCGTCATCACCTTATCAGATCCATCACCGCAAGGATGACGGAATATGACGGATCTGTGGTGATGGATCTGATGACCAAGACATATTTTTTCAATTTGCAAGAAACTTACTACGCGTAAGGCAGATTGCTACATACGATTAATTTCAGTAAAAGTGGTACATGACATTAGCAGTGTTAAAAATTTAAATGTGTTGCTAATAGGAGAAAATTGCCTTAATAGGTATGATGAAATCGGGAAACAAAAATACGGATCTGAAATGTCTACGCTTATTTTGCCTATTTCTGTAAATATTATGCAGATCTGACCAATAAATCTTCTTTAATAAGTATGAGGTTACGTCCTGGCAGGATAAAATTATATCCAGCTTTAATAGTTGAATAGATTTATGCTCTTAAAGGGTGCTTACGGAACTGATATGGACAATGGACACCATTGTTTAAGTTAGCTTGTTTTTAAACTATGGCTTTAATAAAATATACGATGGCATAATATGATACTTTGGTTCAGTTTTCATAAATATTTATCAAAATGAAAGCCAACTTTACTGAAACAGTAGCAATTTTAAGGCGTTTAACAGCCAAAGGTGGAGTGGACACCGCCTACGGAATTTAGAGAATGAAGGTTTGAAAAATATTTTGAAATATCTATAATATAAATGCTAATTTTGAAACTTTGCCTACATAAGCAATGGTTTATACTACTCAAGAAAAAATCGACATATTTTTACCATGATCACATCTGTGTGTTTTCTTGTGCCACTCATCAGATCCATTACCGAGGAGAATAAGCCACACTGATCACTCATTATGAAGTAATAAGTAGTAATAATTGCAGCGCAGCACGTAAACAAACAATCAAGTCAAATTTGTTTTTGCGGTGGGCGGCGGGGTAGGGTAGTGCGCGCGCAGGGGGCGAGGCGCGGCTCGCTCGCACGGCGCGCCGCCGGCGCTCCCAGCGCGCGAAATATAAAATTACGCGCCTTTTAAATATTGCTTATTATTTCGTAAGGCTTTTGGCGAAAAATTCTAAAATTTTGTATTATAGTTTTGTTTATTGGTATTATGAAATGGTTACGGACTTATTCACTTAAATTCAATATTAATCTTACTGCGACAAAAAACTTAAATAATTAAGTCAAGCTGAGTTCTCATATTTCTAATCTTTTATTGGTAGCTTTATATGATGCCTAAAAGTTTATTTTATGAATTTTAGAAACTCGAATTCAATATCAATGAAATCAGAAGTAAAGTTTTAATTTCCATATTCGCAAGTACCTAAATATTCTAAAATTTATACAAAATAAAATATAAACGTGTCTGTGACAGTTTCAATCAAAAAATTTAACTTAAATATTATATTTCATTGTATAATTAGAGATATTAAAAATACCTAAATTATACCTAACGCTCGTGCAGCAAAGTTCTAAAAAGTTATAGAAGTGTGTAAAAACCTTGTCCCTAACGAAATATTCTTAAATAACTTAGTCGAATAATATCAAAACTTTTCTAGCTAAAATCAAGTCCCACTATCGGACTACTAGTATAATTTCACCCTATATAAGGTGTAAAAAAATCAACTGCAAATATTTTAAGGGGTGAATCAGCCCATGAAACTGAACAACTTTCTCCAAGGAACATAGGTCGAAATATGAAAAAAAAATTTGGACCTCCCATACAAAATGTACCAGCCGGCCGAGTCAATTTGTATGGGAGGTTCAAAAATTTTTTTCATATTTCGACCTATGTTCCTTAGGGAAAGTTGTTCAGTTTCATGGGCTGATTCACCCCTTAAAATATTTGCAGTTGATTTTTTTACATCCTAGATATAACACTAAGACCTTAGGTTTACGAGGCGGGCGCTCCAGACTTCATTACCGGTTTACGCAGCAGTAACGCGGAGTCAGCAGACACGATGGGCAGCTCGTTGGTGCAGTGGTACTTGATCAGGTGTGGGACGCTCTCGAACACGCGGTCCTTGGTTCGAACCTGTAATAGAAGTGGATCATTTTTGAACATTGTTTTTCTTAGATCCAAGAATTATTTTATCCAATGCATTTGTAATTGAAGGACTTCTAGGTGTGCTTACAAAAAAGTCTCAAGTAAAACACTTCGAAAAAGGCAGGCAGATAATGTTTTTTTTCCTGCAAAGCTAAGTGAGCAAATAATGGCATACATTGCTTTATATTTTTATAAACGTCCTACAAATTTTTGTATTCCAGTATATGGTTTATTTATATGAACATTCAACGTGATTCGTGTAAGCCAGCTATGAATTGGGGACAAAATCCCAGATATTTTGTGTAAAATGTATATGGACAATGTTCCCAATGTGTACGCTACTTTTTTGGGAACTTTGTTCGGGAACATTGTATAACATACAGTCCAGCAAAAAAGAGTAGACAAAAAATGAGGGCGCAACTTTGTATGAAATTTCAAAATTAAATGGCAACATTGACTATGAATGGCAACAATTTAGAGTCTGGCCAGCGAGTCTTTGGACACGGAAATGGCGCCAATTTTAAAAATCTTTCACATGTTAACACTGAAAAACTACAATAAAACAATTTTGATACTTACTATTTTTTGTTTTCTGCTCTTTAGTTTGTGTTTACCTTGCCTACCGGTATGTATGTATGATGTATCTACCGGGAGTAACAGAAAGGGTATAACAAGCCGAAAGGAGGTCAAGGTACTCATGAAACTGAACAACTTTCCCCATGAAACATGCATGGGTCGATATATGAAAAAATATTTGGACCTCCCATAAAAAATCGCAGATCAGCTGATTGATTTACTCTGAGAAGTCCAAATTTTTTTTCATATTTCGTCCCATGTTCCATGGGGAAAGTTGTTCAGTTTCATGAGTACCTTGACCTCCTTTCGGCTTGTTATACCCTTTCTGTTACTCCCGGTAGATACATCATACATACATACAGGTAGGCAAAGTAAACACAAACTAAAGAGCAGAAAACAAAAAAATAGTAAGTATCAAAATTGTTTTATTGTAGTTTTTCAGTGTTAACATGTTGCCATTTGAAATATTTGAATTATTTGACGTCCAAAGACTCGCTAGCCAGACTCTAGTATGAATTTTTTTTAGTTCCATTTTATTTAATTTCTACTCTTTTTTGCTGGACTGTAGATAAGTACAAATAAAGCTCATGTCACATACGTTTAAAGTATGGGAGAAGGTGATAGAGAGACGATTGCGAGGGGAGTGTGATATCACGCAAAACCAGTTCGGGTTTATGCCGGGCCGGGGAACAACGGATGCCATTTTTGCACTTCGCCAACTGTGCGAAAAATACAGAAGTGCCCAAAAAAACTTGCACATGGTGTTCGTTGATCTCGAAAAGGCATACGATCGAGTGCCCCGAGAGGTTTTGTGGTGGGCCTTGAAAGAGAAAGGGGTGCCAGGGAAGTATGTAGATTTGATACGTGCAATGTACAGTGAACCTCGTACACAGGTCCGGTCGGCCGCTGGTATTACCGACGAATTTAGTGTGGCTGTAGGCTTGCACCAAGGGTCGGCTTTGAGTCCTTACCTCTTCCTGTTGATAATAGACGCTCTGACGTCGGACATACAGGAAGAGGCACCCTGGTGCATGCTGTTCGCCGACGACATTGTACTCGTCGGTGAAAGTGGGCATGAGGTACAGAGCAGACTGGAAAAATGCTGGAGAGTGTTGGCCTGAAAATCAGCAGAACCAAGACTGAACAAATGTTTTGTGATTTCGGCGGTCTCTCCGGCTATGCTCCGGTAGCGCTAAATGGCGTAACCTTACCAGTCTGCTCCGACTTCAAGTACCTTGGTTCACTTCTGCAAGGCGATGGAGAGATAGACCGGACTATCAAGCACAGGATAAATGCAGGATGGATGAAATGGCGACAGGTCACGGGCACAGTGTGTGACCCCGAATGCCCTCAAACTGAAGGGCAAGATTTACAAGACGGTGGTCAGACCTGTCGTCATGTATGGATCTGAGTGTTGGCCTACAAAGGTGACGGATGAAAGACGATTACATGTATCTGAGATGAGAATGTTGAGATGGATGTGTGGTGTAACAAGAATGGATAAAATAAGGAATGAGTATATTAGAGGAAGTTTAAAAGTTGCACCTGTGACAGAAAAGATGAGAGCTAGCCGTTTATCGTGGTATGGGCATGTTATGAGGAGGGATGGAAATCATGTGACGCAAAAGGTAATGAATATGAATGTGGATGGACGCAGAAGGAGAGGAAGGCCTAAAAAAGTTTGGATGGATTGTGTAAAAGATGATATGAATCAAAAAGGGGTAAACGAAGATTTGACGGCTGATAGAGATGAATGGAAGAAAAAGACATGTTGCGCCGACCCCAAATAAATTGGGATAAGGGCAGGCAGATGATGATGTAGATAAGTACACTTACCACGCCGTTGGGGTCGACGAGCAACAAATGCTTGTGGTGTCCGCGGCGCGCGCCCGTCAACACAAACTGCCCGGGACAGGCGGCCGATTCACGTACTAAGAATTCACCGTCTTCTGAGACCAACTGGAAATATAAATAGTTTAATTAATGAAACCAAGGAAACTATTTAATTCAGTGATACAATACTTTAAAATAACACAATACGAACGAGTTACTTGACTTCATTCCAAACATTGTGTTCTGGCGCCCGAATGGAGTCAGTGAGACTGCTGTTTTATTTTTTAGTTTATGGTTGGATAATGGGCACTTCCTATGCCCAGCAGTAGACTATTAAAAAAACTTCAACTGTGACTGTTTATGTATTTGTATTGATGATTATTTTGAATTATGAGCGGAATGAATTTCCTATGCCTAGGAACTTAGGTGTACCTTCTCAGCAGTAGTTCTAGAAATAGGTCCATGGAACCAGGGCTCCCTGGCCAGCAATGCTGCTTGCGCTTGAGCTGACAGTGGCTCAGCTTCAGCTGGCGACGATGCCGATGACGACGTCGCTGACAGTTGCGCTTCGGGCCTCAGACTACACCCTCGTTAGTCATCGGTTCCGTTCTTCCCGCGTATACAATGTACTATTACCTTCTCAGCAGTAGTTCTAGAAATAGGTCCATGGAACCAGGGCTCCCTTGCCAGCAATGCAGCTTGCGCTTGAGCTGACAGTGGCTCAGCTTCAGCCGGCGACGATGCTGACGCCGATGACGATGCCGCTGACGATGACGTCACTGGCGTTGCCGTGAATGGCTCTGGAATGAAAAATGGAGTAAATTTTCAGTTCGGGGTCAGATTATGATAACTTTAAAGGGTGATTTTACTGAGAATTTTTATTATCGTTTCTAGATACAAGATTATAAACAAATTTTACTAAGAATATAACTTTCAAAATATGCATTAAAAATAATTTTCACGAAGATGACGCGGATTTTCTGTCCCTTTCGGGCTTGGAACATGGATCGAGATATTTTTAAAATGTTTTGTTCACGTTACTTAGGGAAATAAATATTGTAATCTGAAGGACATACTGTAGTTTACGTCAGAGACCTACAAGTAGCAGTAGACGGTTGAAAGCTCTGTCATCAGAGCTCATCGAGTCGTTCGTCAGCTCGGTGTCCCACACGAAAAGAAGAAGACTGATTTAAAGGATTAGCATCTACAAACCCCCTGAATCCGAACTTGACCTAGGTACTCACGCATGTCAAAGATGTCTGTGTGATGATTAGGCAGCAGCGCGGTGGGCGGCGTGCGCGGCGGGGGCGTCTGGTTCACGTAATGTACACTTTCCTTGCTAGTAGAATGACATTGTCATATCTTGTTATACTCACGCATGTCAAAGATGTCTGTGTGATGATTAGGCAGCAACGCGGTGGGTGGCGTGCGCGGCGGGGGCGTCTGGTTTACGTAATGCCGCACACTTTCCTCACATCTATGAAAAAGACAATCACCATTGTTTAGTAGGTGGGTATAAATCGGTGAAAATAATAACGTCGATTATAGCGTACAGAGCAGCAAAAACGAGTAGCCAAAAAATGAGGGCGCCACTTTGTATGAAATTTCAAAATTAAGTGGCAACATTGACTATGAATGGCAACAATTTAGTTTGGGAAAATTTTAGTTCCTTTTTATTTAATTTCTACTCTTTTTTGCTGGACTGTAAGCATTTTGTAAATTATTTGTCCTTTTTTAGAGATTCTTAAAACAATATGTATGTTTTTAAATGTTAATATATTGCATTTACTTGCTTTGCAGCCACCTAAGTAAGCAAAGCCTGATTTATATTTTGAAAACATACATTCATGTCGCAGTCAAATGTTCAAGGCAAACTATTGTCGAAAATGCTCGTTGCATGCAAAACAACAAAGTAGCATTACGGATGTGGACCGAAAATGAAAAGCGATGTATTTTTTTAATATTTCGTTTTTTTGACACAATGTCAGCTGCAGATTTCCAGTACCTGCTTAGGAAACTATACACCAGAATCGACTCAATTACAGACATTGATGAAGGCATCGTGATCTCATACGGAATGCAGATGCAGAACTGCTAATCTGAGTGCTATTGATATGAAACCAGATTTGAGTATGAAAACAAAACCAAAGGCCAAAAAATTAAATATTTTCGCAGTGCCAGTACTAAAAGCCGTGTGAGCAGTGTCTTATCTCGATTGAATCTGTTCAAGAATCAAGATTTTCGAACAGTTATGAACATCAGTGCGTCATGCAATTTAGTTGGGAAAATACTTACGAAAAAATTGCCAAGGATTCGCATGGGTAAGACAACATTTATTTAAATTTCTTATGCAGTAAGTACTTTTAAAATAACACACTAGACTGTATTCTACAAATTACATGAAACTCCATGATGAAACTGAAGAGGTTAAAAATGAGTGAGGATTTAAAAGGTTTGGTGATTTGGGTGTCTAATACCAACTCATTTTTCCGCAATACAGCGTGTGTACCAATGATACATAACAATAGGTGGTATTTTGTGTATAATTATGGCACGGTTATTTTATCTTATTTTGCTTTTGGCTCTCTGCAATACGATCTGAGTTTGTTGGGGTTTTAATGCAATACGAAAAGTATGAAAAAATAAATGCTACTGCTATTATCAAATATGAGAAAATAGAAACGTAAAATAACCAAATGTCGACCGGTCTGAACCCGGGACACATGGGACAGTTCGATGTACGGTTGATGCTTGACATTTTTTAATCTCTTCTTTTATGATCTGAGCTTGGCTTGGGGACGGGAAAGGCACTGGCTGGATACTCCACAAGCATGTCGTGTTCTCTATGGAACCATGATCTTGGATACACGGTCGTAACTACCGCCGTATAGATTATACTGGGCTCGCTAGCTGGGTTACTCGCGCCGATTGCTGCACCCACTAAATGCCGGTGCAACCGACTATGGATGAAAAAAGCGGCCAAGAGCGTGTCAGACACGCCCACAAATAGGGTTTCGTAGTCAACGTTTAAATATCAGGTTTATCAGCATTACAAACTTAAGTTTGTTGCTGGTTTGTTAGCAGCAGTATGATGACCAACCGCAAATAGAAAAACTCAATTTTTTCTGAAACCTTTAAGGGTACGATATCCGTTATAGTTTTCATTGTAACTTCAGATTGTAAGCTATGTTCCATATTTATTTCAAATTTTTAGCGTTTATACTTTAGAAGTTACAGCTGGAACAAATTATGGGTCAAAAACGCCCTTTTTAAAAGCAAATATCTCGTGACAGAAACATTTTAGTGATTTTGTTTCAAAAGAACCTCCCCTTAATTTTAAAAGACCTATTCAACGATACCCTACTCAATATTACAGAAGAAAAAAAAAATTTTGCCCCCCTTTCACTTATATGGGAGGGGGTCCAAAAAACATTTTAAATATTTTTTTCTTAACATTTCTATATTTGGGTCAACACGATCTATTTTCTCACCAAATTTCATGTTGATAGCTCTAAAACTGACGAAGATATGAGGGCGCGGCATACAGACAGACAGACAGACAGACAGACAGACAGACAGACAGACAGACAGACAGACAGACAGACATGACGAAACTATAAGGGTTTCTAGTAGACTACGAAACCCTAAAAAGGGCATTTAGACCTACCAAACAAATTGAATCTTGATTTTGTATGACAGCCTTAAAACCTTTTTTCACATTTCTATCTATGTTCCTTGAGGAAAATTATTCAGTTGCATTGCATAGACTGGTTCACCTTTTAAAATATTTGCAGTATGCATTTAACACCCACTATACTCACGAGGATATAGGCTAGCGTATACCAAAGAATACTATACTCTCACTGGCGTGAGCGTATACTCACGAGGATATAGGCTAGCGTATACCAAAGAATACTATACTCTCACTGGCGCGGGCGTATACTCACGAGGATATAGGCTAGCGTATACCAAAGAATACTATACTCACTGGCGTGAGCGTATACTCACGAGGATATAGGCTAGCGTATACCAAAGAATACTATACTCTCACTGGCGCGGGCGTATACTCACGAGGATATAGGCTAGCGTATACCAAAGAATACTATACTCTCACTGGCGTGAGCGTATACTCACGAGGATATAGGCTAGCGTATACCAAAGAATACTATACTCTCACTGGCGCGGGCGTATACTCACGAGGATATAGGCTAGCGTATACCAAAGAATACTATACTCTCACTGGCGCGGGCGTATACTCACGAGGATATAGGCTAGCGTATACCAAAGAATACTATACTCTCACTGGCGTGAGCGTATACTCACGAGGATATAGGCTAGCGTATACCAAAGAATACTATACTCTCACTGGCGTGGGCGTATACTCACGAGGATATAGGCTGTAGTGACTGTAGTGACTGCAGCGGTGGTGGTGGTTGTTTGTGGTGGTGATGCGGCTCGGGCGGCATCTTGTCCGGCATGTCGTTGTAGTACTCGCGGTCTTCGAGTAGAGTTGATGTGGTCTCTATAGAGAGCGTATACTCACAAGGCTATAGACTGCTAAATCTCCCTCTCTAGTTGGTCCTTCATGCCTGAAGATTGTGGTGGATAAGTCTGGTACGGACATATTGTCTCCATCGGCTTCTATCAGTAGCCATGCTGACTACATTGTAGAACTTTGGCGTTCTCTTATCCCTCAGCTGGTCAGACCATCTAGTCGGTAAGCGGCCTCTGGATCTTTGGCCATCTGTATTTCCAAAGATGATTAATTTTGGAAGTCCAGGGAATTTTAGAGACTGCTATATAAGTAGGTACTCACGAGGATATAGGCTGCAGTGACTGCAGCGGTGGTGGTGGTTGTTTGTGGTGGTGATGCGGCTCGGGCGGCATCTTGTCCGGCATGTCGTTGTAGTACTCGCGGTCTTCGAGTAGAGTTGATGTGGTGGTCTCTACGGATGACGTGTTCGAGCATAGGGATCGCGCGCCGTTCATGTTTAGCCTGTAAGGGGATACAAGGAAACTTTGAGTATTGTTGATAGTTTGGATGACAGATGATGGCTAATAATCTCTGAAGGAGTAGGCAGAGTGTTATAGACGTAACTGTTTGACAAACATTAAGGCTAAAATAAATTAAGTAATATTAATTTAAATAGAGCAAAAAATGTGTTCCCGTGTGATGCCGGCTTAGAATGTCATCACGCCATATCTATCCCGTGGGTGTCCTAAGAGGCGACTAAGGGATAATCTTGCATTGCGCTCACCAACCCGCCTGCCAAGCGTGGTGAGTGTGGCAAATACCCCTCTATTCAGGGGAGGCCCATGTTCAGCAGTGAAGTAGCTGTTGTAGTAGTAGTAAAAAATGTGTTACACGTTCAGTTACTTTTCGTTATCATTAGATAAGATACAATTAACCTAGATAACATCTGCTCAAAAACTGCAGGCTTCCCTCAAATAACACAAATACCTGTATTAACACAGGCATTTAGTTGGTTGTGTGGGTTGGTCACGCAAGATAAAAATATCAAGAAGAGAATTTACGAATACAAGAATTTTATTAGGCATTAGTCACCAAGGAATGCTATTTACCTACATGCCCAAATTGAATTTATGATTTCACTGACCACCAACAATGTACAGTCACCTTTTCACGGAACTGATAATTGGTGACTTCATACATGAACAGGAAAAGTTTCTAAAAATAACAAATTTCACTTACGACGAAGGTTTAGTGAGGAATTCCTTGAACCGTAATTCAAAAGCTTGTCCAATTGTGGCTATGACATCTTGGGCTAATCGTCCTCCGCATTCTAGGACATAGCAGGCTCTCCACTCGTTAGGCGGTGCGGTCTTGGCCACGTAAGCTACGAAGTCTAGGGAATCTGCGTCGCCGCCTGAAGCGAACGATACTCTGGGCATCTCATGTCGCGCGACGGTTTCTCCTCCTTCGAGGGCTGCTAGAGTGATGGCTCTGGACGAGACTGTCAGGGCGACGTTGGCCCCGGAATGTGCCATGCGGGGTTTCGCCGCTAAGGCGCTGGCGGCCGCTTGGCTCACGCGTCGCTTCTTGTCTGCAGACCGTAGGCCAGCCGCCGCGCATACTCGGGCTATGCATTCTCTGTAATATGAATGCAGAATGTTGAATTCATTAGAAATCAAGAATTGAATTGATACAGCTATTAAATTGTGAATCAACATTGCTTGTGTATAGTAGAGATTAAGCCAGACATAGAAATACACCTCATTAGGCAAATCCATACAATTTAAATAGTAAAACACTGTAATAAAAAGTAAAATGCCTATTATAACTACAGCTAAAGTACCTAAGCAGTACCACAATGGTACTATTGTTAACCATGTTTGACATGAGTGGAACAATAATAGTTCACATGGGCTGATTGTGAAAGATAATGGTTATAATGTTTAGTAGAACATAACTCTTCAATATTTTGTCTAGTTTAATATTTTGTGTCACACTTCTCCTGAAATGAAGGAAGGAAGGAAAACAAAATAGTTACAGGATATATCCAGTAAATAACATTACAAGTGGTTTCTATGTTGTTCTATTAAATACAGTATGCTTTTATTGTACACCAAAAGAATGATTTGTGTGCTTTAATGACAAAACATTTATAGAAAGATTAAGAAACTAGGAATAATAAAAATTTGGAATGAAAACAGCTAGCTATTATAGTTGAAATTTATTCAATCTAACCAAGTGCAATAAAACTAAAGATGCTTTGTTGATATGATAGTCTGAGATGAGATGAATCATCTGAACTGCATACTCACTTTGCTACTTGTGACCTTGTGTCAAAGTCCAGTTTCTTCATAGATGTCAGGACTTCCATGCATCCAATGTACTGTAATAAAATCACAGAAAATGGTATTTAATTTAGTATAATTGTAAAGGTATGAGGGAATCTAACAAGCAGCTATAGTAGTTCTCACAAATGTATGCCACAAATAATTTAGGAGATGAAAGTTACTAACTCAAAGGGCGATCCACAATTTAGTCCTTTTCATGTTTGAGAAAATACTGAAACTATGAAATCCAATTCTGGTAAGCCATACCTAAAATAGGTACAAATATAGGAGAAACAACAGTTTCAACCAAACAGGATGTTTACAGATTGAGTGCCGTATCTCATTATCCTAAATCATACCCGGAATTGCGCAGTTTCTTGAAATAGCTTATTTAACCATCGCATATGTCATTAGTTCGGTGTTGCTTTGCCAAGCTACTTTGTCAAACCAGTGCCAGTCAGTATAAGAGTATAAACACTGACCAAATGGACACACCATAAAAGAAGAACAAAGTACCTATTTTTGTCAAGTATCAGTCATGGCTGCCACCTTGCCACATTCACAGTTTCCGGCATTTCCAAATTAAATTAGTATTATTATTATTTGAATACCCAAAATACATGGAAAGTCATACCTATTATAGACAAATTGCACAGACAGGTAGTCTAGAAGAATCGTGTCCAAGATAATAAATATAACATAAAATATTTGAGAGTACAACAGTTTCAGTTAGGGTTTCAGAGCCTAAGCTAAAGATTAAATTCCATGTTATGGTCTTCACCAAATAACAAAACGGTACTTCTGTCAATAGGGGTGCGGCGCACTTAGTGCGTCTGCTCACTGTTTATCATAATACAAGCATTCAACCCTCACAGCTGGTGGTAACAAGGCAGGAAGACGGGAAATCTCAGGCGCTCATTGGTTTGCTGGCTGTCTCTTTAGGCTTATAATGTAGGTTAGGTATCATACCCTGACGGCGTAGGTGACTCCATCGCTGGCCAGCACGGAGTCAGGATGCAGCCAGCCCCGCGCCGGCTTGGCAACGAACGAGCTACTCTCCGCCATCGCAGTCTCCGCACAGTGAGCGCGAGAGACACCGCCGCACGATATCCTTCACACTTCGCCACCTCTCAGCTATTTTAAATGCACTTTCATTGTGATTCAAATCAATTCACGATCGCCGATGTCCATACAGTAAACACCTGCGAGATACGCCCCCGCCGCGCTCTATACGACAACCTCTAGTCTCGTACCGCAACAAACAGTTCAAACACCGAGTTGTAAAGTAAAAGTACAACAAAACCGTGTGAACACAACACAACAAATAGAATAAACAGTAATTTTCTTTCACAAAAAGTTGCGACTCACACAAGCAACACAACTTTTTTTGACAGATACGGACCACAGATTATAAACCAAACCAAACAAATTCTCGGAGAATTATTCTCCTTTTACAACGACATCTAGCGTCGAGTAGCGGAAGCATTTGCAGCTGTAGCTGGCTGAAAGAGCTACCGAAAAAGGGTTTGGAAAGCCATTTGCTTTAGGAAAAAACTTAATTTATTTTTTCTTTTCTATCTAATGGCTACTCGATTAGATTTTGTTCAACATTTACAACCAACAACAAAAAAGAGTTTTCAAGAAGGTCTTCCTTTTTCATTTTTCGTCAACCTGAATTTATTTTTTGTGCCCAGCTGAATAGATAGAGTCGTCCGGAGGTAGAGTTAGAAAAAAAAACGGTCCAGTGCAAGCAAGTCGGACTCACAAAGGGTGGTACCATTTTGCATAAAAAGGTTATTCTACTTTTTACTATTTGTTGTCGTAGTGGCAATATTATGTAGGTAATAAATTAATGCTCTGTATGTCAACTGTCTCACCCTTAATCGTAAATATGTAGGTACGTAGGTACATACATTGTAAATATGTACCTACTTACAGCCTAGCCAGCCGAACCATCATAGCCAAAATTGATAAGCGAGACCCTTATTTTATACTAAATTTTAGTAGGTATTTGTTGTTATAGCGGCATTAGAAACACGACATCTGTGAACATTTCAACTCTCTTGCTATTATGGTTGCAACTTGTTGACAGACGGATTCGAACGGACAGACAGTGAAGTCTCAGTACCTACCTACCTAATAGGGTTCCGTTTTCACCCTTTGGGTACGGCCTCAGGTGGACCAATGTCTGAAATAAATGAATTTTATTTTATTTTATTATTATTTATTTATTAACACGGAATTTCTAAGCATTTTTATGTAATACCTACAAATACACAAAAATGCTTAGAAATTCCTTATACCTCTATACACAAAAGTTTTGAATTGTTTAGGTAGGTAATACTTCTTATAATACCTGTGATTACACTGCCATTATTTAGGGAAACTCACTTTTCTCGATATTATGGTTACCAACGCATTTCTATTTGACTACATTGCATTGTTTGTTGCTTTTTCACCTCTTTCACGGCGTTGGCACCTGTTGGCACGTAATGCTGACTAAGAAAATGATCATGTAGAAAAATTCTGAACGGGACGTCGGATATTGACAGACGAGAGAAAAAATACAGCTAAAATGTGTAAGAGAATATTGATAAAATAAAGAAAACGTCGATCGAGATCAGGACAATTTATTTTAAAGATATGATAGCTATGCGATTGGGTAGGATAGGAAAGGAAACCTTGTAATAAGCAGTGTTGGGCAAATTGTAATTAACTACTAATTACAAAATTACAATTACTGCATGTAATTGCAATTACCAATTACGAATTAATAATTTTAAAAAGTAATTTCAATTACCAATTACTTTGATGTAATTGTAATTAGAATTACTAAATTACTCAATTACATATGAACAAGGGCCATATAAATAACAGATATAAGGATTTTTAACTATGTGTTTATTTCTAAATAATGACCCATACAAAACAATATGATGAAATAAAAAGGTGTTTTTATCATCTCTATTCAAAAACAAAAACAGTAATGTATCAAGGATAGGTTGATGTGCTGCTGATAGTAGGTACATGAATCAATACTTAGAATTGCTTGGCCTTTTGCACTCTTTGAACATTTCGTTTTTTTAGTGTAAGGTAAGTATATCGGGTTGTAAGGGATCATCGCGTTGTAAGAGTTCATCAGGTCGTACGGGTTCATCGGGTCGTAAGAGTTCATCGGGTTGTTAAAGTTTATCGGGTCGTAAGGTTTCATTGTTCTGGTCGAAAGGGTTCTTATGGTCGTAATGGTTCTTCGGGTCGTCACGGTTCGTCGGGTCGTAAGAGTTCATCGGGTCGTAAGAGTTCATCGGGTCGTAACGGTTCTTCGTGTCGTAAGTGTTCTTCTGGTCGTAAGGGTTCTTCGTGAACTCTTAGGACCCGTTGAACACTTACGACCCGTTGAATCCTTACGACCCGATGAACCCTTACGACCCGAAGAATCCTTGCGACCAGATGAACCCGTTGAACCATTACAAACCTAACAACCCTTACGACCCGATGGCTGACCTCTAAAGACCCATTGCCAAGCAATTCGAAGGGCCGAGCCGGCCGAGTCATTATGTACTTATACCTACATTATACCTACAAATTAGTTTAAGTTTTGACTCAAAAATTAGCGATTGAATACTTAATAATCACCACAAAAACTAGATTTTCAATCATCACTAATTTAGTGACAAAATTATAAGTTTTAATCGTCAAAATTTGTGATTATGCCAATACTGCAATGTATCATACTACAAAATGTAATTGAGTAATTGAATTACGAATTATAATTACTTAATTACATAATTGGAAAAGTAATTGCAATTACTGTTAATTTCAATTACATGTAATTTCAATTACATGTAATTGAATTAAAAGTAGTTCAATTATTAATTAAATTACAAAAGTAATTAATTACGCCCAACACTGGTAATAAGGCATCTTCTAAAAGATTTTGGAAAAGTGTGGTAATCATCGTGTCAGCAGTTCCTTATATTACATTTGTTATTTTTTGGCTATACCTACCTACTGACCTACTGGTAAATTATTCTTAAAATCTCTATTAACTACTGTTAAATACGTAGGCATTATTATGTGTTGATAGCTTGTAAGTATAGATAAATAGCTGCTGATTATGGTTTAATAATTTCAGCTCAGTATTTTCTGCGAGATAATACTTGAAAATGTGCTACACGTCTACGGCGTAGCAAGCGTAGACCATTTTATGCTTTTGAAACCGTTGGCTGCGAATCGATAACCTCTTTATGTTTTCTGTCTGAATGCTATGTAAGTACATTTCTAAATTCTTGATACAATAGACGACTTTGAAGGAAAGAGCACCTGCATTCGGCACACGTGCTCCTAATGTGCTAGCAAGTCGTGCCTGGCGAGCGTCCAATGACCCATATTACAGAACTAGAAGGCACAAGTCTAAATTCTAAGTACATTGCGCCACATCATCATCATCACATCACAATATAGGTAAGTATTAGCATATAGCAATCCACTGCTGGACGTAGCCTCCTACAGGGTACGTCATCAGAGGGCACATCCTCCCGTTTTCACCATTAAGTCACTGCCAGCAGCCCGTTCAAATCTTCGGTCCATCAAGCAGGGCTAGCTACATAGCGTAACTGTATAATTTTCCTGGTGGTATAAGGCTTTACATCTACGCAATGAACATTGAATTTTACCTGTAAAATAGTAGCCTGCACTTGTAAAATGTTGGGCGTAAGTGTTCGTCTTTACCAGCTCGTGTTAAGCTTAAACTACAGTGAGAAAACGTGAGATAGAGACGTGGGTTCAGTCCAATGATGTACTTACCTTTTGTACAAGAATAATACTTTCGGGCCCCCATCTACTTACATATTGGCCACGAAAATCGTGATGTGATTTCTTTAGTAACTGAGTACAATGGGCACATAATGCATGTATCGGTAGGTACCTACTACCTATAATAGGGTGCAATTGTATTAGTGGCGGATCCATTAAGGGTGTATTCTGTCAATGAAACTGAACAACTTTCCCCAAGGAACATTGGTCGAAATACGAAAAAAAATTTGGTCTTCCCATACTAAGTGTGTTGGCCGGCCGGGTCAATTTGTAAGAAAGGGCAATTTTTTTTTTCATATTTCGACCTATGTTCTTTGGGGAAAGTTATTCAGTTTCATTGACAGAACACACCCTTTACGGATCCGCCACTAATAAAATTACATCCTATATACCTAGAGCCCTATGACAGCCGAACATCTTTTTGATCTATCTATCATGTAAGATAGAAATTGACGAATTAGATACGAGGCTTTTGTTCTACTATAATAGAAACCAAACCATCATGCATTAGAACATTTCACTCAGACCGGCAACTGAAGTTAGAAACAGGAACAGATACAGAGTGCAAACAACAAAGTTCAGCTTCATTATTAAACCACGAGTGTAGCCGCTAACTATTGCGTCTGTGGTCCAGTGCTCTTAGTACGGAGTTATAGGCATCTTGGGTTTCGGAGTAGGAGACAGGCAGCACAATGTTTTTATAATAGGAATGAATACCTACATGCATTTGATTATTATACTCAGATCGGCAACTAAAGTTGAAACAGGAACTGTGAACGACGCGATGAACCTCTTTTGATATTTTTGGTTTTATAGACTTTACTTTTTGACTTATTGCTTTTGTCATGTGGTTTTGATATGGATTCGTTGTATTTTTTACCAATTTTATTTATTATAGATATTTACACGCTTTAGATATTGTTTTCCCTTTTTCTATCGATTACCAGCTCGTCCGCTACATTTTTTTGGTCCTGCCGAATTAAATATTTTCGAAAATTGTTTTGGTTCAAATCTGACAGATAAAATATTTTTGTAGAAACTAGAAATTTGGAAATATTTTTGGAAAACAGAATCTAAAGATGTGAAAAGCTAGAAACGGTAAGTGCGTGATGAGTTCCAAGTACAATGGGCAAGAGATGAGCGGAAAAGCACAAATGGTTGTTCGTAGGTTTGTAGATAGACAACTGCCGGTATTCGTTCAGCTCTTCCACGACAGAAACAGCAAGATACGTAGATTTTTCTGTTCCTTTTGTGAATAAACCAGACCGAGGGGCTGGATAACCCGCCAGCTTCATAAATTAACTGTGGTTTTATATTTGGATTAGCAACCGAAGTTTCTTTACAAGGTTTGAAGCTTCTCCGCTCAGTCCAAATTACCATGTGTTGCTGCTGCAGGCAAGAGAAAGAGAGAAATAAGATAAGTGTAGCATAAGCAGCACAGATTTATTGCAGCGTGCAGCGCGGCCCGCTGTAAGCAGCACAGATTTTGTAGCGTATGCAGCATAGATTATTGTAGCAAGCAGCGGCCCGCTGTACGCAGCGAAGATTATTAGAGCATCAGCAACAGAGCCATCGCAGCAGACGCACCCCAGGGATTGCAAGACCGAGACAGACCCAACAAGACAAGCAGCACGCAGCAAAGAATGGCACGGCAAGACACACGAATAAGCAAGACACACGCCAGACACGCAAGACAAGGCACAAGACAAGCCAACCCGAGCGGTCGTAGCGTCCGTCTGTCTAGTCGCCGCTTACCACCAGCCCCAGATGCCAGCGCGTCGTGAAATGTGTTGAGGTGCCTGGACCAGGCACTGGAGGGGGTGTGAACGACGCGATGAACCTCTTTTGATATTTTTGGTTTTATAGACTTTACTTTTTGACTTATTGCTTTTGTCATGTGGTTTTGATATGGATTCGTTGTATTTTTTACCAATTTTATTTATTATAGATATTTACACGCTTTAGATATTGTTTTCCCTTTTTCTATCGATTACCAGCTCGTCCGCTACAGGAACAAATACAGAAGAGAACTGCAAACAACAAAGTTCATCCTCATTATTAAACCACGAGTAGATATATCCGTAGCCGCTAAGGCTGTCTTGGGCTCTAAGTACGGAGTCTTCTTCTTCTTCTGAACCAGCCGTACTTAGATCCCTAAGAATGCCCTAAAACAAACCTAAGCTAACATTTCACTTAAACTGCCGACTAAAGTTGAAACAGGAACAGATACTGAAGAGAACTGCAAACAACAAAGTTCATCCTCATTATTAAACCACGAGTGTATCCGTAGCCGCTAACTATTTCGTCTGTGGCATGTCTGTGGTCCAGTGCTTTCCGTCTTGGGCTCTTAGTACCGATATAATTATTATTAAACCACGAGTGTATTCGTAGCCGCTAACTATTGCGTCTGTGGCATGTCTGTGGTCCAGTGCTTTCCGTCTTGGGTTCTTAGGAGAGAAACACAGTGTAACGTCCGTTTGTGCATCGTTATATCGTCGTCGTCGTCGATTTTTCACCTTATTTTCATACGAATACATTTATGTTTTGACAGACGGATCCGTCGACGACACAGCGTTGTGCGATGCCGTTTGACATAAACCGTATTCCACTTTATTACGGTTTATGTGAAACGCTTTGACAGACGCAACCGTTATCGCAAAAATCACACAAAGCTTCGTTGGAAGCATTTGTCAAATAATTTGACATAAACCATATTTGTATGAGATTAAGGTCGAAATTCGTATTGTCCCAACGCATTCGTTACGTGTGTAAAGTGTATACGTGTGTAAGTATATACCTAAGCTTTATCTTATCTCAAACGGCATTTGCATCTTATCTGAAACCACAGCAAGCCGGGTGAATTGGAATGCGGGACACGCAGCCATTGCGGTTCGCGAGACAATTTCAACTATTCTTCAATGAGCTTTACGAAATACCAATGAAATTGCCTGCGAATGCGAATTCTAGAAATTCTTTTTGATTCAGTGCTGTGCTGGTCTACGAACATAAAACTTTTGAGGTCAGATTGTCTGAATTGTGATAGACTAACCTCCCATTGATAATGTCTTACCTCATACATAATGCTACTGATCGGAAGTAAGCTATAACGATAGATAATGTTTAGAAGGTAACCTAGTATGGGTTGCTATCCGATATCCTGGCAGACCTTATTTTATCTTATTAGAAAAACTAATTTAATTTCCTAAAATTACATCTTTTAGATGAGGCTTTGGCGATGAGAACCCGCTAAAGTTGCCAGCTCCAACAACGACAGTTTCCATGGTCAGCCACATTTTAGATGCCAAAAACTGAACTCAGATCCCTCGCTACCCTGGTTGCCCAATGAAATTAGTATAGGAACTTACCAATCTACAACATTTTACCGAGTACATGCATGTTGAATAAAAACATGGCTTCGCTCTTATGTTGATCGGACACCATAGTGTTCGTCAGCTGTATCTAAAAGTAACGGTACCCTGCTGTTTTGCCTTTTTTCATTTACAAGGGTGAATAGTGATTGATGATGGATCGTAGTTCCGACTTTGTATTAGGAAAACTGAAAACAGTTTTTCTTTTACCACAGTTAGGAACATCTCCCTAGTGTTGCAAGATGGCAGGACTTGTCACGCTCTTTTGAAGTTATCATAGGCTAGGCTAGATCTTCATTGTAGGTGATGGATGGACAGCCAACATTTTCTAAATCTATCAACGTAAAATTAATTTTAGATAAATCAATTTAAATAAGTAGACGTATTAAACTGGTAAAAATTGTTTTGTGTGATCTAATCTATAGGTACGGAACCAAAATTATTATTACTGCATCGGCGGTCAAAGAAAAATCGTTCAAGATTTGTTCTAAACTGTATCGTATCCTTATTATCTGCCCACTTTATCTTAACAAGGGGCAGTCCACTGTTTCCCGCCTTCCTCTTTTTTTATCAGCCCCAAGGGTGCCGATCTCGCTGATTGATGCGAATTTTGCAAACAAAAAAAACAGCTTTATTTATATCGAGGCATGCATTTTAGAAAAATATAGCTATGTAATTATAGCGCAGCATCATAATAAGGCACCTTTGCGTTTCTCTGTCTGTTTGTCGTGGAATTCGCTAACTCCTCCTAAACCACGCTACGGATTTTTATGTTTTTTTTTGTAATGAATAGAGTAATTCAAGAGGCAACACATGACGAAAAAATGCCTATTTCCCACAGGAAAATGTTATCCAGAGGGTAAAAGCGGTAGCGGAAGTTGATTTGTAGTAGAAATATGACATCAAAGAGTGTCACGCCCGTCACACTCTTTGTAAGATGAGATCTCACCGGTGCAAAAAACAAGACAATGAATGCGTTCAAAGCACCTACAAATTTTCCTCAATAGAGTGATATAGTCATTACAAAAGTCCACTTTCACTAAACAAGCGTGAATCTCAGTTTCCTGTTAAGTCTTTTCCAATCTCAAGGGTGCTGCTTCTGTTTGAAGTTGGTTTAAAAAGCTTTCATTGTAAAATTAAATGCTTTGATATGAAAGTAGGTCCGAGGAAAATTGCAGTGAATGTTTTTTTTTCCTAAACGGGAAGATAAAGCCATTATCGGTTCACTTTATCTGAAAACGGGCGTACTGTCTTCTTCTTTGTGTTTGTCGACATATCTACCTACTACCTACATTCATACCTAACACCGCAAACTATATAGAGATACTAACCTAACACTAACTCACGTGATGAATCGCTAACATGTGAAGAAGTTGCTCTTGTCTTTAAAAAAATTAGTGCATTGTAGGCTTGGCTTAGGCGCCATAATCTCTCCGGTCTTGTTGTAGCGCATCTAGATGATCTTTCTGGAATCTGGTTTGAATTTACGTCATCGTCGTACATACGCCAAATTAATACAACAATTTTGTACATTTATCAAACATATTTTATACTTAAGTTTGACGTAACTTTGACACAAATCATTCTTCAAAGTTAGTATAAAATATTACATAAACTAGTATTACATAAATTACCTTGCACGTTTTTAACGTGTATGAATAGGATTCCATATAGGTTGGGCTATTTCTCTGATGTGTGTTGATGCTGAATCCAGCTGCTTCAGTATGCGAACGAGTTCATGACCATCCTGAAATATGCGCATCCTTGTCGCACACGCCAGTACCACTGCGAGTATGATAAGGATGCGCATATTTCAGGATGGTCATGAATTCGTTCGCGTACAGTCGCTCTCGTCCCAAAGTTAAACCGTATCATAATATTGGTAGTGATTACAGCGGTCCATTTAATGGCGTCCCGCTGTTTACCGTATTTTTTCCTCGTCCCCTCTGGCACATAGTAAGTATTGACGGATGTCCAATACAGAGAGACGGCTTCAAAGAAACGTCACTACACGCACCCACACATCTACACGCCGTAGTTTACGCGCGATCTCGAACCGTTTCGAACCGGCTAGTAGCTAGCGTCAACATAAGTCGGTGCGAGCGGACGGTAAAATTAAGACTCGCAGGTGCAAATATTCTTGTAATGTGTGTTATAGTGTAAGTTTGATATAATTGTAAGTAAGTAGGTAATTTACCTACGCATTTTTAACCCAGGTACCACATTTCAAATATTCAGAAAGAAATTGAAAGAAAGAAATTGTCACAACCAACATTATAGGTGTAAATGATCGGGAATAAAGGCGAGCTGTCCTTCTGTAAATTCTCTATTCTCTCCCTCTAGTGCCGATATTCATGATTGATGTGAACTCCGGAAGATGGCGCTTTAATTTTTGCCGGAGTCATAATCGCTCGGGGCGTCAGATCACTTTATCATGGCAGATATTGAGGTCATTACTCTTGCGATTGTCGTGAGAAACGCAGAGGAAAAGTGGACGGAGATAATATCTGGTAAAAAGAATAGCTGTATTCGAAATCGAGCATTCCTAGGAATTAAGGCAACTACATTTCTTTAATTTTCGTTATGAACCTCTGTACCATCCATCCTTTTAAGACTTTACCCAGGACTTCAATCATCAAAAACAGCAAGAATGACTTCTTGCTGTTGTTAATGATTGGGCCTCTCTCAGTAGCGGGTGGGTATTTCTAATACTGACTATTTTTGGCAGGTGAGCCTGACCTAAAATAGAAAATATCAATTTTCTGAATCTCTGCCCTGTACCTAAAAATAAATTGTCACAACGGCCCTATAATTAAAGCCAATGTCACCCTCGCGGACCAAGTGTTCCAATTTACGAAGAAATAAACAATTTTCGTGCCCAAAAATTTATCATAACAATACGCAAACAAAGTCGCGTAATTTATGAGTTTGGACAAAGTGAAAAAGGTCGACTCGCGGCGTGTCGTTTGAACCGCGACATGAATAACAAAGTTGCGACGTTTAGGAGTTTAGTCCTGCATACAGCTACCGGCGTACGGCAGTGACCGTTTATTTTTATTGTCCAAATCTACCCCCGGACATTAACGTAATAGCCGCCGCGAGAATTGAGCTACGACATTGGATTTTCTCGTGCCAACTTTTCTGATAAAAATAAAAAATAAATTTTGTACGTATTTTTTTCTTTGTTATACACAAAACCTCAAACTAAACTTTACCAATTAAGCAGCTTTCAAAATAACCAATTTCAAAGACAAAAGGGAATACGGCTTAAAAGTATCAATTTACACAAGGAAAGGGACAGGCGGGGACAAAAAAGAGAATCCCGACTTAATTTAGCGAAAAATTAAGGCACGAATCAAAATAAACAGATTAAATGAGAAAGCCGGTAGGTATACGGCTACAGAGTGCTACATTGCTACAGCCGTTGGTAGTGCTACGCGGCGTAGCGTCGTAGCGGGGCGCGTGCGTGCGTCAGTCGGCCCGCGCCGCGCGTCGCTGCAGCACGCGGCATGCGTCGCGTCACCCGCACCACCAACCACACGCCTGAACACCACCGCGCGCCCCTGTGAGTAAACATTACCTTTACACCGAACACATCAAACCAGAAAGACTCTTCCATATTCCGTGTACAGTTTTATTGAGTAGTTGCATTAACGGATGCAGAGATTTCCGCATCTCCGCACGTGGATCCATACCCGGCTTGCCTCCACTTCCCGTCTGTAACAAATGAGCGGTTCGTTCGATAGCCCACTGCCCCTGTGAGAGGTTTCTGAGTGAGCCCTCCTGAAGGGTCCTGCTGAATTCGGATTAATTTGTATTGAATGTGGAGCGATCGTGGAAGCCGTTTAGAGGAATTTCGGAACTTTATTTGTGTGGGTTTTATGGAGGTTGATGGTTTTATCGTGCGTACGTTTTGTTAGTTCTGCATGTGGTAAGGGATGTGTTTGTTATTCTCTGAGATTTTCCTCGTTTCTATTCTTCGTAAAGGGTTATAGTATAGATGTTTGTCGACCTCTGTGCTGTTTACATTCAGTAAGCCAGATGCAACATTTTTGTTCTATTATCGTGTCTCTACCACAGTTTCTACAGCCATGTTTTCAGAAGAGTAAACATATAATTCCTGAACCTAGAACCAACCAAATAAAAATTTCTATCTAGGCTCTAAAAATCAGACGTTATTTTAATATGACGTTGAATATTATGCAAGCCATGGCGCGCACGTGTGAATTAAGCCCGCGGCGGCAATTAAGCCGAGTACACACGCAGACTGCTCATTCACGCCGTCTGATGCCAGCCTTATGCCGTCTGACAGCTCCTGAATAAGGCCATCCACACATATGCCACGCGGTACTGCGGTATTTGACAGACGGCGAACAGTCTATGACAAGATGTCTGAAACAAGGAATTAAGGCGCGTACACACGCAGACTGCTCATTCACGCCGTCTGATGCCAGCCTTATTCCATCTGACAGCTACTGCTACGGCTGATCTCACACATACCGCATGATTATCCGGTGTTATGCCAGTCCTGTTTTACTGACTGACAGGGATTTGTATTAAACCGCATGACGACTCCGCATCCCAACGGTTTTCATCGTGTCGTTCGTTGACTCAGTGTGTGTCACACGACAAGATAAAGACCGCTATGACGCTTTGATTTGCCAAATAATTTCTCACAAATACTTACCATATCATTTAGCTAGCGGTACGTGTGAAGACCACTTAGGCGCTTTACGCTTTTATAAAATGGCCGTTTGTGCGTTATTTTTGCGCAGCGCTATCTGTTGCGTCTGAAAAATACGATTTTCGCTTATTTGACGGAAGCATTTGTCCAACGTTTGACATAAACTATATTAGTTATTATTATTAGTGTGTAATGCGCCTTATGTCTCAAATTTTTTCATGAAGATCATCGAAAAGGCTGTCTGAAACATTGAATAGACAGCCGTCACATACTTGCCGTATGATAATGCAGGATTTGACAGCCAGTTCGAAAGCTTTTGACAACTGCATGGTGCGGTGGTGAAATGAGATGTCATGTTTGCTTCTTTCTACATGCAGTTTCATATAACTTGATTTCCCAATAATATCGGACTGGAAATATACCGCAGAACTTTGCGGCACGTTAGAAAACCAGCGAAGCCACGAAATTTTTCTTGACGAGCGTCAAAATGGCGGTCTGAAACAATGTGGCGTTAAGCTGAGTACACACGTAGACTGCTATTTCTCGCCGTCTGACAATTGCAGAATTTTTCATGAAGGGCATTGAAAAGGCTGTCTGAAATTTCTGAACCCACGTGATATATTTTATCTGACTATCAGTAAGTGGAAATTTATATTATATCCTAATTTGAATAAGAAATATCTGTTTCAATTTTGCATTGTTTGTTCACGCTGTCTGATGCCTGGCAGTGTTATGCCACATGATGTCTGCTAAATACCTAAGCCATACATTTTTTATGGAGAGCACCTGAACGGTTGTCTGTCTGAAACTGAAACAACGCGAAGTTCGTTAAGAGTGCGACTATGTTTAAATATTTGTTTTATCATGATAAATCGGATCATTTTCCGAAGGGAAGTTTGTGTTGGTGGTTCTAACTATAATGAGTGCGAACCACTCAGATAGACAACGCGCACGGAAAATCTTTCATATTATCAATCTGAAATCCCGGGACTGAACTACGCATGGTGTTTCTGTGGTTTCACATACAACTCTCGCAAATAGATGACAAAATGTTAATTCCCTGGCGCTTTGTGATTTAGCTAATTGTGAACACATACCCACGCAGGCTAATTTACGCCTGCTGTTGCCGGCTTTATGTCACGGGACGTTTTACAAATTAAACCCGTCGAAAACATGTTGGATAAAAAAGGGAATTCAATTTTCAGTTATTCTCAGGGTTTTCAGTGAGTCGTTTTACGAGTGATGCGTTGCATAATGAAACAAAGAATGCACGAATCGTGGATATTACGCCAAATGCTGAATACGCTCCCCGGCTGTTCATTTACTGCCCCTGATGTCTGCCATTCGTCATAATCAGCAGCGTGTGTGCCTCAGAATAAGCCTGTCAATATATGTGTTTACTTAACCAATCATTCCATATGGGAAATAAAAGGTACGACTAGTTTGATGTAAATATTAAGCCAAAAGCTGAATACGTGCGCTGGCTGTTCATTTACGGAGCGTGATGTCTGGCCATCCGTCATAACTCGACCATAAGCCTGCCAATGTAATAAGGATTATAATGTGTTTACTTATTCGTGTAACGGTAGTTTAGCATTCATACGTATGAAAAATTGAATGTACGATATGGATATTAAGTTCAATAATGCTTAATACTGAATACGCTTGTCAGCTGTTCAATTACTGCCCCTGATGTCTGCCATTCGTCATAATCAGCAGACGGCTCGACTGGCGCGTATGCCTCAGAAGCCTGCTAATGTATCAAGGATTATCGCGTGTTTACTCATTCGTAGTTTAGCATTTACACTTATGAAACACTAGCGGCCCGCCCAGCGGTTTCACTCGCTGCTACTTACCTGTTTTCCCGTAGAAATGGGATCTTTGCCCGTAGTAAAAAGTCCATTAATCCATTCTAGCAGAAGTTACTCATCATGACCATGTGCCAGCAGAGGCGGCCTGTCATGGCGAATAACTTTAACTTTGAAGCCATTACCGAGTCTAATAAAGTTTAGATGGGGTGCTGGTTGTCTACATCAGGTACTCCAGACCCTCGTGACCATGTGCCAGCAGAAGCAGCCTGTCGTGCTGAATAACTTTTACTTTGAAACCATTACCCTATCTCTTATAGTTTAGATGGGATGCTTGTGGTCTACATCAGGTACTCCAGATCCTCGATGACCATGTGCCAGCAGAAGCGGCCCGTCATGGTGAACAACTTTTTCTATGAAGCCATGACCGTATCTCTTATAGTTTATATGGGATGCTGGTGGTCTTCATCAGGTACTCCAGATCCTCGAGGGCCGACCATGTCCGTCTTTTATATGATAGTAATATCAGTGCCAAAATTCGCGAGGATCGGTAAAGCGGTTTGGCTAATTTGGGTAATATATGCTTTATTTCCCCGTTTTCCTGCTGCTAACCGTTTTCCCGTAGGAATGAGGAATTTTCCCGTAGTAAAAAGTAGCCTATGTTACTCAAGGATGTTGTAGCTTTCAAATAGTGAAAGAATTTTGGAAATCGGTCCAGTAGTTTCGGAGTTTATCGATTACATACAAACAAACAAACAAACAAAAAAACAAAGTTTTCCTCTTTATTATATTAGTGTAGATAGAATCTACGTTATGGATATTAAACTCAATAATACTTAATGCTGAATACGGTCGTCAACTGTTTATTTACTGAGCCTGTTTAGTTTCGCATCATGTACGCGCGCGAATGCGATTTGAGTTTCGCGCCATTTCGTCTGTCGTTGTGCGGCCCCCGTGAACATGCGGCCGGCTATAACCACACATTACTCATTCGCTCGGTTCCCGTGTGCCCGCGGCCGGCGTCGGGCCATTGTAAATGTAATTTTTGGTGTTCCTTTATCATTTCGTGTGTGCAATTTCCACCAGGGAAGAATTCCCTGTTCGATGTGGATCCTTTGTTATTCGCGTATTGTGCAGTAAACGTCTTAGTGCTGTCGCGAACTGAACAATAGTGGTTGTGAAAATCTTCGGTTGAATATTGGAGTGACGGATTGCGATCCCGAGCTGGTATCCAGAGGCAGTGAGTCTTAGTGTTTTAAGTTCCCCTCCTTATGTGCTCCAAAATTCCCTGATACCTCTTCCCGTCACACTTTGACTCATAAGGGAACGGCGGCGACATACTTGCCAAACGGTAAGCAGTTCGCTGTTAGTTTTTGTATAAGTACGTTATTTGTAGTGATTTAGCAACATTACGTGGAGGTCACCACCTTGATGACCTTTAGTACAACCGGAACTTGGTACATATACTTTAGATATGAGCTGCGATAGTGCGGTAAAATATTAGTCATCTTGTAGGAGATTAAGGGCCGTCGCAGACATCGGAAACAAAAATTTCTCAACAGGAAATTTTATTTTCCGGAACAGAAAATTTTCTCATTAAATTTATTTTATTTAGCTATAGTAAAGAGCACTACGAATCGTAGTCAAATGTTGTTCCGAGGCTGATCGACCATTTAGTTTTAGATTTTAAGATAACTTTGATTTGCTTCCACTGCGCTAAGATCAGCTTCGGAATCAAACATTTTTTGGTAGCAGAGCGTGGTTGCTTTATTGCAACATAGTTAACCGTGATTTAGTATTAAGCGTGTTTTTTATACTACCCACATATTTTATAAATTTTGGAAAATATTGTTTCGTTTTTTTTTTGTGACTATATTGTTTGCCTAGTGAACGGTACCTTATCGGTAAGGTCTAGGCCAGTCAACTAACATTTATTTTGTGGTATTTGTTTATTGGTTTCTCGTTTTTATTAAGTCGAGTGTGTAAAAGTTGGTACCATGGCTCCCTCGATCGCCAGGTATAAGGCTGCTATAAAGACAGAATTAAGGTGGTTTACTACCACAGCGGCAATGATCGGCCGCGAGGACCGGGAGGACGCGCTCTTGAAAAGTGCACTACAGGTAGATGAACGGGTTCGGGTTGTGTCGGGACACCTCACAGAGTGCCTCATGCTCCTTGAGGAAACTCCTAACCCTGAAGATCAGGAGCTGGTCGAGGGCGATGTAAGCCAGTGCTTGGAGCTGGCACAGGACATTGAGCAGGCAGCTGCGGATATAACTAGGCGACGTGACGGAAAGGAAAAGCCATTCCGTGGTAAAGTGGGACAAGGATTACAGGTGCCTCTTCCACCTGTTACGGTTCCAGTCTTCGCAGGCGATTACGCCGACTGGCCGGCGTTTGAGGACCTGTATAGCAGCGTGGTCCACACACGGACGGACATAATGCCAGCGTACAAGATGGCTCAGCTGATGTCCAGGCTACAAGGAGAGCCTCATGAATTGCTGACGCATTTGGCTGTCTCGGATAGCAATTATGAGGTGGCGTGGAAGATCCTTACCGACCGGTATCGGAACAAGCGCCTGATTGTAGACAGGCTGTTAGACCAGTGGCTGTCAATACCAACCATAACGCGAGGTACGGACCTCCGCGAGAAAATCTTCCACCCAGTCAGTGTCGCGGTCAGCGCACTAGAGCGACAGGGTTTGCCAGTGGCGGGCTACGGTTATATCTTGGTCCACACAGTGCTTCGCCGCCTGCCGAGCGAAATGGTCGCTCGATTCAAGCAGCTCCATGGGGGCAAGTCCTCGGACCACCTCCCGACCTACGAGGATCTGAAGTCGTTCCTCGAGGCCGAAAGCAGGCGAGTGGACGTCCAGGCTGGTCAAGCCCCTCGCAAGGAGACCTCTGCCCCTCGCCACCCGGAACGGCCGGGTGCACAGGCGCGAGGAGGCAACAGTAGGCAACCCAGGCGGTACAACACCGCATTGAAATCAGGGTGTGCCTACTGCAGGGAGACAGGCCACAGGGTAACAGCGTGTCAGGAGTTTGTTGAGCAGCGGGTTCAGAGGAGACGGGGTGTGGCACAGCAGAGGCGTTGGTGTTATCGGTGCCTGGGGCCGCATCAGGTGCGAGAGTGCCCTTCAAACACCAACTGTAGGTACTGCCAGGGTGCACACCATCCGCTGCTCTGCATGAATCGCTCCGGAGACGCCGGGGGCAGCGCTGGATCGGGTCAGCGAAGGGAGCCTGCCCACCAAGGGAGGGAGCAACGCTCCCCACCCCCTCCAAGGAGGAGCCCACCTCCGCATCGGTCACAGGGACAGACAGGGGGACGTCAACAGACGGAGCCCACTTCCCCAGGGACGTGGGGACGATCTCCACCACGGCAGCAGGTGCCGGATTGGGGAAGAACGGCACAGGAACATGGCCAAGGACACCCATCCCAGGTACGGGATCCAACGGGCGGGTGTCAGGAGCGCACTAGGCAGCCACCAGGGTACATGCAGTATTCTGCGGGCTTGAGCCACCTGGTTGGGTCTCAAGACCCACGCATGCCTCCGCCTATGCCTGAGTACCCGCGGCTACAGGCGCAACCTCGGTACGGACGTTTGCCGTTGGGGTACTATAGAGCTCCAGCCATGGCCTTTATGGGCAGACCTCCCTACCAGCAGGAGTGGGACCCATACACAGGTTTGGGTAGCGAGGGGATACCCCCGCGGGACGCGGCCTCACCGCGTCTAGATTCCCGCTAGGTAATCGCCGCCTACTCATCAGCTTCGGCTCCCCGTCCAATCACGGTACTTTTGCCAACGGCTAAGATTTGGGTATGGGGATACGGTGGCCGGACCATTCAAGTAAGAGCCCTACTGGATACAGGGGTTCAGGGATGTATTGTATCGAGTAAGCTGGTGAGTAGGCTAGGCCTAAATGTACAGCCAAGTGAGGATGAAGCTGTAGGCATCGGGGGCCTAAATGTGCCTGACATTCGGGGTCAGACGAACTTTGAGTTCGCATTAGGTAGCACATGTACAGGGGTCAGCTATCAAGTCTCAGCCGTGGTGCTGGATGAAGTGGTTGGGAAACTCCCTCAGGTTAGGTTACCACCAACGGTACGAGGGTTAACCACAGGGTTGGAGTTAGCTGATCCTGATTTTGATACTCCTGGTACGGTGGACGTCCTTCTCGGGTCAGACGTCCTCGGGAGATTATGGTGCGGTAGGAAGAAGGTACTCCAGGAAGCTGGTTTGGTGGCCGTAGATACCACAGGGGGGTATGTTGTTTTCGGCCCAGTTTGGAGACCTCAGGACCTACCAGAAGGGAATACGGTCCTCTATGGTAGTGTGCTGTCAGAGGTGCTGCAGAGGTTTTGGGAGTCTGAAGAGCCGCCCACGGCGGACAGACGGAAGCCAGAGGATGACGAGTGCGAGTTGTTCTATCAATACAACACTGCGAGATGCCCGTCAGGCAGATTCGTGACCAGGCTACCTTTTCTCCCAAACCGCCCCGCTTTAGGTAGTTCGCGACAGCTCGCGGAACGGAGACTGCTCGAAATGGAGCGGAAGATGAGGCGAGACCCAGCACTTCGGCAGAAGTATATAGAACTCATGCGGGAATATATTCAATTGGGCCACATGTCGGTGTCCAGCCTGGATTGGAGGTGTGTCGAGCATTATTACATTCCACACCTGGCTGTCTTGAAGTCACCTGAGGTGAAAATACGGGTGGTGTTTGACGGTTCTGCTCCTACCTCGAATGGTGTGTCTGTGAACCAATGTTTGCACGCGGGTCCTAAATTGAACCGGGACATTGTGGACATTCTCACAGACTTTCGTTTACACCAGGTAGCGTTCGTCGCAGACGTCAAAATGATGTTTCGCCAAACCATGATACATCCGGATGACCGTCGGTATCAGCTGATTTTGTGGCGTGAGAGCCCAGATGAGCCGATGGTCACATACGAACTTAACACGGTGACGTATGGACTTAAGCCAAGTCCGTATTTGGCAGTACGTACGCTGCGAGAGTTGGCCGCACAGGAAAGGGTAAGATACCCTCGAGCCGCAGCAGTACTGGATCGCGACGTCTACGTGGACGATGTCTGCACGGGTGCTGATAGCGTGGAGCAGGCGCTAATTCTACGAGACGAGCTGATCGCGATCATGGGTTCAGGAGGTTACGAGTTGCGGAAATGGTTGTCCAGTTGCCCAGAGCTCCTGGCCGGTTTGCCAGGCGAGTTCCATCAGGACCCGCACCTCTTTGAGAACCCGGACAATCCAAACACGTTGGGCATCCTCGGGGTGCAATATAGGCCAACGCATGACGTATTCACGTACAAGATCGAGCCCGACCTTTTGGAGAAAACTTGGACTAAGCGGTCGGTACTGTCGACAATCGCTAGAACGTTCGATCCTAACGGATGGATCGCCCCGGTTACGTTCATGGCGAAGTGCTTTTTACAAAGGTTGTGGCTAGCCAACTTAGGATGGGACGACCAACTCTCCGGAGAGTTGTTGAAGGATTGGCTCAAGTTTGTGACCACCTTACCAGGGATTGTGCACATCGCGATACCCCGCAAGTTAGTCCCATCGGTGGGATGTAAGGCTACCCTACATGATATTAACTTTTAGGTTACAAAGTTAATACAAACGAAGCAAGCGGAAAAAATTCACACCGCCGGCGGGATTCGAACCCACGTCTTCTGACAAGCCGGGTCAGACGTGTTAAGCCGCTACACCACGGCGGGTTCTGCCCGAGGCGGCGAAATTGTGATCCACTTGCTTCGTTCATATTGCTTTGTCACTTGACTACTCACGGGTAGCTACCCTACATGGGTTTTGTGACGCCTCGGAGCGAGGGTACGCGGCAGCTGTATACCTTCGGACAGCAAGTTCAACGGGAACTGTGGACGTGCGTCTGGTTATGGCCAAAAGTAAGGTGGCACCAGTCAGAACTAGATGGACCATCCCCAAGTTGGAGTTGGCAGGGGCAGCTCTTCTAGCGCGCTTGCTAAATCATGTAACCTGCAATCTGCGTGGTACCATCAACTTGGATGAAACGGTGTACGCGTGGACCGACAGTCGGATAGTTCTGTGCTGGTTGCAGACGTCGGTACATACACTTGAGGTTTTCGTGGCAAATCGGGTGTCACAGATTACGGGGTCGGAAACTCCGTTAGTGTGGAGGCACGTACCAGGAGAATGGAACCCAGCGGACTGCGCTTCGCGCGGGTGTAGGGCCCCTGACTTGGTGAGTCACCCACTGTGGTGGGGACCTCAATGGCTGACTGAGTCGTCGCAGGAATGGCCGTTCAACGAGTGCAGGGCGCCGCTTGGGCCACCTGATCGAGGTTTGCGAGTGAACGTGGGTCAACTCGTACCGAAGCCTAACCCAGCTTTCTTGCTGGAACGGTATAGCTCCCTCGACAAACTTCTTGGGGTGACAGGTTGGATCAAACGGTTCGTGAACAACTGCAGGAAGCCTCAAACAGAACGGAACTTTACACCTGTCCTCTCGCCTGCGGAACGGAATGCGGCTCTATGCTCATTAGTTAGAGTCGTCCAGGCGGAACATTTTGAAGAGGAGGTCAGGCTGCTCAGGGATGGACGTGGAAAGCTGAAGGGAGGAATTGTGCGCCTCAACCCATTCCTGGATGAGCAAGGTATGCTCAGGGTTGGAGGCAGATTCGGAACGCTAGCCTGCCCTTTTCGGCGCGGCATCCACTGTTACTTCCAAAAAAGGGACCCTTAGTTGAGCTCTTAGTCAGGGATCGTCATGAGAAAAACTCGCACGCGGGCTGTAATGCGCTATTGGCCATTCTACAGCGCGAGTTCTGGATCTTATCGGGACGACGAATGGTACGTAGCGTTGTGTTTAGGTGCTTGCCTTGTTACCGTTTGAAGGCAGCCACAATGCAGCCACAGATGGGAGATCTTCCACCGGACCGGGTGGCGGAGGCCTGGACGTTTGCAGGTGTGGGAACGGATTTCGCAGGCCCTTTCATGGTGAAGGCATCACGCCTGCGGAACGCAAAGTCTATCAAGGCGTACTTGTGCGTGTTCGTGTGCCTAGCCACCAAGGCCGTCCACTTGGAGCTCGTGGCCGACCTTTCTACGGAGGCCTTTTTGGCAGCGCTGGAGAGATTTACGTCGCGACGAGGGCGACCAGCGCTGATCAGGTCGGATTGTGGTACCAACTTTAAGGGTGCTGATCGGTGTATGAAGGAAATTGTAACGTTCTTAAGGGAGAACGAAGAGGCCATCAGCACGGGCCTCTCCCGTCAGGGCATTACCTGGGTGTTCGATCCACCAGCGTGCCCTCACTGGGGTGGTATTTTTGAAGCGGTTGTAAAGTCCGCTAAGACGCATTTGTTGCGCGTCGTAGGGTTAACAATTTTGACTTTCGAGGAGCTGGCAACCGTGTTTTGTAAAATTGAGGCTGTACTCAATTCGCGTCCTTTGTGTCCGCTCAGCTCTGACCCAAATGATTTAGAGGCCCTGACGCCAGGGCATTTCTTAATTGGCCGCCCACTTAACGCCTTGCCGGAATATCCCTATACGGAGGTGAGTAGCAATCGTTTGTCGCGTTATCAGTTGTTGCAGCAAATGACTCAAAACTTTTGGAAGCGTTGGTCGCTTGAGTACTTGCACATTCTGCAGCAACGCCTTAAGTGGACGGACAGGACTGAACCCCCCTGCATTGGGGATCTCGTTCTGGTTAAGGATGCCAACCTACCGCCACTGCGTTGGCGCCGGGGGCGCATTCTCAACCTGTTTCCGGGTAGTGATGGCACTCCTCGAGTTGCAGAAGTTCAGGTGGGGGATTCAGTTCTTAAGCGAGCAGTAGCTACATTATCACGCCTGCCATGCATTGAGCGGACCGATGGGTCGGTCCGGGGCGGGTGAATGTTTAGTTTCGCATCATGTACGCGCGCGAATGCGATTTGAGTTTCGCGCCATTTCGTCTGTCGTTGTGCGGCCCCCGCGAACACGCGGCCAGCTATAACCACACATTACTCATTCGCTCGGTTCCCGTGTGCCCGCGGCCGGCGTCGGGCCATTGTAAATGTAATTTTTGGTGTTCCTTTATCATTTCGTGTGTGCAATTTCCACCAGGGAAGAATTCCCTGTTCGATGTGGATCCTTTGTTATTCGCGTATTGTGCAGTAAACGTCTTAGTGCTGTCGCGAACTGAACGATAGTGGTTGTGAAAATCTTCGGTTGAATATTGGAGTGACGGATTGCGATCCCGAGCTGGTATCCAGAGGCAGTGAGTCTTAGTGTTTTAAGTTTCCCCTCCTTATGTGCTCCAAAATTCCCTGATACCTCTTCCCGTCACACTTTGACTCATAAGGGAACGGCGGCGACATACTTGCCAAACGGTAAGCAATTCGCTGTTAGTTTTTGTATAAGTACGTTATTTGTAGTGATTTAGCAACATTACGTGGAGGTCACCACCTTGATGACCTTTAGTACAACCGGAACTTGGTACATATACTTTAGATATGAGCTGCGATAGTGCGGTAAAATATTAGTCATCTTGTAGGAGATTAAGGGCCGTCGCAGACATCGGAAACAAAAATTTCTCAACAGGAAATTTTATTTTCCGGAACAGAAAATTTTCTCATTAAATTTATTTTATTTAGCTATAGTAAAGAGCACTACGAATCGTAGTCAAATGTTGTTCCGAGGCTGATCGACCATTTAGTTTTAGATTTTAAGATAACTTTGATTTGCTTCCACTGCGCTAAGATCAGCTTCGGAATCAAACAGAGCCTGATGTGTGCCATCCGTCATAATCAGCAGACGGCTCGACTGCCGCGTGTACCTCAGAATAAACCTGCCAATGTATCATGGATTATCGTGTGACAATGGTAGTTTAGCATCCATACTTATGAAACATAGAATGAACGATATGGATATTAAGCTTTACCATGCTTACTGCTGGATTCACTCGCCGGCTGTTCATTTACTGCGCTTGATGTCTGCCATCCGCCATAATCAGCAGACGGCTTGACTAGCGCGTGTGTCTCAGAATAAGCCTGCCAATGTATCATGGATTATCGTGTGTTTACTTATTCGTGTGGCGATAGTTTACGAATCATTCCATATGGGAAATAAAAGGTACGACTGGTACGATGTAAATATTATGCCAAATGCTGAATAAGCTTGTCGGCTGTTCATTTACTGCGCCTGATGTCTGCCATTCGTCATAATCAGTAGACGGCTCGACTGCCGCGTGTGTCACAGAATAAGCCTGCCAATCTATCAAGAATTATCGTGTGTTTACTTATTCGTGTGACGATAGTTTACCAATCATTCCATATGGGAAATAAAAAGTACGGCTGGTATGATGTAAATATTATGCCAAATGCTGAATACGCTTGTCGGCTGTTCATTTAATGAGCGTCATGTGTGCCATCCATCATAGTCAGCAAATAGCTTGACCATAAGCCTGCCAATGTATCAAGGATTATAATGTACTAGCTTTCCGCCCGCAGTTTCACTCGCGGTATTTAGCTGTTTGGTCTAATAAAAAAAGTTTAAAATACATTGCATTTCGAAACGCAACTCAAATAATCGTTCTGGATGAAGTACAACTACTCGACAACAGATAGCGCCACTGTTGAGGGGATGGAAAAGCCCTTATATCTTTAAAAATGCGCCCTTTAATTTAAAATGGGAACTTTCTTGTTCGAGGGGGGATAAAGGGCTATTGCACTATATAAGTTCCTTTATCGTACCGGGAATCCTTTTTAAGTTTTATCGGCACGTACATTTTATCAACTTAGTTTTATTATATACTAGCAGCCCGCCCAGCGGTTTCACCCGCTGCTACTTACCTGTTTTCCCGTAGAAATTGGATCTTTGCCCGTAGTAAAAAGTCCATTACTCCGATCCAGCAGAGGTAAATGTGCGAGCAGAAGCGGCCCGTCATGCTGAATAACTTTTACTTTGAAGCCATTACCGTATCTCTTATTGTTTATATGGGATGCTGATGGTCTACATCAGGTACACCAGACCCTCGTGACCATGTGCCAGCAGAAGCGGCCCGTCATGATGCTCGACTTTTTCTATGAAGCCATGGCTGTATCTCTTATAGTTTAGATGGGATGCTGGTGGTCTTCATCAGGTACTCCAGATCCTCGATGACCATGTGCCAGCAGAAGCGGCCCGTCATGGTGAACAACTTTTTCTATGAAGCCATGACCGTATCTTTTATAGTTTAGATGGGATGCTGGTGGTTTTCATCAGGTACTCGTACTCCAGATCCTCGCGGGCTGACAAAAAGTAGTCCATGTCCATCTTTACTATGCTAGTAATATCAGTGCCAAATTTCGCGAAGATCGGTAAAGCGGTTTGGCTTATTTGGGTAATATCCGCTGTATTTCCCGCTTTTCCTGCTGCTAACCGTTTTCCCGTGGAAATGAGGAATTTTCCCGTGGTAAAAAGTAGCCTATGTTACTCAGGAATGTTGTAGCATTCTAATGGTGAAAGAATTTTCGAAATCGGTCTAGTAGTTTCGGAGTTTATCGATTACATACATACAAAAAAACAAACAAACAAAGTTTTCCTCTTTATTATATTAGTGTAGATAATGATTTACTCATTCGTGTAACAGTAGTTTAACATTCATTCATACGTACGGAAAATTGAACGTACGATACGGATATTAAGTTCAATAATGCTTGATGCTGAATACGGTCGCCAGCTATTCATTTACTGTCCCTGATTTCTGCAATCCGTCATAATCAGCAGACGGCTCGACTGCCGCTTGTGCCTCAGAATAAGCTTGCCAATGTATCATGGATTATCGTGTGTTTACTCATTCGTGAAACGATAGTTTAGCGTTCATACTTGTGAAACATAGAATTTACGATGTGGATGTTTACCATTAATTCCATATGGCAAATAAAAAATACGCCTGGAACGATGTAAACTTTAAGCCAAATGCTGCCAAATGCTGAATACGCTTGTCAGCTGTTCATTTACTGAGCCTGATGTGTGCCATCCGTCATAATCAGCAGACAGCTCGACTGCCGCGTGTGCCTCAGAATAAACCTGCCAATGTATCATGGATTATCGTGTGTTTACTCATTCGTGTAACAATAGTTTACCAATCATTCCATATGGAAAATAAAGGTACGACTCTGCTACGATGTAAATATGCCAAATGCTGAATACGGTCGTCACCTGTTCATTTACTGCCCCTGATGTCAGCCATCCATCATAATCAGCAGACGGCTCGACTGGCGCGTGTGCCTCAGAATAAGCCTGCCAATGTATCATGGATTATCGTGTATTTGCTCATTCATGTGACGATAGTTTCGCATTAGCAACCATCAATATAGATGGATAGACGGATGCGGCGCATAGATTGGGAAGGGAATGGGATATCTGGGAGAAACTAGAAAATAACAAATTAAATACCTTGAAAACCAAATTTTAAAACACTCCTCGTGTTAGGTAAACAATTTTTGGAAAACTTCCAAAATTTTCACCGCAATTTTCATTTTCTAAAATTGTGTACGTTTACCTAACACGAGAAGTGTTTTAAAATTTGGTTTTCAATTTATCGCGGGTTTTCATCGGTTTGACTACATTCAATCTGTAAAGAATGAATTAGTCGCTGGGAATTAGTTGCAAAACTATCCCGGTAGATGGAGCCCATCCACGCGATAGTGGACAAGATATAATTCCATAATTTCGCGGGCTCGATTAGAACCGCGGTAGCCCAGTTGGTTAGGGCGTCGGCAGTACTGATGCCGAAGGTCGCAGGTTCAAATCCTGCCTGCGGTGAAAATTTTGGAAGTTTTCCAAACATTAAATACCTGGTAGCTTCTCACTGTTGAAGTGCGCTCTCCAGACACACAGCCTTATTGGGTTCGGGGCTATAATGAGACCTAAATAATAGTAAATGGTTGATTGTTGAATTCTCATAAACCATAAGTATACCTATAGTAAGACTAGGTGTCTCAATAGGACCTTTTGCTTCTTTACTTAAAAAGTGTTTCTAACAACTGGTTAGACTTACCAATTACCTATATGACTTGCTAACAAACTATTTTCCTACACAATTACTTACTCCCTTTTCACTAGAACCACGATAAAAGTGTACGATATGGCGTCAATTTACTTGAGTGAGTGGACTGTACGCACGCAGCCTGCTCAACCTATAAGGTAAACATAACACACCTCATTTCTCCAAGAAAATGGTTTCATATTTTGTGTAGCACGAAGTTTTTAGGATATTTTTTATGTGGCATGTTTTTTTACCTTTTAGGATATTACTTACAGTTAACATTAAACTAACAACCATGTCAGAGGTCTGCCAATTGAAATATACTCTGACACCAGGGTCCATCGTAGGACGACTTGGTGTCTCTTTCGAAGAAGATGAAGAAGAAGTTCGCTTTCCACACAGCCTCACTGGGTTCGGGGCTATAATGAGACCTAAATACTCGTAATAAGTAATCTATTGTTTAAAACTGTAACTGTACAAAGTTAACACATGTGATTCATATACTTGTAAGTACGATTAGAACAAGATTTATCTTAACTATTCGCTAGTATCGTTTCTATAGGGCACTGTTGCCGTTGAAATGTATGTACCTATTACGTTAGTAATTTTCTTTGACTGTGTCAAGAAAGTGCTTGTATTAAATGATTGAATAAAGAACTTCACAAATCAAATCAAATCAGTCTATGGTTGATGGTTGCATTCTCAAAAACCATTAGAATACCTATAGTAAGACTAGGTGTCTCAATAGGACTTTATTACTTTTATAATTAGAAGTTATTCTAACAACCGGTTAGACTTACCAATTATACTACTTGCTAACAAACTATTTTCCTACACAATTACTTACTACCTTTTCACTGGAACCACGATAAAAGTGTACGATATGGCGTCAATTTACTTGAGTGAGTGGACTGTAGGCACGCAGCCTGCTCAGCCTATAACGTAAACATAACACACCTCGTTTCTCCAAGAAAATGGTTTCATATTTTGTGTAGCACGAAGTTTTTAGGATATTTTTTATGTGGCATGTTTTTCTACCTTTTAGGATATTACTTACAATTAACATTAAACTAACAACCATGTCAGAGGTCTGCCAATTGAAATATACTCTGACACCAGGGTCCATCGGGTCGTAGGACGACTTGGTGTCTCTTTCGAAGAAGATGAAGAAGAAGTTCGCTTTCCACACAGCCTCACTGGGTTCGGGGCTATAATGAGACCTAAATACTCGTAATAAGTAGTCAATGGTTGATGGTTGCATTCTTTAAAACCATTAGTAAACCTATAGTAAAACTAGCAGTCTCAATAGGACTTTTACTTTTTTACTTAGAAAGTTATTCTAACAACTTATTAGACTAACCAATTATATTACTTGCTAACAAACTATTTTCCTACACAATTACTTACTACCTTTTCACTAGAACCACGATAAAAGTGTACGATATGGCGTCAATTTACTTGAGTGAGTGGACTGTACGCACGCAGCGCTCAGCCTATAACGTAAACATAACACACCTCATTTCTCCAAGAAAATTGTTACATATTTTGTGCTGCACAAAACCTTTTAGGATATTTTTGTGTAACCTGTTCTTCTACCTTTTAGGGTATTACTTTCAATTAATATTTAATAAAATTAAACTAACAACCATCTAAGAGGCCTGCTGCTTCTAGTAGGTGGTTGAAAACTTCTGACACCAGGGTTCATCGGGTCGTTGGATGACTCGGCGTTTGTACAGAGTTGTACTACGTTTTAAATAAATACATACGAGATGCATACGCAAAACCTCTTGATATAAATCATGCATAATGAAGGTAGGTATACGGTAAATTCAAAAATCAGACAGAAGACTAATGCATTAAATTTCTTCTTTCATAGTAAAAAATAATCCGATTCACTGAGTTCTAACAAGATAATTGCATGTACCCGATCCGGAGAAAATCCATATTTTACTCCCCCGTAAACATCTTTTGTGTGCTGAATTTAAATATCGGATTGAAAGCCTAACGAGCGCAAACAGTCTGCAAGTACCTTTGTAACGGCCTATTCACATAACCAGCGATACGATAAAGAAATAAATGTGTGTTATGTCGTAGAATGACCATAACGTAACACTGCATGTACACGTTCGCTATTGTATAGTATCATATAATTATGATAAACGTATGACAAGCCCTACCAAAAATCTATGATAACATAATTATTTTATGGACCTGCCGCACAGCGACTTTATATCACGCGTTTTTTTTCGCTTCTTTTTAACACACTGAATCTTATTTATGTGCAAGAAAAAAAACACACAAACTTCGCTTCACAACAAAATTCGCTGTGCGGAAAGGGCCTAATCTAAAATTCCGCGTAGCTGCGTATTTTTCTGATTTACATACCTATGAATTACTGATTACGGATAATATGAGATGGAGCTGTGATATAGCTCTGTAACAGATTATGCAGTAAACTGCCTGCCTGGAGTTGCAGCTCCGAAGTGCGGCGTATGAGGTAAATATTTTTAGTCATCTTCCTACCCTTATCCCAAATCAGTTGCGGATGGCGCAACGGCATACCTACCTAGTTGTTGTATCTGTATGAATTGACTTATTCGCTGCAATAAGAAACGGATAGGTAATCTAGATATTGAACAATAAAATACTGGTGCCGGCAGTTGTGAAAAGATGTAGAGTACTTACCTACAATGCGAATCGCGTCGGCTCAGCCATGGCTAGACCATAACCCGCTCTAAGTAATAGTAAAGGAATCCGAGATCACGGCATAAATCTTTTACTCGTTCGGCTATTCCATGACCCGTTCTATAAGAGCGGAGCAAGTTGAAAGCCAGCAATTAGTTCAAGTTTTCGCTTCGCTGCGTTTTACAAGTTTAAATGAAATCTTTTCATGTAATTGAATGATGGTAAGGGAGACCGAGGGGTGTTGGATCATTTTTGACATTTTGCTTCGTAATACAAAATTCTATAAAGATAATTCGTATTTAATTACACCAATCTATAGCAAATTTCATAAGCTTTAAAATGATATACACTTTAGAAGTGTAAGTGTAAAGTCTTTTATAAAAAATCAACTTTAGTTGAGCAAGACATTTTGATCCAACACCCCTGATACCGAGGACTGTTGGATCAGGTACAGAGGGGTGTTGGATCATTTTATGTGAAAAGGCCCTGAACTTGGTCTTTACTACTACATTACTTCACTTGTAAATAATACCACTTTGTCTTGTTTGAGGAACTGAAGAGCCTTTATTGCATAGGTCACTATATAGCTTACAACTAAACATCTCATTAGCGAGTTCTAGTAACTAACAACGACATCTGTCGAAGGCCAAAGAAAAGTGTCTTTAACATTCCGCCCGCCAAGAACGTTATTTTCGTTCTTAGTAAACGAATAACAAAAATACACTATCTAAAAAATATACACATCAAAGAGTAAATAATACAAAAGTTTTGAAGAATTCAGCTCACTTGCTCTTCTTTTGTTTGATCTCCAAGTGTAATTCTTCAAGTATTTGTAAATTACTCTAAAAGTCTTTTCCTGTTTTCATAAATATGCACCTGTGCATTTGTCACCAACTTAGATAACTCAAGTGGACTGCATTTTGATTTGATCAGGGACAAATGTCTTTCGCATTATTGTCTTTTTACCAATATAGTACACCAAATTTCAACAAGTTTCTGTCTGCTTCGACGGTCGAGTAGTGCTGTACATTTTTTGCAATGATTGTAATGTCATATTTTCTTTACCTTTCAAAATTCTTCACTTTACGAATTTGTACAGTTCTTTTTCTGTCTTTCCTTTCTAAGTCTTGCTTATCATTTCGTTCCTTCTTTAGTCCGTTCTATTACATTTCTTCTTTACGAGTTTATACAGTTCTCATCTGTCTTTCCTTCAATTACTTTCCGTTTCATCGTTCCATGATTTTAAGTTCTCCAGAACTTCTATTATGTACATGACAAAACCTTGCGGTATCTAGATATTTGTTTACAGCCATACTCTCCGCCCACCTTCGAACTCGATACTCCGATGTTCGAATTTATTTTTCTTGTTTTGTTTGAAATTTGACAGTGTATCTTTATATGCGACTGCCAGATTGGCTAGTCAGCTTGATTGTTTGATGAGTCCTCGGAATTGTGAAGTAAGTAGATTTGTCTTCTGCGTTCAGTTGAGTAGCCTTATAAAAACGAGTATCTTCCAAATCCAAAATATAATTTTGAATCATCTTGAAAGGTTTGCTGCGATTGACTGCTGTTTCTATAGCAGTTCTTTTTTGTTTTCTGTGCGTTGCTTCCGTTGAATTGTATGCTCTGTCTTTCTGTTGCGTTAATTCATTTTGTATTCTAGAATGGATCCTGTAAAAGGGTGTGGTGCGATGTGCGGGTTTCAACTGTCTTCTGGACTCTTTTTGTCCATCCGCGTCTAATCTCCACCCTATTATGCAGCATGTGTATAGCCGACAACTGATGTGACAGTATAGCCACCACCAGTATACATGCACACCACTATTTAACATATTATGTCCATCTCAAGAAGAATAACCAACGAGCCACTGATATATTATTTTACGGTGCAATACGCTCTTTCTTTTTTTGCAGCTAAGCCATTTTGCTAGCGCGACCTTATGCGTCTAAGCTTTATGCTTTTGGCCTCTCGGTCTCCGCCCACCTTCGAACTCGATACTCTTCGTGTTCGAAACATTTTTCTTCGTGTTCGAAACATTTTTTCTTGATGTAACACGGCGACTAGATTCTTGTGTAAGGTCCACGACGACTCTAATTCCAGCGCAGGCTCTTCGTCTAGCCATCGGCGCGGCGCAGCCAAAAATTCGGCCGCGGCGTAGCGGCGCTTAGTTTTGCGGCGCGGCGGCATGACTACAGCGCTGACAAAAATCCGCGTCCGCATGGTAGCGCGGGCAAAAATCCGCTTCGGCTTGGCGGCGCGGCTGGGCAAAAACGTCGATGGCCTTCTGACTTCAGGCCAGCTTCCAGCGATTTGGAAGACTTACTCGCGGCGGATTTTGCGCTCTTCCACTTTGCGCTGATCCGGCTCGAAGGACCATGAAAAGGCCCTGAACTTGGTCTTTACTACTACATTACTTCACTTGTAAATAATACCACTTTGTCTTGTTTGAGGAACTGAAGAGCCTTTATTGCATAGGTCACTATATAGCTTACAACTAAACATCTCATTAGCGAGTTCTAGTAACTAACAACGACATCTGTCGAAGGCCAAAGAAAAGTGTCTTTAACATTATGTTAACCTGGGGAAGGCTTAGATTTTCGACTGCAACTCCGTCAAGGACACGCCATAGAAGCCTTAAAACAAACCCCCATACAACCGCGACCACCCCGCGCAATCGACCTTCAGCTTTCCGCGTCAAACTCAGCTGTTCCTGCACAGATTGACAAGCGGTTTTTTATTTTTGGGTTTGGATACTCGCTTCTAGTGATGAGAAACAAAAAATTTGCTCGAAAACCGATAAAATTCCGAAAAATCGTGCGTAAAATCGTGCGTTTTGAGCGTGCAGTGGGTGTGCAGGGGCCTTACTTTGACGGTTCATTCTAAACCATTCACTCATCCAATCTTTATTGTCTATGGCTCATTTGACAGCTAATATCGTAAGGAATCATCTGTCAAAACATTCCAAAGCAAAATAACCCGTAGTTTTTACGCAATAACGGCCAGAATCGCGGGTGCCGATCGGCACCTACGGTCCTTGACGGAATGTTGACGCTCGGGTGCCGATCGGCACCTAATGTCGCATACCGGTTAATGTCATTTCAATAAAGGCTTATTTGATTTTTTTATGTATGACCTCAAAGTTAACTAAATAATTCATTTTAAAGAATTTACTGGGGGCACAGTAGTGCCCCCGCCAAGACGAGCCAAGCAAAGCGCCAGAGAACTACCGACCTTTTCTAGAAGTATTTCGTAGTTTTTTGAACTCTCATAACTCTGGTTTTCTATATACCATATTGATCAAATTCTCAGGATATCTTGTCGATAGTAACCTTATTAAGCATGCAATAATTCAATTACATAGCTTTAATACTTTTTGATTTTATGTATATCTAAAAAACACCGATTTCGTCACTCACTGACACACTCACTCGCTGAAATGTTAGGGAACTTCCTGAAGAGCTAGTAAGCTGAAATTTGGCGTGTAGACTAGGTTAAGTATACAAAAAACGAAAAGATTCAGAAACTTATGCCCCAATCCCCAAAATGGAGGGAAAAAGTTAGTATGAGAATTCTTCATTTTTTAAATCGCATTTTAATGCACGGTGAAAAAGAAATAAATAATAAATAAGCGTCAGTCATTTGAAAATGAAAATGAAAACGAAAACGAAAATGAAAATGAAAATGAAAATGAAAATGAAAATGAAAATGAAAATGAAAATGAAAATGAAAATGAAAATGAAAATGAAAATGAAAATGAAAATGAAAATGAAAATGAAAATGAAAATGAAAATGAAAATGAAAATGAAAATGAAAATGAAAATGAAGTGTAAAGAAATGAAAGAAATGAAATGAAAATGAAAATGAAATGAAATGAAAATGAAAATGAAAATGAAAATGAAAATGAAAATGAAAATGAAAATGAAAATGAAAATGAAAATGAAAATGAAAATGAAAATGAAAATGAAAATGAAAATGAAAATGAAAATGAAAGTGAAAGTGAAAGTGAATGTGAAAACGAAAATAAAAGTCACTTAGTCAGCATTTAAGCTGAAGCGATGAGTGCCGAAACATCGATGGCGAAAGGTCCAGGTTGTTTCACCTTCATTTCGGATCATCAGGTATGGAAGTGTCCATACGACAACCTTTTAGGAGATGTATAGTCCAGATGGACTATGAATGCGAATCTGCGAGGCATCGGTCTCACGAGTGTCTTGCGACAACTCTTGTGAGTTTCGTCCTCTACGATAAGCCACTTGTACACATTACAGTGTAATCCTTTTTCACTTAGTCAGCAATGCAATGCTGAGTCTCACAAACTCACAAGAGTTGTCGCAAGACACTCGTGAGACCGATGCCTCGCAGATTCGCATTCATAGTCCATCTGGACTATACATCTCCGAAAATAAAAGTGACAGTGAACGAGAAAATTAAAATGAAATCGAAAAGTTTATTAATAATGTATTCGGTTATACATACGTATAACGAACTTACACCCGGCCAGCACAACACGCGTGGTGCTCGTGTACACTATGAAATTAACCATACAAAATTTTACCGAGGGGTGTTGGGTCAGGCTGATCCAACACCCCTCGGTATGAAAAATCCTGCCAGTTTGACAAAAACATTAAACTGAGATTAAACCACAGAGAATCCAGACGTCCCAGTGGTGCCATATGAATCCTTAATTTTGAAGGTTTCATATCGTATAAAACTTAAATAAAAATATAAAAGCACCTCCAAAATATTAGCCTGACAAATAAGAGCAGAAAACTTACTTTTGACGATTTTTTTTACGATGTTCCGATAAAAACAAAACGGCGCGCTATTTGTCAGGGACGCTAACTTAGGGGTCAACAAGAGGCAGAAAGAGGCACAATTGCATTATAGTCTGCTCGCTAACGCTTCTACTTTTCGAGAAAACAAAGCTGATCCAACACCCCTTTGATCCAATACCCCTCGGTCTCCCCTACTTACAGGATGGTGCAATAAATGAAGCCACAAAAAAAATACACTCTTTCTCTGTGGCTGCTACCAAAATAGGAGAATCTTTGTCTATTTTAACATATAATCCAACTCCTAGCATGTTTAATATGTTTATTGTAAGTAACATGATTTTACGATACGTACTTACAACAAAACACCGTGAGGTGTAGGTATCTTATCTTTCCCGTGAGCAGCGGAAGAAGCGACTAAGGGATTTGGTAGTTGATGTGTATTGCAACTTTAGGCGGCTGACAACCTGTCACTATGGTGATCACAGTCTTCTTTCAAACTTTTGTCTGACGTGGTGTAAATTGCCGTTTTACAGCCTTTTACGCTCTGCCTACGGAAATAGGCATGATATATGTAAGTATGTTTAACATGATTTTATGAATGCGGGCTAGCGCTTTTCATTTTACTAAAGCTGAAAGTCTTCATATAATACATCACGGTATTACAGTACTTTCTGCCCAGAATAATGTCACAAATTGTAAACAAACGCTCCAACTGCAGCCAACATTTATTCAACTCGCATCCTAACTTGTCCTAAAATTCGTTTAGTTACATATTGTGCATAACTAGTTAGTAGTTTGTTGTAGTTGTAGTAGAACGTATATTGTATCGCTTAAATATTAACCAAACAGCACTTTCGTTAACCTAACATGGTGTTATGAATAAAAACAACTTTTAGTTTATGAATTATGCTCTTGCTACTACAATTTTCGTTACCCTTGCTCCATAACAGATAAGTTAAAACAAACTCAGTACGTAGGGACTTCTCACTGAATAGGGAGCTATTATGAAGAGGAGATAAAGTTCTCTAGGAAGAGGCCAAAATAAAGGAAATCCTCATTTGTATCCATTCCACATTTGTTTGCTAAGCTTGCTACCAGTCGCTTGATCGCTTCGTTTTGCGCACGCAGGCAGGGGGTTCTGGAGTCCAAATTTTGAAACAATGTTGCATGTGAAAGTCAGCATTGTAGTGGTTTAACCACTCTTATATTACACTGCTTACAATCGGATATGTTTATGTGATAGCTTTGTAGGTGTGAAAATACTTGTGTAGTAGGACAGAAAACAGCAGAGTGTAAAAGATCCGTGCGTGGCAGAAATTCGCAAGCGATTTTGTGTCAAAAATACGTCTCTGACTGAATGTGAATCTGCGTGGAAACTCCGCAATAAGTCTTATCTATACGCCATTGCGACAAGGCACAACCCGACGAATCCTGTTTTGTATTTATCTCGTGGGAATCAGCCGGAATAAGTTTGATACGGGGCACGAATTCAGGGCGGTAGAGTTGTCAGTCAAGATGACGTAGGTTGATTCCATTAGTAGGGAGCTTTCCTTATGGATAGCTTGATAATATTTTAACCGGAGATAACTCTTCTTTGAAACACTACATTCACTGCCGTTCAGATATTCTAGTCTAGATCTGTACGATCTAGGTCAGATGATATTTTACTCTACATGCGATATACGAGTAAGACAACCGTGCGGTAGCGGCTAAGAATACTGCCTCCCTAGTCTACGCAGGGTGTTCTACAATAGCATTCTCAAAGAGGGTTGACGTCAGGCAGGTCATAAAACATATCCAAATCCTTTTGCAACACGATATTGCGTTGAAACAAAACGTGTTGCGCCGATCCCAAGTAATTGGGATAAGGACAGGAAGATGATGATGTGACATAAGACCTTATTTACTTCCTATTGATCCAACTGTCATATTGATTTTAATTTCAGATGAGCTTTAACTGAATCTAAACCGTAGCAAAAAGTTCATAGTGCCGTAAAGATAAACAAAGCCTAGCTATATACCATACAGTAATTTTCATATGTTGCTTATTAAGCTGAGCGCATATGTTGTAGAAAACTCATCCACCCTGGATAATACCTCACTCATTTCGGTCCTCATATTTGACGCGAGCACTTCATAAAATCCCTGATGTTTTAATATATTTTTATGTGAGTGCTCTTTAATAAAAATTCTGCTACGAATTTGTGATAACATTTGCAATATAAAATGCTCTGAAAGGTTTGCTGAAATTATTCTCATATTTCATTTAGAAAATATTTAGCGATTTATATTTTTTTTTATTACTATATCCTTTGCGGGGTAGGCAGAGAGTAAACGGATGTAAAAGACGGCCATTTATATCACGTCTGACAAAAATTTGAGAGTCAAATACCCAAATTTTAAAACACTTCCATGGTTAGGTATACAATTTAGGAAAACTTGCAAAATTTGAGAACCATTCAGAAGGCTGTGTTTCACCATAGGTAGTGACAGGTTATCAGCCTGTCTGTCGTATAAAATTGCAATGCTACCTATCAACTTTCAAATCCCTCGAATCTGACGATTGCCACGGAAAAAATATGGGGTGATGCTATTTTAAGCTAGCATCACACGGCAAATTGAAGTTATATGTATTCGACGTTATTTTATAATTTCTTATTTAAGAAAACGGTTGCGACTGCACATGTAGGGTCCACATTTGCGCTTTTTAATGTCTGCTCTTACCCATAACAATGCAATAACACTGACGTTATGATTATTATCACGAGCGTTTGCTACTTATACTGTGTACTTGTGGGCCATTTCCTGAACTTAATGAACCGTCTAATGTTGTAAAGGGTAGAATGCGTATTTTTCAGCGATGTACAAATTCAAATAAGGAGGAATACTTTGTCGAAATTTTGTGAGTAAGATTCTTACGAATATTATCAAGATACTTAGGCGAGCAACACACGTAATGTCTGTTTGTGCGTTATTTTGGTGTCCGTTGCGTTTGAAAAATACGATTTTCAACCTAATTTATTATTTTCATACAAATTCGGTTTATGTCAAACAATTTGACAAACGCATCCGCAAAAATATCGCACAGTGCTTCCGACAATAAGTCGAGTCGACGGATGCGTCTGTATCAGTATATTTGTATGAGAAATTCGTATTGTCTTGTCTCAGAGCATGCGTTTCGTAGGGTAAAAATAACGCACAAATGGATGTTACCTGTGTTTCTCGCCTCAGTTAAATGGAATTACGGGAGAATTAAAATGTTTGTACTTATATCAAACTTATAAGGTTTTGTCAGAGCACGACCACAAGAAATTTTATTTTAAGCGAGAGACTTTTTACTATAGTAAAATGCTGTCCAGACATCTCGACTGTAGCTACGAATATTAATAATTTCACGTACCTAGGTAGTGTATATAGATGGTGGCTTCATACGCACATTGTAGAGCAAGTGAATCCTATTCAAAGTCGACACAAAGCTGTCTGCTAGCCTCGTAGATTGAGGCACTTCTTCTTCTTCTTTTCGTGTGGGACACCGAGTCGTTCAACGACCCGATGAACCCTGGTGTCAGAGTTTTTCAACCGCCTACTGCAAGTAGCAGGCCTCTGACATGGTTGTGTAACGACCGCCATCATAGACAGCAACCGGGACCGACGGCTTAACGTGCCCATCCGAAGCACGGAACCATCTTACTTGCGGACAATCAGGTGGTTCAGCCTGCAATGTCCTAACCAGACTGGGATCAAATTCACAAAGTGATAAATATCAACTTTGTGAGTGACCCCACCGGGAATTGAACCCGGAACCTTTGCGTGGCAGGCAGGCATGCTAACCACTGCGCCACATCGGTTGTTACATTGAGGCACTGCACTGCACATACTCCTTTATAAATACCTAGTGCATTCATTCAAAATAATACAACTACGAATATCGTAGACATCTACGATATCACTAGTAGATAAAGTTTTATGAAAAATCCTTGACCTGTCTATAGCGAGGCAGTCTCTTAGGTGACAGTAGTAAGTGCTTTTGCAATCAATCCTACTAATATTATAAAGGCGGATGTTTGTGTGTGTGTTTGTTACGACATCACGCTAAAACGGCTGATTAGATTGACATGAAATTTTGCACAAATGTAGAAGACTATCTGGAATAACACATAGGCTACTTTTTACCACGGGAAAATGTCTTATTCCTACGGGATCACGCATATTCCGATATTTTTGCAAAGGTGGCGTGACTGAGCCGATTCGCGTTTTAAACGTTTTCGCCGAAAACTAACAGCGACATCTCTTGGCGAGTAATGCTTTCTTCCCGCGTAATAATAGGTTGCAGCGGGTGAAACCGCTGACGGGCAGCTAGTGTGAAATAAAAGCGCACGTTTTTTTGGTACGAATGATTTCGGCGCAGCGTAGCAATCGTAGCAGCTTCCAAATTGTAGAAGCCGAATCAGTATGCTACAATTTAAGGAAACATACAAATTTTTCCACCACAGCGACCAATTGTATACCCAACTCGGGAAGTATTTTAAAAGTTTGGTATTCGAGTATACTACGCTCAGCTAATATTGCTACGCAAATCGTAGACGCTACGGCGTAACAATCGTTGCACAGTTTTAAATTTGCAAAAAGCGACACTGTTTTGATTGGGGATAGTTTTGTGTTAATAAGTATGCCACGCCCAGCTAAGACGGTTCCCAGATTTGACGTCATTTTTAGCGCAGCGCTCACGCATTCGTCTATCAGATGCAAATTCGCCACATTAAAAACCGACTAAACTTACCGATGTTACGAACTGACACTAAACTTACCTAGTACCTAGCCATTTTGTCCCTGGAACTTGCAAGCCTACGTAGACTGCTCATTCAAGCCGTCTGCGTGTAACCACAATCGTCTTTGTCCGCTGCTCGTTACTATGCACTTTTCCCCGCAATCCCGAGCTTAAAACCTGCTAAGTTTGAGAAGGTATCTACCTGGCCGTCTTGGTAATCCTTACGCTGCCTGAAAAAAATATATATTTTGCTTCTGTTGTCTATAGTGGATTAAGATTTCATCGTTTAAAAACTACACTTACCGTTGTTAACCGTAGATATGCTTGTCTGCTGTTTTGCCGAATCCGGTTATCAGAAAAATGGAATTTATGAAATTCCATACACACCAGATACAATAAATAAATAAATAAATATTCCTGGACGAGACACACAGCGCCATCTAGCCCCAAACTAAGCAAAGCTTGTACTATGGGGACTAGACTACTGATATAATATTTATATACTTTTTTTTGTAAATATATACATATCATACATAGAAATCACCCAGACTACACAAAAATGCTTGAAAATTGACTTTACAAATATTTGTGTGTGGTGGGAATCGAACCCACGACCCTCGGCGTAGAAGACAGGGGTACTATCCACTACGCCATCGGGACAGACAATGGCTTGAAATTGCTCTTGTAATTTTTGTATGACGCCTGTCACGAACCGCAATATTGTCCGGTGTGAGTCCTATTTGCATTATTCTGGTCAACGAACCATCCAAACTTTTTAAAAGTCTGTTACCAGGGTTCATCGACTCGTTTGTAACAAAATTACAAAAATGCGGAAGTATCTTTAAGCCGTAAGCTAAGGGATTCTTATTTTTGCCGAGTTGTTACCAAGTTCCCAAGTTTGATGGATTACTGCCGGAAACTTTTCCGCTCATCGATCGTTGTTCGCCAACTTTTTCCGGATTGGATTATTAAAGGTCGATCGGTGAATTTCCTCTTTTTACAGGGTGCAAGGGATAGCTCCCCGAATACTGAAGTGGAACTAAACATTCAGGAAGCATACAGAACATGAAACTGAACAACTTCCCAAAGGAAAAGAAATAAGCATGCCCAATCTAGTATGGATGTTCGTCTATTGCTTGCCTCACTATTTGTAGGCCTTGCCTCAAAGCCAAAGTTAAATAATTATAAAGTCTAATTATTGCTTAACATTTTGTAACAGAAAATAATTTAATTATGACATGAGTTCTGAAGTTATTAAATGTTAAAGTTGGGTATCGGAAGAGACAAAAGTGCTGAAGTTTGGCTGTATATCGAGTAATTCGTTCTTAAATCGTTATCGTTAGCTATACCGAAGCAAACAGAGCACAAAATGTTCACGCCCCAGTAAAATCTTTGGTAAAAATACCTAACGGTAGAACGACCTTTAAAAATTAAGTTAGTTTCCCTGTTTTGTACAACAATTGCCGTAGCTATTCTGCATTAGAATAAGGGATATTACATATATATTGCTTTTATTTTCATTTTGAGGCGAGACAATTTCTTAGACCAGAAATGGGCATTCTCCTTTGACCGCCCATGCAAAATAACGATCAACCGACTACATTTTTTAGGGTATTAGAAAAATTTTAACGTCTTCCTGTATACACCCTGTATTTGGCTACCCACAGCTAGAGACCCTAATGGATAACCCAGTTTGCAGGTTATAATCTCTTTTTACACAAGGAAAGGTCCAAACCACTGTTTACTGGTCTACTGGTGCCCGTAAAACTGAAAAAAATATATATGTTTTATTACTTTTGGATCTAGGTAGGTATCGTAAAAAAACTAAAACACTATTTATATAACACAGATGGGTAGATTACTTTCTTAGGCTGAATAGCCCCATTAATGAATTTCAATCAATTTACTCGTATTTCCTTTACTTTGAAATAATCTCTGAGGTACTAGGGGTATCAATCAACCAACTTTTTAGATTAGAGGCAAAATGCTTCAATTTATGTTACAAGCGCAAATGTTTCGACATGTTTTTCCCGATGTAAACCCATGTTTTAACGAGGCACTTTATTACATTTGCGGCGGCCGCAATTACGCTCAAGTAGATTGCTCATTTGCGATGTTTAATGAATGTGTCAAGCTCATGTATCGTAGAGCTCTAGCACAAGCTCTCTTGGTAAAGCTGCTTTGTAAATTCAAGTTTTATTTATTTTATTTATTAAGTTACATTATAAACGATTTACACTATTATATCAAATACAACGAAGCATATATTATTATTATAAGACTAACATATAAAGCTGGAAATAAGTACCTAGTTTCCTAAATACTACTATCATTGAATGATCGAATCTTGGATGTGCTACTACTACTCCAAGTCAGCAAAAACTCCAGCCATCAAATTCTGTCTCAAAAGTTCATTCAAATACCTATTAAGAACCAAATACCTTTGACATTAAATTACTCCGCAGAAAAGATATATCTACTTTACTACCTCCTACTAATGACAAGCCGAAACTATCGTCGAATTCTGCCCACCACTCGTTATTGGGAAGTAAACCCCAGTAGATCAAGCTAAATTTATAAGCTTCTATAAGCTCGTAAATACTCGCGTATATAGATAGGTATAAAGGTAAAGGGAAGAACCTTTTACACCTTATACCAACGACCACCTTTACCCTGAGGTGATTTTATACGAGTGTGTGATATGATTTATTCAAACAACTCTGGGGGATCCCGATTTCATACACCTTCATAGAGATCACTGAATATAAATTTACACGCTTTCTTTGACCGCCATTTCACCCGAAAATCTTATTTTGTAGGTTATAAAATACAGTAAAATTGTGGTGACTACATATTATTTTGTAGGTACTCATAATTATATGTAATTAGAGGGCCATGTGATGCCTAGCATCACAGAGACTATTATCTACCTAGTTTTATCTGTGGTACGTAAAATACACTAATATTTTTCTGGGGTTGGACCAGATCCGGTTATAAGAAAATTACAAAATCCCATACAGAACCGCATATCATGCATGACACAACGTACAAATTTCGACCTTACTCTCATACAAATATGGTTTATGTCAAAATGCTTCTGTCAACGCAGCGTTGTGCGCTATTTTCGTAATCCTTATTCGTAAGAAAATGAGGTGGAAAATAGTATTTTTCAACCGCAATGGATAGCTTTGCGCAAAAATAACGCACCAACGGACGTTATGTGTGCAAAGCGCCTTATTATTGCAAGCCAGACAGACGATTGTGGTGACTGACTGAGAATGAGCGAGCAGCCTGCATCAGCTTGATTGCAACTACTGAAGGTTATGGCCTTTCCGGGACTGGTAAAGTGTTTTGATGAACGTTCTAATGCACTTTTTGGTATTTGTCTATGAATCTCAGCATAACAGATCTGACAGGTTCATCGGATCGTTGGACGACTCGGTGTTCTACTTGAAGAAGAGGAAAGATCACATGAATGCATGACACATGGCATAATAAAACCAAGAATACCAAATAAACGACGAATTTGTTTTAAACGGCAAGATATTTTAAGATACAAGTAACACTCTTAATTCTAAGCATAAAAACATCGTTATTATGTGTATACCTTGATTACAAAAACCAAGGTAGCTTTGAAAATCATTTACTATAGTGGAAAACTCTCTCAAAGCCAGCGCCACGTCTTGCCTTAGGTCACTCTATATTTTGACGGGAATTCCTATGAAAAATTCAGTATTTATTTATTTATTTATTGGAAAAAGGATCATCAACATCATAACATATTTTACATTTTTAAGATATTATAAGTACTTATAGAACTAGTTTCTAATATGCATGACAATTAAAGATGAACACAACATTCTTAAATTATAACTTATTAGCTAGGAAGGTGTGTGCTTATAGCAACACTATCTTATTATAATGAGATCAGTTAAGGAGATCACTAAGTACATATAAACAATAGTAGGGTTCGCGAAATAAAAAGCAACCGACAGGAAATTGTGGCTGGCAGACGCTAAAAAACTAAAAACATGAATGAAAGAGCACATGTTTGTCTACTTGATTGCGTCCTAGCCATAAACCTAATATTTCTACATGATAATAATTTCATACACAAAACTCGGCATAAAATTCTGCGTTTCTACCGCAATATTTTGTCGACGGTTTTCAGGATCTCAAATTAAAAAGAGAGCAAGGCGAGCAAGCGCCAGACAGGAAATTGCGGCCCGTAGACTGAAAACATGAATGAAAGAGCCTTGTTTGTCTACCTAATTGCATAGTACTACGAACGTACGTGCGGAAAAACACAGTCGGTACTAATAAATGTCTATTACATTAACAAACATTCGGTCGGGATCAAAAGAGCATAATTAGGACTGCCTTAAATAGTTCAAAATATCTCTTAAACTACATTACTGAAGTTTTTTTTTTGTTGTTATCATAAAGAAGGTAAGAAGGATATAGCAAAAGAAATTTACTTAGTCCGTGCTAGTGCTGAAATATTATCTACTCTAAATTTCTGAAAGGAAAGCCGATGGGAATCGGCACGTATAGATCCTTTGCCACTGATACCTACATCAATCGCCACAGCAGTTCACTACTGGACATGGGCCTTCAGCTATTGGGGGTTATTTCATACTCACTGAGGTGTAGCTATAAATAACTGTAACAGGTTAATGAACGATCCACGTGTAAGACCTTCAAGTAGTTGAATGCCCTAAGCCTTGAAGATATCATATTACTTAGAAATAACTTCTATTAGTCTCAATAACAATCCACATCACTCCTATGTAATATCGACATTCCATACGTGGAAAACGTACTATATAAGCCTCGCCAATTTTCCTAATAAATCATTATAATTTACAAGAGCCAACAGTGTGTTTCTATTTGACAGTCCCGTAGGGACCATAATATGGCGACCATGCCAGTCTTTTTTAAAATATAAAAGTTTAGAGTCTGTGAACCTTTTCAACATAATGGGTAACCCGTCCTCAAAAGTCGAAAAAGAGGAAGTTATAATCGCCCAAACCGGCCAAGGCAATGGTGCGAGTACATCTCAGACGGCTTCAGAAAGAGACAACGTGTTGTCATATCTTCAAGTAGCAGTTGTAATCATGGTATCGATCGTCTTTACGTACATGGTGTGGAAAAAAGTCAACAAGTGTCTTACTAAGAAGATAGAAAGACAAGCTACGGCGGTAGCTATGCGACAACGACGAATGTCTGTTTAACTAACTATGTACCTACCTACCTACCGACGCGGAACTCAAGTGAAGATGACTGTAAACTATGTAAGTGTCCAGTGACTTTTCCTCCAAGACTTTATTTTATTTTATTTGATATGATTTTTTTTCTTTTGTGTGTCAAAAATTTTGCTTTTTCTAAGATGTAATATTAAAAACTCGTCCATAAATTACTAATGACAAATATAGAGGAATTTTATAATGAAATTTATTATCTAAAAGAATATTTAAAGAAACTTGGCCCAGATAAAAGAAAAGAAAGGTTAGGTCAAGAGAAATTAAAATTAGCAAAAGAAATATATGAAGAGTATCAAAGCTTCATAGACGAGTATAGCGATAAGGTTAAAAAAGCAGAAATTTCCGTGTCAGATTGCAACATTATCCAACAATTCATACCTAAAATAGAACAGGTATATAATAAGTTACTGTCATATTTTGTAACTGAAGAGATAAACATGGCTTCCAAAATAGCTTTTGACTTAAAAACAGCAGTCTCGCTGTTACCAGTTATGGACAACTCTGAAAGTATCACTTTACAGTTAGTCGACGCGATAGATCTTTATTCTACGATGATTAAAGATGACGATCATCCCACTTTAATCAGTTTCGTTCTGAAGACACGCTTATCTCACAGTGCTAAATTAAGGTTGTCAGACACATATACAACTATAAAAAGCTTGATTGATGATATAAAAACGCATTTGATAACAAAGAAATCCGACACCGCACTTCAGAAACGCTTGCAAACCGCGCGTCAGTCTAGCCGTACTTTAGACCAGTTTGGTAAGGAATTAGAGGAAATATTTGTCAACTTAACCATTTCACAAGCCAATGGCGATGCAGAGGCATATAAAATATTAAAGCCATTAAACGAAAAACAAGCGATCCATAAGTTCGCTGACGGGCTACGAAATGAAAGATTAAGTACAGTAGTATCGGCGCGAAACTACAAGTCACTCAAGGACGCGATACAAGGCGCGAAAGACGAAGAAATAGCTATGTCTCCCTCTAACCCGCCCGCGCAAGTATTCGCTGCGCATCACGCACGCGCTTCGCGTGGAACTAGGAAATATAGACCAAACTTCCGCATTAATTCAGTTCCCAAAGCCCGTAGTAGCAACTTTATGCAGTCACGTGGTAGGAACCCTCCAGGTACCTACAGGTCTAATTATAGAGAAAGGGGTAATTTTGGACATAATATGGCACAAAACCGTAACCAAAACCAGAGAAACAATAAATATGGCCAGCGTTATCACACGGTGAATATACACCAAGAGGCCAATGATGTGAACGATACAGCAAAATCGTCACGTCATCAATTTTTTCGAGACTAAAGATAACGAGTCACAACAGTATATCATAACCTACGACAACATGAACTCAGTAGAATTTAGTGTACAAGGAAAGTTGCTAACATGGTTAGTAGATACAGGTGCATCATTGAGCGCGATGAAACGCGATACAGCCTTAGCAACCGGCGAGTTTGTTTATCCAAAGACTACTATCATAAATGGTATTGGGGGCAAGGTTACATCGGATGGATATACACAAGTAGAATTGTACATTACTAGTAATGATACACTTTTATTTAAGCACGACTTTCATATTTTTTCAGAGTTACCTTTAGATGTAGACGGTATTCTCGGACAAGATTTTATAACTAAGTATAAATGCCTATTGAATTACGAAAATAATACCATGTCTTTAAAGACAAATGAAGAAAGAATATCAGTACCTATACAGTTATACACAGTAGGATCTAGTACCTCCCATTCGTCCATAAACTTACCAGCTAGGACTGAATCTATTATTAGAATTCCAACTAACATAACAGGCGACTGTGTTATTGTTTCGAATGAGATTTGCGAAGGAGTATTTACAGCCAACTCCATATCTAGAAGTATAAACGGACAGCTTGTCTGTAAGGTAATGAATACACGTGAAAATGATGTAGTTTTAAATTGTTTTACTCCAGAAATTAGTTCTTTAGACGAATACGATTCTTTTTCTTTTGAAAAGAGTAAAAATAATGCCACGAGGGTTAAAACTTTATTTTCTCTTTTAAAGTTAGATGATTTAAACGAAGAAGAAGAAAAGTCGATTTCAAACATTTGTGCTAAGTTTGCAGATATTTTTCACCTACCAGGCGATAAGCTAAATACCACGAATTTGTATGAGCAAAAAATACACTTAAAGCCAAATGTTACTCCCGTGTATAGCAAGCCTTATCGATTACCACAGACGCAGAAAACGGAAATAAATAGACAACTTAAAGAAATGCTAGATAACGATATTATTGAAGAATCACAGTCAGAATGGTCAAGTCCTTTATTATTAGTACCAAAGAAAACGGATTTAAGTGGAAAGAAAAAATGGCGAGTAGTCATTGACTATAGAAAATTAAATGAACAAATACAACATGATAAGTTTCCTTTGCCGAATATCACAGAAATTTTAGATTCACTTTCAGGAGCAGTTTATTTTAGTACTTTAGATTTAAATCAAGGCTATTATCAAATTAAATTAGACATAGAAAGTAGGAAATGTACAGCTTTTGTAGCTGACAAACACTATCAAATGAAACGATTGCCAATGGGTCTTAAAACAAGCCCAAGTGCTTTTAGTAGAGCTATGACAATCGCTATGTCTGGTCTTAACTTTGACAAATGCATTGTATATCTTGACGACGTCATTGTGATGGGTAGATCATTAGCATCCCACAATAAAAATCTCGTTGATGTTTTTATGCGATTAAGAGAAGTTAACTTTAAACTTAATCCCTTAAAATGTAATTTCCTTAAAAAAGAAATATTGTATTTGGGACATGTAGTAACTTCAGAAGGAATAAAACCCGACCCTAGTAAAGTTACAGCAATAAAAAAATATCCAGTACCAATCAATGCAGACCAAGTTAAAAGGTTCGTAGCATTCGCTAATTATTATCGAAAATTCATTCCAAATTTTGCGAAAATAACGCATCCTTTAAATAATCTTGCTAGAAAAAATGTCAAATTTGAATGGACTAAAGAATGTACAGATGCTTTTGAAAAATTAAAGGAAAAGTTAAGTTCCCCACCCTTGTTACAGTACCCCGATTTTTCAGAAAGCAATGAGTTTCAAATTCACACAGACGCATCGGGAATAGCAATCGGATGTATTTTGTCAAACAGCGATAAACTACCAATAGCATACGCGAGTCGTACGCTGAACGCAGCAGAAAGGAACTATCCCACTATAGAAAAAGAATTACTTGCAATAGTATGGGCAGTTAAGTATTTCAGACCGTACATATATGGTCGACGTTTTAGAATTATCACAGACCATAGACCTTTAGTATATTTATTTAATATGAATAATCCTTCAAGTCGATTAACCAAATTTAGACTATGCCTAGAAGAGTATGACTTTACAGTAGAGTATTTGAAAGGGCAAGACAATGTAGCTTAGCTGCAGACGCATTGTCTCGTATTGAAATTACAAGTGAAGAACTAAAAAGTATGCGAGAAAAGGTTATGTTAGTTTTGACTAGGGCACAAAGGAAAAAAATGGAGCAAGAAGAAAATAACAAGGATTTACCTAAAAAGAGTTCTTCAAACAATTGGACTGATCACCCAAAAGTTGTAGAAATTCTTAAAAAACCAACCGACTCCATTGAGTTAAGTATAGAAAAAGATGACTATAATCGATGTTTAAAAATGAATGACTATGTATCCAGTAGTAATAATATATTGTTGTACACTCCCAGTTTGTCGTTAATAAGTGTAAACCCATCTTCTAGATCATGGATGAAACGAGCTTTCTTCGTGAGAGAATTGGGCACATTTTGCAGTACATTGAATGTAAAAGAATTATGCATAATTCGTAATGATAGTAATAAATATTTTATAAAAGAGTTAACTCAATATATAAATAACGATAATATGTGGTCCGGTCCACGCATTTGTGTTATAAGAGGAGTAGTAAAAATAAATGATAAAGATGACAGACGTGTCATTCTTAATGATTTTCATATTTTGCCAACGAGTGGCCATGCAGGGATACATAGAATGATAAATAATATAAAGCGATATTATTACTGGCCAGGTATAGATAAAGACGTGCGACTATTTGTTAAAAAATGTGATCAATGTCAAAAACAAAAATACACTAATAAAGAGGTAAAAGAACCTATGTGTATTACCATTACCAGCACTGCAACGTCAGCATTTGACAAACTTTTCTTGGATTTAGTTGGTCCGCTAACGAAAGACAGCAATGGATATTGCTATATTCTAACGCTTCAGTGCGAGCTCACGAAGTACGTAGAAGCATACCCATTACATAATAAGGAATCCGAGACGGTCGCGCGCGCTTTAGTAGATAATTTTATTTTGCGGTACGGAATTCCTCATGAAATAGCTACTGACAGAGGAAGCGAATTTATATCATCAACAATGCGAGATATTTGTAAGATTTTAGGTGTAAAGCAAATACAATCAACGGCGTACCACCATGAAAGCTTAGGAGCTTTAGAAAATTCACACAAAAATTTAGGTGCTTATTTAAGAATTCTAACTAATAACGAAGCCCATAAGTGGAGTGATTGGTTACAGTATTGGTGTTTTTCGTTTAATACTACTATGCATACTGCCACGAAATATACACCATATGAGCTTGTATTTGGAAAATTATGCAATTTACCAAGTAATCTAAGTAAAAACATAGACCCACTATACAATTTCAACGATTACCCATTTGAAATGAAATACAGAATTCAAAAATCGCAAGAAGACGCTCGAAATAATTTAATTAAAACAAAGGAGAACAGAAAAATTAGTTACGATAAAAATTGCCATCATGTAAGCTATAAGAAAGGTAATTTACTTCTTGTCAAAAAGGAAGATCGAGAAAAATTAGACCCAGTATATTTAGGTCCATTTAAGGTAATCGATGAAATGGGTGTCAATGTAAAAATATTAGTGAACAATAAGGAAAGTATTGTTCATAAAAATAGGACAAAACCATACTATTAATTATCAAATTTGGGTAATTTGTGTTAAGAAACTGTGTATTAATTAAGTGTCAATTATTTTTATTATTTTACTGTATACTCAATTTAAAAATATGTACTTTAATTTTATTTAAGGAAAAAGAAATAAAAACATATTTAGATATATAAGATATTATAATATAAAAAAAAACACAGTTGTTTACAGACTAAAATGCAAAAGAAAAAGAAAATACCTTAAGCTAAAACTAAGTACAAAAATTCACTTCTCACTGTAAACTGTCACTCACTTCCCAGTCAAAAAACCAAAACAGTCTGCTAGGCGATAAGTTGAAATCGAACGACATGCTTCGTCCATCCGGCAAATAAAACGTCATCTCCGTGAAGACCATCGTAACGAGGTCAAGGTTTAAAACGTCCGGGCATAGATAATGGTTCACTACCGGCGAATCAAAACAGGCCCTGTAGATGATCCTATGCTCTTGGTATAGAATGCGGCAGTAAAACAGCTGGATACAGTGCCTCACTGAAAAGTAGAAGCACCTCTCGTTGATCAGGCTAAGAACTTCAGGAGGAGATAACATCTTGATAGTTTTCGTATAAACAGTTCCGAAGACCACTTCCAAGAACGATCAGGAAACAAGTAACAAAAGTCAAGAAATAAATCATAAAATCAGATACCAATATGCACAAGGTGGCATTCCATAATCCAAAAAGGGAGTCTGTTTTAAAACACAAATGAATATCAAATATCCGATAAAAACAAACGCATCATAAAACAATAAGTAAACATGTAATCAAGTAGTAAGAGGAATAAATGTAAACATGTGTAAGTTTAGAATAAGAACATGGAATGTAACAAGTATAAGTACTTATGTAAAACTATGTAATCAATAGACTGTAAGTAGTTTTGTAAGATTTTTTTTTTTTGTAAAAAAAAAAAATTAAATAAAGGGGATGATGAGGTGTAGCTATAAATAACTGTAACAGGTTAATGAACGATCCACGTGTAAGACCTTCAAGTAGTTGAATGCCCTAAGCCTTGAAGATATCATATTACTTAGAAATAACTTCTATTAGTCTCAATAACAATCCACATCACTCCTATGTAATATCGACATTCCATACGTGGAAAACGTACTATATAAGCCTCGCCAATTTTCCTAATAAATCATTATAATTTACAAGAGCCAACAGTGTGTTTCTATTTGACAGTCCCGTAGGGACCATAATATCACCACGCTTGGCAGATGAACTGGCGTACGCAATGCAAGAATAGAAAAAGCTACTAAGGGATTGTTAGGAGTGAAAACAGACCTGTGGCACCCGGAAAGGCCATCCAGTAAAACCAGTAGTTGCAATCAAGCTGATGCAGAGAGCTCATTCTCAGTCAGCCACCACAATCTGTATGGCTTTTGCACTATGCTCTCTTTGCAGTAAGACCTTCGAAAAGCTCTTAGTTAGTGGATGATAATGCAGTTCGAGACAGTCTCCTAAAGTGAGTCAAACATATAGGTTTTGTGAGGAATTTCGTTATAATCTAACACTAGATCCAACCAAAACACTGGGAAAATACGAGGTAGGTGTGAAAACGTGACAACCGCCATTTTGATCAATCACTCTTTAAGCCCTCTATAGTCCCGGAAAGGCTATAATCCGCCAGTAGTTGCAATTAAGCTGATGCAAGCTGCTCATTCTCAGTCAACCTCCGCAATCGTCTGTCTGGCTCGCAGTAAGCTCTCTTTACAGTAAGACCTTCGAAAAGCTCTTTACTTACTGGATGATAATGCGGTTCGAGACAGCCTCCTGACGTGAGTCAATTATGTAGGTTTCATGTGGAATTTCGTTATATTCTAACACTAGATCCAACCAAAACACTGGGAAAATATGAGGTAGTTGTGAAAACAGCCTATACAACCTATGACAGCCACCATTTCGATCAATCACTCTTGAAGCCCTCTATAGTCCCGGAAAGGCCATAATCCGCCAGTAGTTGCAATTAAGCTGATGCAAGCTGCTCATTCTCAGTCAGCCACCGCAATCTACTGTCTGGCTCTCGCACTAAGCTCTATTTGCAGTAACACCCGGTTTAAAAAGCTCTTTTTCGTTTAAGACTCGCTTGCAGAGGCGGTTCTAACACATATCACGCGATTTTTTATTGTTTTGCCGGATCGGTTCTTAATCGGAGACTCCATCGCTAGCTGCTAACAACCATTTTGTTAAAGTTACTTTATTTGACCTGGCAGTTTGTATTTTTTATCTTGGCTGTCACAAATCGCAATCACATCCTGCCCGAGTGCAACCCACCTAGGACCCGCCTTCAAACATCGCAAATAGCCTGGGCTTACAAACCCACCATGTCTGACAAGAATCCCTCATGCAATCGAGCGATTAAGAAGATCAAAAGAATAAGAACAATATTGGATATTGCTTTTTGTTGGCGGATTTCTTGTGATCTTGAGAGAATTGAAACAGAAGTGGAGAGATTTAAAGCCTAATCTGGGATAAAAGATCAGCGTCTCTTTTTCGTTTAAGACTCGCTTGCAGAGGCGGTTCTAACACATATCACGCGATTTTTTATTGTTTTGCCGGATCGGTTCTTAATCGGAGACTCCATCGCTAGCTGCTAACAACCATTTTGTTAAAGTTACTTTATTTGACCTGGCAGTTTGTATTTTTTATCTTGGCTGTCACAAATCGCAATCACATCCTGCCCGAGTGCAACCCACCTAGGACCCGCCTTCAAACATCGCAAATAGCCTGGGCTTACAAACCCACCATGTCTGACAAGAATCCCTCATGCAATCGAGCGATTAAGAAGATCAAAAGAATAAGAACAATATTGGATATTGCTTTTTGTTGGCGGATTTCTTGTGATCTTGAGAGAATTGAAACAGAAGTGGAGAGATTTAAAGCCTAATCTGGGATAAAAGATCAGCGTACTGAACGTAATCTCTTTACAATATTTACTTACAGTTATATAATTCGGCAGGAGGTAGGTAATTCAGATAACCTAATATGCCCGCTTAAGGAGGCCTGGAAATTCAAGGACTGATAAAGCATAATATGATTATGAAATCACGTAGGTAGCTTTTAATATTATGTACGTATTTTCAAAATAAAATGTCTTGATTAGAATTATTCAAAGGAATTATTAACCCGTGCGCGTTATGTTTGATGCTATTTTCTTCACATTTCGTATAATTTGGAAGGTAAGAAAGAAGATATCGAAATCTTTTCACGATATTTTTACCCGGGAAGAGGCGGCGAGATAAAACGGGCATTATATTACCGTTAGAGTCCAACTAAACATCGCTTACGCATAAATAACCGGTAAAACATTTATTTCTCGTAGCGAGCTTCGGGTAATTGAACTCAAGGGTTTTCGGTAATGTGCTGCTGTCCTAATAGCAAGAGGCAGAGATTTATACCAACCTTTGATTCGAGAGTAATAAATTGTTGGCTTTTGGTGTCTGGAGTAATTCCCGTTGAAATAATACCTTTGCTTGGCTCAGCAGTTTTAATTGGCGAGAAATTTAGGAGAGAAGTAGACAAATTAACAATTTTCATATATAAACTTATTTTAGCTACATAAAATATAGAAAAAAATAAAGAAGGTGTTGTAGAATTTTGATGTATCTACTTACTTACAGTAGATTAGTCAAATTGCATTTCTTTTGTTTGTTGTTATGATTAATAGGTAACGTATATTAATGAAAATAAAAAATAGAAAAACTGAGCTATTTTGCAAGCACCGATCGTTGCATGCAAAATTTCAACCCCTTGAAAGAAAGAAATTTCGATCGCTGCATCGATAGCTCAGTGGCATAGCTGTAGGACTGTGAACCATGCGGCCGGTTGATACATGACAAATTTTCAATAAACGCTTTATAATTCCAAAAGATTAATGTTTATACTAGTCGTTTACCTACTGAACGTAGGTAGTGTGAATACTTAGGTAATACCTAAAATTTTACCTTTTAGATTTTACTATACTATTTTTATTTTACTTTTACCTATTTTATGTTTATTGCAGTTTATCTCGCCTCAACTCAAGCTTAAGCCCAATCGTAAAGTTTCTTGCCGGAGATCAAATAAATCTAATACCAACCAACCCTCGATAGCGGGTCTTAGATAGAGGTCTTAGAAGTTCAACAATCGAACCACAAGTTACCGACCGTCTACAGGTGTAACTTTGTTCGTGTAACTTCTGTTAACAAAGATGTAGGATAGGATAATGATAAATGATAATGATCGTGTTCTCAAAGAACTATAACATTCATGATGACACACATGGACATAAAAAGTGGAATTTCGATTTCTTGCCGGAGATAAAATAAATTTTATACCGACCCTCGATAGCGGGTCTTAGACAGAGGTCTTAGAAGTTCAACAATCGAATCACAAGTTGCAGACCATCTTCGGACCGTTAATGCTTTCAGACGTAACTTTGTTCGCGTAACTTCAGTTAACGCGGTTGTAGGTAAACAAATAGTTAACTAGGTTAAGCACAATTAGATAGTATCTCTGCGCCCGCCAGTAGGTACTTAATTTGTGGTAAGTATCTCAAATAAGTTAGACATTGACATAAAAATACAAAATAATTTTGACAAACGAGGATTTCATACAGGATTACATAAATGAAGTGACATTTCTTTTACTTCAATTTTTATTGCTTGTATTGTAAACCTTAATAAAACCAATGATATTTATATTATGATATTAGTATAGGTACATAAGTTTTGTTCAATATTTTTATCTTTGTGTCTCCTCAATTCATAGACACGAATTGTTTTATTCATTCAGAGATAGGAGGTTTAAAGTCTGAAGCTGAACAGTCTAAGCCGGTTCCTTCGCTTCCCCGGTTACTTACTTGATTACGTACCCGTTTGTCTACGCTAATACCCGACACCGTAGCGCTTTTCACTAAGCTTATTGATCAAGCAGGATCAATACAAGACTCTTGTACTGTAGCCTGTAGCACGTCGACGTAATTACATACAATTTGGTAACGGAGGCGGTGACTTTCTAATTTGTCAATTTGAAATGTTTGAATGTGTTCCAGTGAGTTTGCTTCCACGCTGTAAAATAGAGCCTAGAAATCTGAAGTAAAGGCTCGTCGGATACCTTTGTTGACCGATGTAGCACGTGACAATGCACATTCTATTGAAGATGATACTATTTTCGTGTAAGCATAAAACTTGCTGCTTTATCTAAGTGGCAGTTGCATTGACTTTCTGTTTTTAAGTTTATGGAAATAAACAAACCTGAGAGCTTAGCTTCTAATCTTACTTCTTATCAAGGTTTCGCTGGTGTAGCAGCTTCAAGTGTGTTTGATATGAATATACAATAATGATTATTTTACCATAATTGTTTGCTTTGCTATCCATATACCCTTACACTTACACGTTCATGTACATTTATATGCAGGTGCGCTGGACGATCTCTTTTCTTCAAATATAGGTTAACTTTTTGAGTGTTGCTTTCTAGTTTAGTTTAATTTAATTGCTATTTGAACAAAGCTAAATTAAACTATGAACTTCAAAACAGAATCCTAGGAATTCCGTCAACATAATTATTAACTTCAAGTCTATGCTTCAAGCTAATACATTCATCAAAATTCCTGTGATATACAGATACAAATCACACACAAATATCTTCACGGGGGTGGTGACTTTCACATTTCCATCGTAATTATATGATTAATGTTAAGATTAGCGCAATTATGTTGGCAACGCGGGCGATTCATCTTTATCAGGGGCTTGACGATAATTTGTTGGCAAAACTCGCTCCAGTGCTACCAACATGATATAATGCGTGGGACTAGGGGAAATTAATTACACAAAAGAATGTTAGAGATGGTACAGAAGACAAAAGATCTTACGAAATGCTTGGGTGATATCCGGGTACGAATATCTTTGAAGATACAAGCGATGCGGGAATTGGAAGGATTTAAGGATATGGAGAAAATAATGATGTAAATTTTTGGTTTTTGCTTTGCTTCTTTTGATTGAATTTGAGCAACTTCCGGCCCCCAAAGGATTCAGCAATCAGGTAGTATAAACATGGGTAAACGTATATGTGCTATCTCATCAACCCATATAAGGGATCATTTTAGACAGGTTTATCATAAAGTTACTAAGCAAAACCAGTTTACGTTGATTGCTTAATTGAGTAGGATGGAATCCTTCTGATAGAACCTTTTATTTATATAACGTCCTCTTACCTGTGTACGTATTCTATATTAATGGACATAAATGGACACTTACTACACTAAGGGTCAATTCTTAATTGAAGCTCCAATGCCCAGTTAGAACCTTCCGTTTAAAATTTCTCAAAAACGCTGACATCAGATTACCTTTTTCAGCGGCCTTTATAGAGTGTGTTCGTGCTAAAGAGAGGGGAGGCTGACCTAAATGCTTATTTTGAATTTTTAACGCAGTTGAATGGTTCCTAAAATAGCTCCCATGTGTTGTCTATTCCAGCATTCCCCCTCTGTAAAGCGAGAGACAGCCTGCATAAATGAATACTTGATTCAATAATTAACCCCCGACGGCGACCTTACAGATTTTGCATGTTTTTGCCTTAGAAAATCTAGCATTTTGTAAATTAGACACTGAATTTTCCACCGCTTCCATAAACGACGTCTTTGTAAATGTTTATTCACCTCTTCAGCTTTTTATTAAACAATTTACATGGATAAGCAGTGATACAACTTTTACATTGACTATTATGTAAATCCAAATTACGTTTTGTAAGATAATACCAACGACAACGAGTAGGGTAAGGTAGCAATAACCTTCGCGGCTTTTGCGGCTTCTTGCTTTATACGTCGTACTATATTTAGCTGTCTAGAACTACGATTTAGGACGCTCGACTTTCTCAATAAGGGTAAATCCTAGTAATTCCGCCAGGAGAGTTTCACCCGCTGCCACACGTTTTGTCATGATAATCAATCAGCATTTTTTTTGCGGTCAAAAATAGCGTATGTCACTCAATATAATATAATTGAGATACATTTTTTTTAAATCGTTATAGTAGTTTTAGCCTCTAGGTTCGGACATTGGAATCATTAAAAAATCTTTCCTCCATAAGGTAAAATCAGGAGGTTCTCGTCCATTTCGTATAAATCTTGTTCCGTCTGAGTAGTGGTCGTCATGGGATGGCGAAAGAAGGGAGAGAGTACTCATTTATTTATCGCCCACAGATAGTCTTTTAGATTGCCTTTCTTCGCAACCCGTCAAGTAATTTCCCGTTTCTCTTAGAAGGCTCCACAACATTTTACTTGGCCGTATTGTTCAGTATTTTCGCAGAACAAAAGCTCCATGTACCGGAACTGATGATGGAAATTGCTTTGCTTGTGCAGACTACAAGTTTTTTTTGCAGCAGCTGTTTTTGCTGCGGTCTGTCGTTTTCCCCGATATTTTCTGATTGATATTTCGCTGAAATGAGCTCCTCGCATTTCGCTTCCATTACCTCCGACCATTGTCTGCCGACAATAGAGCTTTATATTACTTTTCCATTTGATTATCCAAACCGCTTTCACCGGTTGTTAATAAAATGTTATCAAATTGAAATTGATTATAGCTGAGTTTGCGATTATGAAATTTTCACGCCATAAACATTTCAAACAGACAATAATTCAATTTCAATTCTCGCAATTCAACATTTCGAACAAAGTTTTGTTTGGATTCGCGGTTCGTTTGAAATTACATGTGGCACAGTTCCAATTAAATACTTTCTGAGTAGAATTTTCACAACTTTGCTCCGAGCGGAAGTTAAAAAAAATGTTGTTCGCGTGAAGTTGTTGAAATCGAATCACATGGGTAACAGTTGCGATAACTTTTACTCCAGTATTCCATATTGCTTTGTACAATTTGCTGTGAACTGAAAGTTCTGGAAGCATTGCGGGAATGCGAGCAGCCTCGTCTGTTACGTACAATGAGTTGGTTGCACCTGCTCCATTGAAACTCTTTTACGCACGCTACGTCGGGAAAATATGGCGTAGCGTAGCTACAGCGAGTGGGCGCAGCCTTATCAATTCTGAAAAACAAAGGAAAATAAAAACGTAGGTACCTCACCTGCGTGTAGTTCTGGCGTCAAATAATTGATTGAATTAATATGACATCAAAGATTTTTCGCGCATGTTTTCATAGGAAACTGTCTCATGCTATTAGCAATGTCTTTAACTTTGGCAGAATCATCGTCCGACGGCGATTGAAGCCATAATATTTAAAATGTATATGAAAAACTTAAAAAAGAAACGAAGTCCAAATGAAATAAGATGTAGCAGCTAAAGAGTCGTGATCTGTATAACTTCATACAAATAACTCACACATAACAATATGCAAGTCAGCCAGCTTTTGGAGTCTCATATAATATAACCAACCAACATCTTCAAAATGACGAAGTCTAAATAAATAAGATGTTAAAGAACTCTAGAGCCGCTGCGCCGTGGTCTGTGTAACTTCATTGGTTATGCAATTCTATGAGCCAACTCTTGGAGTCTCATTCAATTACGGCGACCACTCAGTCCCTTTGAACTTCTATTTATCTAACGGATCTTCGTCCTCTAGTTTTCTCTTCAACTTTTAAGTATATTAACTTGGTATTTTCGTTCCTTGTAAGTATTTTTTGTGGGCAATTAGCGTTGGAAGTGGTGATAAAGTTAGTTCTTTAAGAGGACTCTGTATTTTTGTTACTTAAGTATGAATTAGTACCTACTAGTAGTACTACGACAATTGTATATATGTAGCTAATACTGAGCACGATTTAGTATCCCCTGCCTTTTACTATTTGTGTCTACTTCATTACCACATTCGTTCAACAAACAAATAAAACTCCTTTCAGCGCAAAGCAGGTTCATTAATGTTTGTTTCTTTCGTCGCTGAAATGCAGCGCTTCATTGGTTATGCAATTCTGCTATCCAATGCAAATGTACAAAGTAAATGCCTGCGGCTGGCCCGGAAAGTGTGATTTCTGAAATCGTATACGGTAGTCGGCAACGACTGGTCAAACACGTGTGTATTTGAATTGTTATAACTCGATTTTTGTGAGGTCATTCACATCATCTATCTAGATGATTGTTGCAGCGCTCGTGGGCTATGATTTACCCTAGGAGAGGTATGTGTAAATTGATTAGGATTTTTGTGAAAAATTTTGTGTTTTGTGAAAAATGTGGTAGAATGGGTGATTAAATCAAAAAGTAGGAGACTTCTGCTTACGAATATTCAAAAATAGTGCTCCTGGAGTGCCCCGCCTTCTAATTTGTTTACGTCGCAGCTCGACATCTCAACAGCGGGCTCTTTGTCCCGATCCCGCAAAAGTCCCGCAATCCCGCAATCCCGCAATTGATGGCCGCGTTCGATTCATTACTCAACAGAGGGACGGTTCGCCACTCTCCGCAAGGAACACTTTACCATTTTATCACCAGTTTTATTGCCGGCGACACACGTGTTTATTTCGGGTACGGCAGTTTGCTTAGAAATGGGTTGGCCTGTTTGGCTAGTTTCAGATTTGTTTGCGGAGTTGACTCATGAAAGTCAAAGCTTTTTCACCTTAGAGAAAATGTTGGCTTTTTTCGCGGTTCGCTGTTTTTCCTCAAGCAGGTGTTTACAAAATTTACCTTGTAAATGATGCCGCGAGGCATTAAATGTAAGCCAGATGTAAGCCACATCCCTCTTCATTACTCGTTAGCCGTTTTTGCCCCGCGAATTTGCTTTATTACACTCACTTCCATCGTAATTTCTAAAGCTGTAAACAAAATTGTTTGCCATAATAACGAACGGAACGCTTTTCCAGGATTGTTGGCCATTTCGTGGCATTTAATGGAAAGAAGCATAAAATATTAGGTTTGTTTATGTTCGTTGAGTTCTCACTCGGCGGTAGTGCTAATAAATTGACCACATACGCTTCGTTATTACTCAGCTCCCCGCAGACCGTCAGTCGATACTCCATCAATAAGTTATGTTGCATTGCACCCCGCCGCAACACCGACGCGGGCGCGGTAATGGATTGCTAATATTAGCTAAATCTCGTAAGTTTACGCCCCTACTGGATAAGCTGCCTACATCCGTCTTTTCTGCAGCTATTCGTTTCCCACAAGCCTGGATTACCGCAAGAAGGGTGCCGACACGTCACAAGACTAGGTGTGTACACTTATAATGGGGTAGGGTTTGGAAAACTCCACAAATTGAACGGAAATTGACGAGGGATGCCCGATTGATTTCGAATAATGTTTAGTCACGAATGGGCCATCATTTTATTAGAATTAAAATGCTAAAGGATGAAAGATTTATGCGAAAAATCTCTTCGCCTTTTTCATTTCATTATTGAATATTTTTTTGTAATTTCAGCAAACGATTTGTATGATAATTTCGGGAGCAATATAAAAGCGTCTCAAGTTTGTTCTAAAGTTTTCTCAATTTTCATTGACGGACTTGTCGAAGAGGGTGGCGAGTGCTTCCTTTTACGATGATAGCAGTTTGAATTTCTTGAAATATGACACGTGGAGGGCTTCGGCACGCCGGTGTATTGTGGCTCCCCTAGCAAAGCAAAGGTACCTAACGGGCTCTCCACCCGCGCGAATGAAATGGCGACGACACGATAAAACATTTTATGTCACTACTTTTGTTTACTTCAGAGTGAGGGCTTCGTCTCGTTCTGCGGGGGAGTGCAGAGGCTTGACAAAACAATTGTTTCTGTGGCGCACGTCTTTTGTGTGTCTGAAGAGTTTTCTGAAACTGAAATGGTTTTCTCTGCTTAATGTTCTCGTAAGCATTTCTAAGCAAATGGAGGTTTGGTATAATTTGGAGATGTCTGATCATTAATTCTGTTGTCAGGCGGCGAGGCAGGCATGTTGGGCGCGCGGCTCAAGTCATGGATGGAAGCGCGGTTGGGGCGGGCGAAGAATCGTAAGCAGAAGCAGTGCCGGCCGACGGCGACGGCTACCACGGGGACCCTGCCGCCTCCGCACCTGTCATCTCCTGAGAGCGCGTACTCGACGGGCTACTCGACGGATGGCACGTCCCCGGGCGCCGCGCCCGCACCGCTCGCCGCGCCGCTCGTGGCCCCGCCGCCGCCGCCCGCCCCACCGACCACGCACCTCTATCATGAGCCTGCTAAGGTAATTTCCTACTCGTAGTTTGATTACACCGTGATTCTTATCTACTTACGCTACAAACTTTAAGTAATTACATTGCATGTCAGCCGTGAAACTTTTGCGTGCGAGTGAAATATGTAGTTTGTTTTAGTTAAATTTGTTCGTTATAGGTTCTGAGCCGTATACCGACGATAGAGTTGGAGCTAGTCAATGACTACGAGTACCACTATCAGCCACTGAGCATTGACGAGACGGTATGACAAGCCCCTTGAACCGAGTGCCGTCTCAAATGAACAACAACATCTGTCTTGTTTTTACCAACAATTTTCCTCTTGTGAACTTTACTCTTCTGTTGTTTTAAACTCCAACATTGTTGTGAATTATTTCGTTATTAGGTATTTACTTATGCTTACAAAGTGTTACAAATTCGAGAGCAATTATCGTTGCAAAATAAATAAAAAGATCATTGTTAAACATAGATAGATATTCGAATTGATAGCGTGGGTGGTTGGTATTGCAGCCTTGTCTTTATTTATTGTCATCTTAAATTCAGAAAATAAGATTTTTCACTTTAAGTACGAGTATTACAAAATATCCTACAGAAAACAAATCTTTCTAATCTAATTAACCCTTTAAATTCATTTGTGATCACGTCTTGTATACGTAATACCATGATCCATTATTAACATATTTAAAATGGGAATACCTAACACAAACAGATTACGAGTATACTTACTGATACCCGTCTTTCGAAATATTTATAGGAAACATGAGAAAGTAACGGTGATATGATAGTGATAGACCAAAGAACTGGTGTGTGCAATTATTTTTTTAAAAGTGCCACAAACACTGGCAGCAGAATTCAGCAGATGCACCTTTGAGTCCACTACAGTATAGTTTCGTTCTCCTACATTTGTGGTACCTCTACTACAAACTAGTAGTACCACAACAGTCCTTTGCTGGACATGGTCCTCTCCCTTTGGGGGGGTAGTATCATACTCATCACGCTTGGCAGGCGGAAGGGCGATCGCAGTGCAAGATGTTTGATGGGAGCTCGCCATTCCCTGGATGAATATCTATCAGTCGGTTTTTTTGTCACCCACGGGTAGAAATGGGATGATGCTACTCTAAGCCGGCAGCACACAATTGGGGCACCTCTAACTATTTGATAGACTGTCTGTCAGACGAACTGTAGTACCTACCTACCTACATGCTGTCGACAGACGATATCTGAGTATCTACAGTTTCACGGAAGGAAATGGCGCTGCCGCCACTTCCTTGGGTTTATACGTAGGTATAGGTAGATAGTACTGTAGACACATTGTTACGATGATGATATGAGTGGCTGCTATGTAATAAAATAACTGTCCTAAGCCGTTGAAGCTTCGTTGGAGTCACAAGTGAATTTAGTCCTGTCCATAATTCACTGAATATGCAACTTAGTTCACTTAAAAGACTCTATCGTGAATCTTTTAATAATAAGGTGACTCTGCTCGCAATACCCCATCGACCCGTGTATTCTCGGATTCTGCGTTGGCTTTATTAATTAACTGGACCGAATAAAGGGGAGACTTTATCCGAGCTAAATAAAGCAAGAGCCATCGATCATTGTTTCACAGTACAATGTCATCCATGTAGGCGCTTAGAGATACAAAGAATCTGCAGACGATTTATTATGTAGGTGCAAACGCTATTAAAAAAAAGTATATACGGTTACATTTAATTAAGTATCTACAAATCTCTTGAGGGTGTAATCTACTCACAAAACTGAACAACTTTTGTTAAAAAACTTTTCTTCGAAATATGAAAAAATATTTGGATCTCCCACACACTTTTTCAAAATTTTTGTATGGGAGGTCCAATTTTTTTTTCATATTTCGAAGAAAAGTTTCTAACAAAATTTGTTCAGTTTTATGAGTAGATCAATTTTAAATGTAACCCTATATATTGTACTATGTATAAATAACGATACTTGTATGATCGATCGTCAAGGCTTAAAATAAACACAAAATTTGGTAGTTTACCCAGTAAACAAGCTCATGATAAAAAATGAGTACTTAAAAAAAGGCGTGCCTGAAAGATTGCCATTAGAGTAAAAAGCCATTTATGCAAACGACAGTCCGCTCTAATGACGGCCGTAGTAATGAGGCCTTTCTTCATTACGTCAAGTTCAAGAATTTCCCGGAAATTGCTTCAACGAATGACGTCCAAGATTTTTCTTATTTTCTTCACGGAATGTTTTAATCAAGAAAACACTGTGGCTGAAGGGTGCAAGTACTTTGGTGCAAGCTATGCCGATATTGACAAAAAAAATCTGAAAATGATCAGCTTAAATAACCCTCCTTCTGAGGCAGTTGGGTAAAAAAAGGTCAATAACAACGTCAATAATAATAATTTATATCTAGTTCGGCTACTTGCCAAGAGAGGGCGCCACAAGTTTTTTAAAACGCGGTATCGACTTGTTCTCGCTACGCTACATAGAGGCTGAACGACCGCGCGCGCGTCATGTGACTTCCTTGTCTCGGGGAGCATAGTGCGCAGTGATCGTAAAGTGAGAGCACTGATGCTGACACCCCACAGTTATCTTGCATAACTTACCGCGCCCGGCTGCCGTAAGGGAGTCCGAGCGCAATTTTTGAATAGCCTTCTTACTTCACAGAGGGCTTCGGGGCTTATGATTAGCGGATAAGATTTGCCCTGTGTTGATCGCAATCGCGAGCGGGAGGGGTCCGTTTTGCGTTTATTTTACCTGACTGCCTCAAAGGGAGGATTATGTTTTTCGAGAGTATGTATGTATGTATGTAGGTTTGTATGTGGACAAGAAAAGTCTTTTTCACGGGCTACAGTCAAAACGGATAGTTGGATTTTGACTTATTAGGTGTCGTTAGATTTGACTCAGCAGCGTGAGTGACACCGGCATTATTAAAAATTTATAAATTCAAGATGGCGGATTTTTATTCCTAAATACAACTTCGAAACCACAGTCGGGTTTTGTTTTTAATACATCTGCTTGTTGTAGACTGAAACAGTTTATATTTGCATATTATGTAGGTAGACAAATTAAGTAATAATCCCCTAGAAGCCACAAGCCATTCCTTATTTCCTACCAGTAGGTATGGTATAGTCGTGTCTGGGAACAGTGGGAACTAAAATAAACAACTTCAGAAAATTCAGGCATTTTCATTTCTAAGTAATGGGGATGAATCACTATGAATGCTGTTTTGACTGAAACAAGGAAACAAAAAGAGTTTTTGAACTAAAAAGGCAAGGATTTAGGCGTTTTGTTTTGGTACCTAAATGTTTCCTATTTATTATTACCTGTCCTCTAAACGTTGAATTGTAAAATAGCAACACAACCCGACCTGTGACCTGTCTAATAATACCTCGATAACCATTCCAGCGTCGCACGAGCGCCCCCAGACGGTGCGTGCCGGAGCCGCAAATAGTCTCAGCGACCCCGTCCCCGCGCCCCCGCTGCAGGATCCGCACCAACCCCTGGCTGGGGGCCACCTCTCCCAACGCCAGGCGAAGGATGCCGCCCCACCTCATCCACCAGGCGTCGCTGCAGTGCCCGCCGCTGCAGCCGCCGCAGCTGCACCATGCGCCCTACTCGCTGGACTCGCATCCGGCTAGGATGGCCAGGTAAGACATTCGGTTAAAAGATCTATTTACATAAAGCTCTGATTGGTAACCTATTTTGATGATCTATTTAATCCGTACTTGGTTCAAATGTATATTTGATTAGCCCGTAGAATGTTAAATTATGTATGATGGACTTGCTAGCCACCTTTGAATTCTCAAATCCCAGAATGAAATAACTTCATGTAGCGTCAATGACAAGCTTACGTAGACATCTTCAAGCATCAGTAAAGCTATTCTACATTTTTGGCTAGAAAGTCCCGACTTATGTAGTTGCTTATTTAAAAAACCTTTTTTTTTTATTTTTGCATTAGACTAACGCGATTAGATTGCATAACTGGGTGCAGCATGGACGACGTAGCCACAGACTTCGAGGAAGTCTACGTTTAAGCTTCATTTTCAACTTTCTCAGGTTTGCTTTTGCCCTCCCCTGCCCATAGCAAATGTCTCCTTAATTCCAGCAAGTAGACAGATTATCAGAAACACCTTTAATTGAATTGAGTTAATCGGGTTTATATCCATTGTCCAATCCATATCGTCTGATCGTGTCTAGTATCTATTCGTATCTTGCATCATATACCTTTGAAGCCTTACTTTATATGACACCTCGTTACGTTACCTCGAACGCTACCCTCTGTGGATTAACCTAAGCACCCAAAAACACCTGGTATGTAGCCAAAAATAGATCAGCTTTTGTTAATCTAAAAGGTCAGGCATGATGCCAAAGAGAATGTTAAAAGGTCAGAGTACAAATAATTGATCCGGGTTAGAAAGTCCAAGGCCTTGCCTGATATAGCTGACATATTTTCATGCAAGCTGTCTTCTATTACAGATCTCCTCACCTTTCCCCGCACCTATCTCCAGAACCTCATAGATCTCCGTACTACCGAGGTGGTGCGTCAAGTGATGAGGAGTGTCGTAACATGCGGACTCGTGGGAGGGAGACGGCGATACTGTCTGATGCGGACCTGGACTCTGACGGGGACACAGGGCTGGATGGAGGAGATGAGGACGAGCCAGATGAGACGGCGTCTCCGGGCCGGAGGAGGGCGAGGCGGAGGAGACCCCCGCGGAGGCCTCCTCGATCTGCAGGTAGAAAGTGACTTGAAGATCTATTTTAATAGTAAATTAATGAAATTCCGTTTTTTACAGCCGTTTACGCTCTGCCTACATCGCATAGGAAACAAGCGTGATATGTGTATAAATATAAATTACTGAAGGTGTTGAAGTCAAAAAATGTACAAAACACTTCAGTGAATCGTAGTAAAAAGTTAGAAAAAATGTGACATAATGAGACGTTCCACCGAGTTTTTCACTTTATTGTCTGATAGAATAGATGATTAAATCCGTCCAGAATTATTATCACGTACATGCAGTTACGTAAGTACATTAAAATAAATAGTTCAATAATAATCTTGATAATAAAGGACTAAAAATTACTTTTTCTAATAATTAAAATAAATTGCACTATTAATAAGTTACATTAATATATGCAATATTAACTGATTGTCATTGTATAATAGTAAAGAAAACACATGTAAGCACCTACGTATCATTAACTTCGTGTAAAATACAAGTGCCCAATAAAGCTTGACACAAAAAGTGAAATGAAAATTATATGTTTTCAGGAGCCACACCTCCACGGATGAGACGGCGCAACCACGCGCCTTCAGCACCACCGGTGAGGGAAAGGGATCCATTGCTGGAAGCAGACAGAGAGGCTGAGAGGAAGTACAGAGAACTGATCAGGGAGGCTGAGAAACTGCTGGTGACGGTGTCCAGGGCACCGCTGGAGCCTCCGCATAATCCTAGGATCCGGGAACTTAGAGCTACAGAGGTAAGAATCACATGAAGAGTTCTGAAAGGGTGTAAGTGAAATAATGAAAAAATTTAAAGTGATAAGCATTTTTATTAAATACAGCACTTTTATAAATTTATTTTGAAAAATTAAACATCACATTACAATTTTCCATTACTTTTTCCATGAAAAGTCTCTGAAACTCTTGGAACATCTAATATCATTGTCACACTGACATAGAGATTTACGAATCAGTGCTTGAAAAGCTTTGGCGTCATCCCATTTGTAAATATTAGGTATGCACCTTATGTGGTCCTCTTGTAAGTTATGCCCTTAGAATTGAGTGAATGAATAGAAAGAATTGCCCGTGAATTTGTGTAGAATTTGTCTGACCTACTCAATAATGTTCTTAGTTGTTGTGAACCTGGCACGTAACCTGACCTAACACTTCCCTCTTTAAAGGTGGAAGCGCCGAGACGAAGCCCCGAGCGCACCCATATCACGAACTTCATGCGGGCGAACTCCCCTGAACCACCTCGAAGAGTGTCCCCTATTGCAAGACGGTCTCCACTAGCTGCGCCTCCCCCTCCGCCTGTTGCCCCTAGGATCCTGAACCACCCCCTCTCGCCAACTGACAGACCACATTCAGAGCCTCCAAAGAGAAAGGCTTATGCTCGTGATGAGGTAAGAAAAACTGTGGCTTTTCTGTTTGAAGAAGAGTCCCCTGTTGCAAAACGGTCTCTACTTGCTGCGCCTCTTCCCCTGCCAGTCGCCCTAGGATGCTCAGCCACCCTCTCGCCAACTGATAGAAAGCATTCAAACCTCTGAAGAGAAAGGTTTCAAGGCCCGGGATGAGGCAATAAATACTTAGACTTTCTGTTTGAATAAACCTGCTTTACTTAGCTGTTTCATCGAACCTGCTAGATTATCCAGTTTTTCTCTAGTTTGTGCACTTAGTGTAGGTCATTATTACTACAAATTAGCACAATAATAAGAAAGCGTTTCTTGGAAGCATAATTAGTTATTTAGGTCGATTGTTCTACGTAGGTATAAATTAACCTTCGTCAGTTCAAGTCAGTTGTTGTTTCCGCGTAAAATCATCAAATTAAACCAGTTCTTAATCTCGATCTAGAAAAGACAGGAAGATCCTAGCAGAATCGCACGTCAGAATATTAACAACGTTACGATTAGTGGTTATTTCCCCTTTTAATTGTTGCCACCATTAAGGTGGGCTTAAAAACCAAGCGACAGCGACAACGACGCGCGTCGTTGTCGCCGTCAAATGACTGGTTTGTATGGGGAAGCAGAAAAACCAAGCGACGGCGTCGTTGCGGCGCGCCACGACGCCGTCACGTTGACAGCGCGCTGAGAAGCTTAAGGTGGGCTTAAAAACCAAGCGACAGCGACAACGACGCGCGTCGTTGCCGCTGTCAAATGACTGGTTTGTATGGGTTTGTATGGGGAACCAGAAAAACCGAGCGTCGGCGTCGTTGCGGCGCGCCACGACGCCGTCACGTTGACAGCGCGCTGAGAAGCTTAGAGTTTGTATGGGATGCGGTCGGGTTTTTCTACAAGACCGCAGCGACAACGACGCCGTCAAAATTTGACGGCGACAACGACGCGCGTCGTTGTCGCGTCGCTTGGTTTTTAAGCCTATCTTTAAAAATTAATAATCCTTATGTAATGTTTTCGACAAAATTTGTAAACAATGCGTAATCAGCAAATGATGCAAGTAATTCGTTTTTAATAGTATTTTAATTATTCCGAAAATAAGGTGTAAGTTTTACTACACTTGCATCATGGTCCAGATGAAGGGTTCATTCAAGAGTTCGAGATACTACTAAATGTATTTCTGATCAAAAAAAAGAAATGCTTATTCGGTTTGAAATATGTAATGAAACAACGTAATAGATATGAAAGAATTAACATACTGATCTGAAAAGGTTTAATATCTATAAGTCATATTTAAGGTAATGCTTTTATGCAGTGCTTTTTTTCTTTCAGGTTTTACAAACCCTGGAGGGTCTACGCAAGAGCTTACAGCAACAGTCTGCGCTGCTGGCCGTACAGCGCACACGACTCGACTCACTATAGCCACTTTACTACCGCCTCTACAAAATGGAAAGGGCATAGAAGAATTTCCAAACGTCAAAAGCTTGCTATTGGATTCAGCCTATGAAGACAATTTCGTTCAAAGAAAAATAATCACAGCAATAATGTTCAACACGCAATCGGCGTCATACATTCTGCTCCGCAAATTCATGGCGGTCCCGATATCCGATCTGCGCGTTCTTGTTGTACACATTATTCTTTGAAAGTCCTGACGATTGTAACAGTTTACACTTCAATGCCCTTTCTATCTTGTTTCTGTCTCGATCTATCTTCCCGTCCCTGCCAAACCCCTAGTTTTAGATCCCTGTTTTGTTTTTAGACGAAATAATTTGTTGATTTTGTAGGTCATAGGCCGTTTGAATTCAGTGAGAATGTTTTATTCTAGGAAGATGCTGTTATACTGAACAGTGCAACTATAATCATACGTGGACAATGACTTTGCCAATAAATAGATATTATAGAAAGTTAGAAAATCATGAAAATAAGATCTCAGAACTTAGTTTATAAACTCATCGAAAGATCTCATTAAACGTAGTCATATCTCAAACGGCCAGTAGTTCTTCAAAATCCCTATTCTAGTCCCTCCATACAGTAGTCTAGTCCATAGTTGTAGTATACTATTCTAGTTAGTATCCTTGTTATCGTTTGGTGTAGGCGAGGCCATTTTCTTCTTCCATACATTGCATATTAATCGTAGCGTCATTTTACTAGTCAATAATTAGTCGTAGTATGGCTGGTGGTTAAAGCTCTACTAGGAAGTTTATGAAATTACTTTGTTCGTCAAAAATCCCTGTATTGTTTTCATTTTTGTTTCTTTTTATTGGATAAAATGTTTCTCCGAAATTGTAGTAATAGTATAAGTTCTAGTCACTTCTTTGTTTTCAAAAACTTTCTAACATAGCGCCTTCAAGTTTCTTGTTTTTGTCAGGCCTTACAAATTGCCTTATAGAAGACGTAAGCGATTTAATACGATAAAGCTCCATACTGTTGTCTTCATCTTAGATATTGTGAATCGCCAGTACATTTATCTTCTGCATTTAAAGGGTCAACTTATATTGGTTTTTCTTAGTATTTCTAGTATAACTTGGTCCCTTAAATGGGTAGGTAGATGTACTGGCGATGATCTAATACTTTGCTCCTAGTAGTAGCCGCTCCACCAGACTCATTATACAGGTTAGATGTTGGTATTGGATGTACTCAGTAGCGCCGTAGAGTAGAGTAGCGGTCTGGTCTAGGGTAAGGCGAACCGTGGCCACGGCGTACTAAGACTGCGTTATTAATATTGATAATCTTATTGAAATATTGGCGGAGCTTGAAAAGCACTTTACACAACATCTGTAGGTACATCAACAGCACATCAACCTAAGGGATCAATTTATACAAGTTTTTCTTTCAAACTATACGAGAAACCAATTAAAATTTATCCTTTGGATGTAAGTTAATGTGCTGCTGATAGGACAAACATCTCAAAACATGTATTTGAAATAAATGAAAATGTTCGAGTTTTTAACTGACTTTTCATACAAAACATCAAGAAAGCCTTTCAAATCCGCTAGAATAATAAACTAATGTTTACTCGTTATAATGTAAGCTTGAGCGATGTTTGGGGATACAGATTTCGTTTTGTTCTTTTAAATTATATTATATTATGATATCCAAGATTTTTTGAGTAAGTTGTCATATTTATTTACGCACATATATAAAACACAAATAAAAAATGGAGACATACTATAGCACTGCACATATAGAATTTCGCGAATAATCTTTCTGCAAATCTTTTTCCAGCAGCTGATCAGCGTCCTTCATACATTTACTCATAATAAATATACATTTACTCATAATAGCTTCGTATTTTTTCAACGACATTGCAGTCATACAGTTTTTTTCATTCATTGTGTGAAGTGCATTTAATTTTATAGCTGCTATTAAAATTTGCTCCGATGCACCCCAAACATCGCTCGAGTGTCGAAGGGGTCTGTACTTGGCCCCATATTTTTGTTAGTGCAATTTTGGGGATCGCGCCGTACGCGATGACCTAGCTGAATGTAAATATTTATCCATTACTTACTTGTTTATTGTAAGTATAAATAAGATTTATACGTTTAGTTGAATTTTCATTAAAATATTATACCAAAATAATAACCGTTTGTTTGATTTACCTTTTTCCTGAGCATAATTTTAAATCTTTGCTTCAATATAGTAGATCCAGCTATTAGTTTTAAACACTCAAAAAAGGGAATTCCTAACAAAAGGTAATTAATAACATAAAGGAAACAAACATTTTTTTTAAAAATAGAATCCCGTCTTCTCTCGAGTTGTGGTGGTAGGTATGCAGTAAACTTCAACTTCATTCTCCTACTCACAAAAAGATGGCGTTGTACAGCGTTACCTTCTCTGTAAAATCTACAGAGGGCCTTACTAGGTTTGTAGCCTGATATGGTTCGATTGATGTAGCAAGTGGAAGTGGTGTGGCATGATTCGGTGAAATGGGTAGGGTTAAGCAGTTATACTTTTCTAGAACATACAATATTGTTCTATATAGCAATGTATTCAGTGTTTTTGTTGGACTATTCAGTTTCTTTAGTTGAATTTTTCAATGTTGCTTCTTTTGCCTCGTGTATCGTTAGGTACAATGTAATAAATTAATGAAATACTGTGTTGTATTCACAATTAACCATTGTTTCTTAATGAATCATTAAACTTTTAAAATCAAGTTATATGATAAGGAAAGTAATGAATTCCTCTATCAGTGCTTTAGTTTCTTTTTAATTCAGAAACCCAAAAGTCAGATCTTGTAGAGATATCTGAGGTCATTGACTTCAAGATTGACGTGATGGATGAATAGCATTCATTCTCATCTCATCTCATCACAACCAATTTGCAACCATTACGCGTTATCACAAAAAATATTTACTTCGCTATAAGCAAAAAGGAATGTGGAGGAGCTGGGATTTGAACCCAGGACTTTCAGCATGCGAAGCAGACACTCTACCACTGAGTTACACCCCCGGTTATGCGTGGCGTTGAAATTATCGTTTGCGTTCTATTGGGCGTGACGTCATGTTCTTGGCTTCCTGTCTGGCGCCTATTCGTGGACATGCATGCTGTCGACGCGTGCGGCGTGGCGTGGTGTTAGCGCGTGGAGGCCGCGTGATTATCACTCCTATAATTCCCAAATACTTACGGCTCCATACTGTTACGCTAGATCCCTTTACGTCATTTGCTTGTGCTGCCAAAAGGCGGGGCACGATCTTTCTTTTATAGTTATTTTCAGTGTTTTTTATTTGAAGTGTTCTGAAAGCTTAGGTTGTTTTATTTTATTACAGTAATAGGCACAGTCAAGTAGAAATCTTATACCTACGGGCAGATAGGACATACCTACCTACCTACTTAAATAATTATACTTTAGGTCTCGTGTAACTCTTAAAAAATTACATAGCTACGACTTTACGAGAAATTAGTAGGTAGGTAATTAAATAAATAACCACCATAATCCTGGTGATTTGTAAAATAATCACGTTAACGTAGGTATATTTTAATTGTCAAGCTCCACGTGTGTAAAACAATACCTAGTTTAGTTACCTACGTATAATTTAGTTGAATTGTCAATATATAAATTACAGTAATAGGATATTAGAATTACAGCTTGTCGCATTAGGCGTATATTAATAATTTTTACACGAGTAGGAAGTACCTAATAAGCACCTAGAGAAATACTTAGAAAGGTTTCGATTTAAATGTCTCTAAATACAATTTTTACTTATTTATTTTTTGTGTACAAAGGAAAGAAGGAATGGCAGGTATGTAAATAAGAGTAGACTATGTAAATAGTTGTAGGTAAAATTTGTATTACCTAGCTATTGCTTACATACTTAACAATTTTGAACTTAACTACACATTTTGTATCTATTTATATTTCCAAGAACAATGCCAGAATTAGTTAAGTTTTCCACTCTATTAGTAAAACTAAGAACAAAATTTACATTTAAATAAAACGAATGTTGGTTGTCTTTAGATAGATTTTAGGGGGGGTATGCTTGTCTGCTGAAAGGTAATGTTTTGGTTAGTTACGGATTCAAAATCCTCCCGACCTCTATTTTCTATAGGTTCAGTCTCTCACGCTAACTCATGAACAATTCCATTTTTAAGGTTTAGATTTTCTTGTGATTTATACCGACAAACCGGACAGAAAAGAAACTATGTCTTACGATTCAATAAATGGTGGCATCTAGAAAAGTAACAATTATTGCTGTTAAATATTACAGTCTGAAAAAATAAAACGAAACTTTACATTTTGGATTGTTCATAAGTGAGCGGGAGTGGCTGTAGTCAGTCATGCTGTAATCAATCATCATTGCCTTTGCCAAATTAGGCGAAGAAAGTATTTAGTAAGGCACAGCGTCACTGCATACACACCATGAATGAAATAACGGTCACTTGGATTTCGGCCAATTACGACTTAATGTTTGGAAAGACGTCTGTTGATCATTATAAAATGCCTGCTTGGTCTAAATTTAGTCTAGGCCATATAGTGATACGTATTACAATTTTAGGTAGTCATTTTGTAAACAAGTTGATTTGCCCGTGTATGATGTTCTAGAACAAAATTTGTAAACCTATCCTACGTTTTGCTATCATTGTTGTTGTATTTGCTACAACTCACCGTAAAATACAGTTCTAAATTTATATGCTTTTATGTAGTTTTTGAGCTTTTCGACTGGTACATTTACCATTTACTTACTTTATGTCGTTGGTTCTGTATCGTTGTTTTGAAGATAGGCATTGAACTGTAGTCAATGTTGTAACCATATTTTCTGAATTGGTCACGTAGTTTGGTTGTAAAATTGATATTTCGCGGTGGTTGTTATCGATTACAGAATTGTTTTTGTCTTTCTTTGAAACAGATCTCATTCCATGAATTGTGAAAGGAGTCGCTCGAAACAACAAAACCTTAATTGTTTTTTGCTGAAATACAACATTTTGAGATCAATATGGAAGATGATATTGAGAAATTTTGCGAAATTTTTATTGGAAAGTTTAAAGAGGTAGACTGAAAATACTGTTTCTTTGTGGAATGGCTAGTTAAACACATCATTAATACAGAGCTGTATTTAGGCTGCAGGCTGACAAATCTGTCACTAGGGTAAATATGCCAAATCCCGGCACCCCGGATGCATTTTTCAACTTTGACTCTCTTTAGCTTCTTCAAATAATGTCCCATAAATATGTTTGATACATTTTAAGGTAGCTTATTTAACCTTTTTTCAAAAGTAATGCTTAAACTTTTGTAAAATATGAGCGTTAAAAAGAAGGAAGCGTTTAAACTCGGGAAGGGCGAAAAGCTCTAATGTCGGCCGTTTTCAGTCTATTTCCAGCCATGATTTTGTCAAATCCCGGCCGTGTAAAGGGTGCTCCAGAATGAGTGGATTAAATCCATGTTTTATTGAATAATGGACTTGAAAATAATTTATTTTGTTAGTTTCGTAAGTACATAATATGACTTACATGAAAATAATGTAAAAATGAATAAAACACAAAGAAAACAAATAGAAACACTTTCGATGTTAGTTTCGAACATCCTGTACATCGCCCTGCAAGTAATTAGAGACGGCCGGCTTTACGTTGTTCGGGATATCTAATGTCGGCCGCATTTTAAGATCTCAATTGCTATGAAACTAGACCATGTAGCCCCGGCCGGTTTTTGAATAGGAGACGCAGAAACAGTAAATCTACAATACGACATCAACAATTTCATCTTTACAACGATAGCCTTAAAATAAATGAAATTATAAAAATGGAATCTAATAGCTTAAACTCGGCCACCGGCCGAAATTTGAAAATTTACGGAAATCTCAATCCCAATACCGGCCCCCCTAATTTATTCGTAATTAAGCAATAAAATAAATTTAAAATGCAGTTAAAATATAGTTTTGACAATCTTCTAATAGATATGATGCAATAAAATTGTCAAAACCTTTTCCTTCCCTTCATAAATGCAATGCCCAGAATGGACGTGAAAAGCTTCGATCTTACTTCTTCTCGAACAAACTGTCCGATCCAGCGCCTCGGTCACAACTAACGTCTATTGCTCGAAGTGTGAGGTGGGTAAAGGATTACCAATGGTTTTTTAGGGAAGCAGATATAATCAGGTTGTAAATAGAGTGAACAAGTTTTAAGTTTATCCAGTATTTTGGGAATGCAAGCCAAAATTGTGAAAAAGGCCGGGATTAGGCGGGGGGCCGGAATTCGGCATATTTACCCTATATAGATATTAAATTTTACTGAAACGGCCCCCTGAAGTTGGTCAGTATTGGCGACGACGACGAACGTATTTTTACGGCTGTTGATGGCTTGACACCTGCCTACCCCGCGTAAAGGTTAGGTGTATTGTGATGTATTTATATAACTGATGTCCTAATTTTAGTCTGGCAATCGTTCACGTTATCGCACCGTTATCTATATCTACAGCAGATTTACTACCTTGGCTCATGGCCAAGGAAATCAGAACCGTAAGTGTTAAAATAACTACTAAACACCATTCTGTTTCATTAGTTCTACTTTTCGTACTTATAAGAAATAAAAGGTGTGGCTGTTTTCGCTGTTTATGAACGGCAAAAATTTTTGATATCTGTACAAGTCAAAAGTACCAGGAAAAAATCTTTCTGAATCACTCCAAGCATTTCCTAAAATCTATCAGTGTCTTTAGAAATTGGTACGTGATTATGATAATCATGTAAGTAAGTTTGGGATAATAGGTCCAGTTTTCTTAGCATAAACGAGTAATCGTAAATAAAATGTAGGTACTTAACCAAATAATAAACATAATACTTATGATTAGCAAATGAATCGAAATCGAAAATCAAATCCGTTGAGAAACCTTGTTTTGTCCGGCCTTTTCGAATCCGGGCTTGTGTAACTACAAACAGGAACGAAATGCAACTGCTCACTGTTGTATGTAAGAGGAATAACACCGGCTTCCACATTATAAGCTAATTCAGCCCTCTGACATGTATTGTCATGTAGATTTGTTTTGAAACAAATCGGAGCGCCGGACTTCGGACCGCACACATTATTTGTTAATCTGTCATTTGCTACTGTGTGCAAATAATAACCCGTATTAAGCAAATTCTGAGCAAAACGTGGGTAAATTGGATTTGAAGGTTGATTCAATTTTGTATACCTACAGCAACACCTATAGGTTTGTTCAAAAAATAGAAACTTTTAAAATTTATACCTGTTCCGATAACTTAGGTATAGAGTGCAGCTGGTAATGACTGGATGCCGAAAACGGGAGATCGTCCTACTAGGGGAAGCCTACATCCATCAGTTGATATGATGTGATCAAGATGTGATATAAAAATCAAACATCTAAGTTTAGTTTTTACGAGCTCTAGCTCTACCTAAGTTAAAAAAAATGATTTATAATATCAATTTATCAGACATTATTGGTTCAACATATTTAAGTAGGTACAGCTAGGTAATTCTACCTATATTCTTAAATAGTAACTTTATAACGATATCTCTACTTTTGTAATACGAAAAATGCTCTATTTTTAATAGAATTTCATTAGACGAGTGCAATTATAATGATTTTGATTACACATAAACATAGTTTCCATTACACGGCTGTTATAAGAAGACCCCTGGTGCATACCATCGTTTGATACATATGTTTATATAGATAAGTTTCTTTATAGACTGGTTATCTTATTACACATTGCCACTATGTGGGCTTCTAGGTTAATGTACCTAGTCCCTACCAGAAATATGAAATTATCTTTTCATCGCAATTCTATTAGTAATACACATCTTTCGTAATTGACTTTTAATGTGGAAATATTCCTGTTGGTATGAAAAATTAGTTTTTAATTTTCTTAAAAATTTATTTAATGTGTTTTCATATAAATATTGTGTGTTTGATAATTTTTGGAACAATAAAATTAAGGTAAATGTGGTAATTAAGGTAAAATATTCCGTTGTTTTTAAGTCTGTTGACGTCAATGCAGTGAAAGCACAAGAAACTCTAATGAATTAGGTAGGTAGGTATCAATAATCATTAGTATTTAAATTACTTATTTGACAATTAAAGGTCAATGATACCTGATATCTTAGGTGTTAGGTAGGTAAATAATATACATAGATTGATACTGAGTGCAAAAATGTTATGATCGATGATAGATAACTCTACCTCCCACGTCAAACTTATAAGTAAAAAGATAATACCTACGTCAAACTTATAATAAAATCTCCAACTTCGATCATGCTTTTTTAAAAAGAATATTTGACGTAGAAAAGTAGGTAGGTAAATATGACGTACCTACCTACCTACCTATCAAAATTGAAAACTAGCTAGCGGTCACTCATTTTGTTCGATGATATTTGACAAATGACAGTCGCAAAGGTAGCGGGCAGCACCGCCGATAATGCGTCTACATGCGGTCATAGTCTTATATAAAACTACTTTCATCGTTAACTCCGTACTGGCAAACTATCGCGATAACGTGGGGCGCGTGTGTAGATCTGCTTATACTTTGATCACAAAGTAACTATTGGCTAGCGCTTTGACGTTACTCTCACAAAAAAAACTGACGTAAATAAGTATGATTGCGGTGCAAAATTTGTTCAAAGCTCAGAGGTCAGCAGTGTTTTTGACCAGCCGGGGCATGGGGCTTTCCGTCTTATAGCTTAATTAACTCACTGGAAAAGGTGAATGTTTGGGTCAAGTTTAACCTCTTCTCATTATACTCTAAATGTACTGACGGGTTTTTTGTAGTAGGCACTTTTTACAGAACGACTAACAACTCGTGTATAAAATTAAAAATATGCTGGTTTTCCATGCAGTAAATATGGAAAACCAATGTAAATCATCAATGATCATTTATAATTGGGTATCTTTAAGTGTTGCTGATGCAATGTACCCAATGTACTGAATGTCCTGACAAACCTGTGGACTATGGAGTTTCCTACGCGTCATAACTGGTAACCGATTATTTACTTTAGTGATCATATGGGATTTTCTTACGTTGATGAAAAACACATACATCTATGAGTGTATTTATTTAAGTTATTGCGACTATCTCTGAAGCTCAGACATCCTACTCCAAAGTCCGGTGCTAAGCAACATATCTGCATTTATAGGGTGATATTTTACTAGTGATCGATAGCGGAAACTCAGAATCGGTTGGTGATAAGGAACAACTTTCCCCGAGGAACATAGGTCCTAACATATTTACCTACTGCGGGATATTCTTTTTTCAAATGTCTCATAGTTTTTGGGGGAAAATTGTTCAGCTTGACTTGTTGAGCTTAGCGTTTTCGGGAAAGCCGGTCGTTTAGTACCAAGTCCAAGCCTGTATATTGAAACGTTCAAATCAAGACTGTCTTTATTTAGCATTAACTTGTGAACAAGATTTTAGTATGTATTAAATGGTAAATACAGAATGCCATATTATGGCGTTAAAAGCAAACACCATAATGACAAAGGATTTGTACATTTGCGACGTATGTTGATGACTTCATCAATATGTCGAGATATGAAATATTCCATCGCACGTGAATATAACACCATTTTCACATAGTAAAAATAGATGTGACAGTAAGTACATTATTTTTGCGAATTCAAAGTAAATAAACCTCACTGTATAGACAATTAGGCCTTAAGTGATAATTTTGCAGCCGGATTTCACTAGAGTTTTCAAAGTGAACTTTATATTTGGCGCTTATTAATTCGATGGGGTTATTAACATGGTTTTAGGTTAAGTAATTATCGATGGTGTGCTTTTGACGTATGTATTGACGTCGATTACAAAAATAATGGTGACTAAAATCTATTTAAGAAATTGCATGTCATGTCAAACAATTAATACCTATTTTTGAAAGCACTGTGTTTGTAGGTTTTAGAACAGTTACCGTACTGTTCCGTACCGTCACAACATTATTTCACGCAGGTATTTGACACGCCTTTATTAAAGAACAAAATGTCAAAGAGATCAAAATGTCATGCTTTATTGTGGCAACAGAAGAGGGCAATAATATTACACTGGTACACACACTGCTATGATGTTTATTGCATAATTGAGTGGATCATACGATGCCACTTTTCACGCTATGAATGTGTCGCCAAATTAATTCCTGGCACGCATTCGTTATGTTTTACATTGCTGCATTAGGATCGATTTTCTCGCAAACGACTTTATCTAGCCAGTTCAATAGGATATCTACTCGAATTTAAAGACTACGCAACTACTGAAAGTTTACACATGAAGAAGTTCTTTTTGGAATTCTACGTCCAAATTTCTGGAAAATCTAAGATTAGATAAATTTTCGTTGTCCGGAATTGTTTCTGCTATTTGAAATGCGTCTCAGTTGTTTTTCGTGTCTCGCTCGATTTTGTGCCGGTTGAATGGTTTTAGCCATTTCATACTCTGCTAAAAGTTTGAGTCATATTGGGTAGGTAGGTACCACATCACATCAGTCTAGTAGTCCACTGCTGAATATAGAGCTCTCCTAAGGTAGGCTATAAGGCACGATCTTCCATTTTTGCCATCCAAATTGCTACTAGCCGCTCTCTCTTTAGGTCATCGGTACATCTGGACGAAGAGCGTCAAACGCTACGCTTTCCGAAACCACCATCTCTACCATCCGTGGTTCTACTATAAATGTGACCAGCCCATTGCCATTCAGCTTGCTACTTCCAGACTTTGTCCGTTACTTTGGCCTTTTGGCGGATAATCTCGTTCCGGACCTTATCCATTAGCGAGATCTCCTAGCCTATACATGGACCCAAATGCTGCCCATTCCAGCTGCACTCACGGGTATCGAAGGGTATCAAAGTGGCGATGAAATGGCAGATGTGACTCGCTGGGGTTGCAACGGTCAAAACAAAACTGTAGCCCTGCCCCTGCTGTCTCTGTGGTATTGAACATTGTCGACCTCATGCTCTCCTGCCCTGCAGTGTATGTGCAAATAGACATAGCCGACCTGCAATACACCACAACACGCTTGGCATAATGCTACTGCACTGCGTAGTGTCCAGCTCTAGATCATTCGACGCACTCCAGAGCAAAAGCGGCTACTACGCTTACCCTGGGAGTTGATTTCGTATCCAGTGCTGGTTATCTTGAGTTTATTGTAACGACACCCATACAACAACCAGCAACATATACCAAATTGGGGTCTCGTTGCTTGGGTAATGTAATAGGCTCTAAATTGCGGCGTGTGGTCTGGGACCGCCTTTAATAGGGATATCGCGTGACCATCTTATGCAATCAGGATCAGACTACAATCAGACCTGCCGACTATGATTGCGACCTTCTAGAAATAGATCACACTAGAGATTGTACAGTGCTGTTTTGACGCGTTTTTGTAGATAAATCCGTTCTGTAGCTGTAATGCCTTTACAACTTTACATGTTTCACTGGATGCTACCTGTTTTACCGAGCCAATAAGGCATTTTCTTGTATATAGTAGTCAATGAGCTCTTAAATAAGAAGAAGAAGTAGTCAATGCTACTACTAATGCTACTGTATATGGTAATTATGACGCTTTCTAACACAGATTTTTGTTAATTGGTTTAGTAATTTCGGAGGTTATCTTCGGTTACTTAGGTACATTTATTAAAAAATAATTCTTCTTTGTAGTAGATATCCTTGATCTACTGCCGTCATACATTGTAAGAGCATAAATTAATTGCTTCATCATATGGTTTGAATTAAATGTGGACTAACCAATGTATTTAATGATAAAAACTACTACTAGATGTCGCTTAAATCGTCGCTTCGAGATAATCATCAAGAGGGCGCCCGTAGCTCAGTTGGCAGAGCAGTGGGACGGTTCCGTACGGTCCCGAGTTCAAGTCCAGGAGTCGCTGAAGAACTTTTCAATTTTCTTATTTTCAATTCATGATAAATTCATTGTCTTAAATGAATCCAGCAGGAAATAGTGTTACAAAACTCCCCACCAGGGTGGTGTTACTCACGAGAATACTCTATTCTAGGGTCACTGCGCATCAGCCGCGTCAATGAGTGTCCATTGATTACTAACCAAAACCATAACAGCCACTGCTGGATATTGATGTTGCGTTTACAGGCAATGCTGCTGCCCATTCCCTGCATCACCATCCATTAGTCGCTTTTTATGACACCCACAGGTAGAATTTGGGTGACGCTATTCTAGGCCGGCATCACACGACATATAAGAGGATAAATTAGTTTATTGGGATAAGCAAAAAGCTTCATCATATGGTTTGAATTCCTACTGCAATGTGGACTAACCAATGTATTTAATGGTAAAAACTACTACTAGATGTCGCTTAAATCGTCGCTTCGAGATGATCATCAAGAGGGCGCCCGTAGCTCAGTTGGCAGAGCAGTGGGACGGTTCCGTGCGGTCCCGAGTTCAAGTCCAGGAGTCGCTGAAGATTTTTCAATTTTCTTATTTTCAATTCATGATAAATTCATTGTTTTAAATGAATCCAGCAGGAAATAGTGTTACAAAATCGCCCACCAAGGTGGTGTTACTCAAGAGTGTCACTGCGCATCAGCCGCGTCAATGAGTGTTCATTGATTACTAACCAAAACCATAACAGCCACAACAGTCCACTGCTGGACATTGATGTTACATTAACAGGGAACGATGCTGCTCATTCCCTGCATCATTATTCCTTAGTAGTATTTAATGGTAAAAACTACTACTAGATGTCACTTAAATCGTCGCTTCGAGATGATCATCAAGAGGGCGCCCGTAGCTCAGTTGGCAGAGCAGTGGGACGGTTCCGTACGGTCCCGAGTTCAAGTCCAGGAGTCACTGAAGAATTTTTCAATTTTCTTATTTTTAATTCATGATAAATTCATTGTCTTAAATAAATCCAGCAGGAAATAGTGTTACAAAACTGCCCACCAGGGTGGTGTTACTCAAGAGTGTCACTGCGCATCAGCCACGTCAATGAGTGTTCATTGATTACTAACCATAACCATAACAGCCACTGCTGGAAATTGATGTTGCATTTACAGGGAACGCTGCTGCCCATTCCCTGCATTATTATCTCTAAGTCGTTTTTTACGACACCAACGGGTAACATTGGGGTGACGCTTAGAGCCGGCATCACAGGACATGTAAGAGGATAAATTAATTTATTGGGATACCTAAGCAAAAAACTTCATCATATCATATGGTTTGAATTCCTACTGCAATGTGGACTAACCAATGTATTTAATGGTAAAAACTACTACTAGATGTCGCTTAAATCGTCGCTTCGAGATGATCATCAAGAGGGCGCCCGTAGCTCAGTTGGCAGAGCAGTGGGACGGTTCCGTGCGGTCCCGAGTTCAAGTCCAGGAGTCGCTGAAGATTTTTCAATTTTCTTATTTTCAATTCATGATAAATTCATTGTTTTAAATGAATCCAGCAGGAAATAGTGTTACAAAATCGCCCACCAAGGTGGTGTTACTCAAGAGTGTCACTGCGCATCAGCCGCGTCAATGAGTGTTCATTGATTACTAACCAAAACCATAACAGCCACAACAGTCCACTGCTGGACATTGATGTTACATTAACAGGGAACGATGCTGCTCATTCCCTGCATCATTATTCCTTAGTAGTATTTAATGGTAAAAACTACTACTAGATGTCACTTAAATCGTCGCTTCGAGATGATCATCAAGAGGGCGCCCGTAGCTCAGTTGGCAGAGCAGTGGGACGGTTCCGTACGGTCCCGAGTTCAAGTCCAGGAGTCGCTGAAGAATTTTTCAATTTTCTTATTTTTAATTCATGATAAATTCATTGTCTTAAATAAATCCAGCAGGAAATAGTGTTACAAAACTGCCCACCAGGGTGGTGTTACTCAAGAGTGTCACTGCGCATCAGCCACGTCAATGAGTGTTCATTGATTACTAACCATAACCATAACAGCCACTGCTGGAAATTGATGTTGCATTTACAGGGAACGCTGCTGCCCATTCCCTGCATTATTATCTCTAAGTCGTTTTTTACGACACCAACGGGTAACATTGGGGTGACGCTTAGAGCCGGCATCACAGGACATGTAAGAGGATAAATTAATTTATTGGGATACCTAAGCAAAAAACTTCATCATATCATATGGTTTGAATTCCTACTGCAATATGGACCAACCAAAGTATTTAGTTGTAAAAACTACTACTAGATGTAGCTTAAATCGTCGTTTGAGACGAGCATCAAGAGGGCGCCCGAAGCTCAGTTGTCAGAGCAGTGGGACGGTTTCATACGGTCCAGAGTTCAAGTCCCGGCGGTCGCTGATGAATTTTTAAATTTTCTTATTATCAATTCATGATAAATTCATTGTTTTAAATGAATCCAGCAGGAAATAGTGTTACAAAACTGCCCACCAAGGTGGTGTTACCCAAGAGTGTCACTGCGCATCAGCGTCAATGAGTGTTCATTGATTACTAATTATAATACAATTAAACCAGCCTTACAATGAATAAACACATATCCTTGCCCGCTTTATTGTTTAAATGGGACAGCGGAAGTGATTACCCTGCGAGGGAAATACCAGTTGTAGTAAGGAAAAATTAAACCGACTACATAAGAGAAAAACTGAATGATCAGACAAAAGAGAAACGTCAATACTTTTGATCTCCTGCAGCAATAGGTCCTCATAAATAATATAACCAAATTGCTACCGCAAACAGCGTGAAAATTTGGGATTTCCAGAACTTGAAAAAATAGAAAACACTGTTATTATCAGCAATTGTATAAAAATGTAGTGTTCCTCGTGTAGAGCGTTATTTAGAAACCCATTTATTTATCGATCTAGGTACTATTTTTTCGTTTCGAACGCAGCAACGTAAGTGCATACGTCATTCGTGGTCGAAACCATACCTACTTGTCTGCACTATTGTTGAGACGGTCACTCGCTGCATTCTACGTTAGTGCATACTAGGGGTCGTCCACAAATTACGTAACGCACTTAGGGGGGAGGGGGGGTTCTGACCGGGCGTTACGGTCCCGTTACTATGGGGGAGGGGGGGGTCAGAGTCAAGCGTTACGTAACGCTTTTTTAAAGACTTTTTCAAGTATTTTTTATACCTAATTCAGATATTACCAAATTACGAGTAATTGTATAACAAACTTTAAAAACACTTCTGGTGTTAGTGTCAGGAATGCAATTCTTTAGAAATTATTCAAAAAAATTCTGCCAAGGACAGGATCTGGACGTACTAGTATCAAAAGTAGTACTGACAATGCCTCTTCCATCTGGGCTACTGCGCCTTAATTGTGCGTGACTCGTGAGTAAATTTTATATCCTATTTGTAGCAGGTTTTCATCGTTTTGGCTACATAACACAAACTGGAACCAAAAAATAATTGCTGGGAACTAGTTGCAAAACTCTCCCTGTAAATAGATCCATTGCCACGCGTTATTAGCCTATAAACACACATACACTTATATAATTAATTTCGCAGACAATAATTGAGCCGCAGTAGCTCAGAAGGACGAGGCGTCGCCAGTACTAGTGCCGAAAATTGCAGCTTCAAATTCAGTCTAAGTGTAGAAAAAATTGCAATTTTTCTAAAAAACTTTCATTGCTTTATCACAAAAATAAACTGAAAAATATTACAAAATAAGCGTTACGTAACGGAAAGGGGAGGGGGGAGGGGTCATAACCAAGCGTTACGGTCCCGTTACGTGGGGGGAGGAAGGGTCAAAAATTTGTGATTTTTGCGTTACGTAATTTGTGGACGACCCCCTACGTTCAGTAATTCGATGAAGCTATGACTATGTTGTTCTTGTTTAACGTAACAATGCAATATAGATGACTCGTGTTGCACTCTAGCGGGTATCATGTCTATGACCAGTAATAAGATGTGGCACGTAAAAAAGTGCCTACGTCGTTTTTGTGAAACCATACTTTACTGAACTACGTATTGTTGTACTATTATCAATTGTAGATGACTGGTGTTGCACTCTTGCGCATATCATGTTCTACGTCCAGTAATGACTGGAAGCTGAAGCTTGTTTTGTTCCTTTATGACGTAACAACGTAAAAAGTTGCCTACGTCGTTGTTGAAATTGTAAAACCATACTGCTTTTTCCTCACTACGTATTGTTGTGCTAATTATCAATTAACTACCTATTCTTGTACTATTATCAATTATAGATGACTGGTGTTGCACTTTTGGTCATACCAGTCATTAGATGACGCATGTATAGTTTCTTATGACGTTTACAACGTAAAAAAACTACGTATTCGTGGTCGATTTAGTAAAACCATTCTTTACTGTACTAGCTATTCTTGTACTATTATCAATTATAGATGACTGGTGTTGCACTCTTGCGCAAATCCCTCTACGTCCAGTCTTTAGATAAAGCATGTACCTATTGTTTCTTATGACGTTACAACGTAAAAAAGCTACGTCTTTGTGGTCGATTTTGTAGAACCGTACTGTCTACCTATTCTTGTACTATTATCAATTATAGATGACTGGTCTTTCGCATTACGTGTCTACGTCCAGTATAATTAGATGCAGCATGTGTTGCATCGTAATGGAGTAGTCAGTCTGATGTGATGGTTTTTTTTGCAAGGAAAGGCAATAACCATTGTGTACATGATGATGTTCATTTTTCTCTTACTCATATGCAGAAATGCGTTTGAGATGGCGTCGTACTAGCTCGTTATTGTGAACAGAGTAAGTATAGGTACTTGTATACTTATCTTTAAAACTGTTTAAAGGAAAGAAACTCAATTTGACCAAAACTTGACTGCCTGGATGTGGGTTCAAAATATCTTACTCGGGTTGGTTAATAAATGTATCCAAAATGGACTACAACAAAAATAACTATTACCTTCAAACAAAAATATTTACAAACCTAAATACGTAAAAGCTAGTGGTAGCTTTTATAAATAGATCTTTTGATCGCTATATCTATACCATAATAATAAATATTGTTTTTATGAATCAGAAAATAAAACATCTAAGGTAAAAGCTCCTATTATCGCGTGTTTTCACGTCGCGCGACTTTATGCGCCAAAAATAAGATGTTCTTGTTGACTTACAGAGTATTGATATTTTTTTTAATAAATGCCGTGTTTCTATTTTACGATTCACACACCAAAATTTTTTTATCAGCACTTTTTAGAACTCAAATTATTTTTTAAAGTTGAAAAGGCGATTTCCCCTAAATTCGAGGTATTTTTAGGGCTTGAGCCTAATTTCGCGGAAGCGGATCCTATTATCGAGAGGGTATAAAAAATAATGCGTTTTGGGTTCCGTATAGGTAAAAACTTATTTATTTACTTATTGCTTACAAACTAGTAGAAACAGTAACTAGTATCTATATTCTGTAAATAAGCTTCTGTATTTGACCTGTAATCTGCCCGAAGCGATATTCTGGTTATTTGGATTTTGGATATTTGGTTTGGTAAAATTTAAAATGTGATGATGGAGCTAGTTACGCTCCGAAACCCTATCAACATAGAGTTTTTCACTCTGGCCACCTATCAAGTTATACAGTCAAAACAAATATTATGTTATATTATATATTTATAACCAATATGAACGAACTTAAACTAACGACGTGATTTACACAGAGTACAGTTCTGAGTTTTTGACTCTGGGCGCCTATATAAAAAGTAGAACCGAATATAAATAATTAGAGATCTCATTAGATTGTTGCTTGAGATCAAGATCGAGGTTTTACTCCCTTTACACATGGTTTAAACAAAAAAAAACTAAACATTTCAAGGGGTGAACCAGTCTATAAAACTAAACATATTTTCCCAGGAAACATAGGCCGAAATACGAAAAAAAATGTTCCTAACAAATTGTGTTGGCCGCCCGGGTCAATTTGTATGGGAGTCCTACCATACAAATTGTGCTCATTTTTTTTTCACTACCTATGTTCCTTGGGGAATGTTGTTCAGTTTCATAGGCTGGTTCACCCATTAAAATATATGCAGTTAATTTTTTTACCTAGTCTATTGAAATAAAATATAGCCAAAACAATAAAAAAACGATCGTAACGTAACTATTTAATACTATGAAAATTTTTCAAAACCCGCGCCAGATTTTGGTGATTTTGTCAAATCACATTTTCCCGCAGTAAAAAGTAGTCTAAGTTGACTATGCCTAGTAGGGTCTTTCTTCAGTGCCACAGAAATCACTGTCTTGGCCTAAAACTTGCACATCTTGCTATTATAGAGGAACAGTATTTTTTATATGGATAGTACGGCTATTAATGCAATTGGAGAAGCATTAAAAAAATACGGGGTGTTAGGGACGGTGTAACGAAAATTTTGCAGGCGTGCTCAGACCATGAAACTGAACAACTTTTACTATGGAGCCAATGGTGGGAAACGAAAATAATTTTCCGACCTCACATACAAAGTCAGTCAGCTGATCGTGAACTTTGTAGGGGAGGTCGGAAAATTTTTTTCGTTTCCCACCATTGGCTCCATAGTAAAAGTTGTTTAGTTTGATGGTCTGATCATGCCTGTAAAGTTTTCGGTACACCGTCCCTAACACCCTGTATAGGTATATTACGCTTGCAAAAGAAATCAGCGCTGCGAGCAGACCACAGCCATGCTAGCCTGCCCGGTGACTAGGTCTGTTGCCGCTTCTGCTCACAGCGCTGCGAGCAGACAACAGCCGTGCTAGCCTGCCCGGTGGCTAGGTCTGTGGCCGCTTTTGCTCATAGCGCTGCGAGCAGACAACAGCCACTCTATCCTGCCCAGTGGCTAGGTCTGTGTCGAGCCTGCGAGCAGAAAACAGCCACGCTAGCCTGCCTGGTGGCTAGGTCTGTGGCCGCTTCTGCTCACAGCGCTGCGAGCAGACAACAGCCGTGCTAGCCTGCCCGGTGGCTAGGTCTGTGGCCGCTTTTGCTCATAGCGCTGCGAGCAGACAACAGCCACTCTATCCTGCCCAGTGGCTAGGTCTGTGTCGAGCCTGCGAGCAGACAACAGCCACGCTAGCCTGCCTGGTGGCTAGGTCTGTGGCCGCTTCTGCTCACATCGCTGCGAGCAGACAACCGCCACGCTAGCCTGCTCGGTGGCTTGGTCTGTTGCCGCTTCTGCTCACAGCACTGCGAGCAAACAACAGCCACGCTAGCCTGCTCGGTGGCTAGGTCTGTGGCTGCTTCTACTCACAGCGCTGCGAGAAGACAACAGCCACGCTAGCCTGCTCGGTGGCTAGGTCTGTTGCTGCTTCTGCTAACAACGCTGCGAGCAGACAACAGCCACGCTAGCCTGCCCGGTTGCTAGGTCTATGTCGAGGATGCGAGCAGACAACAGCCACGCTAGCCTGCCCGGTGGCTAGGTCTGTGACCGCTTTTGCTCGCAGCGCTGCGAGCAGATAACAGCCACGCTAGCCAGTCCAGCAGCTAGGTCTGCGGCCACATTTTCTCGCAGCGCTGCGAGCAGACAACAGCCACGCTAGCCTGCCCGGTGGCTAGGTCTGTGGCAAGCCGGCGAGCAGACAACAGCCACGATAAATAATGACTGACATTAGTAAATGATACAAATAACGAAATTAAAGTTATGAGTTTGATTTCTCTGTCCTATTTGATTTATTACTCTGGTGAGATTTTTTTGAACTTGTTTTTTCTGGAAATATAAGTGAGAAACGACGGCCATAGGTATAATTTTTTATCTTTTGAGATATATTTATTTTCAATGTCCATTGGTTTTATTTCAATTAACTCAAAATACAAATTCGCCAGAGAAATCACGTGAATTTTCATGGTACGGAGAATATCCAGTAGCTATCCACCACAAAACTTTCGTTAAAATTCATCCAGTAGTTTTGTCTCGAACTATTTTCACCCATCAAAATGGGTAGTATTTGGTAAGTAATTGCCGGGTGATTTGGGTAAAAACCCGGTTTTTACCTGGGTGGGTTGAATGGGTTTTTACCCATTACCCATTCCTGCCTATATTATTGTAAGAATCATCAAAAAAGTAACTCAAAATCTCGTTCAGAATCTCGTTTGGTTTGTTCGAGATCCTATGTAATTAGTAAGGTTTTTTACATCTTATATTCATTCTCACAGACCCCTAAATCCATTTTAAATTCTTCTATCACTCGATAATAGGTTTATATGAAAGTTCTATCTTCGAGCCATCATTACTCGATGTTAAGGTCTCATAGAGCCTATTATGGCGGTACAAAATTCTTATGGCTCGGTAAAAGGGGAAATCTCTCTTCCGTTTTAACCTAATTTCGAGTGATAAAAACTGACAGATTTGAGATTTTTTTAATATCATAGTCGTAGTAAAATATATGTTAAATTAAAGTATCAAACAAAAATACTAATACTTTTAACGGAAAATGGTTTTTTAACACGTTCGACCGCGGTACCCGGGCCCCCCATGCTCACGCAAAAGCACTATTTTTTTCATACTATTTCCAGCGACGGTAACTGCAGTACTGTCATCAATGATCCTTCAAACTCACCTGCCTGCGTCACCAACGGGTATATCCGTAGTGCGGGGATACCCGTACTGTCATATTCCAATAAATTCTGAGTGACTAACTGTGTCAGTACGGCAAATGCCGCTGTACTGGTATAGCCGTACTGTCGTTTGGAACTGTTTTCTACAACTGAAATATGGCAGTACGGGTATCACCGTACCACTGTGTCAACCGTACTGTCATTTAAAAATGATTTCTTCATCTGAATTATGCCAGTACGGGTATTACCGTACTACTGTACCAACCGTACTGTCATAAAGCATATAAACTGAAGTAATATGATGTGAACTGTACGGTTATGACCGTGTTACGATGGTAGCCGCACTATCCCTGTAAAACGCACAAACCCAAAAAAGCCAGCATTTCTTCTCGATTTACCGGGCGAAAATATATTTTTCGACTATTCCTCGTATGTGGACTACTGTTTACTAACTGCTGAGCATAATCATTCGTTCTTGAAATTAAGAAATCCAACAACTCTTCTGAAAACACCAGGTCGACAGATCGACCAGACAGATTTTGTGACTGGTTTTCAGGGGTTGAACTGAGGCCAGACACATTGTCTGTTTGGTTTTCAAGGCTGGTACCAACGCTAGGCGCATTTTATTTTTGGTTTCGAAACAAGATCAGACCACGGCGGCTATTCCATTGCAGAGGGGTGTAAGACAAGGAGATGTATTATCTCCGAAGCTCTTCACCAATGCGATGGAAGATGCCTTCAAGCTCCTGGAATGGGAAGAACTTGGCATCAATATCAATGGCGAATACATCACTCACCTTCGGTTTGCTGACGATATCGTGCAGAGTCATTCGAATACCTCAGCAAATGCTACAGGACCTCAATCGGGTTTCCCAACAAGTGGGCCTCAAGATAAATATGGACAAGACGAAAGTCATGGCCAACTCTCATGTAGCGCCCACCCCAATATCAGTAGGGAACTCGATACTCGAAGTGGTGGACAAATACGTCTATCTAAGACAAACAGTCCAACTAGGAAGATCTAACTTTGAGAAAGAGGTCACTCGGCGAATCCAGCTCGGCTTGGCAGCATTCGGGAATCTACGCAGCATCTTCACGTCCAAAATGCCTCAGTGTCTCAAGACGAAATTGTTTGAACAGTGTGCCATGCCAGTGATGATCTACGGTGCCGAGACGTGGTTTCTAACTGTCGGCCTCCTAAATAGACCAGTAGTCACTCAGCGACCTATGGAGAGAGCTATGCTCGGTGTTTCCTACGTGATTGAATCAGAAACGAGGAGATTCGTAGATGAACCAAGGTAACCGACATAGCTAAGAGAGTCAGTAGCTGAAGTGGCAATGGGCAGGCCACATTGCTCGAAGGACTGATAATCGGTGGAGCAGGAGAGTTCTCGAGTGGAGACCACGTACCGGCAGGCGCAGCGTAGGACGGCCCCCCGTGAGATGGACAGACGATCAGATCAAGTCCGCGGGGAAATGCTGGATGCAGGCCGCTTCTAATCGGACAAGGTGATGAATTTGAATTTTGGACATAGGAGGCACTTCAGGCACTACATCGCTCGACTCAATAGCTGTAAGTAAACTATCAGCTATTGAACTATATTGGTTTCATATACGACATTCTTTTGGTGATTTGAGACCTAAAGAAGACGGCAAAAGTGATAGTGGCAACAAAACCATCAGAGACGGAAGTGTTTTTGGTGGCTCGTTTTTGGGCAGTTGTCTTCTATCTTGATACGACTCATCCGAGCTTGACTCTTCTTCAGAATCAGCTTCTATCCCGTCGTAGGCCTCATCGGAACGGGACAACTCCTCAATATTTAGACAATAATCATAAGGATCATGTTCCGCTTCCGATGATTCAGGAGTAGACGCATCATCGTTTACTTTCCTTACCATTTTTCTCTTTCCTCATAACTCATCTAAAAAGATATGAAATGATGATTTTTTCAATGAATTGCGTAAATAAATACATAATTGTTACATAATAGCTATGTTTTGTTTATAATTAATACACAATTAGCAATATTAATGCTTGCCTTTGATAATTTGATGCAAAAATTTTGGCGCGAAACACGCGAGGCATCCAGCCACTCTCGGTTGCGCTCAGCGAAGCACTGACCCCCCGCGCCTCACTAACGACCGAACAAGGTCAGCGGGTATAGCCGTACTGTCAATATTAGAAAAACCGTTTGTCTGTGTGGGTGACCTTCATACATTGACATATAGTTCTGTGTAAATGTGACAGAGGGTTTTCGTCTTTAGTTCAAAGGATGACAGTTGATTTTTTCCACATACAATTTACACGGATTTTGCACGGCATTCACCGTTGTGTCTTTATCGAAGCTTAAAAAACCCCGGGGTACGCCGTACCGTCGTTAACGCAAACTAGTCCAAAACGGCGTACACCGTTACCGCCACCGAACGTGTTAAGGCAGTAAACAAACTTGATTTTCGTAAGCCCAATTCTATGAACTCAGTACAAAACACAGTTTTTTAGAGCCACACATTTTTTTCAAAAACAAGAAACTTACCGGGAAAAACCTACCGCGAAAATAGGTTTTTACGTTCGGTATATAATGTAGATAACAGCTGAGTAGATAAATAACAAATAACTAAATCCTGTGCGCCACAAATGAAAAATAAATCTAAAACTGTAAATTCCCTATCACCGATGGTACCGCGATATTAAGAGCAACCTAACAAAAAAAGCGCCTAATATCGCGAATGATTATTTTCGTAATTTAATGCATTTAATCAGGGTAAAAATACGAAATAAGACTTAAATCTAATTCTACATACACTAAAGCAACTAGCGATACATTTTTTTTCTACACATTAAACTAATTTAGCACCTAAATTTGCTTAGCAAAATTCTTGAAGTACTTACGTCGAGCGAGCTGCGTTTGTATGGGACGACCGGATTCTGTGCTGCCGTCGCACAAACTGGTGGATTTGAGCGTGTTTGAACGGTGTTATGCAAACTACCGCCAGTATGATGGTGCAAAACGAAATAGAGCACGCATTGATATTTTTTATTTTGCAATACGCGGTTCTAGTAAAATTATAGAGCACAAAAACAAAATACCTCGATATTAGGTGCCAAAAAACGGTACCTCAATATTAGGAGCTTTTACCTTAAATACAAACAAGTTCTTTTTATCAATAATCTTTAAAATTTTATTCTTCGAACTGGTTTTGTGTTCTACTTCATCCATCGCATGTTTATCTTTATTAATCTTGTTTTGACGAAGAGGGTGTAACAAAATAGGTTATATTATAATATACCTAAGTAACAAATGAAGATTGGTGCATGAATTTAAAACATACTTACCCTCCTATCCTATTTGTAGGATACGAATTTTAAGGTTTGTGAGTAATGGTTCTTTGGAGCAATTGTAAAGAGATAACTAATTGCCATTGCCTACACCCTGTATTAGGATATTTAAAGACCTACAGAGCTCACGTGCGGTTTGCTAAACTATGCAGAATTTTTCTACGAGTTTACCTGCGCCGGTTTTTAGAGGATATCGCTGATTTTGTTAATTATATATTGTTCACGCTTCACACGTGTTACGGATACAGGCACCGGCACCGGCGGCAGACTATAGATAACCGGTTTGTACCGGTTTCGCAACAGGCGAAATTCCCTCAAAGAACATCGTACGATCCGACATTCCGGCTGCTGGCAACTGGTTCGGCAAAGGCATTGATTTGTCCTTTGAGAATTGAGAAGCTGTTTGCCCGTTATGGCCGAAAAAATTGGCAGAATTAGAAAAACAATAACTAGAGATCGCGATCGTTATCTAAAGATAATGTTATCGCTTGTTGTAAACTTGTAACAAATCTACTTGATATTATGTGACTCTATGATTTGATTACCATTTCCTGGTAGGTATGGGCTGATTACCTGCAACTAGCCTCCACCCTTAAAAAGCATCATAATACTTCCCATGTATACATAACGTTTCAAAAATTGACTTTCATTCTTAATTTTGTTACTTAGAATTTTATTTTTGTTGTTGTAGGAAGGCATCACTATCTATCAAAAACTATTTGCCTGCAGGTGGTTTAGAATGCTGTTGTTGGTTAAGACAAATCCCGAGAGAGAAATCCCCAAGAGGAAAATAACAAAAACCATAGTAAAAGCCATAGGTATTGTATTGAAAGTAAAGAACCACGTTAAAAGTGTTGATGTTAATATTATCGATTCAGTTCAATATGCACCCAATGTCCGTAGGTCTTTATCTATAGGACCGCATTCCGTAGCGTAGAGCAAAAAATTATATCATGGCAAGCACAAACTAGAACTGCATTCCGTAGAGCAAAACAATTATAGGCATAATTATCAAAATTAAACACGTAGGTATTCTACAAAGTTCAGGCCATTCTCCTTTCACTTCACCGAGCCAAATCCTGAAGCATACTGTCTTAACCTTTCCATTGAAGGTTCTCGACTTGTCAACGTGTTCTAGAATAAATTACTGTGAACCAGATCCAGGTAAACAAAATAAGTAAAAAGCACATATTTGCTCGCTATGTGTATCTACGTAGGTATGAAGGCGTGTCTCGGAACTGGACCGAGATGTTTCCAGATGTGATTTACTCGCATATCGTTTATAGGAATTATGAATGACTTGAGAATAGGGACGAAGACTTTATACCTAACCATGGAAGAGAAAAACACAAATACACAGGACTTTTGAGCCTTTCATCCACTAATGGCTCAGGCGCCACCTGCATCCAATTTGCATGAAGTACCTACCAGTGGCGGAGGGTAGGTATATAATAAGAAATAGTTTACTAAATAAAAGTATATTGATATAATAGTGTATGGATTTGTTTACTCTAAGGGAAAAAAAGGATGTCGATCGGCATTTATGGACCCTTCGCCATTGGTACCTACTTATAGGATCGAAGGCGGGTGAAACTTGGCGTTATAGATATTTTATACGTAGTAACCTCGCAACAAAACAAATCCTATTTCAGATATTCGGACTATGACATATCAAAACAATCCGTGAGAGTTGTCATATTCCCTAGCTACTATTTAAAATTCTGCAACTGCATCTAACGATGCTATAGTCCGACAAGTTCGTGCGCGACCTTCCTGCGGGGTACAGGCGGTGGGAGGGCGAGAGGTAGCACGTCATTTTAATATGACGTGCGGCGCGGATGCGCGTGTCTCCCTTCCCCGCTACACCTCCCGCTACCCGCTGACATCTCTCCCCCCAACGTCTGTCACCCCTAGGGAAGGTCGCGCACGAACTTGTCGGACTATAGGAGTGTGGTTTTCCAACCCTTACACGTTCTAGAATTATGTTATTGCGTTGCATATTATATTCTAGGAAACTCATAACTCGTGCGCACTTAGAGGTCAAAAAATATTTGTACAGAACTGCCTAGTCTTCCTTCCTCACGCGTTGCGCAATAATAATAAGTAGTTTTATGGTCTTCAAGTAAACTACATATTTATGCCGCATTTATTTACTTAGTAGAGAAGTGATGCTGATGATCACAAGATATCATCATGAACGAAATCAAAGAGCGTTCGTTCACATCTTCCAAAAAATTTAATATCTTTAAACGAGCGAAGTACCTAACACAAACGGGATCTCGGAAACGGTGCCAACCATTGTCATGAAATTTCTTATCTAGGTCATTTTAGGGGCGAGAAAAAAACTTTAAACAACTAAAATCCGAGAAATGTTCGGAAAGCCTGAAACTGTAAAAATATAGCAATTTTCGACATGTTTCTGAAGAAGTGGACAATCTATTTTAAACATTGGGATAGAGATGGATTGCAAAACAAAATTGCACACGAAGATCGGGTACTAGCCCGCTAACGTAAAAAGAGTATAGCTGGATGTAGAGCCTACTTGGTCTTGATACGGTTTAGGTGATGCTTAGAATGTCATCACCCTATCTCTTTCTCCTCTCACGCACAAATGCTTGTTTCAATAGATATCACGTGACTGAGGTATTAATATATCCATGTAAATGAAGACGTCAAATGCTTGTACCTATGGTAATATGACGCTGAATAGCAATCACCATTAATAATTTAATATTTGCCCACAATTTCGCATGTTACTCGAAAAATCTGCGTCAGTCAATATCAGAAGTCTAATATTTGCATGAGGATTTTAAAATCACTATGTCGATTCTAAAGTTCGTTTTTGATCTTTGTTTACAACTTCCTAGGTGACACTTTGAACGGTCGTTATTTCGAAATATGTGTTGGTAAATTGCTTACAAAACTCATTGGTACAGTACTGACCAATTACGATAGAACTCTAGTTTTGACTTATGATCTAAATTTTAGGGGTCTTGTTTTTTTGGTTAAGATAAAGTGAAGGTAAAGTAGTGTCCAGTCCAAAGTCCATAGTCCAATCTTTGGTCTTCATTTGCACCTCACTTTTGTGAAGGCTATATACTTTAATATCTAAGTAGGTAGATATATGTGCACACGTTTATGTTATGACAAAGAACTCATTTCCCTTTGTTTTGCTCTCGGGTCAAGAGCCAAACATAAAAAATAATTATTCTCTGCAACATTATTATCTTGTGTTTTGTTGGAGAATTTGTATTGTTTATTTTAAAAATAGAATTATATCAGTTTAGGCTTATTTTACAAGGTTTCCTTTATCTTAAACAATTGCGTTTAACTAATTTGCGCATCAAATAAGAAACACATTATTTATTACATATTGGTTTTTAATATTATCAGCCATGACATTTCTTGTATTTAATATCTTTGATTAAAATGTGTTAGATATTATGTTATGTCATAGCTATATTTCCTCATACTTAAGTAATTTTAGTAATTATACGTTTGCTAAGAACTATGTAATGGACATAACATAGCACAAACTTGTTGGAAGCTTTTCAAACATATTATCATCACAGAATATACGATATAATAGGATATTATAGACTAGAAGGTACGGGTAGCTAATATCCTATTAAATTTTGTTTCAATAAAATTGTTAGAAAAATAATTTTTCATTTTTAGTAATTTGAGGCTAGATTTTTTAACATAGTTCGATATTCTAATATCGTAGAAACCCAATGAGACCATGCGCAGTGCCCTTACGACGCGATTGCAAAATCCCTCCGCAGACGTGCGCGTGAGTCGAATACACGCCCACTGACCGTCAAACTAAGTGACCATTTTAAACCGACTTCCAAGAACAGGAGGTTACAAAATCGAACAGTGTGTAGAGAGGATAACACACGGATGATGGAATGGAGTCCCAATCATAATCTATCCTGACGACGCGACACGGTGTCGCAAAATTAGGGATACTTAAGAAGAACAGCAGTGCTTTTGAGATTACTCTATCTCTTCATGTGGGACACCGAGTTTTTCAACGACCCGATGAACCCTGGTGTCAGAGTTTTTCAACCGCCTACTGCAAGTAGCAGGTCTCTGACATGGTTGTGTCGTTACACAAGTCGTTACCGCCATCATAGACTTAGACTAGATTACTTACATTATGTTAAACCACACACACCTAGTGTGGTAAACGCCGTTAATAGGTGGAAAATAAGTTTACAGCAATAAGTAGATTAGGTATTCTGTATTGTTTATCTTTCATGTGGGATCTAATGAGCAAACCGACGTTTTTTGGTGTCAGGCTAGTTGACGATTTGGAAGTGCTATAGGGTATGTGTTTCTTCATTGTGGAGTCGGTAATTTTTTCTCAATTATAACTTGTAATTATTTATTTCACCAGACATTTTATTGTTACAGCATTAGAATACCTCTACGCAGTTAAAGATCACGGGTTTTCTTGGGGACCTTGTAATTATTATAATTCTTTGTTTTGACTATTCGAACCGAGATTGTACATTGTACCTGTAGTCAAGAATCTAAGTCAACATCAGTAATATACATAACTACAACACATGTAATTATTAAAGAGGTCGGTGCACCTAATAATTTTTTGTACGTTCATACTACGTAAAAAGTACGTGAATTATCGATCGTCGATCATAGACTTTTTTATTGACGGTCCAAGCCTACTAAAAAGTAAAAAGTACTACTAAAAAGTAAAAGTAAAGTAAACTACGGTAAAGCCTACAAGATTTTTTTTCTATAATTTATCTACCTACTGATTAAGTTGATAAAATATTAAGTGCCAAAGGTTCTCCTTTGATGCGAATGTTACATTTTTTGCGATTTATGGAAATATTTTAAACACGAGGTAAGCGATTTATTCACTGTTTCTGTCATTTACAACAAAAGAAAAGCGACATGCGAAATAGCTGTCATTTATTTACCCTAAAGCGCAAATTGAATTTGAGGTGGAAAGTCACGGATCAGTGACTCTACCAGATTTTTCTATTTATTAATTTTGATGAATTAGCATAATGTTTAAGACATACCAAAGAAAGTTATAATACTTATTAGCTCGTTGTATATTTCTAGGTACTTGATTTAGATGACATTTTGTTTTCACTTCTGCAAATTTTAACTTGTTTGTAATTCTATGCACAACTTCGTTACTAATCAATAGGTTAGTGGTGGATGTGAAAAACTAATTTTATTTGAATAAAATAATAGGAACTGTGAGAAAGAAACATTCTAGAATCAGAACTAAAAAATGCTTGTAATTACGTAACTATTAAATAATATATTATTATGGTAAGACGAAGAATGATGCGGTCATTGACTATTCTTAATACAAAGTTCAAATTTTCCGAAGAACAGATAAACATGTTGTTCTTTTGATATTTTATAGGAACGCGTCATCTATTGGTAAAAAGCTGGCTAAGTAACTAGGTAAGCTATTGAATCAGGTATGTTCAATAACAGATAACTTTTTCTTGGTACCTATTAGAGAATTCATTTACAGACGCATTTCGATTGTGCGTTTAGATTTCCAGATTATAAGTAGGTACCGGTAAAGATAATGTCGGTTCCACTTTTTAAAATGCTTGAGGAAAAAGATACTTGGCGGATTAAAAAAGCTTTAAAGTAGAAGGTTCCTGTACCTTTAACATGCCTATTGGTACTAAAATGAACTTTCCCTAACTTAAATGGTACCTATCATATGAAATAAATCAAGTTATTGTAAAGCAAAACGTCGTTTGTCATCATCACAACGTTTTTATTTGTCTACAGCTGTTCAAATCTTCAAGAGTTGTGGTTAGTCTATGGCAGTCTTCATATTTGCCGCTCTATGTTGCGGTATTCGACAACCTGCCAGCAACTTACACTTGCAGCCTTTGACAGCCGTGAGGTGTCGTGTTCTACATGCTGTTTCAATCAACTCCTACCATTATTACCATCGGACCGGCATAATACTGCATCAGCCTAATAGCAATCCCCTGCTGAACGGCCTTCCCCAAGGGTGCTTTAAGCATAAGGCACAAACTCACGAAAACCACTATCGCTACCAGCCGCCCTCTTGCCATCGGTCCATCAGGGGCCGAAGTCTGCTAAATGAAAATCGTCTCAGTTAATGTATGTGTCGATGGCATGTCAGTTGGATGGTTTTGGTAGGTTCGTATTCTGCTAACAGAATCTAGTATAGAAAAATCACAGTGGCAATAGTATGACTGTTGAGTATCGCAAGCATTAGGTATCCACAATGGCTAAAAATAGCAGTCTTGGGGCCCAGGTCCGAGTCCGGTCGGTCATCCAACGCTACCGCAACATCTTGCGACAAATGTGACAACCACCTTTGAGTGTTGTGTTGTGGTTGTTCAGTCTAATGTTGAAGTGTGACAAGTCTCACAATGAGGTTTCTCTTCCTTATTGGTTCCGGTACGTGGCTATGTTATGTTATGTATACTTTTTGGCCTTTGGGTCAGTTACCTATGCTATTTTGGCACATGACGAGCGACTATTAAATATTATTTGCGCAAGTATTTGCACGTAACTTTGATATTTGACGTAAGTATAGAACTGTATGGAGTCTCGTGACATGACCGCAAATGGCATAGGTAAATAATATATTCGTCTAAATTAAAATATGACTCGACAGCACAGAAATTCAATGAAATAAAGACATACCTAATTATTTTTTGAAAGGGATAAAAACAAAAAGTAAATTCGCCATTGAAATATCTGGGGGTCTTCCGTTTATCCGTTGCGCTACATCTGTCGTCAAAATAACCCGTAGCATTGCACTGTTACTTACATTAAGTGTTATTGACATTGTAACCGAGAAACAAAAAAGTGGTTTCGTATCAGTTCTTTTTAATTATTTTACCATAAAGATCATATAAGGCGATTATCCGGTTTCACAATGGAAGAAAAGTTCAAGAATACAAAACACTGCGAGCGTGATTCACAAACAGGAACAATTGAACAACGGCGCACTATAACCGGAATTATCACTAATTATCGGGTAATTCTCATCGAAATTATCATTTTTACGACTCTGCTGGTAATTGCCTACCTACGTAATTTAGGTAATATCTGGAACTATAATATTTAAGTGATGTAAGCGTTATGCGACGAAAACTAAAACACTTCGATAACTGTAAGTCAATATTTTTAAGGGCAAATCGAGAAATACATTTGAATCAAAAATGGTTTTGAATCTTATGTTCAGTTTTTTTTTTAAATATGGAGCCATGAATTTTAGAAGCAATGGTTTCTTTATATCAAAAAACAAAACTTGCGTCAGAAGTTGATAGAGTGCAAAAACATTTATGACCAGTGAAAGGATTAGGACCTGCTTCCTTCCTAAACCACTAACTTTCGTCATACGGACGCAGTACGCACCCAGCGTATATTTCCCAAGTACCTATTGAAACAGGCTTAGTAAGGAATGAGATTGGCAATACAAAATGCAACGCAAACGCAACCTGTTTGGGTTCCAGCGGAAAAATACCCTGAGACCGAGCGGACAAGCTCCTAAAATAAAAACACATAAACTGCAGGACCAAAATACGCATTTTGTACCCCTTATTTGGAACACAATTGACGTCATCTTTGTTATCTCATAAAAAAAGTAGCACTGTACGCATTTGTAAAAATACAACCTGATTAAAAAGACAGGCTGTTGGTTATGGAAACATCCCAGAACTTTCGACTTGAGACTGAGAAGACAAGCTCTAAAATAAGAACACATAAAATAAAATGCAGGATCAAAATACACATATAGACCCCTGATTTGGAACACAATTGACCTCATCGTTATCTCATAAAAATGTAACACTGTACGCATTTGTAAAAAATACAACCAGATAAAAAGAGAGGCTGTTAGTGATGGAAACATCCAGAACTTTCGATCTCTCTCTCTATCTCTTTTCGTGTGGGACACCGAGTAGTCCAACGACTTCAATGAGGTAAGAGAAGGTAATACTATTTATTCGAGAATTAATTAATTATTGATTACGTACTTTGCATACATATAATATTTGAGACGTTCAAATAATACACATATCATGGTTTATTTTCATGTCCAGCTATTATAACTTCTATATTGTATCTTGTTATTAAAACAGATCCAACGAAAATAGAATCTAGAAAAGACAATGAAACAAAAATAGAAATTATACGTGTTTTCCTAGCACAAGGCCCAAATTTTACCTATCGTAGATATATTCGTCCATACTGGTTCGTCATTATCATACTGTTATAAGGATGTGAAGTTGAAGACGAAAATAAACCTCACAGCAGGTTTTTGACTCCTAATTTGGAACACGTTGACGTCATCACTATCATAAAAGTTCGAGAAAGGTGCTCAAATAAATTAGTTTCTTAATTCGTTGAGCTAAAAATAGCGATTGAAAGACTTGAAGGAAAAACAAAACATCGATCGATGCTGACTTAATATCTTGAGGCCTGGATATTGGACTTCATGTTAAGTTTTGACGTGGAATTTTGGATAGGTTCTACTTAGTAGGAGATATGACATGACAATACTTTAAAAACACATATTTCGGTGTTTCACACTATCAAACACTCGCACAAACAAATTCCACCTGAGCAGATTAAGATAGTTTTTATTATGGTTAGGAAGTGGTTAGGTAATAGGGACCTTTCAACTTTCCTGTAGAAACCTATCTAGGTATAGCTTTAAGTACGGCATAGACGAACGAGATAAGATATACATAACTGCGTCTTGGACTCCAAATTTGGAACACCATTGACGTCATCCCAAGTGACCGCATCAAAGGAGCTTGCTCAAATCATTCGTAAACATGTACGTTCAGTAAAAAAAAGCTAAGCATCGCGGTTAGAAAGACCGTTAATCGACCTTCAGCCTGGGCACTACATATAAGAAGAATACATACATGCATACATATACATAGATTATTATATTAAATTACAATAATAATTAAAAATAATGACTGCGGAAGTTCATTAATAAATAACCTATTTAGGATGCATCCATATGCAGAAAACTAACGTCACATTTCTCCTTGGAGACCACAATTTGACCTATTACATGGTCGGAATAGCAAAATGTGTGAGATTCTTTGTATAATTATGACGTCACATATTTGCTAAATAGGTAAAATGAGTATTCGAAAACAACAGGGCAACAAAAAAATTATCCCCCATTACAACGGTTAGCACGGCGCCGTTTCGTAGTTTACCGGGTACGAACGTGTCAAGTTCGAGGTTGCCGAACTTTTGGAATGGAATAATAATGACCTATCAGGATAGTCCAGTTGTTCTGTGAATGCGAATCTGCGAGGCATCGATCTCACGAATTTCTTGCGACAACTCTAACTTATAAGTCCTCTACGATAAGCCACTGCACCCATTACAGGGTAATCCTTGTTCACTTAGTCAGCATTTAAGCTGAAGCGAGGAATATAAAAGTACCGAAGACTTTCTCTGACCTATCAATTAGGCAACGGGCCTCGATCCTGTTATTCATGACATTATCTTTATTTTGGGTAGCCTTCTCCAGGTCTTGTCAATAATAAAAGTCACTAGTAGGTAATATTTCACCCTATACAGTTTTGCAAATGAGCAATTTGAGTTCCAACTTCATTCTAATTATTTCTAGATTTATTCAAAACTAGTTTTCCAAGTAAGAAGCAAGTACGTAGTGAGGTTTAGCCCTGACTATGTCAATATTAGGATGTATGACGTAGTATATCAAACAATGATGTTTTCCGCATTGTGGACGTAATTTTAGTTCCGGCTACCACCGCTGCGACAAACGAACAAACTGCAATCGTTATGAAACTACCATCAGAATACTATTTATTTATGTCTGTCTGAATACTCTGGATCCTCTTATTTGGATGAGAAACTCAAGTAACTCGTTCGCAACTTTTACGCTGCATAACGCATGCGTTGGGATTGGGACGATACGGATTTGAACCTCATTTTCATATATTTTTTTTTATTTCTATAAAAAACAAATTACACATTTTTTTAATTCTTGGTGCCATTAAACCTTAGAAAGGTTTGTGTTGGCACTGCACATTCCTCAGTGTTAGTAGTACATATTATACGAAAAAGACAAACTTAATGCTTTAAAATCTGAACTTACAGAAATAACATACAAAAATAATGATAGGTACCTAGGTAACTATGCATGGGCTGCAAAATGCGACAAGACGTCTGCACAAATAATCTTGTTTACAAGTCTACGATCTGCGTCTGATAAGGTTGTTTTGTTCACGAACGACGTCTCGCTCGCACCCACATCCCATGCGCATGGACCCTTTCAGTCCATCACACTTACGACTATGGAATTTTAACATACAGGATGAAGCCAAACAAATAATAATGTAAAAGAAAAGAAAAAAAATATATAAATTAAAATATTGTTTCATTTAAAGTAATAATCAATCCTAAGAGGAAATTAAGTATTTCTTTAAATTGTTTTTTATATTCCTCGGTGTCAAGTTGTCTCTTAACTGGAGAGGAAGACTATTTATTAACCGAGGTACTATATAATCCATAGTACGTTCACCATAAAAGTTACGTGCGCCGATCGTTTTAATTTTTTTCTGAGTTATTTGCCGGGTTATATTTTTGCCAGTTTTCAGTCTCAAATTAAATTTAAAATAATTTTCTTTTAAGATTACTAGTTTTATTTTCTCTAAAATTGGCAAGACACTGTTTTTTGTAAAAATAGCTTGTTCGTCATATTTTAACTGTTCTTTTATTTTATATGGTAAGATAATTTTTAGTATTCTAATTTGCAATTTGTATATTTTATCTAAATAAGTTTTAAACGTACGGCCGTAACTGCTAAGAGCATACCCTATGATACTTTCTACTAATGATTTGTATAGTTGTAGTCTTAAATAATATGGCACTTTTTCTTTTATAATATACAGTTTTCCCATAATTGCGTAACTGCATAATATGAATATGGTTTATGTCAAACTATTTTACAAACGCATCCGTCGACGCAGCGTTGTGCGATATTTTTGCGCTAGCGGATGCATCCGTCAAATCGTTCGATATAAACCGTATTTGTATGGAAATACGGTGAAAAATCAAATTTTTCGAACGCAACGGATAGTGCTGCGCGAAAATAACGTAAAAACGGCCGGTTTGTTTCCCGCCTTACTCTAGGTATGAAGCCTCTCTACCCTACTATTATAAAGGAAGAGTTGTTTTAAACTAATTCTTTTACAATAATCTTGTAAAATTAAAAAGCCTGCAACATTTTGGTGTGCATTACAAGTAATAGGTCTTCTTTGCCTAGCTGGGTTGGCATTGCCGAGGCCAGTTGCCCAAGAGTTTCTATTGCCCAACACCGATTGATGCCGTGCACATTATTATTAAAATTATGTAACGGATCTACTAATCTGTTCGTTCATGGTTTACATGGCTATCACCCTAACCATTCCCTGGGATCTGATATGGCATTCATTGCTGGTTATCTAGAGTTTATTGTAATGACGCCTACGTAATATCACCAATGTAGTGGTGTATTTGCCACTATTGTATAGCTTGCCTTTAGCCGGGAGCCAGATATCATACAAGTGGCAATGAAATATAGATAATATGCGTAATATTTACGCTTCGTAGGTTCACTTTCATCGAACTAATACTGATATGGGGCATTGTAATGCGAAAAACAATTATATTTACTACCCATTTTAATAATTTTTGAATTTTGATAGTATCTTTTTACGAATCTGAAATTGCCATGCTATTTTATTGTTGATGGTTTGATGTTCTATGCAAGCAGCAGTAAATTTTAATTGAAATTACCTACTGTTGATAATTTTTAAAGGCATAAGACGATCAGCTTTGCCTTGTATTGAATTACACTGTCCCAGTTTTTGTCTTGATCGGTATAAGAACAAATTCAAAGAAAAATGTTTGTCTAGGTTTAGGACTACAAACCATAATGTTAATGAAAATGAAAAAAAAGTAGCCTACTTAGCAGTTTCTTTAAATACTTCTTTCGAAATTCGAATCGGAAGTATCATTTCTTAGGTTTTACAGTTCTGTTGATACAGTTCTGTTGAAACATATCTCTTGGTTAATTTATGTACCTAGTTCCATGTGATTGATGAGATAACGACTTTTCGAACCATTTGAAGAAATACATAAAATATGATTATCCTCGAACTAATGTCGCATAATTTGTGTAAAGAGTAAATAAAGTAATAACCACTCTAATGATAATACCGTGGTTTCGCTCACGTCCACCAGAAGCAGACGGCCTACAGACGGACTTTGTTTATGTTTTTTATCTATGGCATTCCAAAGTTCCACCATTTTGGATTGTCTGCGCAAGCGCATGATCGCAGCGTGCTAGACCCCCAGAGCAAGATTTTTTCAAAGAGACTAAGAATAAGATTATGTAAATATTTATTCTGAGACCAATTAAAGTGACTTAATTCAAGTATGCAGTACCTAATATACCTATAGAAAATTTTACATAATTACACCTAAAACAGAGTACAGCTAATAAAAATAAGTCACTTATAAGAATTTGTGCGTGCTAAAAGTGAACTAAATTAAATACACTTATTACTGAAACACGATTTATTCTGCAGTTGACCAAATACTGTTAATAATGGATTTAAGTTGTGTATATTTTATGTGCTTGAGAATTTTGGTGTGTTTCAACACGTGTCATATCTAGTTGCAATATTTTTTTCATGACTTCATTCTCCTCTCTCGTAGGGTTTACTCTTAAAACATTCTCTCGCTCAGAGTCTGAACCCGGTTCTTTACGGACTATTCCACTGCAGACCTACATTTTGGTGATAAGATACTATAATTGTAATGAATGAACTAGTTACATCATTATGTAGGTACATGCTTGATTATAAGTAAACAAATCGAGGCTGTGAAAAACTATAAAAAAATATTGTTTGTTTATGTTATTATGGTGATTGGTGATTACAACATTTAAAGTGTATGATAGGTAAATAATAAGTTTATAAATTGTAGGAGTCCTTCACTAATAATATTTTTTTCAAGTAGGAAATGGAAATCAAAACACATCATCGGGTTTTTAAGAAGATAACTCACGAATAAGATGTCCAACAAGCAAGCTATACCTGGGTCAATATTTGAAAGCCGTTCTTCGTGTCCCTTGACTGGCGAATTTTTTATTTTTGTTTTATGGTTATTTTAATATTGCATAATTATTAAGACCTTGATTCGAAGTTATTAGTGAAAAATCACTTAAATCAAACCACACGTTTCGTCAAAATTCAATTTAGAAATTTGAGGTGCCAGTCAACGGGACATTTTGCGCCAGTCAAAGGACAAAATGAGCTGAAACTCTTAAAATTTGCTTTTAACTAACTAGAATTGAAATAAAAGACGCCGCTGCCAATCAGGCACACAACAGAGACACGACGAGGCTACCTGAAACATGACGAGCCAGTTTGAGATATGGCGCAGCCAGCCTAAGAGACCAATAGGCAGCCTGAGAGGCAAAGCAGTGAGCCAGAGAGACGATGTAATCAGCCCGAGATACGATGTGGACAGCCTTAGAAATCACGCAGACAGCCACAGCCACGAAGCCATCAGTCTGAGACAAGACGCCAGCCCAAATGGCCTGTACCTGTAATGCAACGCAGTCAGTCTGAATGAGTCATGACACGGTCAGCCTGAGATACGACGCGGTCAGTCTGAGACACGACGCGGCCAGCCTGAGGTAAGATGCGAACAGCTTGAGAAACGATGCAGCCATCCTGAAACACAATAAAGTGCGCTTATGATAAGAAGCAGCCATTTTGAGTGACTACTAGGCATCCTGTGACACAGCGCAGTCAGTGAGACATAACGAGGCTAGCCTGAGACAAGAATTAGCCAGCCTGAGACATGAAGGAGAGAGCTGGCGTATAATGGCTGTAGGTTTTGTGCAAAACTAAAGCAATCAAATGCAGAAATTTCATCGTAATAATGCAGTGGTCAGTCAGTTATCGTCTTGCTAGCAAGCACACGTGTAATTCTGTAACTATGGTGATTTGACTAAAGTTGTGCAGCTCTACATAGGTAAAAACCATACATTAGTAGGTACAACGAGCACCAAAATGAAGCCAGCCCAAGTGACTACTAGGCTGTCTGAGACACGACGTAGTCAGTCTGAGAGACGATGCAATCAGCCTAAGACACGACGCGGCCAGCCTGAGACACGACGAAGTCTGCTTGAAAGACGACACATACAGCTTAAGAGACGATGCAATCAGCCCGAGACATAGCGCGGTCAGCCTGAGACATGACGCAATGAGCCTGAGACACGACGCAGTCAGTCTAATCTAAAGATACGACGTGGTCAGCCTAAGACGCGATGTAATCAGATTAAGATATGATGCAGCCAGTCCAAGACAACACTAGGCAGCATGAGACATGACGCAATAAACCTGAGACACAGCGTAGTCAGTCTGAAAGACGATGCAATGAGCCTGAAACACGACACAGCCAGCCTGAGATACGATGATGTCAGCTTAAAAGATGACACATTCACCCTGAGAGACAATTCAATCAGCCTGAGACATAACGCAGCCAGCCTAAGCAACTAACCAAACACATGATAATTGATGAGTGACTTAGACTATCAACACGGCAAACGGTGCTGCTCACCTCCTAGAAACCCTTAATATCCACGACCATGGGGCACCAGCACAGCAATACCCACAGAAACTGGGCTGACATGGGGTGGTGCTATTCATCTCTGTAGACACGCCACAAAACACGAAATTATGCACAAAGAGTACAAAACCAATCAATTAAATAACATGTGTCCTTTGACTGGTAAGAAATGTCCATTGACTGGAGAAAATGCCAGTCAAATGGCGCCAGTCAAAGGACCGAATTTTATGTTTTTTGTGACTTATTTGTAAACCATTACATATGACCAAAATTTGTAAACAAATCTTAAATCTCAATGAAATATGTGACATTATGTTCAAAGAATAATTTCTTTGTAATAACTCTTTCACTTCGAAAACATGCCCAGGAAAAGGACCTGACGCTAGTATAAAAATATGACCCGAAAACTGAAAACCTCCTATTTTATTTTGGGAGTGCCAAGGAGCCACCTGTTTCCTCTCCTGAGATGACGAAGAGTTCCTGGCAGAAGGAGGAAACGAGACCTAGCTAATAGTTCTCTTAGTTGCAACATACGAGTCGTTTTAGACCACGCGTTCAGAAAACACAAAAAAACCGGCCAAGAGCGTGTCAGACACGCCCACAAATAGGGTTTCGTAGTCAACGTTTAAATATCAGGTTTTTCAGCATTACAAACTTAATTTGTTGCTGGTTTGTTAGCAGCAGTATGATGACCAACCGCAAATAGAAAAACTAAATAGTTTCTGAAACCTTTAAGGGTACAATATCCGTTATAGTTTTCGTTGTAACTTCAGATTGTAAGCTATATTCCATATTTATTTCAAATTTTTAGCGTTTATACTTTAGAAGTTACAGCTGGAACAAATTATGGGTCAAAAACGCCCTTTTTAAAAGTAAATATCTCGTGACAGAAACATTTTAGTGACTTTGTTTCAAAGAAACCTCACCTTAGTTTTAAAAGACCTATTTAACGATACCCTACTCAATATTACAGAAGAAAAAATTTTTTTTTGCCCCCCTTTCACTTGTATGGGAGGGGGTCCAAAAAACATTTAAAATATTTTTTTCTTAACATTTCTATATTTGGGTCAACACGATCTATCTTCTCACGAAATTTCATGTCGATAGCTCTAAAACTGACGAAGATATGAGGGCGCGGCATACAGACAGACAGACAGACAGACAGACAGACAGACAGACAGACATGACGAAACTATAAGGGTTTCTAGTAGACTACGAAACCCTAGTTAAATATTGTACTATTTATAATTTATTACAAATCTACATTATATAAGGATTATTTTAATAGGTAAAAAAAATATTCCATCATGTCCAGCTAGATAAAATTCTACACGTGTTTGAATTTTGGAACAGCTAAGTGTGACACGCGAAGAACGCGTATTTTACCCCCGATTTGAGGTTTCAAATCAAGTTTAAGTTAAATATATTTTATATATTGTGGATGGAATTTAACTTTCCAGATAGCCAATTAAACATTCTTTCATATGAAAATTAGTTAAACTCTGTAAGTCTTATAACTTTGAAACAATTAACGTGTGACCGCAAATTTTGACCTCTCAAAGATTCACCCACCTAGTAAAATGCGGTTTTCTGTGTAGATAGAAGCTGGAGGTGTGGCGAAGGCAAACCAGTCTACAACTGCCCACTGACAAGTCAACATTTCGTCACAAAATATATAATGTAGGTACCTAGGTACCTGATACAAATTCGTACACTATACTCTATTCACGATAAGGAACTATGTAGTACCAAATTGTCATTTGTTTCTTTTGCTTACGTGCAGAAATGCGTTTGAGATGGCGCTACTCTAGTACGTTATTTGTGAATAGAGTAGGTATAGTGGGGTTATGATACGTATGAAGCACAACCTCAATTTTCCCTACACCTTCATGACAAAATTATTCACTTGACTTGCGACTTACTGTAACTATCATGGAATTGCTAAATAATAACATAACATGAGATCACCGAGACCTTTACCAAAGTTTATCTTATGGTTTCTTATATTGTTATTGTCCTGTATTTCCTATTAATATAATACACAAGATGATTAGATAATAATTATTTTATTTACATCGCTATAAATAAATTGTATTATCATTACTAATAAACTTTATAAAATATTAACCACTGCGGTCCAAAGATTACCTTCCTACTCAATAATAAGTAAAACGTCTTCCGTTCCGTATACACACTATACACAATACAAATAAAATACAGGGCATTATTATTAACCTAATAGGGCAAAATATTACTACCTGATATCATTTACTGTTAGTCAAAATATGCACAGGTAGATTTTTTTTAATGATATGAACAATGTTTTAAAATTTTCTATTTCGGCATCTTTTTATTATCTTTAGACGTCATAGTCTAGTATTTGTTTAAAGTAGTTAGTTTGACTAGTAGTTTCTAGTAGGAAAATACCGAATTGGGCCTGGACGTCAAATATGTAAGGTTTTTCATTAGGTTGTCATATTTTTTACTTAATCTTAATCTTAATCTTGGTTCTCACATTGTTTGGATCGTAGCTGTCATAAAAATGCTACAAGCGTGTCAAAGTTATTTGACCTTTATTGCAATTTACGCAATTTTACGTGAGCGTGCATTGTAAAGTACTGAGAAAATTATTCGCAAGATTACTATTCTCGTGTGCAGGTAAGTGAATCTTTGCAATACAAGTAATGTACAAGAAAGTACATATTGTTGATTGCTAATACATACAAACATATAATTTATCACGCCTATATCCTATAGGCTCAAAAACGGCCATTTACACAATCTCTGACAAAAGTTTGAGAGTCATTCAGAAGACTGTGTGTCACTATAGTGACAGGTTGTCAGCTAGTCACTTAAAATTGCAACATACATCAACTTCTAAATCCTTAAGACACCCACGGGAAAGATATGGGGTAATGCTATTCATCACACGGCGATTCCTAAAACTTACTTCATATCGATTGGAACACCTGCTTCCTCTTGATTTTATCGTTTAGAAAGTATGTACCTATAATTTTGATTCTAGTAATAAACAGTGACTTATATTATCTTCCTGGATTTTATGAGTGTTATATCACCACGGAAGGCCGTTGAAGTTGATAAAATAATATCTGAAAATGAATCGAGTGTATGACTAACTGAAAACGTGTGATAGTGATCGATGATTGAAATAAACAAGTTGTGATTCAGCTGAAGTGGACATAGACTTAGTAGATTACTATTTATTGTTTTTCTCATAGAAGGGGATAAAAAGTAGGTTAGTAGTATATAACTTGGCCATAAAGTTATTTATGTAAAAGCCTGTTTCATGATCTTTCCTGAACCGAATTTGAAGTAATAAATTAAGAAATACAGGTGTAAGGGATGGTGTTCTAAAAACGTTGCAGGCATGATCAGACTATGAAACTGAAAATCTTTTTAAATGGGTTTTAATAAAGATCATTTTCGTAGTCTGACCATGTCTGAAAAGTTTTCAGTACCTACATCGACCCTTACACCCGGTAGGATAGACTGGGTACGGCTGTAACTTTGCTTTGATTGCCATGCTTGAGTTGCTTTACTAGAATTGCCCTTCTCCCCTGTAAACCTTATCAGGGACTTCACGACCCTGATACTCAACTGAGACCACAGAGCACGAAGGCACTTAATACCTGCCCGGACTGACTATGACCATAATTGAACCCGGGACCTTCCGTGTCGCAGGCAAAACTACTGGCGGCCCGCAATTAGTTTTAGCAAGCAAGGATGACCGCATTCTTGTGTGTAGGAACTACTTGAGGTACGTTTGAACCTTGGGACGTTAGTATAATAGCAAATAATGTATGATATATGCTTGTGTACATTTACATCGGAAGGTGCATCCGCAAAGCTTTAATGTTATATGTTTATGCCCATTCTTACATCAGGTAATATTAAAAATTGTCGGAAGATTACTTATGTAATATGTAGGTAATAACTGATTTTGTAACATTACATCACATCACACAAAAGAACAGGAAGAATTTTATAATTAACGCGTTATTTTGGGTGTAGATTTCAATCTTAGAAGCTCCCGAATCTTAATAGGTTTTTGGAAAAATAGTTGATCATTCCGGTCAAAAAAACCTATATATAAACCTATAAATTAAAATACCTCAACAATTTTATTCCCATACTGAATCGCTTCACTAACAGATACATCCACCCGGAACACAACGGTACACCTAATGACATGCAGCTATATTTAGGCCTGCAAAAAAACCGCGACCTCGATGTCAGCTGATCGCAAGAGATCCATTGATGCACGCAAAAAAAAAATCTCCGTTATGGTTCGCCGAGTCCGATTCGCCAGGTCGCCTCAATTGAGGCCGACGAAGCGGCTTGCAGAAAATCGCTGCGGATTTCCTAAGAGAAAGGAAAGTGCCAGTCACTGATATAGTTAGCAATTTCACATTGAAATTGCCATTCACTGATACAGTCGTTTACGCTCTGCCTACCCCGCAAGGGATATAGGCGTGATATATGTATATTTGTAAGACGAGTGAAAGAAAGAAACACCGTGCTTACTGCTTACCTAATCATCTAAACAGTACGTTCCTGGGGGCTTTAAGTATCACTTGAAAGAAAAACCTGAATCAAATCGAATTTCCAAAAGAATAGATAGATTACCTTTTTCCTTAAAAACCTGTGAGACAGGCTCTACTTCTGAGTGTCAGACAAGACAGGCTCTACTTCTGAGTAAAATAAAGGTATTGAATTAATTTTCTTTGAGGGAAATACCTAATTACCTACTATACATAACCCTGTGAAAGAGTGAATGAACGCCCTCGAACCTACATAATTTCTAAATCGGCCTACATTTTTACAATTCTGTTCGATGTGTGGTATGTAATGTAACATAGCTAGGTATGTACCATGACATGATGTGATCTACAATAAGCTTATTGTATTGTATAGCGGGCAGATCATGTGTATGAACGAACGATGATCGCATGATTCAGTGGTCCAACCAACTGCGTGCTCCCAACTATGTCTCATTTTTATCAACCACGCGGGGTTAGCGTGTTGTGAATCATTTTCAATTGATATGACTAAGAAAGGTTATCAGTTCGATTATTTGCAAAATATTTTTATTTGTGTATCTTCCATAAATGAGGCTATCATGATCACGCCACAAGTTAAATATATTTACCCGTTCAACGCAAAGTCATAACTTATTGGTTTTTGTGATTCTGAAAACTATCAATACCGATACATTTTTCAAATTTCAGATACGAATCCTTCTTCTTAAAAACTCAGTTTATCGTATACCTTCTTTCGCATACCTACAATACCAAAATAGTGAGTTATACACGATGAGTAAGATTATGTAAAGGTACCTACTAACTACATGTTTTCTATAAACAAAATTGGTTTGGACGACTCGGTGTCCCACTCGAAAAGAAGTAGATAAACAGTAGTAAAAGTATATTTACAAAAGAAAGTACCTAGGTGCAGAGTTTTGTTTATAAACCGATTTTAACCTCCGATTAGTAGTTGATGATAGCGATCAATATTTTCGTATCATTTCCGGTTGAAACTCGATGAAAAGTAAAGGTAAACAAATATACCTCTATTTGTATTATTTGTGTTGGCTGATTAATGTGGAGGGACTGGACTGGACAGGGCGCTACAATGACGCAGCAAACGAATGAGGAACATGCTTCAGCTTTCATCTTACATGAGGTATAGTTGCACTTGGGTGTCCTAAACTATAAAAAAAAATACGAAGTGCATGCTTATCACGCAGTGATCGGAATCAGGGGGCTATTTGGTACGAAATCGTTAACATGGATATGACTTTCTTCCGGAAAACAATTTGCTTACCGGAAAAAAAAAATATGACCGGAAAACCGATCTTAATTGTTATTTTGACTAAACGTACACACAAAGCTAAAATTTTAAGGTTATTATAAGTTAAACTACAACAAATATATTGGTTTATGTCGTAGTTGAGATTTTCAACTGAAACCATTATTTTACTCAGTTTCTTAGACATATGTACAAAAACTCGAAAAAACTTGTCAGGCGCGTACACACCAAGCAAGGCTGCTCGCATGCTCCCTGCCTCACGCGGCAAACGACCAATAAATTACGTGGCTCACCCGATGCTACGCAGGCTCATGCTCTGGAGAACGCGCGCGGGCCGAGCCAAAATCAACGCGCCTCAGACTTTTGCCTATTAGTTTATTTAGACATCGGCAGTATTCCCGATGTAAATTAAAATTTAAGAACAACCACACAAATCTAAACAATGTATTGAAACAGCTTCATAGTAAAAGTTGCTCAGCATGACGGGCCGCTTCTGCTGGAGTAACTAGAGTACCTGATGTAGATCACCAGCATCCCATCTTAACTATAAGAGATACGGTAGTGGCATCTGCGGGTTTCACCAGGGGGGTGCTCCAGGATCTTGCGCCCCGAGGGCAGGCTACGCTTCATGCGGACCAGGTCACTAAGATACCCTACAAAGTACTAAAAAATCACGACATGTTCGTTTGACCGAACCCCAAGCCATCCTGCGAATGTTAGACGCTCATGCGCCGGTGCGTCCATCATGGACGTCGTTCGACGGCCGCCGTCCCGAACGATGCACCCACCAGACTGGGATAGAAGTTCAGAATTGTGATTGTGAAAAGTAAATGATGTAACAAGTTGCTAAGCGAGTTATTTCTGGGTTTTGGCAATCACTGTTTCTGAAAATTGCTATTTAAGCACTTCGAATTATGAATAGTTTTCTCAAATTCAAGATGGCGGCCAAAAACAGAAAATTAAAATGCGTACCTACCATGTGGGGTATCAAATGAAAGTTCGTCTTGAGTAGATTACAAATATAAAACATGTACCGTATCAGCACTCACAGGTCCAGAATTTTTATTTAAAACGTTGCGAAAAATCTGGTTTTGGAGTTGATTTTGCATTGCCGTAAATTAAAAACGACTGAATGAATTTCTCTAAAACCTTTTATAAATTACTTGGAATGTCCTCTTAATTAACACGAACAAGACTTCAATAGAAATATTTAAAAAATAACAGATTCTCAACCATTTTAACTCGACTATTTTTACTCATTCGTGCAATCAATTCATTGACAGTACCTCGTGCAATCAGCTGTAAAACTTTAAACTCTTCACTTAAAATGTAGACCTCGTCAAGACCTACAACTTCTTCAAAGGTTGTGTAGTGTGTAGGGTGCATTTTTAAACGCGATAAACGAGTTTAAAGTTTGACAGCTGTCACTTAAAATTTAGATCTCGTCAAGACCTACAACTTTTTCAAAGAAACTTTTTATGCGCACTGAAACATTTGAGAAGGTGGATCACAGACAACTCAATGGAACTACTGCGAATGATCTTCGCGAAAGTTTCATTGCCTGACCCAACTTATGCTAAAAAAACGCAGTAGTACCATCATGGAACCACTCAACGGAACTACTGCGAATGATTGGCTAACACAGCCAAATGAAAAGAAATTCGAGGGTAAAACCACTTAACATATTAAAATCTTGAAAAGTCTCTAACGATTCCGATGAAATTTGGAATCTGAGGTTTTTCGGGGCCAAAAATGGTTTAAAAACTTTAGAAAAACCACTACAAAAATTTAGCGTTTGAAACCTTAAAAAAAATATTTTAGCTCCATCTTGGATTTCAGGCAGAAGGCGTAAATGTCGAAGTGCTAAAAGATTTTTTTATATTCAGCGATGTGCAAAACCCCGAAAAAGATCAATTAGCATCTTGTACATCATTTACTTCTCACCATAAAAAAAGAAGGAATTCTCAGTGTATACTACTCGTCACCACGCTGCCTACGGCCGCTGCAGCAGCAATAACCGCTGCCTTTGCTGGGAACTCCCCTGCCGCCGCTGCCTGTTTCCCCTCTCAGCACACCGCCCTAAACGCCCTCAGGGAGTGCTGCAAGAGTGCTGCAAACGTACAGGCGTGAGCGCAGAGTGTGCAGCGCGCAGAAAAGCGTGCAAGCGTGCGTGCAGATTCATATTCCTCTTCATCTACCCCGCCGAGGACCCGCACGGTTCCAGCTACGAGGGTTTCGCCACCGCTGTCCGTACCCTTGCTGCTCATATACTGGGGACAGCCCAGCGTCGACATCTTTCCAGATGACTTACGCATCCACGCTGGCGATTCTGAAGCCTGCGCCCAGTAAGCACAGGGAAGACGCCGCCAAAATGGCGCCGCCTGCACCCACAACATCCATGAAGACGCCTGGATGCCTTAAGGCTCAACGTTAGCGACACTAGCGCCACTCAGTGAAAAAAATTCACTGACTGAATACGCAAGTGATTGAAAAACCACATTATGAATTACCGACAATAACTAACAACAAAGAATTTTTAAAATCAGTAAAACCTTGGAAAAACTGTGCACTTTAGTTATGGATACCAATTTTTATACATTTTATTAGATTTATTTATTCTTTGTGGTTAGTTATTGTCGGCAATTCATAAATTGGGCTCCAGATGACCAGCGTGTTCAGCCAGGGATTTTTTTCCTGTTTGGGGGCGCCACTAATCTGACGTTTAGCCGCCCAAAGACGCCCAGGACGAAGCTCGATCTTTTCCGCCCAACTGATACGCATGGCAAACCTCACCCCGGATATTTACAACGTCACAAAGCTGATGTGTATGCCCGGCGTGAGGATCGAGGAATGGCGAGGCAAGCAAAGACCACCACTGTATCACAGAAGCTAGCAGTTCCGTCCGGCACAGCAGTAGGCACTGCCACCGCAAGCTGGCATGCGTTATCTGCGGCGGAAAATATCCCGCCCGGGAGTGCAGAATACCCCTGAGGAGCCGGTTACATGTTCCAACTGTGGCAGCGCGCACCCGGCCTACAGCATCGACAGCCCTGTACTACGCCCTAGGGTACGGGTACGCAACATGCTGAGAAGGCAGAGGAAGCGAGCAACGACCTCCCCCCTCCACCCCCCAGGACGTTGAAGCACCGGGCTAGCCACGTCAAGAGACACGCAAGGGTTTGTTGGATACAGTCGGCACCCCACAGTGTACGTACACCTTAGGGGAAGAAAACGGAACTCCAACGGGCTCCAACTCAAAAGAGCCTAAGAGCACGTGTGTAATTGAAAAGACAGACCGGTCCTTATCCAGGCAATCAGGACTTATCCATCCGCATGGGGGCGGGTGGTGCTGTCCAGCACAGTCTGACGTGGTCATCAGCTCTCCACATCCTCTACTCCACATCGAGTAGATAGGATCTTGGGCACATTTCCAGAAATATTCGACTACCGCTGCTTAACTAAACATGATCGCTGCTTCGGTACACTCTTGCGAGGAAGACTTGAGCCACCAGATGTAACTAGCCGCTGGCTAAAGCGCACTAACTGGGCTTCCCCAAATTAAGTTTTGCCTTGATTTCTGAACTACCGCGTCGCTCACCAGAGCGACCCCCCATCGTCCCGCTAGGCGGCGATTAATACAACATTACAGTGGTTCAGCCATGAAAACAGTTCGTTTTCGATCGAAGAGTCGAACATTTTGCCGCGGTCGTCCGAGCTCTACCCAAGTTATCAGTGAAAGAATGCTCCCGCGACTCAGTGCGTAAACTGATTCTCCTATTTAAAATCGTGGAGATCTTCTCGGGTCGCATAAAGAGCTGAGCCTTTCTGGCGATGCTTCAATCGCCACCTGCAACGACATGCGGGGAGACGGGGGGTCACTCTGATAAACGACGCGGCTATCCACTTATTCTCTTAACCGATCCTGCTGAAATTTCGCATTGTGATTTTTAACACATCGGTGACTGGCATAGACTACATTTGTTCAGCATTTGAGGGTCAAGGGTACTTAATGTAACCACCAGGAGCCCCCGATTTTTAGTAAACTAAACTTCCCGGAATTACCGATTCCCGGAAATCGGCCGTTCCGGTAAGTGAAAGGCATATCCATAGTTTTGATAATGTTAGCCCCCTCCGTTCCGATCTTTATCAGCACGTACCTATATACTTCATAGACGAAATACGGTTACGTCAAGACGACGTCTGACCTGCATTTCTTATCAAGATTTGCCATTTTCAAACTCTATCTGCAAAACATTGCAATGTTACATCGTTCTGCACCCATTAGTGACATGACATGATGGAACATAACGGGAACCAAAATTATAGTGGAAACCCAAACGAGAAAACGACAGAAACCTGCTCTTAGTTCGTGTGGCAAGTAAAATATGCCAACGAAATTAATACCACAGAGTCTATACTTTGCTTGCAGCTAAAGTACAGACTTTGAAGCTGAAGTATAGGCCATTTACTATGGAAATGAATAATTAAAAGAATTGATACCTATTAGGTAGACATAGCTTTCATAATCTTTTCCGTTTCCTCTCAAATGATGGTATCACCTATCATTATTAGTACCTAGGTAATTATGAAGCTTCTAGGTTTTTCAGATAGAAACTACAAAGTAACATGGTTCGTACATCGGTTACTATCATAGAAATCGCGTCAGCTGGCCTTGCGGTTAGTACGGCATTTAAGCTAAGCATTTTTCTTCTTTCAACTCTTTGTAGCAGTTTTGTGTACCAATAGGTACCTACCTATCTACCAAATGGATTTACATCAGTGAATATGCATAAATTGACACCATGTTGCTGATTGTTGCGTCATAATAATTTTCTTCTAGATTATACTACCAACATTCTATAGCTTCAGATTTGATAAATGACTGACTTCCTTTACAATTAAGATCGTTTCATGCGGGCGGGTTCCACGGCAATATAGACGATCACTTGGACAAAGTCACCTACCAATTTACAGGACCAACTTAAGTATACTGGTTTTGTAGTATTTGTATGAAAAAACAGTATAAGTTGGTCCGGGATTTGATTTGACAGGATTTGATGACGATAAGTAGTACCTAATCAAATGACTGCAAGACTGCAACTGATGCAAAAGATCTTATACCGACCTTTTACCAACATAATAGGTAATATTTTTAGAATAGATATTATATTTTTCCTAAGAGTAGACTTTTGATCTCTTGAGGCTGTTTTGATCACTTGTTTTTTTATCAAATTCTATGCAAAACTGTTGACGTAAACACTTGACCAGCGGTCATCGTAGTAGATTATCTTGATGACGCTAAACAAATCTAAAACCGATCGATTTAGTTTTTTTATTGACGTACAAAAATACATTTCCAGAAATAATCTGTATGCGATAAAAATAACATTCGGATTGCGTGCGAGGAATCTTCCAATTTTTTTGATATACCAGTTTGATTTTAAACTTTTTCACCGCAATTTGGTACAAGGGTACACAGAGTTATCTATTGATTTAGGTATGCGTTTAAAGAAATAGAGATAAGTTAGAAACTTCCAGTACATAAACTACCCATTTCAGTATTTGCATGAAATTCTAGTATAACTAGGTCTCTTATGGTTAGCTGGATTTGCTGGCGATAATATCTTTGCTATTAAAGGAACATTTTATTTCATTGTTTCTATGTACGTCAAATATCTTTGATTCCTTTAAATACGTGGAGTGTCAAAGTCATAGCATAATAAAATAAATCAGCGTATGTATCTATATGTTGGCCCTATGACAAGCATGTAGTAAAAAATCTTTGACAGAATATGGATGGTAGGCACAATCTTAACTCATTCGATTCGCCGGTTGTCGAACTTTGTGGCATGGAAGGTATCTATGGCAAACTAGTTAATCTACTAGAAGTTCTTTTTTTAGCGTTGGCTCATAGTCTGATTGGCGATTATATTATGTTGATGAGATATAAGATCCTGAATGTAAGTAGGTAGGTAGATGTAGGTAGTGTGGCAGTGACCTCGCGACCTCGATTTGGGAACTCGCTTTGTAGCATATGGCAATTAATATGTGGTTATTCCATGCTATTATATTATAGGATATACAAAATTTAAACCAGGTGGACTTACAGACTTACTTACTGCAAATATGAGCTTCTAAAACCAGAACCATATCTTTACTAGGTACCTGATTACAGTCCCGAGCTAAGCCCTACTTGAATCTATTTGTACAAAGGTGAAAATTGATAAAATAATGAGTAAACATAGGCAAGTAAATTGATTTTCCTCTTGACTAAAATAGGTAGGTATTTACAACAGATCAGTAGCACCTCAAGCTATCCATCTCAGGTTATCACCAATCTAAGTTAGCCATCGACATTACCTATATATTTTATTTCCAATAAAGTGGCCCTGGACAGTTCCTCATAGAATTGGAAAACATTGGAATTGGAGCTGGGAACAGTGTAGAGGCATTTGCTTTCGCTCTGCAAGAGGACAATACACTCTTAAATAAAATAACAATAACCAGATTTAGTTCGTCTCTTTACCTAAACTGAGTAACTTTAGGTGTTGTGCTGATGATGACCTAAACAACTGACGCAAGAGCACGTGGCTTCCACGTGGTGTGCGCATGCGCCGATGACTCTGCTCCACAACGGTTTGGCCGCAAAGTATTGGCAGGCGCCAAATACAGAGAGACGGCTATAAGGCAACGTCAAATAATATAGGTAGGTATTTCTTATGAATAAGCTGGACAAGGACAGTTCCTCATTAGAACTGGAAAAACTGGGATCAGTGGAAAGAGGCCTTTGCTTTCGCTTTAAATACACTCTTAAATAAAATAAGATTAACCAGATTTAGTTCGTCTCTTTACCTAAACTGAGTAACTTGAGGTGTTGTGCTGACGATGACCTAAACAACTGACGCAAGAGCACGTGTCTGCCACGTGGTGTGCGCATGCGCCGATGACTCTGCTCCACAACGCTTCGGCCACAAAGTATCGGTCCAATACAGAGAGACGGCTACAAGGAAACGTCACTACACTCACACACATCTACACGACTCGAAACTTTTCGAACCAATACTTAGTAGCGAGTGTGGTGCCGGCAGAGTAGCACCAGCCCCTATTTTCCCGTGGGGGTCGTAAGAGGCGACCGAGGGATAAACCCGACCCAAACAGCCAGGGCGCAGCCAACCGTATGGTGGCCGTTAATCCACCACAAAAGCATTCCCAAGGAGGGCTGACGTCTGGTAGGCGGCCGGTGGTAAAATTAAGCCAAACCCTTTGATTTTGTGTTCAAAAAAACGTGTTGCGCCGACCCCAAGTAATTGGGATAATAGTAGTATCGAGTGTCAACAGCGTTCGGTGCGACCGAATGGCAAAATGACGACTCGCAAGTGCAATTATTTCTGTATAGTGTGTTATAGTGTAGGTAACGTCTTCACCTGCCCATGTATGTTTAACCCAGCTACCGCATAGGTATTTAAAAAAATCAGAAGCAAAAAGTAGCAACCCTAGAGTGTAGGAATAAATGATCGAAAAAAGAGGGGCAGTTCGTCCTTCTGTAAATTCTCTATTTTGCTTCTTGCACGCTCTATTCATTGGCGCTATAAATATTTGCATTTGCAGCTGTTAAAATATAACAGCTACTTTTGTTTCACATAACTCAAAAGATTGTGAATGATGTAATACTTATATTTGTTTTTGTTAAAATATTTTGTCCTCAATTTGGAATCTGATACCAAACAGAGGAAATTTACTCAAACATTTGAGGTGATTGTACCCAAGCTGATTAATTTATAACAAACTCGAAACATAAATAAAAAACTTTTTTGCAAGAAAACTACTGCTGCATTTAATGTTGTGATGTACCTATATTGGGCTAAGATTTTGTTTATAAAATTATTTTTCAAACTGTCTTTTCCGGATAAACCTGACTCGCCCTGAGGGTTTCGGTAAAAAAATTAGGGGGTAATGAAATGACATTACCTAATGAGATTAAAATAATAAACTGGTCGTCTGGGATGTTTTTATTTTCTTTCCGGTAAGTTTAAATTAAACCCACGATCAAGTTTTCGGTTCTCATCAATTAAAGGGTACCGCACATGACATGGGTCTCGTCTCTCCCCTTAGATAATAACAACCGACCAAACAACATGGTCGAAACTGATCAGTAGGTAATACTTATTTTTAGAACACAGGTGCTGGGTTTTCACGGAAACTTATAAGGTAAAAGGTATAACGTAAATAGGATATTTGATTTTGCAACATAATTATTGTTTTCCATTGATGACAGCCATTCAACTTGATGTCATCCGTATCTACATACGTCCAAAGGGGGGTAAACCCATCATCAGTTTACACAAACCTTTAACAAGAAAATGTGAGTAAACTTATCGAACAACAGGATCTAATATGTAACGTGTTAATGTGTTAACTGTCGTTTACCGATTTACGAATCCGAATACGTAGCTGAAACTGTTAAAAGTTCCTGAAATATGTTTTTAGTAACTGCAAATATATTAGAGGGTGATCCAGCCCATGAAACTGAACTTCTTTCTTCAAGGAACATACCTAGGTCGAAATATGAATGGACCAGCCGTTCGAGTAAATTTGTATGGTAAGTCCAAATTGTTTTAACATATTTCGACCTATGTTCCCTGGGGAAAGTTGTTCAGTTTCATGGGCTGGTTCACCCCTTAAAATATTTGCAGTTGATTTTTTGCACATTATATTCTAGTATATTAGAATGAACTAGTACTATTAGGAACTTCTGATTTTAAACTGCAGTGTTATTATTATTATAGAAGCAAGGCAGCCAGCAAAATATGAAATGCAGAATATTCTACCGTAGTGTGTTTACTGTCGGTTGCGAAGCATGCGCCGGCGCCGCTCGCGCATCCGTTTCGACATATCGCAGGCAGACGCACTTTGTTCTGGAAACATTACTATGAAAGTTATAATACTCGATCAGATAAAGAAAGGATCCTTAAATGTCAACATTATAGTTTGACTCTCTTAACTAATAAATATGATTTAACCGCGATGTCAAGAATATTACCTACTATTAAGTCGGAGACTTATTATTAGCATATGTTTGTTCAAAAAATTTAACACGTTTATATATTTGGCTGTTAGTCTTCCTAAGAATAATAAAACAAAATAAAAATAATAATCTTGCCATTGAGGGATATTTCTTTATCTGATCGAGTTAAAAATATTGCAGTTTATTTATTCTTGCACTTGCAAAGAACACACACTTCCTACCACATTAGCCGTTAACATTGTTAATTTTACATCATAATATTTCAAAATACATAGTTCTTGCCATAGTTGCAATTGCAATACTAACGAATCTTTTTGCAATCACTGCAATGTAGTTTCTAGGTTACAATGTGAGTAACATTCTTTAATGTAGGTAAATTGCCTAGTTATTCGTTGGATAGTACCTATTTTGCTCATTATTATTAAAGATGTCAAGAAAGAATGTCATATTTCTTTTACCAAAACAGTTGATTGTACCATAATACAAGTTTACAGAAAGTTCACTCGACGAACATACGAGAACGTGATACGATTCTGAGCCAATTTAAATCCAAGAAATATGACATTCCCGTTTTCTTAGGTACCTTGAGTTATTCTAAAATTCCATTTATTTTCAGTTATAGTCAGTACCTAAGCGTCCCTAATTTGTGATAATACCTTGATATGCTATTGCAGATATGGTAAGAAGTTAAGACTGCTAAACTTAGTGCTAATTAATCCGTTATTAATTTATTTATTATGTACCAGATACAGTATTAGGTAGGTACCAGTTATACATCTCTACAATATTAACTCCATGTATCCACAATCTAGCACATAGTGATTTAATGAGTCAAGTGTATTGCATCACAGTCCTTTGACATTTGTATTATTCCTACAGTGCAATTAACGACTACTTTATGTTATGGTATAATAGTTAAGTCCTTGTCTTTATTGCCTCATGTTAGGTAATTTTGTACCTCTACTGTAGCTACCTACCTCTATATTTTGACTTTAAGTTCATATCCAAAAAGTTTTCTAAAAGTAAGTACTTACCTACATTAAATTTAATTTAACATTACCGCATTGCTTACTGCAGTCAATGGTGATCTGATCAATGAACACAATTTCGAAATGCTAATTTTAACCTTGCAAAACTGATACAAAAGTCCCAAATGTACGTTCCTATGAAATCTGATTATAATGATGATGTAGCATCTACTAACATTCTACTAGGAATAACTTTGTGGAAGATTTGAATTGCGTCAATCTCCTCTGTCCATTTAAACAAAATTCAAGCAAAAGTCTGTCGGATCGGACCTTTGGCTCATTATGAAAAAGTGACTTTATGATGGTCATGAACTCATGAACATTGAACATGACTTGAGAAAACGACGTAAAAAAAGATTCAATAGGTAATAAAAAATGCAGTATCTGATCTTAAAAGCATTTTAAAGTTATCAGTAAGTGAATAAAGGTTTATTCCGTAAGCAACAAAATGTATGCAACTACTAAGTAGTGGAAATTCCCCCGAGTTCACACGCGAGCTTTTCATTGCATCTTTATTGTGTTGCTACTGGTTTACTATCTGCAGGCGACATTGTTCCATAAATGATAGTTCTACTACGACATACACTGCCGAGTCGCTCTTTATTCTAGTCTAGGCTAGAGCAATGCCGGCAAAGACAGAGAAAACGAAAGGTAGAGGAAGCGAGAAGGACTGCTTTATGCTGGTGAGATGATGAGATTAGATCATCATCATATCGTATAGCAAACCTTACTTGGATCAAACGTCGTATGCAATGTGCTTGTGCGGTGACCGAAAATACATGAATGACTTACGACTACGACTCATAAAATTTCGCACGAATGTTCTTAGTCTGAACCACCACGCCGAAAACGTTGGGCTCTCAGACAAAAAACTGTTAAACGATATTTTACTTTATATCACATCGCAGCAGCAATGGACAGTAAAAAGTCATGCATTGTTTATAGTTCATCTACGCGTGCTAGTATAAACGATATTAAATAACTCTTCCTTTGTTTCTTTGCTTACATTTACTAACCGTATTAATGGCACTTCTGAGTACGCTGGGCATCTTGCCAAAACGTCCCGGGGCATTTGTGTTAGCTTCTGGATAAACAAGGAATTCCTGGTCAGCTTTGTATAAGATACATTCATTGTGTAGGAATTGGGTCTAGCTCTAGCCGCTTTGTATGGTCTCTCCTTTGTCTTTTCATGTTTGTGGCTTGATAATTGTAAAATATGTTGCTTACAGGTACATCACAATTTGTCAACGCATGTGTATTTTGTCTGCAAAACATCTTAAATAATAATAAACTACTAATGAACTGGGAAGTAATTTCCAGTGGGTAGAATGAGAGAACCTTTTGTCTTGGCTTTCAAAATAAACAATTGCAATCATGTGCATAAATAAAAGGTATCCAGGCATGGTAAATAATAAAATAACAAAATAGAACTAAACCGGATTTGTGTTTACAAAACATAAAATGAACCAGACAGTCTACGTCATGGTCATTCTGTTATGGTCACGCGGGGAAAATCCTGCGAAAACATTTTTTTATTATGAAAGAAATAAGAATCGTGTCATGATGATAAACAAGTATTTTTTGCGAAGTAAAGTTACATTTTAGTATTAGCGATGATCTAATGCACTAAAATAAAATAAAATGTATCAAAATAAACTCAATAGGGTCGAATCAGAACCGAATCATGGTAAAAAACAAGTTGGTCGGCCACACATGACACAAAGTTGGGCCAGCGATCCTAAATACTACTCATATACTTCCCAGGTTTATATTTAGAACCACTTTATTATATCACAATCTCGAGGGCCGTCCCCTACACAGCAAGCCGTAGCTACTTGTTAAAAATATCGGGGTCAGTGACCCGGGCACTGGAGCAGACCGGATCGATACGGGTACGCGGTTAACCTCAGGGATACGGGGTGACTCGGGGATGTTGTCCTTGTCAAGGTTTTATGCCCTTTATCATACTTTATAATAGTTTATCTTTGGAATATCCACAGCATATGGCAGAAAGAACATTTAAATGTATTTTCATTTCCTGTAGTGTTGGTTTCATATATTAAAACGTACATAATTTGGGGCTTATTTGACCTGTCCCAATGACCTGCAGTGACCTACCCTCACTTTTATCTTTTGTGAGGTCAACCTTTATACAAAGTTTGTAGGGCAAGACTACCATACGGATTTTCGTTTTCTGATAAGACGCGCGTTTCTTTTTATAAGTTTTTAGACAATTCAATACGATAATCCACTAGATCTCCGACCAAGAAGTATTTTGTGGAATCAGACTTGACGCGCTAATACATAACCATAACGAACATTTTGGTTGATCCTAAAGGTTCTTCTAGAACATTCCCTTGCACCTACATCAAGAAACAAGGCGACCAAAAGCCTCAATCCCAGCTAATATAACCTGCAGATGTTCTGAAGATGCCGCTATGCCGGCTCGAGTTGCGCAGTAGGCGTCAAGTCCTGCGCGCATGACGAGCGGTCGAGTGCCCGAGTGGTCGAGTCGTTGTGACGTCGGCTGCCGTCGCGTCGTCGAAGGTTCGCGAAGCCTGACGTCAGGTTACGTCACGTCGAAGCCTCCAGCACAGCCAGTAATCATCTAAAGTCCGTAACAATGCAGTAATCGACTTATGACCGACACGTGGACATAAATAGAAACTAGTTTTTTTCCAGCTAGCTAGACCACCTAGGAATGCTATGTTTTATTTTTTAGTTTGTAAAAAAGAAATAACAGACTACTTTATTTTTGTTTTAAGCTTTAAGTTTAGGTAGATATCTTCTTGTTATGAATATGATTCATCTTCAGATACACATTCAAACCACGCCCCTTCTAGTTCTTTAATAACTTTGTACCCACGTGCCCCACTTACCACAGCCTTTAGTTTTCAACTATTGAGAGAATAGGCACGAACCACAGCAAATTGCGCCGATAGATAATGATGTTTTTCTTGCCTAGATGATGCCAGGAGGCGAGGACTCGTATCGCATGCAAGCTGCGCAGGCGCAACCGCTCTTGCGCAAACCGCGGCGAAGGCCGGCGCGCGCACCACACGGAAACTTTGCAAGACGCAAATTGCTGCTAATTCTAACCAGTATGTACCTGCCAACACGAAGGAATCTATACATTTTGCTAGTGTTAGCGCCACTGTTCAATAATGTAAGATTTTCTACATAAAATACATTCCTTATCCTCCTGTGTTGTAAACAAAGAAACACAAGAGACTTCAGTCAGGACTCAGGACAATTGGTACAATAATATCCTATCTAGAACAAATTATATTTTCTAAGTAGATTTCCGCTTTGTCCAAGTATTAAATCGTCTGCTGAGGAAAATTCAGTCGCATTTTAGTTTGCGTGATATTACGACAACGGTGGTCATGGTTTTTGATGTCATATTCATACAATTCGTCTTTTCGCGACATTTCCGCGATGAACTTATTATAAAAGATTGGATTGGATCAAGGGTTTGGACTCTAACCTCGATCGATGTCCTTAGCTGCGGAGGTAACCATGTACTTACTCAAAGTGGTAGCCGTTGGAGTGGTTACAAAGTTTTCCTCGTGTACACTTGACATTGTCTGCAGCCGTCACCTATTTCGTAAGGGCACAGCAGCAGAATGAACAATCGTCGGTTCAGAACCCGGTCGATACCAAAACAGCCTTGAGACATTTTTATTGCTGCGGATTCTTATACCAGACCTCAGGGGACTGGGTTTTCCCGCAAAATAACATATTTATAAATAGTATTGAATTTAGCAACAAATAAGAACCAAACCAGAATGCTAATTATGTTTTTATAGACCAAAACAAGCACGGTCACTAAAGGAATGAGATCACTAAGAAACAGCATTAAAAAATGGACTATACCCACTACGCAGGTGTATTACAAGAACAACAACAAATAATGAAAATATGTGAATGATGTTATCTAACGAGACTGTCCAAACCAGTTTTATCAAGAATATTCTATTTTGGTATCTCGCATGTCAAGGCCTAAAAATAAATTCGGCATAATTAATGCACACTGTGTGCGTCGTTTGCTGGACTTGGCTATTTGTAGCAGATCATGTTATGAGATGAAAATAGCTGTTATAAATCTATTTATACTATCGCAAGTTTATAGATCCAAAAACGATGGGTATATATAAAGAAATGAAGTAATTACCTTCATGTGATGAAGATATGTGTTTTGCTTAACGGCCAAGAAAAAAAAGATTTTAATAGTTGTCAAATGACAAGACAGAATAAACATACATACTTAGTAACAAAACTTTCCCTTATCTCTTCTCTATCTATACAAATGCTATCGGTGTAGGTATTATTTTAGAAAGTTTACTGTACCTTAATAAATAGATAGATATGTAAGTACCTAGATTGTTTACGCATTGTCAGATTAATTCCAAGAAAATCATGGTCTCTCTCCTCTCTATACTATATCCTCAATCAGTCACAAGACAGGCCCTCTAACCACTTGCAATTTGAGACTCGAAGATTCTCGAGAGGCATTTGACTTGATCGCTCAGACTCAAGTGACCACAATAAGCTAATGGACCAGTCGACACGATGGGAGTATTACTTGCGTATTACAGAAATCGTATCTATCTACTGCTACACAGCGAGATTTCTCTATTCCTCTTACTTTCTTTTATGATATATACGTTGTGGCATACTATCTACAGTTACCTAGATACTTGTTATATTATGCAAGTATTACACATCCATCTATTCACTGACACGTCCAACTTTTTCGCATTGTTAATTTATTCATACTAGGAAAGCTTTATTTGTTGTCATCAAAGTTCAAAGACTTTCTTGTTCTTTGTTGTTGTCCCTTATACTTTCACTGCAGTTCAGATATCTTTGTTTAGTATTTTTAAACATTGTTTAAAACTTTTAATACCTTGGTGTCTTTATTTTATCCACGTTTGTTTTAAGGCAGAATTTTGAAGCTAGTAAAAAGGAGTCACATAAAGATTTTGACTGCGTCTATTATGCAACTGTTGCTAGCTCTTCTAGATTCTCACATTTTTAATTCTAAAACTTCGAAGTCAAAACTATTCTCGATCATTCCAAAAATCTAAAATGCAAATAGGATTCTTGAACAAGTGAATTTATAAAAATAATGCTTTGTTTACTATAGTTGAACTAAGCTTGCGTCAAATGAACATTAATGGCTAGGTTTATGACGCAGTATACAACCTAACAACTAGTTTGAACTCATATTAACACAAGACATTTCTGCCCGTGTCATTGACGTTAATACCGTTTAAGATAGAAATAATGATTTCCTTGAAAAGCAAATTTTTAAAGTAATTTTCTATTATCTTGATGCGGTATTTACTAGAAGCGTGACCTATTTTCGATGGGTCATCCATTGGCACAAACATTTTATCAACTTGATTGTTACTGTTCTAAGGCTTCTAGATGCCGTATCGGATTCTGATTAGAAATGTAGCACATAGGCATATCACTAGTTGGGTGAGAAGCAGACATAACATTTGTTAGTGCGTTCTTTTTGCGGAGTGCTATCGCATGCGTTATGAAAATGCGATTTTCCACCTTATATTTACTCACGTTTTATGTCAAACCGTTTCACAAATGCATCCACTACCGCTGCACATCGCACTGCGCTGCGTATCAGATCTGTCAAACCGTTTGACATAAGTAAACCATATTTGTATGGGAATAGGTTTCGTATTGTATTGTAAAAATAAAGCACAAGCGGACGTGAAATGTGTTTCCCGCTTATGTTTGCAATTCCGTTCCGATGCCGATCTACCCAATTTCAAGAATCGATATCACTGTTTAGTTTACGTTCCCGTTGGCCTGTTGACGTACTAGGCTGTTTTGATTTAGCTGGAACAGCAGGTTTGCATCATATTTGCAGTATTTGCATCATGGCCATGTCAACACTGACGAGCCTCTCTGCTGGAAGAGGTGGCAAAACAACTGACCTCCTGCTTTTGTAAACATCTTCATAATGAACTAGCTTATTGCAACATTTCTTAACGCTGGTTTTTTCTTAAGATTTCTAAAGTAATACCGCAAGTATGTTTGAAGGATGTTTTTGTCAGAATATAAGGATACTTATGTTGATGATTGCTTAGCTAGGTACTCTTCCTAATCAGGAAGAGAAGTCAACTGAACCTGAAAGACTGGTTTACCAACTGAACCGAATCTACTGAAGAATCTCGTGACAAGAAAGACACAATAGTTATATTGTTGCTACTAGTACCATCCTACAAAGCAGTAAAGATTGTAAACAATGGAAAACTATTGTCTAGAATGTCTATCTACGAGTAGGTCCGGTTTGCTTTGGTATTAGGTAAGAAGACGGAAATGTGGTCAGATAGTGATAGGTAATGAAATCACAAAAGGTTTTGAATTTTAGTAGTAAGTTGGTTGTATTGTACCTACTTAATTATCCATATCGTATTGCTTTGATGTAGGAGTATGTATCTAAATGGATGTAAAGTCATAAAATAATCATAACAGATCTTTTATGTATGAGGTTAAACATGTACTACCTCTACAGACTAATATTTCTAATAGGTGATACCTATTAGAAATATTAAAGTTTAGACATAAGATCTATTTGAGGGGTATTACAGCAGACTGTGTGATGCCGGCTTAGAATAGCATCACCCCATTTCTTTCCTGTGGGTGTCGTAAGAAGCGACTAAAGGACTCGAGGGTATCATGTGTATTGCAATTTTAGGCGACAGGCTGACAACCTGTCACTATAGCGATACACGACAATAGCTAAAACGGCCCTCAAATATGTGTCAGACGTGGCGATGACGACCGTACTTTTACGGCCGTTGACGCTCTGCCTACCCCGCAAGGGATAAAGGCGTGATATATGTATGTATGTATGTATGTACAGCAGACTGTATAGGTATGTGTACCTATCTAACTACAACAAGCGGTTTTCCAATTTTTCAATAACACATTTACCTTGTAAGCAAGCAATTACTTGTATGACTCAAATTGACCTCAAGTGGCACCCAGCATAATGAAAGGAAAACACACTTTTGCTAATTGCTAAAATCATCAAACAAAACACTAACACGAGAAATATACGTGTATTAAACAAGCTAGAGTAGTATCGATCGCATCTATTATGAATTAGGTGGGCGTGATTATGATTGATTGCACGTAGCGAAACTACACACATATTTATGTTTCTATGGGTGTGCTACTTGCACTTGACCGTCTTTTTAGCGCATTCTTTGGCGATCGAAAACAGGCTTCAATTCAAACAAACAACGTAGGTAGGTATAGCAGACTGAGAATGATGTAACTCAACCTTTCGCGCACACCCGAACGTACTCGGAAGGTCGACTGAGTCGTATCATTGCAGTGAAATGTTAAATCAGTTACTGCTGGACAAAGGTAAGCCTTGGGGTTTCATGCATTAAGTAGCCACTTTATAAGGTTGTTATGTCAGCAGTTATAAGTTGTTGATCATAACATCTACTTGATTGTAGCACAACTTCTTAGTTTAAGTACAAAAAGCAATAGTTTCCTAACGAACATTCACTGCCTAGCGTCAAAACTTCCAACAAGCGACTGCGACTTATCAGACTTCCTACGAAAATGCATTTCAAGAAAGCAAAGAAAGGAAAGTTAGCTTTCCATATGATATAAAATGTACTATCGCCGGCACATCAACCTAACGCTTACGGGATCAACTTATACTGGTTTTTCTTATCATTTCTATGGAAAACCAATATAAGTTTGTCCCTGAAATGGGTAGGTTGATGTGCTGGCGCTATAAAGTATGACGAGAGAACTGATTGAGCACGGCACACGACCATTATCGTGCCATTATCTGTGCAAGATAACAGTACTGGAATGATGCAAGTAAATACCTCGGTTCAGTAATATTATCGATCAATGATTAGGTATTTATTATTACCTCAGATGCGCTGATAGTAAAATCTGCCGCTATTACAACATTCGCTACACATAATAAGAAATCTCAAAATTGCATCAGCATTCAGCAGGTAGGTTTCAAAATCGTTTTATTAACAAAATGCTTTAAACAAAATCACTAAACAGATTATTTTTTCTTCTTTGTTCTAGACTGTTGCTCGGAAAATTGAGATGAATACGCCAGTTGTAAAGGATGGCACTTAGAATTTATTATGATGAGACAGACGTTTCAATTTTACAAAATGGAGTCAAGTAGATAACAAGACAAAGCAGACAATAGCGCAAGGCCAGGACAGTTTAGAGATGATGACGACTACTTTGCAGCTGATAAAATCGTTGCCACGGGACATGGTTCTACATTATTATAAGTTACACCTAAGTATACATACTTTACCTACTTTAAAATGCCTCATGTCATGTCTCATACACGGAGTATTTTTCATAACTTTAAAATGGCTCATAAATGCTTACAAAACTTTATAACGATCATAAACCTTTAGAAACAATAGATAATTTACCGAGAATTCCTTCTACGAATGGCTATGAATTCATCAAATAGGGAAAAGGTCTCCCAGACAAAGTAACTCGGTTAACGATACATCACATTGAACACGTAGAAAAAATATTTCATGATGTGTAAAGCAGGCATATAAAAATATCTGCACTTTGTGTGACTTTATCAAGAATCACATTGAAAGTTGTGTAAACATGCGTCCTATCATTGTTGCCAATATTTTTGTAAGTTTATACAACGGTCTGGAATCAGTTCGCCGACTTGCTCGTTTCGCAAACCGGCGCGATTCGCCAACTCGCTTTCTGCCGACTGGCGTGCTAGGCCTACTTGCGCCATTCGCCGACTGCGCTGTTAGCAAACTGTCATCATGTACAGTGAACATAATAATAGTTTATGGATCTGTATTATTGTACAAAAGAAAATTTAATACGAGAACGTAATATGGCATGATATGAAATTTTGAATAGGTACCTGAAATTTTGAATACCTACTTATCAAGAGAACAACTGAACAACCTTTTTAATGACTTGTAGACATATAAAAAAAATTAAAGCGTAATCTCCACAGAGAAGACGTGCGTCGTAACGCGTGGGATGGCATCTGTCAGAAAAGTGACCATCAACCGTCTTCGATGCGACGCGCGTCTCAAGTATGTAGCTTTGTCTCTACGGGGCAAGCTCCACAGACTAGACGCGTGATGCGACGCGCAACATGACATCTGTCAGACAAGCGATCATCGGAGACGTCATTGTTACACATGCATACGCATAGCCATAGACTTACAATCTCATTTGTGATGTTAGCGCTTAAATGTTGCTTATAAAACTGAACAACTTTTAAACTAAACAACATTTAAAACTGAACAACTTTCAAGTTTAAACACCTTTCAAAACTGAATAACTTTTAAAACTGAACAACTTTTTAGAACTGATTTAAAAACTGAACCACCTTTTTTACAGATGAAAACCAAAAAATTTCTTTGCATGCTAAAATTCGATAATCCCAAAATAAATATGCAAAATGTTTAAAAAATTTGTAATTGACTGTACACTGTAGCTATAGTTTACCAATAGCTCAGTCGGCGAATGGCGTGGGTAGGCCTAGCGCGCCGGTCGGCGGAAGGCGAGTTGGCGAATCGCGCCGGTTCGCGAAACGAGCAAGTTGGCTTACCGCGCGTACTCCTATACAACTTATCTACTGATTTCTATAGAGAGACAACAGTGCTGAATATTATAAAACTACGGGATTCTAGTATACAGGCAGAATTCAATGTGCATTGGGTAGCCTAGCCCTTATGATATGATCCCATTATTAAACCAGCTACGCAATGTACTAAGAACTTCACCCGTTGACTTGTAGCCAGTAGTTTGATATTAGAGCACTGCTACCTATCCACATGTTCTACGTTTGTATACAAAGGCCTAGTAGCGAATTCTAGGTCTCCCGGGCGCCATTTCTAGCCGATGTAGCTCGTGGCTAGCTCTGCAGCAGAATCGATTTCTAGAAGAGCGAAACCGTACCACTCGGTTCAGGGTCGGCTCAACCTTTGCGTTCCGTTTCATGCTACAATTGGGACACGCGAGTTTCCAGCCTAAACGATGCCTAGAAACATTCGGCAGACTATCACGAATTTTATTAGTCCGTTATACTGGAGTCGGCTTGGCGAATCCAACCGATCTCATTCATATCACATCCGTTCCATCAAATATTTTACAAAAATTAAAGATTGTCTAGTCGTAAAATACCTTATCGTATTAAACGTTATCTTTTAAGCAGGTTTTACTGTATTGGCATTAGATGTAACTGGTTTTACTGCATTCGTAATTCAGTCACTATCATTAGATTACACGTATTTATCATCTATATCATCATACTAGTGTTATCTACTTGTTGAAATAGCGTGGCGCTATCAACTTCCTAGTTGAAAATAACTTCGTGATTATCAAATCGGCGACCACACCTCTTGACGATTTTTATCTTGTAGGTATCGTACTTATTATTGTTCAAGATGATCAGTCCATGAATCATTCCGTTGTAAATGCTGGTGACGTAACGGAACAAGTTATTTTGTCTCAATGGACACTTGACTGTTTTAGTAGACTTCCCATTATGAAAAAGATTTCGAAGCTATTCAATTTGAAGATCCATTGAAAGTTGCAATACTGACTGATGATGATGAGATGACGACTGCAACTACTGTTTTTTTGCCCTGAGCTAGCTTTTTTCTTTCTAAAGGCTCTATAATAACTTTATGAATATGTCTTGATTGTTTAAATTCAACATCTTTTACTTCTTTATGAATAAAGAACTCTGATATGTTTTCATGATAAGTGCGTATTTATAAGTATTACAACATTACGAAGCAGTGATCGCACTGGTTTAACAACAATGAGTATTATAATAATTGCCGACCTTGCTTAGCCTCGGCCTACCGATCATGATCCACAAATTGATTAACATAAGCAGTATTATGAGCAAGTGTTTGTATACTTGTTTATAGTCTACCAGTTTCCTTGTCACCTTAACCTTCGTGGCATCTTGTGTATCTTGACCAAATTCCATGGTTAGGTAGACTGATATGATTATAGTCTTATAAATATTATTTCAAATTTGCATACTATTTACAAAGGTAGGCAACCGTTACTTTTTGTGAATAAATGCACCTTTTGCAAAACTGTTATCAGATATCTTTGTTTCCTTACACGTGCCTTTGATTTTGCTTTTTAATTCATTGTTAGTGATAAAGTTGTACAAATTGAATTTTTACTTTGATGCTGATTGATAATCAGTCACTAGGTACTTTAGTTAACTTTCCACTGAACTCAAGTTACGTGGATGTTTTGTAAGAACAATTATATCTTATCAAATCACACAACTACTGCACAAATTGCATTAGTTTACAGGTAGGTACTTCAACATTGCAATCATTAGTTGATTATATTGGCTGTCTCTGTTTAAGTGGTTCAAAAAAAACTAGATATTTTTTTAATATTCGGTGGAAAAATAGTCGGGCCTCAAATACCAATAACCCTGACTAATAAATAAGACATTTTGTATACAGTGTAAGAATTTTTTCTTCAAATATCAAAAAACAATACTTATTACAGATTCTCAGCTTAGGAGGTCCAGACCCTAGGTTTTTTGGACCACTTTAACAGAGACACCCTATACCTATATATATGTATTGACTTTATAGGTGTTTGTGTTGGATGAATTCGAAAGGAAACTAAAGAATATTGAAAATTAAGTTTATTAAATAATAACAGCATTAACTTACTGAGATTCCCTTTCACGTCCAGCCCTATTAAACTATATGTACAATGCGGGCTGCTTATTCTATATTTACAACACGTGGGGGTCAGGCTTCGATCACAGGATAAATAATGTTGTGAGTGAGGATGAGCGTCCTAAACGGGTGCGCCGACCTCTTCTTGATACGACCTCGTGAGGTGCGCGGCCGCGGCGGTCAGGTGCTTGAGCGAGTGGCGCAGGCCTCGGAGGTGGCGGCGGCAGGCGGCGGCGGCGCGGGCGGCTGACTCTCTTTCATCCTCACCCTCGATACCAGAGTCTCCAGCGGCACTGGAAGCGTCGCTCTCTGTGTCACTGATATCCGAAATCCTTCTTCCTCTCTCCACGTGCTCCTCGGTCTCCCCACTGGACCAGAGGAGCTCAGTCTTTAAGTCATTCAGCATAGAGAATAGGCTGAATGGGTCATCGTCTCCCTCCTGCGGTAGGTTCATCAGACGGCTGGGCACCAGCACGGTCTCGTCCATGTGGTTGACCATCTTGACGAACCTCTCCATGTCATTGAGGATGCTCTGCTTGGAGAACTCGGTGTCATCGTGCCGGGCGATCCTCCTCAAGCTGTTTCTGTAACAATAGAGAATGTTCATGAGTTCAACTGAATGGTTTCAATACAGGTAAACTATCGAAGGAAACAACTTCGTGTTACTGAATCGGTTCGGTGAAGGTTCTTAGACAGGAAACAGACTCTCTACTTTACATGTTTCATTCGTGATATTGTGTTGTGAAGTGTTAGTTGGATAGTTCAATAATGAAGAACTTCCTGAGCTATGCAATATTGTGCTGTGCGTGTCATTATCAATTAGATTGATGGTAGTATAGGTACCTGCCTGGCTGCAAGGTTAATTATTACATGAGTAGAATAATTGCAGTAAGATGCGTAGGTACCCAGTTAAGCTGACGCTATACATTTGCATAATAAGTTTCGCAAGCGATCGAGTGGTTAACCTGACCGCCGTAACTATCGAACAAGGATATGTTTTCGGAAAACCCACCACACCCAATCTCTGTCGAAATCAAGCGTTACTGCCTCAAAATGTTAATTTGTTTCTATATTCAAGGGTAATCCCAATTTCAACCGGTTAATTCTATTTGTAAGGCCTCGAATGGTAACAAAAGGCTTTATGTAACTAACCCAACTCATAAATAAATTATAGATTAGCTATAATTTAAACCGATAGCTGTTGGAATTTGGTATACGAATAACAAAGTAAGTTAAATTTACTGCTTTTAGAGGCCGACTTATAGAAAAAATGTCCTAATCTTTCTGTGAGTCACATCTGGTGCTATGACCCGCGCACGCCCAGTGCGTTCCTGGAATTCCCGGATAACCTCACTTTTTGCACCCTATCCTACTGACGCTACACCAAAATCCAATAATCAACAAGAATAACTAGCAGATTCACATGGCCACTGGCCAATTTGCAGAGATTTCATTGAAAACTGATGCTGTCACGACATGTGAAAGGCATCCAACGATTTCGTCACTCGCAGCGAGGTGTTAACCATATTCCAAGGTGGATGGGTCCGAGCCAGCTGCCCTCATTGCAGGAGCATCACACGACCCATTTTAGAAAAACAAGAATGCACCACGCACAGACAATCACAGCTCACAGGGGGACACGCACAGGGGTCGGGCTAATGGGCACAAACGAAACCGATCCGTACCTGCTGTTCTCCAAATTGGTGGAAATGTCGGTGTTGAAAGCCATCTTCTGGTGTTATTTACCGCAATAAATATCACTGAACACACAATTTTTTATTGATGTCACTGAGAAATTGACGTTTGCAATCCCGGCTTACGAAACGACGCGATGTGAAATGAACTGACAATCGAGCACGGAACACACGACGTGAGTGCGCGGCGAAGGTTTGACGTTTGCCGAGAGTGGGGAGATCCGCCGCTTTTATATGACGCGATCGTACGATGCGGGGAGCCGAACTTTGAATTTATCAGTTTACTACGGAATGTTCACCTAATGATACTTTATTGAATAGTAATTAGCGTTGATGCCTAAACAGTTGACGTAGGCATCTTTCGCGAAAAGTTTAGAGTGTTCCTGTGATGATAATGAATTTTCTAACATTTTGGGCCGTTGTTAGGCGCGTCCCACCCGAGTCACACCACCGCGAGCGAGCTCTGTTATTGGCTAGGTTGAAACATGGCCTTCCCCTATTGGTGTTCCATGTGGAGTAGTAGCGCGCGAAATTCGAAAATAATGCTGGCAGGAAAAATAATTTGGAATTTACGACGCCAAACCATGTTTTGTATGGTTTTATGTCATGTCATGATGATAAGGTCATTTATCTACCTTTATACGTAACGTTAAACGATTATTACACTCAGATAAAAAATCTACGGCTATCTTATCTGTATCATCCTTTGCAAATGCAGTTTTTACGAGTAAAACATCTCCATTAAAATTTTATCGTTAAAGTAATAGTGCAATAATAAAAATATAATCCATTTATGTGTTAGTATCAGAACACGCTATAATTGCTAAATCGGATTTAAATGTTATGTATTTATGTAACAATATACATATTGAAATGGTTTCAGTACAAAACGGTGTAAGTAACAAAACGCTTTCTTCAAGTAAATAAGGTGAAAGGTCTCGTAGAATATATTTCAGCCATTGTATGTAAAACTTTAACGTCCGATTGTCCTAAAAAATAATTCATTAAAATAAATTGCTACATTTTGTATAAATAATAAAATATTTACATTGATATTTACAAACTCCTTTGCAACTGACGAATTTGCGTCAATTTTAGTCTTTATTTAAGCAAGCTGTTGTTTTGCATATGTCTTAAAAATACAGGCAGTAGAGGTAGGTTTTGTTCTTTGTAGAATATGTACATATTATATAACTGCACATTTTTAGACTTTCAAGGACTAGTAGTTTAATCTACATAAATCGAATGTACCTCGCAAACAATTACAGTTTATATGGTTACTTCAGTACTTGCGTACATAAATTATGTGAGGCTATGCAAAATGTTTTCCAATTCACTTGCGTCACAGTGCATTATAGAATACCTACATCATGGACTAAAATACAGCAAAATATTTATACAGAGAACCCACATAGGTAGGTACGTCAATATGCTGACCAGTGACCACACTCGTGCGCTCGCCTACTCTATTCTTCTTCTTCGAGTGAGACACCGAGATGTCCAACGACCCAATGAACCGTGGTGTCAGAGTTTTTCAGTGTTATCATCATCTTCCTGCCCTGGTCCTAATCATTAGGTATACTATGAAATATAAAAATAATATTGTATGTACAAAATCGCCCCCCGGAAATAGAGTTGAAAATCTAAGAAAATTGAAAATCTACTAGTATATGACGTATCCTGACGTATCTGACTGTTGTCGATGATTGTCATCCTTATTATTGAGTTGCCTTATGTGTTGCCTAGAGTTTCGAGTTGTCATTGTAAGAAAAGATACTTGGAAAGAGACATGGAAAGTGGGACCCTACCCTAAGGACCACAGAGTACTTTATATGGTAGAGCTAGGGACACTGATGTCTAATAGGTAATATAGATCAGTGGCTAGGGACCAAAGCACCTTGTCTGATTTAGCACCTACCTAAGTAAAAGTTACTTTACACATCATGTGATGGATGTGATGGTCTAGGAGCGGATGTTTGCTCACATAAAAATAAATTTAGCGAAACACTCATTCATTCAGCGTCATACACACAACGTGTCGATAATATTTATCTACCACGCCCCCTAGGTATCCCGCAATATGTTCTTTATTTCATCAACTTTACTGTTTATTTTTGTTAGTTTATGTATCACGCTAATCATGGCTGTAATCGGAATTAATACAAAAAACACTCAGAATACCTACCTGGCAACGGAATAATTTATAATTTATTTATATTACTGGATTGTCTGATCGATATAACAATAAATATACTTAGGGTGAAATTATACTAGTGACTGATAGCGAAAACCCAGAACTGGCTGGTGATAAGGAACAACTTTCCCCAAGGAACATAGGTCGAAACACGAAAAATATTTTTTGACCTCCCATAGTAATTCAAATCATCTGATTGGCAACTTTGTATGGGAGGCACAAATTTTTTTCTTCGACGTAGGTTCCTTGGGGAAAGTTGTTCCTTATCACCAGCCAGTTCTGAGTTTTTGCTATCGGTCAGTAGTAAAATTTCACCCGATATATCAATAAATAATACTATCATATGTCGCTGTAACCAACTGGTTGTTCAATGATGACCAAGAAAGGACAGTTTCCCACTATAAATAATTTTAGCAAAATACTCATAAAATTTAGCGTCATACGCTCAACGTGTCGACAATATTTATCTGCCACGCCCCCTATATCCAAAACATGTTCTTTATTTCATCAACTCTGTTTATTTTTGTAAGTTTATCTATCACGCTATTTACAGCTGTAATCGGAATGAAAAGTTGCCTGAGTTTATAAATAATCACGCGGAATAGCAACGGAATAATTTACAGTTTATTTATATTACTGGATTGTCTGTTATCAATTAATTTATCTATCACAAATATTATTATTCGCCACCGTGTGCCGCTGTAACTAACTGGTTGGTTGATACTGACATTGAAACAGGTTTGAAAATTACATCTCTGATATTTATTTGGTTGCTATTTTTTTAGATTTCTCTAAGGGGGATACTAACCAAATATAATGCTAGAAAAGGTGCCAGTTTCCTGGCAAGCATGAGTAGGTAGGTAGATATATCTTATTTGCATAGAGACACTCATTCGCTCAAATCCGTCTTAGAATCAGTCATTGAAGACGAAGACAATTATAAGTATAAAATAAATACCTAATATCTTATTTTCCCAGGCTTGATTTTTTAGCAAAGTTTAGCATATTTCCTTCTATGCCAAGTTTAAATACGAATCAAATCGTAAGACTGAGGGTGTGTCAAGGGTGTGTTAGACATTTTATTTGACATTGAAAATTATTATCATTTCGCGATTAAATGACAATGAACTTAAACAAAATGGACACACACGAAGAAGATAGGCACGTTACAAGATAAAAAAAATATAATACCTACTTAAAACAAGCTAAAGATAGTGGTTTGGAATATGCGAATTATAGTAAATTATGCATTTATAAATATTTTTTATAGTTAGAATATAACCTAGATTTTTTAAACCGTTTACGCTTTGCCTACCCCGTAAAGGATAAAGGCGTGATATATGTTTGTATCTGTGAATAATACAACCTTATCGCCATACGAGGAAAAAAAGAGTGACTATTTATGGCAAAAAAAAAACTTCTGAAAATATCTGATTGTAGCAGCTTTTCACCTACGTCGTAGCCTGTGTAGCAGTAACAAACAGGTAGTTCGGAGCATAGAAAAAATATTTTTTATTTCCTACAAAATATGTATTCAAGTATGCCTTAGTTCTTGTTTAACTGTAGTAAGTTGTTAATACAGAGGAATGTTTGTGTTTCGTTTGTATGTAGGTATCTACGTCATACATTATCTTCGTAACTACTGGAGTAACTTAGAAACACAAAAAAAAGAAGAAAATTGAAATCTCATTTCCACGAGAAAATAGGTGCAAACCGATTACTTAGTATGAACCTATATAAAAATATCGGATACAATCACGAACCAATTCTGTCGAGATAGGTTAAATTGCGTTGTATTGAGAATGATTTGGAGTCAAGTATAGGTTAATAGGTACAAGATTATTAGTTGGTTAAACAATGATAGTCAGGCACAAGTCACGCGTGTGATACATGTTTATTTATCGAATCTTTAAAGCGTTAGAAACACCGGTTTCTAACTAAATTTGGTCATCAGTTTGCTTGTATAAGTTGTCAAGAAATTGAAAATTGATAGAAATATTTGTTATTGAGTTCTTCTAAGTTTTCCGTTACGCATACTTTTAAGTATTTTCGTAGCATCGACAACAAGTATGTTGGGTTGGGTTAAAAAAGTCATGATACTAGGTTTCGTTACCATTATTCGTAGTAATGGGGTTCTGAAACATATTTTAAAAAAGTCAGGCAGGCCTGCAAATCTGGCCTTACATTTGGGTAAATTCAAATTCAAAGCATTTATTTCTTCGTAGGAATTTACAAGGCATTTATTTCACATTCTAATACAATCTTAAAAAAGAGAAAATTTCTAATGCAAAATGTTCTTTTTTTATAACATTTTGAGATCCTACTTTACACGCGACTCAGGTAAAAAAGCAGGACACTGCATAAATTTGCGGCTGGAAGGGCAATCAAAAATCTTACATGTCCGGTTTTATCCGGACGCCTAACAACCTTAGGTATGAAGAAGTTACTTACCCACCTCATAAAATACTAGATTGTGTATTCTTATGAATTTGCAAATATTAGTTATCGATAGAGGTACATACTCTACTACTCGTTTTACTTTTGGAGTAAATTGTTTTCCCATAGAAAACATCCTGTAGTATTTTTTCTGGAAAAAATTCTTAAACTATCTAGTTGTTTTAGAGATTATCAAATAAATACAAATGATTAAAAGCATTTACCTCCATTAACCTTTAATTGAGTGATGTGATAAAAAACAAAGTAAGTATTTATGTACCTACCCTTTAATAAAACACAATTAATTTGTAATTATAACCAGTTCAATACAGTTAATATGCAGTTTATCTCAAGTAACAGGTCGTAGGAACACTACACTTCCATTTACTATACTTACTTCCGATAAGCTACTTTCTCTACTCTAGTATTTACTAACATTTGATGATGAGTTCATTCTACTTTGACCTATGCCAATATTATTTATTTATTTTATTAAGTTATTATAAGGTGTAAAAAAATTAAATGTAATTATATTTTAAGGGGTGACCAGCCCATGAAACTTAACAACTTTCCCCAAGCAACATAGGTCAAATATGGAAAACTTGGGACCTTCCCTGACTGTTAATTTAAAAATAACTATACCTCTACGTGCTTTATTTGGGAAGAAAACAGAGGAATAAGTTTGTATGATAAAGCTGAAAGTAGTTATCACACAGATATCCTTCATTTGAACATCTTGATTCGTAACTTGGAAACTAGCGCCATCTTTCGATATTGCCGGTACGACAACTGCTACACTGTTGCTGTAGTATATTGCTACGCGCTGTCTCCGTGCATTCTGGTATTCGAAGGGTTGAGGAAGCAAGCGCGGAGTTTGCGCATAACCAGGTAGATGGCGCTGCTTAAATGGTTTTTCTACTCACTGATAGATGTCGCTACTTGTAACATTTATTTTATCTTTGTTTATACGTGGACAAAAGACAGGACAGACCACTTTTAGTAAAGAGTAAAGCTTACCCAACTCTTTTCTTTTCGTACTCTTATTACGTTTGGTTTTTATTTTTACCACTGATTAGATGTAAGTACCAGCGTTTTTCCTAAAGTAGACACAATATTAAAAATATGAAGAATATCAAAACATGTTGGTAACAAATATAGCAAAATAAAATTTGTATTTTCGAACGTAATTTTACTTCTAAAAAAAATTTATAGTTTCGAATGTAATTTTACTTCTGAATTACTTAAGAACATTTTGACTAACAAGTTAACAGCCTTTGATCTTTTTTAGCCAAAAGTATGCTCACCTTTCCCCATATAAGCAAAATATCCATTAATCTACCTTTGCTACATATTAATTAATTAATATATTTTTGTGATGCTGTTGGACTTCGGTGGTGCGGTTGGAATCAAAGCGGCACTCGGGTGTTTGCACACTCGTTCATATCCCGGCCGTAGCACTGATATCGCTGCAATATCCATTCGATTAGTATGGAATAGGCTTTTACTGGATTTTAGGCGCTTTACACGAATAACGTCCGTTTGTGCGTTATTTTTGCGCAGCGCTATCCGTTGCGTTTGATAATCAGATTTTCCACCTTATCTTCTTACAAATACAGTTTATGTGAAACGGTTTGACGGACGCATCCGTTAGCGCAAAAATATCGCGCAACGCTGCGTCGACAGAAACATGTGTCATATAATTTGGCACAAACAATATTTTTATGAAAATAAGGACGAAATTTCTATTGTCCCAAAAAATGCGTTACGCAGCGCAAAATTAACTTGGAAAAGGACGTTATGTGTGTAAAGCGCCTTACGGTCTAGGAAAGCTTCTTCGTACCGATAGATTCGTACAGACAACAAATCATTGACTCTACGTACTTACTTAAACCGATGACCAATAGCATAAGTAATACTTAAGGCTCAACGTTAGCGACACTAGCGGCACTCAGTGAAAAAAATCCACTGTCTGAATACGGAAGTGGTTGGGAAACCACATTATGAATTCACGACAATTCACTAACAACGAATATTTTTTAGAATCAGTAAAGCCTTGGGAAAACTGTGCGCTTTAGTTATGTATGTCGAAGTGGCCACTTTTGGCAATTTTTACATACATCACTCATGGACACCACGTTTTTTCTATTTTATTCCTTTAAGGTTAGTTATTGTCGGTAATTCATACATTGGCCTCCAGATGACCAGCGTGTTCAGACAGGGATTTTTTCTTGATCGGGGGTGCCACTAGTCTGACGTTTAGCCATAAGACGAAACTAAAGTGCGTGGGGTATGTTTAGTCTGATAGAAATCATGTCACTCTCAAACTGATAATCGTGAACAATTAAAAAAAACCATTGTCTATTAGAAATGTAGAGTCGCAAAAGATCGACAACAGGCACACCGTTGAAGTATTAACATACATTGTTGTCAAATCTTTTGATCTCAATGAGGCCACGTAAATCAAAAGAAAATATAGGTAAATGACGCTTCTCAAATGCTTAGATATTAGTCCATACCTACTGAAATAAAAAAATAAAACGGTCCGACAAAAAAAATAACGTTGCAGTAATTCCTAAAAATCTACAGAGCGCCATCTATATTCTCTTTTCAATTACGTGGCGCTGGAAAGTTTCTCATTTCTATCTAGAAAAGAGTCTGTCTCCATGCTAACCGGCCAGTATCCAAAAGCTTAATTTGATTAGCGGCCGCTAGCCGCCAAGGGCACTCTATGAAAAGTAAACTTTGACCGGGGCTTTTGGGCTACTCGTGTCGTACTGTGGGTACTACTGGTGAGTGTGTTACATTTTCATATTATTACGTGTTACTTTACCATAATTTCATTGCTACTGTTGCTTTGTGCTTAGAAAGTAATTTTATGTAGTACATTTACCCATTTAAAATAGTGTATAAGTCATTCACTAACTTATCACTTATCACTTTAGTATAAGGTAGATTAAGGAACATTCAACAGTTTTATTAGCAGCAAGTAGCAACTAATACGTCATCTCATCATCATTATCTTCCTACTCTTATCCCAAACCATTAGGGGTCAGCGCAACTTGTTTTGTTAAGACATCTTACCTGCTAGATGGACATGGACCACACTAAGGTGCTTCCATAGACCGCAATTTTAAACAGACTCTAACCAACCGCTTAGCGCAAGTCATAAAAGGTCGCCGGTCTATCTACCGTATGGAAGAGGCTAAGAATACTGCCACCCATAGTCCACTCAAGATGTTTCTTAAAAGGCGTCGTAGAGATTTTAACCTCAGCTGAATATCAGTAGTCTATATCTAAGCAACCGCATGGTCTAAACTGTTCAGTGTGTTCTTGTCCAAGAAGACCAATTAGATGTTATTTCTGTAATACTTTTTTATATATTTACTTACTTACAAAAGACATCAACGCGTTAGGTAGATAAATTTTGAAAACTCCAAAACGTAAATCACAGGACTTTCCGAAGCGTTATCTGAACATGAAACCGAATAATAATAGAGCAAATTAATTATTCCGCCTTCGCAGTCGCGCCCAGTGGAGGGCCTTAAATTCCTAAACCCAGCTAAAATGAGATCTTCAGAAAAAGGGGTTTGTTTTAATGTTTTAATGCCCATCGGAAATAAATGCCCCGAGACAATAACGTGGAATCCACCGCCAGATATAAATTCCGAATAAAAATGTGCGCCGGGGAATTGAGCGGCGGTTTAGGGATGAGAAAGATGGGGTAGTTTTTTAGCGTGAGTTAGTAATTACTAGGTCAGTTTTTAAAGTCTTTACTTGTATGTTTACTCAAGCTGTTTCATTATAGTTGTTTAATTTTGACATCTTAACTATAATAAACATTGTAATTATTGTTAAGAATATTGTTTGTATGTTTGAAATAACAGCCATCCTTTATTGTAATACTTTTGAACACACAAGATTAATCTTATCTTATCTCATTTTTCAATCCTAGATTGAGTTTTGGTATACAGAAAAACCACAAAAATCATTTATTTAACTTTCCGGAAAATGGACCAGAAAGATTCACTACTATGTAGGTATGTATATCTACTATCGCCAGGGTTAATCGGGTCGTCTGACGACTTGGTGTCACACTCGTAGAGAGAGAGATCGCCAGCAAATCCGGCTACCCATATTATAAGGGATCAAATTAAATGGGTAGGTAGATTTCCAAGAGATAAAACCTACAGCTTATACTCTATCAGCCACAACACCAATGCAATCGTCGCAGTGAGATCGTAATTTGTGTAATTTAATTTAGGATAGTATGACTAAGCAATGACCGATGTCTTAAAAAAGGCGGCTGATAGCGACTGGATGGCAAAAACGGGAGATCATGCCTTATGGCGTTCCCTGGGGGAGGTCTACGTCCAGCAGTGGACTGCAATAGGCTGAAATAGGACTAAGCAATCAACCTTTTTCATCCCTTGAAATACTTTATTTTGTATAACATCTTATGATTTATCGATATTGCCGACTTCTACCCATCCCTACTGGTCTAAGTCGTCGGCCGGGAAAGAGTTGCGACCAGCATAAACGCTAAGTCCGGATCAACAAATAAATGAACCCGATTGATGAGAGCCCCGAGCCTCCGCTCTTACCATTATTTCGACTACACAACTGCGATACCCACAGTTGACGCCTGTTGCTGCGCATTTTCAAAGCATCCGTGACAATGCACGAAATTTAATATACCTACTACCTACCCCATAGTTCAAATTCGGAAAACGGCACGCGGGGCACCTCTACAGATGGCTCATTCAGTACTAGCGACGATTTTGACGCTTACTGACTTTCACTGAAAATAACCGGAATCTCAGGGGAAGTCAAGGTAACTAAGAAGTTGGTTGGCACGAACATCATATTTCTTTGATTTTACTGTTTTGATAGGTATTTTTATACTTTGAGATTGTAGCAAAGCAACCCTGGCTATGTAACAAATGACAATCGCAAAAATCCTAAATAGGGTCGAGTGAATCTCCTGTAAACTCTCTATTTTGTGCCCATACTAATGTTTGATGTTGACCAATTGTTGACACATGATGAATTGATGAGTAACACATGTTTGCGTTATTTGATAGACACATCGAAAATCTCTAACGTCAACGTCCTTTTTTCCTTGCATCTGACAGACGCATATTACGTTACGTATGCGCTAAAAGTCAAGTGTGATTCCCGCCAACCTCTTTCAGTTATTATCGAGCTTTTGTCTCTCAGTGCTTTGTATTCAGCTTATGTTGCGAAATATATTTTTCTCTCGGTTCAAGTTGTTTTTCATTATCCGAGATTTATTTTGTTTCAATGATGAAAGGATGGCAGGCTTTGTATTTGCGTATCTACTTTTGTATTATCAATCGATACAATTTTGAAGAATATTCTTTCTAACGAGTCGATAGCAAAAGCATGACGTCATTCGCGCAATATCTCGCCTTCGTACTGTTATTTACATTTGTATAATTTGACGCCTACATACGCTCTTCTTGTGTGTTACATCGTCATAGCAGATGGCAATAAAACAGGAAGTCGATCATGTACCTAAAAAAATCCGACTTTCTAAGATACGAATGATTGGGGGATGTTTCGTTTAATTTAACGTTTTAATTGAAGCGTGTCCGTGTGAACTGTACAGCCGCGACACGTGCCGCGCGCGCCCGAACGGAAAAAAATACCGATCCACCGCGAATTCTTGAAACGCTGTTGACACAGCTAAGTAGCCCGCCCGCTCCGGTTCATTTGCATTTCTCTTAATCTCCGTTATGAATAAAGAAAAATTCTCGGCGACGTTTTTAAGCGTTCCCGGGACTTAAGGCGGCGCGAGTCTAATGAAGAGCGGCGCGGGATTATACCGCCCCCCCACCGACCCCGCGCACCACTTTCGCGACATTACACTTTTAATTTGAACGAATCTTATTATTTTCTTTTGTTGATTTAAGCCCTCGAGCCGGGAGACGGGTCGAGACGTGACCTGCAGTGGAAAAATGCGATTGCCATCTAAAGCCAACCGTTTAAATGAACGAGATTGGAGCTTAAAAAGTATAATGGACGAGGGGGTAGCGGGGTGGGCGGCGGCGATCCTGGGGGCGCAAGATGGCCGATTTGCGATTGAGATGAGACGCCACCCGCCCCCGCCGCCCCGCGCAGATCAAGCAATATAATTAAGTCGCCCGTTACATAAGTATAAGTAGCCACCCACCTACGAGATGTTTCTGCGAACATTATTATATTTAACTCCAGATAGCATATCGTATCTATTTTTACCTATCTTCACAATTTAGAACCATTTTATTTGAATACTGTTTTGCAGCCATGTGCATCATGCATCTACGCGAATGCTACGCGGAGCTACGCTAACTCGTAGAGACGAGCGTAGCGCATGTAATGCGCGCGATCTCCTTGAAGCGAGATGCATAAGCTTTGCTTGCACCCGCTTTACATCACACTTTCTACATACAGTAGAAAATGAACACTATATACTTAAGCGAGGATTTATCCAACGTCTACGCTTACGTATTCATAGTAACAGTTCAAGTCTTACAGGCACTACTCTTCATCTAGCAAGAAGAGCTTTACTAAATCGTTTCTTTGGATACGCAAAGTCCCAACTTCGGTCATGAACAGGGCACTTCTTGTCTTTTCCTGAAGAGATAATGACGAAAATTGCGGGGCAGTTTCTTTGGGGGTTATTTTAAGATAGAAGGAGGTTGTTAAGGCGAGTGCTGTAGGAAGATCGTCGACACCGATGACAAACTTGATCTGGTCACGTAATGAAAAATGACAAAACTGCACACTATCGCCTTCAGTTGGGCGGCGGCGGGAATCAACGCCCACCTCTTAAGGTGGGACTTAAACTTTTACATAGCGAGTGGGAGTTTACCGGTAAATCCTGAGGATAAGCTTTGGAAATAAGGTGTTACTTCTAAGGGAGTTAAATGCTTGATATGATGTATACCTGATGTGCGATGTACTGCGAATTTTGATCAAATGCTTAGTTCGTCATTTAAAAAACTTTTTAACACTTTGTGTTCACGGCAATGGGCAGATTGCGACCGCAGCTAATCCGCGACCAGTCGCCGATCGGGAGACAAAACAAAACGTAATAAAGCCTTCCTTTGAAGAGTTCCACCAAGGAAAAGTTGAGAGGTATCAGAGGGGGGCGCGACCGCAACCCCACCTGCCGACCAAAAAATGTAACCAGAAAGAGGGGCCGCCTCTTCAGTCGCGAAATTTCAGCCATACTTCCAAACCTATAATCCCTCATAATCACCTTTACAAAGCAAAGATTAAAAACGATTCTCGCGCCCCTGCCCCCACCGCCTTTATATGCGAGGCAGCGCAAAGTAAGATTAAATCATTATTTTTCTTAAGCTTCTCTCGTTTTTTCTCCGCTCTAGTGGAAGTTTTTTGCTTGGACTTTTGATGCGGACGATCAAAGACTTGTGTTCAAATTTACATAACATTCTTAAATAAATTGCGGGGGGTTTGCGGTGCGGGTGCGGGGAGGAGGGGTGTTTCGAACGGCGTCTTAGTGCTTTGAATAAACTTATTAATGCGAGTTCAGATTGAAGCTTAATGTACTATTAATTTATGCTTCGGATTAGTGGAGCATTGACGCATCATTTGGAAGGCGTTTTTATGCCCGTAATATTTGGATACTTAAAAGTTGTATACCTATTAGTCATGCAATAAGTACAAATTGTAAATATAGTAATTATGAAAATAGTTTCAACGTTAGTGCAAGTGCATTCAGAAACTTGCTATGTACTGACAGAATAGATGACTACGTGTGGTTTAGTTTAGTCTAGGAGTGGAACGAATTTATCTGTGTTGAAACCATTGATTAATAAATATGACAACTAGCACAAAAATCGTTCATTGTAATATCAAGTGAAACTTACCTCAACTCCAACTTAATCCAATTCAAATTGTAGGAATATGACGTACAAATAATGTCATATTCCTACAATTAATATTAAATAGGGGACATCTTAGTATTAATTAAAGAACCCACTATGTATTTGACAAGCAGCTGTCACTTGAGTAGTACACGAGTTTTCGAAACGCCCCTCAAATATTTGTCCAACGTGGCAATAACTGTATATTTTTTGTCCGTTAACGCTCTGCCTACTCCGCGAGGGAATAAAGCGTAATGTGTGTGTGTGTGTGTGTGTGTGTGTGCTGTAGAACTGTCACAAAGATAAAGTACAAGTATCATAACCAAGTTACAAAAACATTTCGAAACTTGATACAATTAAAAATTAACAACGTTCTCCTTACGTCGCAGCAAGCTGAATAAACTCGTACCTACGTTCTTATTAAATGCAGAATTCGTTAATTAACGCTCTTCCTAATTATCTAGGTATTTGTAAAGTAAAGTCTTTAGACTCAAGTTACTTAAGAATCGTGCTAATTAAGAAATCAGCAAAGTGCGCACTTCTTTGTCGTTCAGTTAATAAGTTAGAGGATCGTTAAATTATCCTCCGAAGATGTTTTTAATTAGCAAGTATTTTGACGTAGATATTCACTGAAAACAATTCATAGGTATGTCGGGGTTGATAACACGCGAAGCCCACGGCATCAGAACCGAGTAGCTGGTCATTATTGGCCGGCTAAGATTATTACGTCAGGATTACAATATTAAGAGCTAAGTGGGCGTGTACATCCAGATTACAAGTACATCGGGATTACAATAGGACCTATGTGCTACTTGGGTGTAATACTACCTCGCGTCAGGACTCGATGAGCTATATGGGCGGGCTTTGTTCTCCAGCTACGTCCGTCCAGGGTATGAGTGTTTCGCCCTGGCAGGGCTCTTCAGGTACAGTGTAACTGCACGACACTCCGTCCGTCTCCAGTCACACCATACGTCTTTAGCATTCTGTACTTACCCTGCATATTCTGCAATTACTTTGTAAAACCAACGTAATGCACCAACAGTTTTAGTTCGAGAGCCCAGGGGGTAAGTGGCTATCTCATAAGGTACCACGATAGGCTAGGTTTGGATCGTTAACCAAGACTTAAACAAGTCGTATGACCCAGGTCTGCCAGAGCCAATCCTGCCGAAACATAAAAATAATCGATATTTTTCAGAGTCATTTTTCGTAAAAATATGTCATAAGGTACCACAATGAAAGTGCTGGCATCAGTTAACCATTGAAAATTATGTAAAAAGCTTGGTCTGCCACTGCGCCAAGTGCTTGCCAGACCTGATGCCCTTCCGACACCCTCTGGGTACCACGACACCACCACATAATAGCCAAGATCACTCTGACAATAGATCACAAGGTCTGCCAGGCCTAAACTTGCCGCATCCTAGTGTTTCAGACATTTGAAGTTGTAGGTCCAGTGTATGAAAAATGACCTATATCTTTTCCCCGTGTTTGATTTTGATGGTGCCTTAATACGAAATGCTCTCCATAATAAGGAGTCATATAGGACAGTTGGGTGGAGGGTTTCAGTATTGAATGCAATCCTGTCAAAAGTTTGAAATGGAGGTTTGGTCTATGAAAACTGGCCTATATCTTATTCCCCAGGTTTGATTTTGATGGCGCCTTAATATGAAATGCTCTCCATAACTAGGAGCTTTGAGTCATATAGGTCAGTGAGGAGGAGGGTCTCTGTATTGTACTGTCAAAAAGTGTGAAATTGTAGGTAAAGTGTATGAAAACTGGCCTATATCTTTTCTCCACTGGTTGGTTTTGATGGTGCCTTGGTATGAAATGCTCGTAATGATTAGGAGATTCGATTTGTATAGGTCAATTGGATAGAAGGTCTCTGTTCTGTGCACAATCCTCCTAAATATGAAAATATTCGATAACTTCTGCAGATTTTATCAGTTAAAATTGTCATATCATAAGGAACTCGAATAAAAGTGCTTGCATCAGCTTACCATTGACAAATTATGTTAAAAACTTGGTCTGCCACTGCGCACTCAGCCGGAAGTCCTTAGATGAGATAGGTTAGGTGTCGGAAGGGTATATTTGGAGGGTCTCCCAGGACTTCCGGCAGAGTGCGCAATGGCAGACCAAGTTTTCTTAACTCAATTTATCAATGGTAGCTTATGCCACTTTTATTCGGGTACCTTATGATATGACAATATTAACGGCAAAAATCTACAGAACATATCCAATATTTTCATGTTTAGCAGGATTGAGATTTTTCCGTTAACATTGTAATTTCATAAGGTACCCGAATGACAGTGCCAGCATCAGCTTACCATTGATAAATTGAGTTAAGAAAACTTGGTCTGCCATTGCGCACTTTGCCAGAAGTCCTTGGGAGACCCCTCCAAATATACCCTTCCGACACCCCTAACCTATCTCATCTAAGGACTTCCGACTGAGTGCGCAGTGGCAGACCAAGTTTTTTTAACATAATTTGTCAATGGTAAGCTGATGCAAGCACTTTTATTCGAGTTCCTTATGATATGACAATTTTAACTGATAAAATCTGCAGAAGTTATCGAATATTTTCATATTTAGGAGGATTGTGCACAGAACAGAGACCTTCTATCCAATTGACCTATACAAATCGAATCTCCTAATCATTACGAGCATTTCATACCAAGGCACCATCAAAACCAACCAGTGGAGGAAAAGATATAGGCCAGTTTTCATACACTTTACCTACAATTTCACACTTTTTGACAGGATTATGTACAATACAGAGACCCTCCTCCTCACTGACCTATATGACTCAAAGCTCCTAGTTATGGAGAGCATTTCATATTAAGGCGCCATCAAAATCAAACCCGGGGGGAATAAGATATAGGCCAGTTTTCATAGACCAAACCTCCATTTCAAACTTTTTGACAGGATTGCATTCAATACTGAAACCCTCCACCCAACTGTCCTATATGACTCGAAGCTCCTTATTATGGAGAGCATTTCGTATTAAGGCACCATCAAAATCAAACACGGGGGGAAAAAGATATAGGTCATTTTTCATACACTGGACCTACAACTTCAAATGTCTGAAACACTAGGATGCGGCAAGTTTAGGCCTGGCAGACCTTGTGATCTATTGTCAGAGTGATCTTGGCTATTATGTTGTGGTGGTCGCGTCGTGGTACCCGATGAGATAGTTTAGGGGTGTCGGAAGGGCATCTTTGGAGAGGTCTGGCAAGCACTTCCGGCAGGGTGCGCAGTGGCAGACCAAGCTTTTTTTACATAATTTTTCAATGGTTAACTGATGCCAGCACTTTCATTGTGGTACCTTATGACATATTTTTTACGAAAAAATGACTCTGAAAAATATCGATTATTTTTATGTTTCGGCAGGATTGGCTCTGGCAGACCTGGGTCATACGACTTGTTTAAGTCTTGGTTAACGATCCAAACCTAGCCTATCGTGGTACCTTATGAGATAGCCACTTACCCCCTGGGCTCTCGAACTATTTATCTGATTATTGATTTCCATTCCACATAATGACAGATGAGACATTGACTTGACTAAAAGGACTAGACTCTTTATAAAAATACCATTGGCCACTAAAAACTACAAGGAGGTTTCTATAATTGACAAACCTTATCAACTAGCGCTTCGCGCCGTCAAAGTCATGACAAGTCAAAAATATTTACCGATGTTATTTAATTTGGTATTAGATATTTACTGACAGTAGTGTAAATCATGATATTGTTTGGTAGTTTAATTCAGTATTAAATCTGATGGCAGCCACATGCCATATTTTGTCTTCGCTTTCGAATGCTATCTGAACGCGCGCGGACTATAGTTATGTAAAGCATGATATCGATGCTTCCTAGAATTAGTATCAGTAAGTTAGGTTGTCCATTTAACCCTGAACGTAAAAATAGTACCTAAACCATGCAAGAACTAGGACTAAAGTAGGGTCGTTTGAATAGGCCATATTTGACAGCGGTCAAACTCATACTAGAAGACATATCTGTCAAGAAAAAGAGACCTTATGTCATAGCATTAACATGATTTTGACAGCTGTCAAATATGGGCTATTCAAATGACCGTACTGTAGGTGCAAGTTTATCTAAACAAAATTCAAAGGTCATCACATCACATTAGCCTATAATCCACTGCTGGACATAGGCCTCCCTCAAAGTAAGTACGCCACAAGGCACGATTTCCCGATTCAAAGGTATGACTGGATGAAATACTGACATAGACATGGTTTGTGGTTAATACTCACAGCCTCACTAGTATCCAACTATCGTTACTAAATTCAGACACATAACTCAAGACGGAATTGAAACTTTATCCTACATTCGTGGCACACCCACGGCGTGACCGTGTAAGTTGTAAAACTTAAGCTTGGCGAGTAAACTTAAGCCTGGCAAGTAAACTTGGCTGTCTTGGCTTACCAACAGTAAGTAGCGACATATTTCACACGGGCTCAGCTACCTGGCCTAGAACAATCAAACAGCCACTTAAGGAACGTGTGCAAACAAATATTCCTACACATTAGCTACGTATTACAACCCTAATTTGTTCGACATCCATTACTGTTTGAGACAACATTGGTGACTTTCAAACTTTCATTCTATTCCTTCGACGTTATGAGATATCCTTTGCCACTTACGTTTGACGGGTGGATCAGTGGTGTAGTTTTCGAGCAGCAATGAATGCTCAAGATTCAGTAGGAAAAATCCCCTGAGGGTATTTCAAAAACCCAGCAACGTGTCTAGTTAGTGTTTCAAATTTAATTTTATCTACTGCATTGTAATATCCGACGCCGTTTAGTGTAGGTACATGAGTATATCAGTGGTGTATTTTTTGTGCAGCAATGAGTAGGTACCTTCGAAAAGAATATTCCAGAATGAAATCTCAGGAGGATATTTCAGAAACCCAGCAGTGTTCCCAAAAGTAGCTCCATCGTGTATGGCGGAACATTGTAGTCAAGTTAGCGCCGCGTTTTAAGCTTAACTAAATACGTAGTTCGGCTTAAGTAAGATAAGTTTGAGCTGGTATGTGAGCAAATAGTGGTCGGCTTTATTGCCGGGCTACAGGTGTTACTCATGTGCGGAGTAATTGTTTTAGATATCTTGTGATGAGTTATCTGGGATAGGCCTAGTGGAGGAGGATGATTTACATTTATCTTAATATACGAGCCAATACTTCAAGAGCCTTGAAAAATATATTTAGGAAGTACGAATTCCTTTTACATAGCTAATGCAATAAAATGAAAATGGTTTCGAAGAATATTTCTTGTAGGTACTTGCTTGTGGTGGTGGCCCATGTTCAGCAGTGGACTTTATTGTGGCCCGGCTGTTATAGTAGTAGTAGTAGGTACTTGCTTACAGTCTTTTATCCAGATCTGTTACCTATGTATTCTCCAGTTCAAGTACCTGTCGTATCTAAGTGCTTTATTGGCTGTAGATAGGTATTGATTTTAAAACGAAATGTCCTTAAAAACTTTGCTCGGAGGTTGAAAGACTTTAAATCATATTGCGTGGGAGGAATAGGACCTCAAGGGAACGAAGGTTGGAACGACAGTGTACGCCGAATTTCAGGTCTAATAAAAGTCGTCAGTTTCGTCACATTGTACCCCGCAAAGGTTTTAATTTACAAAGTTACTGCGACCACGTCGATTCCCAATAAGTAAACACAGCGGGCAAAGTCGGAGTATTTAACTTAATTTTTGAGCTTCCAACGCTTAATTGGCAGAGGCGCAGCGGAATGTCGTCACAAAAGAAGCACTTTAAATGAATGAAGCACTCGCTGGCTCAAAATAAACTTATCTCCGACGGGCAAGGGTTAAAATCATTAAAAGGTAGAGTAATGTCAGGTAGCGGTGGGGTAGATGCGATGCGGCTGATTCAATCATGCGCCACTGTTCGCTAATAATGTTATTTATTTATTGAGTTTTTGAACGCACCAGGATGCTCGTAGGTTACTCAGCTTCTCCACCCCGCTTCCCCTTTCTCTTTGTCTACAGACTAAACGCACTTAACGCTCTTAAGAATGTTTGCACCTTTCGTTTGTATCTTGTCCCTGCCTATAGAACTTTTGGATAAATACTTTTTGTTTTTAGTTAGTCGGCTAGTTAAGTGGTGGAAAGTAGAACCAATTAGAACCATAGAATGGGAAATTGACATAAATCATATCTGTTACGAAAAAATAGCTGATAAAAGACTCTTCCTCACAAAAAGACTACTCTAATTGATGACTATCTACTTAAATAAGATTTACCTATAGTTATGGAGTCGCATTTCCCAGGATAGGTAGACGTAGGAGGCACTTATGTCTTGGAATGTCTTCTTAGGAACTAGTCACTAAGATAAACTGAGCAGGAGCCTACTGATACGGCCAGGTTGACATGCTTTGTGTACCTAGAGAGCTGAAGGCCCAAGAGAATTATCTCTATCTACAGGGCGAGTGTGCGAAGGATCAAATCTATGGTTTGTCACAAGCCCCGACAATATTATTCTCAAAGAATATAGGCCTAAAACTTACGGTCGGATATTAACCAGTTGAAATGGGGCGAAGATTAGTCGAAAACTACCTCCTTGTGGGTCACCTCGGGTAAAGGCTAGCTTCATGCAAATTTGTCATATTAACGAATTGTTCAATTTCAATGTTACTTGAGAAAAATAAACCATGGTTTCAGTTCAGGGATGTACACCTTTGCAGATACACCATGTATGAACTCAAGGACACGGAGGTATGGGATATAGACACAAACCCCTCGAAACCTGTTTGTACTGTGCAAACTATGAAACTGTCTTCGGATAGGTATCTAGTCACAAAAAAGAGATTTTACAGAAGGTTCTCTCGACCTATTCAGGGTTTTTGCGATTGTCATTTGTTACACAGTAAAATCTGATACAAAAACGACATATGATTCTGAGCCAATTTTAATCCAAGAAATATGACGATCGCGGCTACCAACTTCTTTGTTACCTTGACTTCCTCTGAGATTCCGTTTATTGATCAAAAACCGTCATAATATGATGAATTCCAGTCTTATTTCCAGTAAGTACAAAATTTTGTTTCATATTTACACAGGTGAATTTCAAGTAACAGATTTTTATAAAAATCATGAATTAAGCATTTTAAATGGTTTTTCCAAGCGGCTCGATGGTCTAGTGGTATGATACTCGCTTTGGGTGTGAGTGGTCCCGGGTTCAAATCCCGGTCGTGCCCTTCTTTTGTAAAATTAACTACCTGCTTACCTCGGAGCACAATGGCTGGTAGAGATCTCTTTATAAAGGCAAGCTCACCGCTGTAACCATTTTTATTCAGTGCATTGCGTGAAGTTTAGGAGGTTGGAAAACTGAGAGGAAGGAATGACACTAGCAGCCGAAAGAGATCCTGCTAAGGCGCAAACTCCACCAAAAAGACGAAGGGCATAGGACGTAAGAATGACAGTTGACAGACAAGTGATCGTCAAATATTCTTCTTAGTTTTTGACGCTAGCTGTCATAGATGCGACGCTTTGGCGACGCTTGTGTGTGCCTTTGTCAATACTTTTTCGTACATTTTGTATGGAAACGTCGCGATGGCAAACGTCAAGCGTCATGCCCTACGTCCTATGTCCTCTCCATGTCCTCTCTGTGGAGTTTGGAGCTAAGGCTACTTATTATTGTCTTTTGCTTGCACAATGATTGATGCATTTTTAAATTATCCGAAGTTTCCTACCTGTAGGCACGGATGTATCTGATTCTGAGCTGACCCGGACTTGATCCGTAACCACCACTAGACCATCGATTGCTTACTTACTTGACTTATATATGCAGTAGTAAGATGTTTGTAAATGATTTAACTAAAACAGATAGTAATAAAAGAAGGGCCCGACCGGGATTTGAACCCGGGACCACTCACACCCAAAGCGAGTATCATACCACTAGACCATCGAGCCGCTTAGTTAACTTGTAAGAAGTATTGACATGATTTAACTACGTTTAATTTCAGTAAAGAAAAACACTTGTGTCAATACAAATTTAGGCAGAATAAGAAATGTAATTGCAATTGCTGAATTTAATCTTATTTTCCAAGCGGCTCGATGGTCTAGTGGTATGATACTCGCTTTGGGTGTGAGTGGTCCCGGGTTCAAATCCCGGTCGTGCCCTCCTTTTGTAGAAAAAGTCCGTGAGGACCAGTAGGTATTATGATCAATGATCATCATAAGAAATAAAGTTGCTTAATGTAAAACTTCTTTACCAATTGAATCGAATCATCTTATCTTGGCATTTTAATAGAATTAAGATAAAATCACATCTTAGATTTGTCAAATAAATTTGACGTCACATTAATTTAGGTTGGCATTGTGCGTTGACATGTAAAATATTTTGAAAGTAAGTTCAAATAGGTAATTTCGATTGATGTCATTATTAATTTGCTTGCTACATAGGCAAAATTACGTGATCTTCATTGCGGCACGACACCGAAGAACGCCAAAGCTAGCTCGCGCTGCTACGATCGTCACGCTTCCGCTGTCACCGTAGGCCTGCCAAGCGTGGTGAGTATGGCAAATACCCCCCATAGGGGGAGACCCATGTCCAGCAGTGGACTGATGTGGCTGTTATAGTAAGTAGTAGTATGATACTAGCTTTGGGTGCGAATGGTCTCGGGTTCAAATCCTGTTTGAGGCCTTCTTTTTGTGGGATAGTAGTTTATTACAATGATTTTCACACAGATTTTGTGCCCTTTTTCAAGATTATTAATTTTCCAATGTACAACCAAATCTTATTTTCTTTAGACAACATCCATAAGGAAACTCCAACTGTATTGAATCAAATGTCTCAGAATTAACATAATAAATCTCGTCGGTCCATCAATCAGAGGCAGATGAATTCTTTCAAAAGGCTTCTAAGCCCTCACTTTCATGGCCTTACGCGAAATACCCCGCACTCATAATTATGCTTGGAAAGTGCGTTAATTTTCCCTTTCGCAAGTAGCCAGGCTCATTTAAATAAAAAAGTCATCCGAAATAACGTACTTATCTTGGCTTTTTAAATGAGTGATGGACGTCTAAGGGTTCAAACTCACCTGTGTGTATTGAGCAGTGATAGTATTATCAATTGTTTAAATATGACATCAAAGATTTATTATGCATGTTGTCAGTGATGTCATATTTCATAGAAATCGAAAATACTGCTATGGAATATTTTCCGCAGGTTTATATCACTCATGCATGTTTCTCTTAAACTTTACTGATTTTAAAAACAGGGTAAACGGGTTCCAAGATTTGTACAGGAATCAATAATGACTACTTTGCTGTTTTGCCGGTAGTACTTATTGTGGATCTACACAAAAAAAATCTGCCATAGACTCTGCCATTGACTAAAAAACGTGCGTGACATAATTATAATCGAACCAGGCAGGGTTGATGATGGGTATAGCCAGGCAATAATCAGTACCTAAGGGAGTACCATAGGTACTGTCGCGGCCGACCTCTTTATACGCACTGGCAGTAGTATTGCGCACTGGTAGTATTAGCACAGTATAAGCTAGGCTCTAATCTTCACGGTACCAACCACTGCCAGATCAATCGGTCTCACTGAAAAGCTCAGCAATCAAATCATAAATTGAATACCTATACCTAGTATAAAACATTCCATTTAGGTACAGACAAAGAACTGTGTAGATAAATCAATAATTACGAAAATCTGTTTATTCAATTGTAACAGAACTAAAGAGAAATATTAAAATCTATATTTTGAATATTTTGTACAAGCGGCTCGATGGTCTAGTGGTATGATACTCGCTTTGGGTGTGAGTGGTCCCGGGTTCAAATCCCGGTCGGGCCCTTCTTTTTGCGCTAAGTTTAGCACCAATAATATGAGTTTCATACTGAATTTAATAAGTAAAATACCTACAAATTATAACGAAGTTAGGTCATCCATAATTTCACTGTAATTTTGTCTTTATGTAGCTTTTCAAAATAACAAAGTTGAACTAGAACAATATAAGTAGAGCTAGCACAGATCCGTAAACAGAGAGTCACTGAAATACAAATAGACCATTTCCATTTGCGCGAACCGCTCGGAAATTCCCATTTAGAATGGTGGCAGCCGTTCATTTATGTAGTTTTAATTCCGCCATTCCTTAGCTCGGTCCGGGATCTTATTTCATTAGCCGCCGCGAGGCGAGCGCCAGCCATTTAGCTCGCAAGCTACAGAGCCTGAAGCCGAGGGTACAGTATGAGCGGTAGCGTGGCGATTATAGGAGCGCGAGCGTGATTTGGCTCGGTGAAGAAGTTTATTTCCTTAAAAGCTGGGAAGCGAACGCCGTCCATTTAGCTCTCACGCTACAGAGCCTGAAGCCGAGTCTACAGTATGAGCGGTAGCGTGGCATCATAGGAGCGCAAGTGACTTGGCTTGTCCAGGATCTTGCTGCTTAAGCTTGGTCATTTCGTTCGTAAGCTACAGAGTCTGAAGCCACGGCTACAGTATAAGCGGTAGCGTGGCGATCGTAGAAGCGCGAGTGATTTTCGGCTAGTCCAGGAATATACTGCTTTAGCTGCTACGAGGTGAGTGCAAGCCTTTTATCTCTCACTCAAGCCACAGAGCCTGAAGCCAAGGTTACAGTAGCAAGGCGATCTTTAGCAGCTAGAAGCTCAAGCTAGAGAGCCTGTAGCGAAGGTTGGATATGGTGTCAGCGAAACCGCGGTGATCACAGAAGCGCGAGCGGATTTTTGCCCAGTACGCGATCCTACTTCTTATAATCAATAAGATGTCAATTTTATGCGACAAGTCTGGGATTGTGATTTTATCTTAATTAGCTAGATGATTCGATTCAATTAGTAAAGAGGTTTTTTAGGAAACGTAACAAAAGAAGGGCCCGACCGGGATTTGAACCCGGGACCACTCACACCCAAAGCGAGTATCATACCACTAGACCATCGAGCCGCTTGGAAAATAAGATTAAATTCAGCAATTGCAATTACATTTCTTGTTCTGCCGAAATTTATATTGAAACAAGTGTCTTTCTTTACTGACATTAAACGAAGTTCAATCATGTTATTACTTCTTGCAAGTTAAGTAAGCGGCTCGATGGTCTAGTGGTATGATACTCGCTTTGGGTGTGAGTGGTCCCGGGTTCAAATCCCGGTCGGGCCCTTCTTTTGTTTTAGTTAAATCTATACATATAATAAAACAGAAACGAAACCAATTCTGTACATGGGATGGTTTTAAAAAAGGATTTTTACTTCCAATTGTGCTCAGGATACAGATCTTAGAACAACAGCTAAAAAAATTTTTGTCTGTTTGTCTGTCTGTTTGTCTGTCTGTTTGTTTGTCCATCTTTCACGGAAAAACTACTGGACGGATTTTAACCAAATTTTGTATTGTAATACCTTATTACTCGGGTCAACATCTAGGATACATTTTACCACTCGAGGGTCAGGAGTACCAGATGTAGACCACCAGAAGCACCATTAGGAGCCCGGCTAAACTATAGGAGATAGAGATATGACTCCAAAGCACAAGTTGTTCAGCTTGGCAGGACGCTTCTGCTGGCGAATAGACATCGAATGTTTGGAGTACCGGATGTAGACCACCAGGTAGGTACACCAACAGGAGCCCAGGTAAACTATAGGAGATACAGATATGACTCCAAAACAAAAGTTGTTCAGCTTGATGGGACGCTTCTGTTGGCAAATAGACATCGAAGGTTTGGAGTACCTGATGTAGACCACAAGGTGCACCAACAGCAGCCCAGGTAAACTATAGGAGATACAGATATGACTCCAAAGCAAAAGCTGTTCAGCTTGATTGGACGCTTTTGCTGGCGAAAACACATCGAAGGTTTGAGGTACCTGATGTAGACCATCAGGTGCACCAACCGGAGCCCAGGTAAACTACAGCAGATACAGGATATGACTCCACAGCAAAAGTTGTTCAGCTTGATGAGACGCTTCTGCTGGCGAACAGACATCGAAGGTTTGGAGTACCTGCTGTAGACCACCAGGTGCACCACCAGCTCTACAGGTAAACTATAGGAGATATAGACATGACTACAAAGTAAAAGTTGTTCAGCTTGATGGGACGCTTCAGCTGGCAAAAAGACATCGAAGGTTTGGAGCACCTGACCAAGAGTAAACCACCAGGTGCCCCAACCGGAATACAGGTAAACTTTAGGAGATACAGAAGTGACTCCAAAGCAAAAGTTGTTTGGCTTGATGGGACGCTTTTGCTGGCGAAAAGACATCGAAGGTTTGGAGTTTCTGATTAAGAAGACCACAAGAAACACCACTAAAAGCTCAGCCATATAGTTTAACTATAGGAGATATTGAAATGGCTTCAAAGCAAAAGTTGTTCAGCTTGACGGAACGCTTCTGTTGGCATCTGCTGGCAATGCAACTGGATCCAACAATTAATATATAAATAACGTGATGGATACAATTTTTAGGACGCTGGTGTAGAAATAAGAATTTTTCAAGGTATAAGAAATGAAACGTAACGAAGTTCGCGGGCACCAGCTGTTTGATTCCGAAGCTGATCTTAGCGCAGTGGAAGCAAATTAAAGTTATCTTAAAATCTAAACTAAATGGTCGATTAGCCTCGGAACAACATTTGACTACGATTCGTAGTGCTCTTTACTATAGCTAAATAAAATAAATTTAATGAGAGAATTTTGTTCCGGAAAGTTTCCGGCCGAGAAATTCTTGTTTCCAAAATCTACTTAAACAGGGCCCAGCAACGAATTGCTTACCGAGCGAACGATGACGCCGTTTCTTTGTGAGTTTAAGTATGACAGGAATCAGGTATTCAGGATATTGTGAGAAGCACAGGAATAGGGAATAACCTAAACTCACGGCACTGGAACATCCGCTCGTTCTCGAACTCCTTTCCTCCAATTTGCACTATAGTTCACAGTTCGACATCACATAATGTTTTTTAACACAAAATAACTAAAAGATTTCTCTCCGAATGAGAAATCGGCCCCGTTGGCCTCCAATCATTTATAATTAAAATACGTAGCTATCGGCAGCCACGACGCGAGCCAACGAAAAGTGAGGTTATATTCTGCCGGCGGTCGCGTGACTCTCAATCAAAGCGCCGGAACCAAAATCACTTGGTTCACTTCCCCACCGAACAGGGAAAACCACACGAGAAAACCGAAAGCACACCAAATTACGCCACTTATAATTAATATTCGCATCAACGATGCGGGCGACGGCAGAGGACGTGACAATGACAGAGCAGTGTTGCCAGCACCGCGCGCCCATTTTATACGAAAACTAAACATTCACCCGCCCCGGACCGACCCATCGGTCCGCTCTATGCATGGCAGGCGTGATAATGTAGCTACTGCTCGCTTAAGGACTGAATCCCCCACCTGAACTTCTGCAACTCGAGGAGTGCCATCACTACCCGGAAACAGGTTGAGAATGCGCCCCCGGCGCCAACGCAGTGGCGGTAGGTTGGCATCCTTAACCAGAACGAGATCCCCAATGCAGGGGGGTTCAGTCCTGTCCGTCCACTTAAGGCGTTGCTGCAGAATGTGCAAGTACTCAAGCGACCAACGCTTCCAAAAGTTTTGAGTCATTTGCTGCAACAACTGATAACGCGACAAACGATTGCTATTCACCTCCGTATAGGGATATTCCGGCAAGGCGTTAAGTGGGCGGCCAATTAAGAAATGCCCTGGCGTCAGGGCCTCTAAATCATTTGGGTCTGAGCTGAGCGGACACAAAGGACGCGAATTGAGTACAGCCTCAATTTTACAAAACACGGTCGCCAGCTCCTCGAAAGTCAAAATTGTTAACCCTACAACGCGCAACAAATGCGTCTTAGCGGACTTTACAACCGCTTCAAAAATACCACCCCAGTGAGGGCACGCTGGTGGATCGAACACCCAGGTAATGCCCTGACGGGAGAGGCCCGTGCTGATGGCTTCTTCGTTCTCCCTTAAGAACGTTACAATTTCCTTCATACACCGATCAGCACCCTTAAAGTTGGTACCACAATCCGACCTGATCAGCGCTGGTCGCCCTCGTCGCGACGTAAATCTCTCCAGCGCTGCCAACAAGGCCTCCGTAGATAGGTCGGCCACGAGCTCCAAGTGGACGGCCTTGGTGGCTAGGCACACGAACACGCACAAGTACGCCTTGATAGACTTTGCGTTCCGTAGGCGTGATGCCTTTACCATGAAAGGGCCTGCAAAATCCGTTCCCACACCTGCAAACGTCCAGGCCTCCGTCACCCGGTCCGGTGGGAGATCTCCCATCTGTGGCTGCATTGTGGCTGCCTTCAAGCGGTAACAAGGCAAGCACCTAAACACAACGCTACGTACCGTTCGTCGTCCCGATAAGATCCAGAACTCGCGCTGTAGGATGGCCACTAGCGCATTACAGCCCGCGTGCGAGTTTTTCTCATGGCGATCCCTGACTAAGAGCTCAACTAAGGGTCCCCTTTTTGGAAGTAACAGTGGATGCCGAGCCGAAAAGGGCAGGCTAGCGTTCCGAAGTCTGCCTCCAACCCTGAGCATACCTTGCTCATCCAGGAATGGGTTGAGGCGCACAATTCCTCCCTTCAGCTTTCCACGTCCATCCCTGAGCAGCCTGACCTCCTCTTCAAAATGTTCCGCCTGGACGACTCTAACCAATGAGCATAGAGCCGCATTCCGCTCCGCAGGCGAGAGGACAGGTGTAAAGTTCCGTTCTGCTTGAGGCTTCCTGCAGTTGTTCACGAACCGCTTGATCCAACCTGTCACCCCAAGAAGTTTGTCGAGGGAGCTATACCGTTCCAGCAAGAAAGCTGGGTTAGGCTTCGGTACGAGTTGCCCCACGTTCACTCGCAAACCTCGATCAGGTGGCCCAAGCGGCGCCCTGCACTCGTTGAATGGCCATTCCTGCGGTGACTCAGTCAGCCATTGAGGTCCCCACCACAGTGGGTGACTCACCAAATCAGGTGCCCTGCACCCGCGCGAAGCGCAGTCCGCTGGGTTCCATTCTCCCGGTACGTGCCTCCACACTAACGGAGTTTCCGACCCCGTAATCTGTGACACCCGATTTGCCACGAAAACCTCAAGTGTATGTACCGACGTCTGCAACCAGCACAGAACTATCCGACTGTCAGTCCACGCGTACACCGTTTCATCCAAGTTGATGGTACCACGCAGATTGCAGGTTACATGATTTAGCAAGCGCGCTAGAAGAGCTGCCCTGCCAATTCCAATTTGGGGATGGTCCATCTAGTTCTGACTGGTGCCACCTTACTTTTGGCCATAACCAGACGCACGTGCACAGTTCCCGTTGAACTTGCTGTCCGAAGGTATACAGCTGCCGCGTACCCTCGCTCCGAGGCGTCACAAAACCCATGTAGGGTAGCCTTACATCCCACCGATGGGACTAACTTGCGGGGTATCGCGATGTGCACAATCCCTGGTAAGGTGGTCACAAACTTGAGCCAATCCTTCAACAACTCTCCGGAGAGTTGGTCGTCCCATCCTAAGTTGGCTAGCCACAACCTTTGTAAAAGCACTTCGCCATGAACGTAACCGGGGCGATCCATCCGCTAGGATCGAACGTTCTAGCGATTGTCGACAGTACCGACCGCTTAGTCCAAGTTTTCTCCAAAGGTCGGGCTCGATCTTGTACGTGAATACGTCATGCGTTGGCCTATATTGCACCCCGAGGATGCCCAACGTGTTTGGATTGTCCGGGTTCTCAAAGAGGTGCGGGTCCTGATGGAACTCGCCTGGCAAACCGGCCAGGAGCTCTGGGCAACTGGACAACCATTTCCGCAACTCGTAACCTCCTGAACCCATGATCGCGATCAACTCGTCTCGTAGAATTAGCGCCTGCTCCACGCTATCAGCACCCGTGCAGATATCGTCCACGTAGACGTCGCGATCCAGTACTGCTGCGGCTCGAGGATATCTTACCCTTTCCTGTGCGGCCAACTCTCGCAGCGTACGTACTGCCAAATACGGACTTGGCTTAAGTCCATACGTCACCGTGTTAAGTTCGTATGTGACCATCGGCTCATCTGGGCTCTCACGCCACAAAATCAGCTGATACCGACGGTCATCCGGATGTATCATGGTTTGGCGAAACATCATTTTGACGTCTGCGACGAACGCTACCTGGTGTAACCGAAAGTCTGTGAGAATGTCCACAATGTCCCGGTTCAATTTAGGACCCGCGTGCAAACATTGGTTCACAGACACACCATTCGAGGTAGGAGCAGAACCGTCAAACACCACCCGTATTTTCGCCTCAGGTGACTTCAAGACAGCCAGGTGTGGAATGTAATAATGCTCGATACACCTCCAATCCAGGCTGGACACCGACATGTGGCCCAATTGAATATATTCCCGCATGAATTCTATATACTTCTGCCGAAGTGCTGGGTCTCGCCTCATCTTCCGCTCCATTCCGAGTAGTCTCCGTTCCGCGAGCTGTCGCGAACTACCTAAAGCGGGGCGGTTTGGGAGAAAAGGTAGCCTGGTCACGAATCTGCCTGACGGGCATCTCGCAGTGTTGTATTGATAGAACAACTCGCACTCGTCATCCTCTGGCTTCCGTCTGTCCGCCGTGGGCGGCTCTTCAGACTCCCAAAACCTCTGCAGCACCTCTGACAGCACACTACCATAGAGGACCGGATCCCTTCTGGTAGGTCCTGAGGTCTCCAAACTGGGCCGAAAACAACATACCCCTGTGGTATCTACGGCCACCAAACCAGTTTCCTGGAGTACCTTCTTCCTACCGCACCATAATCTCCCGAGGACGTCTGACCCGAGAAGTACGTCCACCGTACCAGGAGTATCAAAATCAGGATCAGCTAACTCCAACCCTGTGGTTAACCCTCGTACCGTTGGTGGTAACCTAACCTGAGGAGTTTCCCAACCACTTCATCCAGCACCACGGCTGAGACTTGATAGCTGACCCTGTACATGTGCTACCTAATGCGAACTCAAAGTTCGTCTGACCCCGAATGTCAGGCACATTTAGGCCCCCGATGCCTACAGCTTCATCCTCACTTGGCCGTACATTTAGGCCTAGCCTACTCACCAGCTTACTCGATACAATACATCCCTGAGCCCCTGTATCCAGTAGGGCTCTTACTTGAATGGTCCGGCCACCGTATCCCCATACCCAAATCTTAGCCGTTGGCAAAAGTACCGTGATTGGACGGGGAGCCGAAGCTGATGAGTAGGCGGCGATTACCTAGCGGGAATCTAAACGCGGTGAGGCCGCGTCACGCGGGGTATCCTCACTACCCAAACCTGTGTATGGGTCCCACTCCTGCTGGTAGGGAGGTCTGCCCATAAAGGCCATGGCTGGAGTTCTATAGTACCCCGACGGCAAACGTCCGTACCGAGGTTGCGCCTGTAGCCGCGGGTACTCAGGCATAGGCGGGGGCATGCGTGGGTCTTGAGACCCAACCAGGTGGCTCAAGCCCGCAGAATACTGCATGTACCCTGGTGGCTGCCTAGTGCCCCCTGACACCCGCCCGTTGAATCCCGTACCTGGGATGGGTGTCCTGGCCACGTTCCTGTGCCGCTCTTCCCAATCCGGCACCTGCTGCCGTGGTGGGGATCGTCCCCACGTCCTTGGGTGTGGGCTCCGTCTGTTGACGTCCCCTGCCTGTCCCTGTGACCGATGCGGAGGTGGGCTCCTCCTTGAGGGGGTGGAGCGTTGCTCCTCCCTTGGTGGGCAGGCTCCTTCGCTGATCCGATCCAGCGCTGCCCCGGCGCCTCCGGAGCGATTCATGCAGAGCAGCGGATGGTGTGCACCCTGGCAGTACCTACAGTTGGTGCTTGAAGGGCACTCGCACCTGATGCGGCCCCAGGCACCGAAAACACCAACGCCTCTGCTGTGCCACACCCCGTCTCCTCTGAACCCGCTGCGCAGCAAACTCCTGACACGCTGCCACCCCGTGGCCTGTCTCCCTGCAGTAGGCACACCCTGATTCCAATGCGGTGTTGTACCGCCTGGGTTGCCCACTGTTGCCTCCTCGCGCCGGTGCACCCGGCCGTTCCGGGTGGCGAGGGCAGAGGTCTCCTTGCGAGGGCTTCACCAGCCTGGACGTCCACTCGCCTGCTTTCGGCCTCGAGGAACGACTTCAGATCCTCGTAGGTCGGGAGGTGGTCCGAGGACTTGCCCCATGTAGCTGCTCGAATCGAGCGACCATTTCGCTCGGCAGGCGGCGAAGCACTGTGTGGACCAAGATATAACCGTAGCCCGCCACTGGCAAACCCTGTCGCTCTAGTGCGCTGACCGCGACACTGACTGGGTGGAAGATTTTCTCGCGGAGGTCCGTACCTCGCGTTATGGTTGGTATTGACAGCCACTGGTCTAACAGCCTGTCTACAATCAGGCGCTTGTTTCGATACCGGTCGGTAAGGATCTTCCACGCCACCTCATAATTGCTATCCGAGACAGCCAAATGCGTCAGCAATTCATGAGGCTCTCCATGTAGCCTGGACATCAGCTGAGCCATCTTGTACGCCGGCGTTATGTCCGTCCGTGTGTGGACCACACTGCTATACAGGTCCTCAAACGCCGGCCAGTCGGCGTAATCGCCTGCAAAGACTGGAACCGTAACAGGCGGAAGAGGCACCTGTAATCCTTGTCCCACTTTACCACGGAATGGCTTTTCCTTTCCGTCACGTCGCCTAGATATGTCCGCAGCTGCCTGCGCAATGTCCTGTGCCAGCTCCAAGCACTGGCTTACATCGCCCTCAACCAGCTCCTTATCTTCAGGGTTAGGAGCTTCCTCAAGGAGCATGAGGCACTCTGTGAGGTGTTCCGACACAACCCGAACCCGTTCATCTGCCTGTAGTGCACTTTTCAAGAGCGCGTCCTCCCGGTCCTCGCGGCCGATCATTGCCGCTGTGGTAGTAAACCACCTTAATTCTGTCTTTATAGCAGCCTTATACCTGGCGATCGAGGGAGCCATGGTACCAACTTTTACACACTCGACTTAATAAAAACGAAAAACCAATAAACAAATACCACAAAATAAATGTTAGTTGACTGGCCTAGACCTTACCGATAAGGTACCGTTCACTAGGCAAACAATACAGTCACAAAAACCGAAACAATATTTTCCAAAATTAATAAAATATGTGGGTAATATAAAAAACACGCTTAATACTAAATTACGGCTAACTATGTTGCAATAAAGCAACCACGCTCTGCTACCAAAAAATGTTTGATTCCGAAGCTGATCTTAGCGCAGTGGAAGCAAATTAAAGTTATCTTAAAATCTAAACTAAATGGTCGATCAGCCTCGGAACAACATTTGACTACGATTCGTAGTGCTCTTTACTATAGCTAAATAAAATAAATTTAATGAGAGAATTTTGTTCCGGAAAGTTTCCGGCCGAGAAATTCTTGTTTCCAAAATCTACTTAAACAGGGCCCAGCAACGAATTGCTTACCGAGCGAACGATGACGCCGTTTCTTTGTGAGTTTAAGTATGACAG